>CM077560.1:4465158-5715158 GCA_039657345.1 Stephania japonica | reverse complement strand
TTTGTTTATTCCAACAATCTGAACATGCTTTAAACAGGTTAAATTGCTGTTTGCGGGAGAAATGAAAGTTTGTGATCAAATATTTGAAGGCATGGGCTCTCTCAAGGAACAATGTTTTGCTGATGTTACAGCAAATAGTGTTGCTATGCTCCTTAGCTTTGGGGAGTCTATTGCAAAAAGTAAAAGATCACCAGAAAAGTTGTTTGTACTTCTTGACATGTATGAGATAATGTGCGAGCTTCAACCAGAGGTGAGGTGAACATTTGATACGACTCGGATATGAACATTCTTAAACAAGTTTTGTTTATTTTCTTAAATATTTGAAAACTGATTTAATTTTCTGAAGATATGTTTGTTTCTTTGGATGGAGATGCTTCATGTCAGTCTAATCAATTTGGTATTATATGATTATGGTTCATTCTGTTAATTCAAAGGTGTGGCGGTCATAGTTCATTATGTACTAAACCCTAAAATTTAAAATAATACTAGTTGTATTTGCCAAAGCATCTCTAGTGGGATTAATGAGGCATTAATTGCCGAAGGCAAGGTTGGGGGAGGTTGTGGGTTCAACTCATGTTAGAGTCAAAAGTGTTTGTTTCTTATTAAAAGAAAATATATGTTTTCTATGTCTGCAACAATTTGCCGACCACAACTAATTTGGGACTTAGCCTTTCTTGTCTGCAAAGACTCCTGCCTTCTCTTGCTTTCATGCATTCTTAAAACTAGATTTGGTTTGGCAGATTGAAGCAATATTTGATGGTAAAGCATGCGTTGAAATGAGGGAATCAGCTTTAAGTTTAACAAAGAGGCTAGCCCAAACAGCCCAGGAGACTTTTGGAGATTTTGAAGAGGCTGTTGAAAAGGATGCTACAAAGACTGCTGTTCTGGATGGAACTGTTCATCCTTTGACTAGCTATGTCATTAATTATGTCAAATTCCTTTTCGAGTAAGTATATTTTACGGGGATTTCTTGTTGCTGTCATGTCAATATATGATATTGGATTGATGATTTCATTTAAATAGTGCTACTGCGGAACTAAATGGCCAACTTTGAGCTACATGTACTTTGAGTGAAGTCTTCCTTCTTGTAAATTTTTATTCTTATTACCTTATTTTGCCCTAATTTCATGCAATAAAAAAGGCAACAGATGAACTTATCATATAGTCTGGTGTTTTAGATGTATGTATGAATGCGATTAAAGGTTCTTTGTTCACCTAAAAAAAAGAAGGTTCTTGTTTATCTTCATGTATAGTCGGTGAAAATAAATTTTCCCATCCCCGCCAATAAAAAAATTATGAATAAACAAAACTAGGGGCATCATAGGTATTCACAACTGGCTATTCGCCCATTTTCGTGTTTCATGTCAATAAGTTTGTATTGTTAGTTTGTTACAAAAACCTTCTTTTTGGAAGTATGACTGAAAATTTCTGGGCTATTTATGTGCAGTTATCAGTCAACTTTGAAACAACTTTTCCAAGAGTTTGATAAAGGAGGTGAAGCAAATTCGCAGTTGGCAAATGTTACCATCAAGATAATGCAAGCTCTAATGAATAATTTGGATGGAAAATCTAAACAGTACAAGGATGCTGCTTTGACTCAGTTGTTTCTTATGAACAACATTCATTACATGGTTAGATCTGTACGCAGGTTTGTATATTTTTGCTCTGGCGGCTGAAGTACCGTTCCTTTTTGTTCTGTAAATAATGCTTCTTGATATGGACAGGTCAGAAGCCAAAGATTTATTAGGTGATGATTGGGTGCAAATACATCGGAGGATTGTGCAGCAGCATGCTAATCAGTATAAAAGGGTTGCTTGGGGAAAGGTCTTATTTTTATTCACTTTACCATGTGAATATCCTTTTTTTTAAAGCTTATAAATTGCTGATTTCTGCTGCATCCTTGAATGTGGTAACACATGATTCTTTTTTTTTTTTTGAATTCACATTACTTGAATCTCCAACTACATGTCTGGTATAAAGGTGTTTTATGTAGGAAATTTGGAGAGTTGTGTCTAGTCAATTGAATGGATTTGCATGAGGCCATAATATACAATCATATACAACATTCTTTTCTCTATTGAAATCTGTGTGTGCAATAGTTCTGGTTTCACTGGAAGGGTCATTGGTTCAAGATCTGTTCACCTTGGTACCTGATGAAACTCTGATCTATTTGCATTTAGTGAAGGTTCAAGTCTAAAAGACACCAAGCATTTATGCACAAGATTTCAAGAATGATGCAATGTATTTCTGGTTTAGAAATTGAGGCTATGTTGTTGTCTTGTGGGTGGTCCACGGTGAGGGTGATTGTAAGATATTTAAGAGAGTTGTGTCTTTTCATTTTCATAATTCTTAGTAGTCTTTATATATGAATAGACAACTTAACATAAAGTTGTAGTTTTTCATTAGTAGACACCAATGTTTCTATACATTACAAATTTGAATGTGATTTTTTGTGCTTTTTAATTTGACTTCAAAATAGCATCAATCTTTGTGGGAACATTACCAAGAGTGTTATTGGTTGGATTCGAGCATACACACTTAAAATCCAACAATATCTATTTGAGGTTTTATTATATCCTAATAGCAATTTTCTGTTTGCTCCATTGTGTTTTCGTGGTTTCAATCAGAAGGGGAGAATTTTTGTCTAAAAGACAGCGACTACATGCCTTCAAACTCTAAGATTGGTTATTTAGTTTTCTTGTTTCATCCATCATTATTTTCTCCAACTTTTCTTTAAATTTTTCCCTAATATTTTACTGATTTGAAAATGGTAATCTTTTTATTAGATCATAGTTTGTCTTCAATACAAACCATGTGGATGCTCACTGGCATGGAATGGGCCCTATGGGTGACTTTCGTAAGAGATTGGGAGTTTGAGCCTCAATGGGGGCAAGTTGTGGTTTCTTTCTTATAAAATATAGTTGCTATTCAATGATTAAAAAACTAATAATGTTTTTCTTTTGTGATTATTGTCATTTTCTTAGGAGGGGGAAATGGTGTTTAGCATTAATAATACTATTTGCTTGCTTTTGTGTTGTTCAGTTGACTTGGCATAACTTTTCAAATGACCAACACATTTTCACAATGCCTCTTGCAACTGGTTCTAACAAGAACCAAGGCATTTTAAGAATAGTGACCCTTGTTTCACTTGTTCATTTGGATGGAGAAAAACAAAAAGATTGTTTTAGGATATGTCGGGAATCTCCTTTATGTCATCTTTTTGAATTGCTTGTACTAAGTGAGGCAAAGTTTCCTAGTTTCTTATTTGATCAGAAAATGGCGTGGGTTGTGCTTGAAAGGTGTGAGAATGTAGATAAGGAGTTTTTGGTTGTTGAGAAATGAGAATGCAGGTCCTCTTTGTTTCAGTTTCTTTTGTTTCTCTTGTACTGTTCATTTACTGCTTTAGACATTAATTCATATATCCAGTTTATTCTCAAAAACAAATACTTACTCATATCTTCATGATCATTTTTCTTCACCAAATGCTATACTTAGGTTAATACTTACAGGTGTAGAGTCAGTTGGGATTGTCCTACTAGATCTTTTTGAATAAATGGCTCTAATTTCTTTTGGAATTTGTATCTTAAATTTATATCTCAATTCATCAATAAGGAAGAAAAAAGAACTCAATTGTTGTTGGTTGCGGACTGCGTGCTGTGGAACGCCTAAGAATATTGTGTTTAGTGGTGTTGACCTCTGAATTCTCTGAGGATATTATTGAGGAGCTTATATTAGATATGGTTTGAATGGATGTCTGATGACTCTGATTACTTGGTCCTGCAGCCCTTTAATTTCATATATGAGGGCGTTTTAGAAGGAAATTATCAGGACTCAGCCCACCTGCTGTTAACGTTTTGGTGTTCTGTTGTTGCAGATTTTGCAAACTCTGTCCGTACAAGGCTTGAGCTCATCTGGTGGCAGTGCAATGGGCGGCGACAACAGCAGTGGGGTTTCAAGAGCCATGGTGAAAGAAAGGTCATGACTCACAAACCTGCTGTCTTAAAAATCTCTCTTTTTCCTATGATCTGCTTATGGAAAAATGAAATAACGACAATCTCATTACCTCAACAGGTTCAAGGCATTCAACATGCAGTTTGAAGAGCTTCATCAAAGACAGTCACAATGGACGGTCCCTGATAGTGAGCTGCGAGAGTCGCTAAGGCTGGCGGTTGCAGAAGTTCTATTACCTGCATACAGATCTTTCATTAAACGCTTTGGGTATGTTTGTCAATCCCTCGTGTTATATCGGTACATTAACCGTCCTATTTCCATCTCTGATCCTTGCAACCTCGTCAATTTGTTTCAGTCCACTAATTGAGAATGGTAAGAATCCTCAAAAGTACATCCGGTACACACCCGAAGATCTCGACCGTATGTTGGGAGAGTTCTTTGAAGGGAAAAACTGGAACGAACCCAGGCGGTAGAGCTTGCCACTCCTAACAGTAACCCGTTTAGTCTGATCAACTGTGTATTCATTTTGTTGAGGTGAGTCATGATCGATTCATTGCAAACAATGAACAATAATGTTTTTTGAGGGTCTTGCTTCCTCTGTTGCTGCTGGTGATTTGTGTATATGTGATGCTTGCCTTCTTATGTGCTTTCATCTTTCCTTCTAATATTCAAATATGTACAAGATTGTTTTGATTCTCCATTCACTGTATTAGCAGTCAAAAAATATGGATGAAAACTGTTGGGGTTTATTCTTTGTGAATAAAGTGTATGTTTTGATAGGAAAAGCTTCAGCTGATTATCTGGTAGTTTCTTCCGCGCGTCATGTAACTGGAAGGTGTTGAATAAAAAACAAAAATTCAGACACCCACAATGTAGGTAGATAAATCTTAAAGATCATTGTTGAGATTGTTGTAATTTAAATATAGTACTTGTTGTGTTGGGATATGTGCATAGGCATCCTGATGTGTATTGCAAAAGGATGTCAACAACTGCGATGTTTAGGGAAATCGAATTTGACTGGTGCAGTCGTGCTGATGTAATTAAAAAAACAGAAAGAAAGGGTTCTATGGAGATGTCTACTTACATTTGTAAACTTCGAAGCAGAGCATCAGATGTGAATGCATAGTTAGTTCCATACCAATTTTTTGCCGCCCGGGCCGTCCCCAACAAACCTTCCAAAACAATCGATTGTACAGATAGTAGATGTAGTAGCGGTACGCTTGGAACGCGCTTTCCCTCCCCTATTCCCGTATATCCATTCGTATTCGTTTCGTATCCCCACACAAAACACAAGTACAAGTACACAACACAACACAACCCACTCTCAAACAACCACTACTTGATTCCACATCTCTCTCTCTCTCTCTCTCTCTCTCTCTCTCTCTCTCTCTATGGCTTCCTCGACAGACGATCGCGACAAGACCGTCACCGGCTACCCCGCCACCGCCACCGCCACCGCCACCTCCCACCCGAACGGCTACCCCCAGGCGGCGCCACCTCCGGCCCACTACTACGCCCCCCGCCACCGCCTACCCCTACGCCGCTCCTCCGCCGCCGCCCCAGCAGGCCTACTACAACAACTACCCACCGCCGCAGCCCTACTACCCTCCCCCGCCGCCCCGCACCAACAACAACACCACCTTACTCCGCCGCCTCATCATCGCGGGCATCGCCGCCCTAGTCATCGTCGGCGCCATCACCTTCATCTTCTGGATCGTCCTCCGGCCCAAGCTCCCCCTCCTCATCCTCTCCTCCGCCACCCTCACCTCCTTCTCCGCCTCCTCCAACTCCTCCCTCCTCTCCGCCAACTGGGACCTCTCCCTCATCTTCCGAAACCCTAACAGCAAAATCAACCTCTTCTACGACCAAATCGACGCCTCCATCTTCTACCGCTCCGACTACCTCGCCGAGACCGCCCTCCCCCCCATGTTCCTCGCCAAGCGCAACGACACTAGGGTTTCCGCCGGCCTCTCCGCGCGCTCTGTCTACGTCCCCGACAGATCGCTTGCCCTTCTCCTCGATGAGCGGGCCCGGGCCGCCGTCACCTTCAATTTGAGGATGCTGGCTGCGGTTAGGTTTAAGGCCGGGGCGTGGCGGACGAGGAGGCGTTTGATGAGGGTTTTCTGCGATGATGTCAAGATTGGGGTTTCTTCCAACGGCACCGGGTCGCTTATTGGCGCCCCCAAGGAGTGCGAGGTCAGTGTGTGACTTTCATCATGCAACTATTGTTCCTTCTACAACTGCTACTAATAATGATGATAGATTTTACATGGAGTTGAGGTCTTGTTTTTCTTTCATGATTCTTTTCTTTTATATACACTTGGTATCATACTCTTGCATTTGATGTAAGTATCTTGGCATTGGCAATGTTGATAGTAGGAAAAAAAAAAAAAAAAAAAAAAAAAAAAAAATTGATAGATTTCCCATTTGTTTCTTCAAGTACATTCGCGGTAGTTTACGTGATTTAGGGGCATTTCGTATTGTTTTAGTGCTTTATGTTATTATTTTATTGCGTGTATAGCTTTTCGCTTAGGGGAACGATTTGCTATCCTAAGTGGTTACGTGGAACTTAATCTATGTGGACGTATCATGATTGTTAATATGATGGGCTTGACATAAAGAAATCTTGGTATGATTGTATAGCGGTTAAAATTATTTGGGGTTGTTGGGCTGTTTTGGGGTTTGGTGAATTGGATCGTGATTCCGTTTGATGAATCATAAGATTCAAAATTTCTGTGTGAATTGTATGTGGTATAGCATTATTGCAGTTCAAACTGATTCTACATGTTATCAGTATTAATTTATTATTGATTCTGCTAGTTTAGGATTGAGTCCATGTGAGTTGGTTAGATTAGTTATTAGTTTGAATTTGTTAATCTGCAATTTACACTTTTATCATCTGAAGAACCAAATTCAGTGAATAAGGGTGCCATTCAAAATGCCACTCTAACTACCATTATCTTCACAACTTGGTCTTTATGAAGATCACTATTCCCGGCTCTTTAGCTTTGGTTCTCCTAAGTATATGTCCTAAGGGTATTATTTTTTTGTTGTTGTTGTTGAGAAGTTGTCGTCGTTGTTGATAATGATGCTATTTTGCTACTAAGGAACAACGTATAATTAAAGTTCGTGCATTGATAATGAGGGATATAATTGAATTAGAATATAGTCATTTTTTAATGGCCTATTGAGTGCCGCTGGTTTTGGGTAAAATGAGAAATTGATTCTAGTGAATGCCATGTTAACCAAGGGCCAAAAGGTTCACTTCTTAGAATTAACAACCAAAAATAGACTAGTGATCTATCTGACACTATGGATACGATAAGCCGTCAAATATCCTCTTCAAGATCTAACGAGCATACAACAACAACAACAACAACAACAACAACAACAACAACAACAACAACAACAACAACATAGCCTCAGTCCCAAATTAATTGGGGTTGGCTACATGGATCAAACTCTTCCATTGTGCTCGATTTTGTGCAATTGATGGTGAGCATTTCAAACCATTCAAATCCCACTTAATTAATGCATCCGGGGTTAACTTCGGTCTACCCCTACCTCGTTGAATTTCTTTAGTTTCTATTGAGTTAAGTTTTTTGGTGGGAGCATTTGTAGGCCGTCTTTGTAGGTGTCCAAACCACCGCAATTGCCCTTCCTTAATCTTTATGTCATTTGATGCTACTCCTACTTTTTTTTGAATTTTTTGTGTTTCTTATTCTATCTTTACGAGGTTTGCCACACATCCACCTAAGCATCCTTATTTCTGCTACATTCATTTTATGTAATTGTTGTTGCTTTACCGTCCAACATTCACTTCCATAGGGCATAGTTGGCCTTATTGCGGTTCTATAAAATTTTTCTCTTAACTTGGTATGAATATTTCTAACGCATATCACACTTGTTGCACTCCATTTCTTCCATCCAGCTTGAATTCTATGCGTGACATCATTCTCAATATTGCCATCATTTTGTATGATTGATCCTAGATATCTAAAGTGTTTCACCTTAGGAACTTCTATTTCTCCTAATTTCACCACTCCATCTCTATGTCTAGTATTTCTAAACCACCAGTGCATGTATTCGGTCTTCATCCTACTCAACTTAAAGCCTTTAGATTCTAATGTATTCCTCCAAAGTTCTAATTTCATATTCACTCCATCTCTTGTTTCGTCCACTAAGATAATGTCATCTCTATGCCTAGTATTTCTCAACTCACAGTGCATGTATTTGGTCTTTACGAAGATCATTATTCCCGGCCCTTTAGCTTTGGTTCTCCTAAGTATATGTCCTAAGAGTATTATTGTTTTTGTTGTTATTGTTATGAAGCTGTCGTCGTTGTTGGTGATGATGATATTTTGCTACTAAGGAATAACGTATAATTAAAGTTCGTGCATTGATAATGAGGTATATAGTTGAATTAGAATATAGTCATTTTTTTAATGGCCTTTTGAGTGGCACTGGTTTTAGGTAAAATGAGAAACTGATTGACTAGTGAATGCCATGTTAACCAAGGACCAAAAGGTTCACTTCTTAGAATTAACAACCAAAAATAGACTAGTGATCTATCTGACACTATGGATACGATAAGCTGTCAAATATCCTCTTCAAGATCCTAATGAGCATATATTTCCAAAATCCCAAAGCATCATCTATGCAAATTGCTTATCAGCCCACAATGGCCCATTTTCTTTCTCCCTGACAATGCGAAAATTAGTATGCACAAAACTCATGACTTCATTTTTTAACATCATCGTGTATGTGTATGTAACTGGCTCTGACAATTGGTCCAACCGAAGGTGGAGCCATCCATGACCAATGCTTGTTAAAAATGAGAGAAACCGTCATTGTTTAAGTGGAGACTTGGCATGGGCATTTGAATTACTCTGTAAGGCAATAGTTGATGATTTTAGAGTCCCTTTTTAGGACAACTTCCTTGGTACTTGCCTATTTTAGGATTTTAATATTGTGGAAAAGGGCCTTGAAAGTTGAAACTGAGCTTCAAGTATTGACTTTCCCTGGATTCCAAAAAAAAAAGTTTCCTTGTTTCCTGCGTGCAAAAGCAATAATTGGCTATTGCTTTTCCCTAACAATCCCACTATAATTAATTTAGATTCCCCCAAAAGAGTCATCTCTATTGAGTTTCATTCTCCTATTAGGAGGAAGTAATCAATGCTCATTTTCTTTTCCTTAGGCTTTAAAGGAATCTAATATTTGGCTACAATATAATTGAAAGGATCTAATTTAGGCAGTACTGCAATCTTCCCCCATAGCCAACAGTTGAAGGGAATGGAAAATATTTTTTTAACTACAATGCCAATACGTTTTCTTATTTTGGATAATTTTGGGGTTCCTTTTAAACTACCTATTTACATAAATGAATGAAGGCAAAAAAAGCAATATCGTGTAGTTTGCATTTCGATGCCTGCTGCGACATGTTCGAGCAGCCCTACAAAGTTCCTAAACTCTTTGAAGGATAGTTCTAGTAGCAACCCACATTCAACATAGCACATGGTATGAGACTATATAAGCTGAGAATTGGCATTCAAATTAATGATTTTTAGTTTCCTCGTGAGAATGTAGAAAACTGCAAAACAAGGAGATGGATAAGTCGAATTTAGCAATTTTGAAACCATGTGCATCTTCTCGATGTGTAGCTAGTGTCAGAGTTACCATTAAACCACATTGCCCTTGCTATTGAACCTGAGGGAAATGATCTCAAACTAGATTTTGAGTCCACTTGAAAGACCATTCACAGTTGTGAGGTGTCCAAATAATCTCGTCTTGATCATTTGGCCTAAAGCTTAGGAATAGCAAGATCTTACCATGCATTTGAGAGGCCTAAATCTTATAAGTGGTTCGCAAGTCCTTGTTTTCTTATAATTTTCTTTAATGTTGTCCTACAATATTACTTGTACTTTTCACCCTTAACCATAGTATCAGAGCTCACATGATACAAAATGCCACCAGTGTTGGCGTTTGACTCATCAAAACTTTGGTTTATACTTTATACTACATAATACTTAGACTACCAATGAGATAAGAAAGAAGAGAAGTGTTCCACAGTCCACCTACTAAAATTAGTTGGGGTTGTTCGTGGATCACATACTTCCACTACACTTGATTCACTGCACGTGATAGAAAGAAAATATGAAGGAGAAAGGAACTGATTGGAGTTTATAAAAAAGCAAAAAAGATGATGAAACGCATGGAAAAAAAGGGCCAACATTGAAACGATGGAGGAGAGGTTGGATGATAAAAAATTTAGGAGTAGGTATAGAATAAAAACCGTAAAGGTTTGATGATGAATATAGATTGTGCTTAGGTACTAAGTTCTTAACATTTGGACTCTTTTTGGATGATTCATGCTGTATATCGATTGCTGGACGTGTTTGTCCTTACCTAAGTTTCTTAATCATAGAGTTCAAATCTAATAATTCAGTTAAGAGTCCTGTTGTAAGTAGGATTTTTTTTCCATGATATGCACATATTTAGGATTTTTCAGTAATTAGAATTTGTTTTTAAGTACTTTCATTGCTTTAAAAGGATGATGGTAAAAGTTGAGTAATACTTCAAATTCCTAATTAAATTGGCAATGTGAAGTCTAAACTTTGGACTCCTAGTATAACTAGAAATTCAAAGCTCTAGCCAACTCTTAATATCATCATAATAAAGTTATACATACTAAAAAGAATCAAATTCTAATTACACAAAGTCTCTTAACTGAAAATAAAATCATAATTGTACGAGGACTAGGAAATCTGTAAACCATGATTTGTTGTATTTTTTTATGTGCTTATCTTCTTCTGTGGTTTCTATTTGCTTTACCTCATGTGGAAATATTTCTTTGGGGTTTTGATTTTTTTTTTCAACTTTTTGGGGGTTTAGATGTGCATTGTTAATTTTTATATTTGATGTGTAGTTTCTTGTCATCAGCACTCTTCAATGCAGCTATCCAAGTTTATGTATGACAACTACAAGGTATTGATTTCTTAAAATGTCATGGTTTTGAAAAGTTTTCTTTAAGCATATTAAGGGATAAAAAGTGAATTTTTCATGCTTTATTTTTAATTTTAAGATGAGATTTTATGTGTTTGTATTTTTAAAAATTAGTAGTTTTTTAAAAACAAAATAAGAATTTTCAAGTCTAAACTTTGGATCCAAAATTTAAGAGTCCGGCTAAGTGCACCCCGGTTTTTAGAAAGTGAAAGTGCACCCCGAATTCAAATTTCAATTACTAAGTGCACCCCACATTTTTATCCTTTCATCCGAATCGAAGCACCCAACTCCAAAACCTTGGTCGAGACATTTATTTTAGGTTCGGCGCATATAGCCGAGACTTATCAACTAGGCTTGGTGTTGTCCAACCAAACCTCTTTGGTGAGATTTAGTTGACAACCGTCGACGTAAAGGTTCGAGGGGTTCCGATCGACTCTCCAATTAAAGGTTCGGCAAGCTGTGACCGACACTCCAACTAGAGGTTTGGTGGGTTTCGACCGACTCTCCAACAAGAGATTCGGATCTCAAAGCCGAACCCCTTGATGATGCATACAAATCACAAAGAAGAGAATGTGTGGGGTGCACTTAGTAATTGTAGTGGGGTGCACTAATCACAGTGAAGGCATAAGGGTCATTTTGCAGTAGGATTGATTTTTTTTTTTAAGTTTGACTTTTTCCGGGGTGCACTTCCTAAAATCGGGGTGCACTTAGCTGGACTCAAATTTAATTAGGTTTCCTGCATATATCTTTGAAGTGTTTGGAATCTATAAATTCATATAAAATTTGTTAAAAAAATATTTATAGCAGATTGTTCCTTTTCAGTTGCACATGAGAAAAGGAATCCATCAAGGCAACTTGGGAGTGTAAAATTTAATTATTTCTTTTATTTTTAAATTAGTTGCTGCTATTGATAAAATGTATTCTTCCTTTTTCTCAAAGTTTAGGAAGTTCTTATATTTCTATTTTTTAGAGTGCAAGCGACCCAATGAGTTGTTGTGGTCCATTTTTATTACTTCTCCTGTTGGGCAATGCACATATTGTGCTATGCTACCACTTTGATTAAGAACAAAATGAAGAATATAAGTATAGATCTTTTCTTTAGTGGTATCAAACCTTTTTTTTTTTTGGAGTAAAACCTCATGTCTGTGGTGGTAAGATGGTTAAGTTGGGGACCTTGGGATAATATACATACTAGCAAAGATTTATAGGTTCTTTTGCTTATCCAGCATGTTGCTTTTGTATCGATGTCTCATCTAGTGCAGGGAGAGATTACTTTAATGTTGGAATGTTCATTTCTATTACTTATCTGAAGTCCTTTGTGTTTAAGTTGTGCCGGGTAACTCCCTACAAACCATATATTGAGAGATTTAGGGTATTGATCTCTATAGGAAGGGATTGTAGTTCTCAAAATTTAGTTGCATAGTATGGATATGTTTTGTTTTCATTATTAGAATGGGAGTGTGCTGGATTAGAATGCCCTATTATAATAAGCAGATATTGCAAGCCTGGGTATGCTAAGATGGTAAGTAATTGACCAATTGGTAAGTATGCTAACCTGTGTACTTGAGTTGGTTGCTTGAAGTGTTGGCTTGGAACTTCTTGTCACAGTTCTTGTTCTTGGTTTTATTTGTTTTAGGCCTTTAGATGTTGGATGGACTTCAGCCTATACAGGCTTTAGAGGGTATTGAAGTTCTACTGTTAAAGTCATTCCTTGAAATAGTCTATTTCAGTGTTGGGACTTGGGAGCGTAGAGCATGTATGCATGAATGCTTTTGGGTAGTTAAGTTTGATTGCCTGTAGTGCTGATAAGCTAGTTTCTCTCCCATACTTGAATTTTGTTGTGTCCTTCAATTTCTTCATTTGTCTCTTTAGTTCATTGCATGAGTTGGTTACTGGTTAATCCTTGATGTTCCAAGGATAACTTATCTCTGTATGCTTTGGACGTGTCTTTTGTTGCTAATGACTTGGCCAGGATTCTTCCCTTTGTTTCCTATCTTCTTTTATTTATAGTTGTCTTTTGAAGAACAGTATAGATATATATTCTTAAAACTGATGTTATGCATAATATTCCGTGGGGGCTTCAAGATATTGGCGAAGTGGCTTGCTCTGGAACCATGTGGAGGAGGATAAGATATAATCTAAATGCGGAAAAGTGTTTGTGAACCAGTGACTTCAAAAAAGATTTCTTTTGTAATGTGTTGCAGTTGTCTGCACCTTTTAATGTTTAGAGGTCTATAGGAGACGTTACAACCTATTGAAGTGCATTTAATTTGGTATAGAGGGCAATCAGATCATTTTGGATCTTCAGATGCTTGTGTTAAGCAATTGTGTTTAGCCAAGTCCGCAGACAATGGTCAAGGAATGGATGAGATGCTTTTGTTTGGAAGTATGTTTAGTGAGTTCTGCGGACAATGGTGAAAGAATTTGGATGGAGATTTAGGTAGGTGATTATTAGTTCTAAGTAATCTAATGGTGACAGGCATATTTGAAGAAGTGAAATCTACTCTTGGATGATAATTTTGTTCCATGTTTTATGAGGAATTCTATGGAATCTTGGATCCAAATTTATGTGGTTGAATAAAGGAATCCACACCAATGGTGTTGCTCCCTGCAATCAGATACTTGTTAGGGGGGCGCCCAAAAAAAAGGAAAGAAGAGTCTGAAATACGAACTGTTATTTGTCACATTGGGAACATTGGATTAAATTATCTCAACTTCGTGACTTTGAGTAGTAGTTCAGCAAGGTTGGGAAATTAGAAATAGAAATTGGATTTTGAATCACCTTTCCTTTTTGATACCAAATGCTTTTGTTTTAATTGTTTCTATTTATCATCATCCTCCATTCTTAAAGATACCATTCACTGAATCTTTGTAGGGAATTTAAAGCTTCAGGTGATTGTATCATCCTTTATTTAACTATCTTTTCTGTCTCCATCTTTCTTCAATGAAGTAGACACTTCTTGCGACTTCATTTTTAGTCGCTGTTGCTGGACTTATCTTCTTTGTTAACTTTCTGCAATTTGATCTGTTCTTGGGCATTCTGAGTTACTGCTGTAAGACAGTTTTATTTGTCTTCATAATTGGTGGAATAAACCGTTGTTATCTGAAGTTGCCTAGTTAATCTCCATATGACTTGCATGTTCGTTCTTCCTTGTTTTGTGTAATTTTGGTGTTACTATCATGTAAGGCTATTTCTGAGGGAGAGAGCAATGTATTCTGATCTCATATATCTGATAAGTCTTCTTTTAATCTTCTGTTCTGGTTCTTTTTTTTTTTTGGTCAAAGATTCTGTTCTGGTTCTATTGAACTGCATGATTCCTCCGTGTGAGTCCAGATTGTGTAATTTGTATGGAAATCCTGTCAGAGATCCATGGTCTGTTACTTGGGTGAAACCAAGTCAGTCATGTTTGTTGGGTGGTCTGGGTCTGGACTGCATTAGTGTTGTAGATTCTAAGGTAGAGCAAATAACAATAGCAGGCTTCATCTTGTTATATTGAGAAGGTCGATTTGGATTAGTGACTGGGGGAGCACTAGATAAACAAAGGTAGACATATGTAAAGAATGCCTTATTTGGTGGGGTGTCAACCTCAGAGTGTTAAATCAGTAGGACACTAGCTAGTCATCCAAAGCAAAATACAGAGAGATTAAAAGAAGGAATCTCGTATTCAAAAACAAAACAAAAAGGATGATAGAAAAGGTAACATCACACCAAACAGACCCCAGGTGTGCCCTAACATACGATATCACTCTTGAAATCTGCGCACCTTCTCCTTTATTTTCTTTGCATGGATTGATGTATTTTTACTAGTGTCACTTATTCCCATTTCATGAAGGCACATTAGTTTTAGGGTAAATTGTAAATTGGTTCTTGAGGTTTACTATAATATACACTTTAGTTTCAGTGGTTTCAAAAATATGCACTTTGGTCTATGTAGTTTACTTCTAGTTAGTCTAAAGCATCAATAGGTTAGTGTCAAATTAAAATATTACTACTATATTATTTTTTGTTGATGAGGCTTATTTATTTGACCAACAATTCCTTTTAAGTTTTTTCAAATTCTCTCCTTTCTAATCAACGCTATTTAAAAAATTATTATGTTAGTCAACTATATGTACATAAGTATATTTCTTTATTTGTTTTAGAATTATTCATATATTTTAAATTAATAAAAATCATGTTTTGCAAGAAATAAATAACAATAAAATGTAAGTATGTTTATTATTTAATAATAAAAAATGATAATCTATATTTTGTGAATCAATCAAAATAGTAAAGTCACGTTCATTTTTACATTAAAATAAAAAAATTAAAAAAAGCAAAAAGGTGTATAAGTTTATCTATACCTTAAACTATTAATTTAATTGTTGCGCTGTGTTTCAAATTACACCTATTATTTATAAAAATAAATACACAAGATATTATTGAAGGCTATAAAAGTAGTAGATCATCACTAAAATTAAATGCTACTCCATTAATGATAGTGTACATAAATACATACAAAAAATTTACTAAAAAATAGTTTAAAAAGATTTATAAAAAAGTTATGATTTATTTGAAAATATTGGGTCCTCATTCTTTGTGTCTCTTTTGTAGTGGTAGATTGTTCTTTTTATAGTAACTCAACCTATGGTTTAAAAAAACAAATTATGAGGGAACAAAGTGTATATTTTTGAAATCTTAGGGACTAAAGTTTATGTTATGGTAAACTTCATGGGCCAATTTGTATTTTATCATAAATGTTATGACATTTGAGTCGTCCATGTGTGCCTCTTGGATGTGGACATACATAGGGGTGCACACGAGATTGGATCTAGTCCAATTAGGGTTAATCCGTAATTCAATCCAATTATTGCGAATTGAAAAATTACAATCCAATCCAGTCCAAATAATTCATCAATCTAACTCAATCCAATTTGCAAAATGCGGACCGGATTGGATTAAGTTCCACGGATTGACATTTTCCTATCCAAAATTTATGAAATTATACTTAATCAAATGAATCACAAGAATTATATATCTTATGAATGACAAATTTACAACATACATTTCACAAATCTATATATAGCATATTTTCCATAAAATTGTTATCACAATAACCTTTAAAATGTAAGTTTCTACATAAATAAATGTGTTATTCACAAATCATCATCATACACCCTCACAAAAGAACAAAAAAAATGTACGTTGAACATACACAACCTACAATAAAAAGGTCGAAAACATAATAAAAGAGTTAAGAACAAGTATAATCTTTTAGATATTATAGTTGATAGTTTGATGATGCTAATTAAGCTATTATAGTACATATGATTGAATTGGATCTAAACGGCTTTTTAATGTTTTTTAATGTAGAATCTGTAATCCAATCCAGTCCAGTCGGATTAGTAATTTTTCAATCCAATCCAATCCAATCCAATCCAAGGGATCAAAAAATTAATTCAATTAGTGATAATTGGTTCGAATTGGACCGGATCCGAGGATTAGTGCAATCCTTGTGCACCCCTAGACACACATAGATGTAGGTGTATAATATGCGAGTTAAGGTTCCATTGACAATTCTTGTGGTGTGATGTGACATCCCTGTTGTCATTATAGTATTTTTCTTTTATGAAGGCACTCATTGAATTGTCAATTTTTTGCTTTGCCAATTTGAGGTCCAAGCGTAGGAAGCCTTTTGAAAGTTCAGATTAAAAATGTATTGCACGATTTTCAAGTACAAATACGTGATGATAGGATGTGAAGTGCCATTTTGATCATTTTATTTTTTTAAAGGCCCATTTTAATCATTTGGAATAAGTGTAAAAAAAAAGTAAATCGAGGGCGTCAACCTTACATCAGGAGCCCTTCTATTGTCTTTGATCCACCATTATTTTTAACTTTCTAAGGTATAATTATTTTCTTTTTTTATTACACTCTAACCTAGTATTTATTTTATTTTATTTTATTTTTTTAATATCTCTCTAACCTATTATTATTGGTTGAATGGGAAGGGATAAGAACCATGGTGGTTCATAATTGTAGATCAATAAGCACCAACAATGGATGGTGGGCCAGATTGAGTTGATTAAAAATCGACGTTTTTAAAGTAAACTTTTTGTGTTATTTTAATATGATAGAATTTTTATTCTTGAAAAGTTGGTGAGAAATAGAGAGATGGTAAGCAAAAATCACTTTTGAAATCAGTGCACCATCTTTACCTTGTACATGATTTGATGGTCTCGAACCTATCAAGTCCGAGGGTGGGCTCACTTCATAACCTTGGTCTTATATGAATGTTAAGTTGTTAACTTTTCTTAATTTAATTTTGTCATAAGATTATATTAATTTATATTTGTTGCATTATTATACAGAATTTTTTTTTTTTTGATATCATACGGATACCGTTTTTTGTTTGGTAGGTTTTAGAAATTAATTTCAACAAATAAAGATTGAGACCTACTTGAGTCCTTGTGATTTTTATTCATAAAATTTTTCGAATTTGTTGGTGAAACATTCAACTTTTGGCCAATGCACGATATGCATTATTCAATAAGGTTGTTAGGGAGTGGTTGATATATATATATATATATTAGAAATCTTGTTAGGATAAATGGCGTTGCTTGTAGTATAATCTATTATAAGTCTCATCTTTTCTTGTGAAATAGACAATCGCACGGAATTGCCCTGAAATTATGAAACCTAAACAAAAAATTTTAAATAATATGATTGTTTGACAAATGAGAATTATATTTTCGAGTCAGGTTTATTGAGTCTTAAGTGTGTTGAAAATAAGCGTGGCTTTTATATTTTGTTTGTTACATTCAACTCAAATGATGACATAAGTAGTTAATCTCTCTCTATATATATATATATATATATATCTTCCCCTTCTCTTGCTTCACAAGGCAATAAAGATAATTCAAGATGGGAAAGAATAATTCTTTTTTCTTTTACTTTGTCTCTTAACTTCAGTTGTGATTTGAGAACACTCAATTCACTACTCTCTGTTTTCAAAAAAAAATTCACTACTTTTTCTCTCCCTATATAAAAACATCCAATGGACACATAACCCTAAAATTGAGCCAATATTACCCTAGTAATATCATCACTAGTAGCACCTCACTTGCACTCACTAGCTCTCAAAACCATGCTTGGAGGGCTTTATAAACAATGCCTAGCTTAACCATTTGTTATTGATTCCAGTAGATACCTTTCTTCCTTTTTGGCCCTCATTTTTTAGGTCTTTGTCCTACTTTTAGAATCTCCTATCCATCAAGTTGTCTCTCTCTTTGCTTTATTCTCTAAATTGTGTCGTCTTATATCCCTTTTTGATTTTGTCAGTTTTCATTGAATAAAAGTGCGGTTGAGATCATAAATCAAATTCTTTGAATATTTGAAGGACATACATGGATCAATTAGTGGGCTTTTAGGGTGCAATCATTTTAAATTAGGCCCTTTTATTTTTCACTGATACACTGTTAAGGAAACCATTTCAAACATCTCATGTAAGGATATTCTTAGCTCGTGTGCCTTGTTTTTTAACTGCCCAAAAAACCTTCTCAAACTTTTTTTTTTGTTCAAAAAGTCCCAACTCAAATATGACATTTAATATAGGAAAATGATAATCTAACACACTTTGGGTGCACACTTTTATATTTTAGTAATTTATGATGTTTTGTAAGATGCGAGCCCACGCCTGGGGAGGTAAAAAATAGTCAAAATGGCTAAAAAATAAAGTGAGCGTTTCAAGTGTGCGTCCAAAGTGTGTTAGATTATCATCTTCCTTTAATATATAGTTATTTCTACACTCATAAAATTATCCTCAAATATATACACATACCTAACTTTATGAATACACACATGGATGGGATATATCTTTGGTCTTGTTTAATTAATTGTAATACAATTAAGAAACATAATGTACAGATATAAATATATATATATATATATATATAATGTACAAGAAAATATAATGTGGTTTTTCTATTAGAAAAGGAAAAAAAAAAAGGAATTGAGGTATTTAGAGATTATTAAATTTATAGGGGTCTCTTGTGGGCCCATTAATATAGGTTCACTTTCAAGTCTTATTACTTAACATGATTTAATGTTTGATTAGCACCTATATGCCTGGTGGGGCTTATACAGAGTTCTAAAACAATTGTTAATTTCATTTCATTGATTTTATAAATGATTCAAGATTATATGCAAAACAAATTATCTCATTAAGTATATCAGTACAACAAACTTTTTGAGATGGCTTTGGAGAGCCTTCATAAAAACCTTTATTTTTTAGTTGGTCTGACACAAATTTTTTTTTTTTTTTACTATTTTGAAAAATTATCAAAATAATTTTTTTTGAGAAATTATCAAAGATACTAACTAATTAATACTACTATTTAGAAGAATTTATAGGGGATCTGCTAGAATAACATGCACCTCAATATTAGACACAAATGTCACACAGTAGTGGTACTCACATTAGTTTTCTAGCACACTCATCTCAAGGTGCATTTCCTAACGCGGGTTCCTTACTCCTTAGCTAACTTTTGTTGTGTTATTGTGAGTTTGAGGAACTTTCCTTGTTCTTTCAATCTTCTCTCCTACTATAAGAGTTCACTAATATTTAATTAGTGATTACCATGTAACTCGGACTGCTTCAAATGCCCATATTGTCCCCACCGACGGATTGAATTGAGGTGCCAAAAAAATCAAAATATCCCTCATTTGAATGACAAAAGACTAATGTCTCGTTTTCAATATTTTGTTTTGCTGATGAGTCGCCTTTCGAATGACAAAAGACTAATGTCTCGTTTTCAATATTTTGTTTTGCTGATGAGTTGCCTTAACGTGTGCTATGTTGGACTCTATTCAATAATGTTTGAAAATTAATCGGCTTTTAACTAATGTTTCTTTTTGGAACTAATTAATACGAAAAGATGATATCAGATTATAACAAGATTCAACTCATACTATATACAAAAGTACTTTATTTATTTATTTTCAGGATACAAACTACTTTATCATACCGATCAAACTTGATTATATATATAAATTCTATAAAGTAATACTATAGCAAATGGCAATTAATATTTGATACCTATACGTCTTTTATAATAGCCAGTTGTCCTCCAAGTGTAGTCCATTGCAACAATTTCACCAATCTGGCCCTCTAGAATTATGCCATGTGTCCGTTACCAACACTTTGATGTCCAAGTGTGTGAGTAGTTGCATATAAAAAAGGTTTCCAATAGGGCCATATATGTCTATTATTGAATTGAACTATAATATACAGTACTAGCTTTTGAAGGTTTTTAAAGTGGAAAAGAGACGGGAGGGTTTGATGATGAGTGGAAGAAAATAAAGCAAATGTGAAGCTTAGGATGATAGTGTAGAAGGGAACAAAATTAGGTGGGCAATCTTATTTTAGAGAAGATTGGTTTAAAAGGGCTTCTCCTTTATACATGAGAAATGTCCACACAACCATATAAACATGAGATTAGACCCCACCAAGCCATCGAATATTTCCCTTCAATGCCAAGCCAAAGAAGATGATGAGAGAGCCCTTATACACACTCAAAGGTGCATGCCCCTAATTTCTTGTTTGTCAACCATCAACCTTGACTCCATTGTTTCTTTTGAGAAAATGTTGCGGGGAAATCAAACCCAAAATTCTTGACCATCCAACAATTGCATGTTACTGCACGTAATTTGTTTTAATGATATTCAATTTAGTCAGCTACTTCAACTAGTCTGATTCTGGAAATGAGTATATTAGGTAAAATTTTTGAAGCATGATTTTTCGAAAGTTTTTTTTGTTGCAACAAATTTATTGTTTGATTTCTTTTCCCGACAACTATTGTGCTAATGGCAATTCCATTAGCATAATTAATGTTATACCAAAAAAAAAGTCACAAGTAGCGGTGGCAGAAATCCAGGTTCGACATGTTCGAGTCTGAACAACACCTACTATAAAGAAGTATATTCATTGTTTGAATCCGATCCGGTTAGAAATTCAGGTTGTCCAATTGTTTGAATTGCAACAACCTTAAAAATTAACTTATTATATAGAAAACCTCTTCAAATGTTAAAATATACACATTATAATCCCATATGATGCAATTTGAAAAAAAAAGTAACGTCAAAGTTTTAACAAAAATTGTAAACGATATATCAATGTACCATTACTAAAAATAATTCATGTAATTAAACATTTAATGTCAAAAAATAAATGTTTAAAAAATAAAAACTGAGATTTAATTTATTCTAAAATCAAAGATATATCCTACAAAAAAAAATCAAAAATATATTTAGTACATTAATTTTTATATGTATTATAGTAGATTGGTGTTTGTCAATCTATTTAATAAGTACCAAGTGTTCAATATGACTTTTATTAAAGATAATTTTAACTCTATTTAAAACTCGAACCGCGAACCGGTTTGGTTGGGTCTGAGATTACAAGATCTTGTTTAGATCGGATTTGATTTTAAATTGAACAAGAGGTCTTTGTCTAGATCAGGTCTGAATTTGTAAAAATATTGTCTAAATCTTTTTATTTCAGGCCAGACAAAATTAAGTTTACGGGTCGGGACATAAGTTGTTGAGCCTAGTCACAGTTGACCCAATTTTTCTATTTATTAGAGGGGAATTTGTAGAGGAAAGTCACTGAACCGGCCGTTCTGGGTGAGCCGCTCCTCCAATAATTTTTAGATGACCTTACAGACTTGCAGTGGGAATGGAAACTGAAATCGAGTATATTCTGGAACCAGAAAAGGCAGTTAGCGAGCACATTCTATTGGGCCCCACCGGCAAGTACGAAACTGTAACGTATCGGTTACGCTTCTCTAATCTTAAGCAACTCATCCAACGGTCAAGAGCCCACTCATATTAATTAAAAGTAATTAATCGCGTTGTCATTACATCACTTAATTACCATAAAGCTTTTACCAATACTTGTTCACACCAATGGAAGCAGGTAGTTGTCTTTTTATCCACTGGTTTTGAGTTTGGGCCTCAAAGAATAAAAACTTTGATGGTGGAAAGTTCTTTTAATTACTACTTATCAAAAAATATTCTCATAGTTATACGGTGCGACTTAAGGTAAACTCAAAGAACTCGTCAAAATAGCAAAGGACTTGAACAAAAAGAATTGGGAAGTGCTACATTGACATCAACGAATGAATATCGACCTTGTGAGATGGTCCTAAGGGCCTTGAGATACGTATGCACACAGACTCGGTGGATATTATGCTCATTTGTATTATGAAGTGCAAACGATTAATAGACTAATCCATCCTAAATTTTGCTAGGAGTCTCAGATCTATCCCGAATAAAATTTTGTCTCAAATTTATTCCATACTTCACTTTTTGGTATTGATTTTATCTCCACCCAAAATTATAAAAGACTTGTGCTTAGTAAAAAAACAAATTGATAAAATGAGCCAAATCAAGAATCAACGTATGAAGATGCTTCTAATTAATTTTATTAAAATTTATTGAGCACCACAAAAAATATCAAAATTTGTGCTAAATACAAAATACTTATAATTTTGGATGGAGATAAAATTAAGACTAAAAATTAAAGTTTGCGATAGATCTGAGATAATATTTTGTTTATGATAAATGTGAGACTTCAAGGAAATTTGAGATAGATTAAGCTATTTAATTTTGACTTGAAAAATATCATCCTATGTACAAATTAGAAAACGCCTCACCAAATTAAGTGACCAAGCTTTTCCCATAGAAGGGTATTTATATCTTTTTGCCAAGTAGTTTCGTAATAAAATGTCATTTATATACTTTACTTTCCACAAATATTGATTTCATATAAGACCTCATTTGTTTTATTTTACTAACTTTTAAAGAAGTTTAATTTGTAGAGAAGTTACACTTATTTTTGAAAGAGATATTGTAAAGAATAAATGTAGAGAAAGCATTAAATGAGGATAAAAATATAAATTCCTTTTCAGAAAGATAATTTACTCATCTCCAAGTGAGTTATCCTTTTTCTATGAGGGAGAAGTTATGGGTCAAACTTCTTGAAATTTTTTTAAAAATATTTATTCAAACAAAAAATCTATTTGGACTCTAAGAGTTCGGACTTATAGGGGGTTTTTAAATTTTTACAAATATCTAAAAGAGTGTTAAAGTTATTATTTCAATGTTATTGATTGCTTAAGGATGAATTTAAAATAAAAAAATTTTTAAATTTTTTTTTAAAAGTATGGACTCATAAGTTAAACAACACTACTCTTATTCAAATAAAGTGAGTTAAAACTTTTATCAAATTTCACCTGCCGGTCAACCTATGGCCCATTGCCTTGTATCCGATGTAGTTGACTTCTCTTAGTAAGCTGTGGCGTTGATCTGGTACTTAATGAAGATCCATCCGAACCGTTGGTGGTTATAGGATCTAATGAGTTGAACGGCTGTGATGAAGGCATTGGGTAACCCACCAGATAGTTTACGTCTATCGAGGTCGTCGAAACTGGGACGTCGGTCAGATCGAAAATGGTCATGGAAATGACTGATTTGGCTTCGTCGGTAGCTTAATGTGCATGGATCTGGGACCCACCCAGACACGCATCCATCACGTGGTGCACGCGTAAAGGCCAGTGAAATTCCATGAAAATATTGAAGCAATCAAAGTTGATCACGGCCGTAGATCATTAAATATTGTTGAATCAGCTAGATAGGGTCCACCAATGGACACATGTTAAAAATTGTGACAAATGTACAACGCATTCCACGTGTGATATATACATTGCAATTTGTACATTGTACTCATTGTAGGGATCTTTCATCGATCTCTTGATGACCTTATCACTCTGTTAGAAGTTCCCGATTTAAGTTGTGATCACAAGTAAACTTTAAAAATTTTAGATAAAGGTTGTCGTTCTCGTAGTATATGTGGCTTAAATTTGGTATTAGTTAGAGAGAAGCTGCAAAACTTTTGACTCAAAAAATAATTAAAATAATTTTTTTTGAGGAGAAAAAATGATTGATTTTTTTAAGAGAAACAATGATTAATTTATTTACAGTACTTAACCTCCTTTTTTTTTTTTTTTTATTTCAGTGAGAATCGAACCATAATTTTTTGAGGACTTATCAAAAATTTTTATCATTTCACTTTAAAGGATTTGACAAAATATAGTGCCCGTTTAAGTTATATTATATTCATTTATGTTGTATATTTAATGAACAACATATGAATATTTTTTAAGAAATGACACTTTTCTTTGACTATTAATGACTCTATTTATTAGTTTTTTTTTTGATAAAACCGAAAAGTTTTTTTTTTGATAAGTTTTTTTTTGAGAAAATAATATCGAATAAAATATTAATCACTCGCTACTACAGTAGCGATCACGCCACACCGAGAAATTTCATGGATAATTTAGATTGTGACTAATGGATGGATTCTTGTGTGGCTCCAAGTAAAGATGCTTTCAAAATCTGAACCTAACATTGGAGACACCAATAATGTGACAAATTTCCGCCACAATAACAAAAAAATATATATTTGAAAAAAAAAAAAAATATAAATTGAAATAATATTAATTGAAATAATATTAATTGATATAATTTTTTTGAAGCCAATTGATATATTATTTGATTTTATATATAAGGTACAAATTATGTGACATAATTTTAGGGAGCAAATTAAAGCTCTGGCTCACAACCTAGCTTAAGAATATAATTAATCAAGTCCTCCCTAAACTACAATAGCCAATTAATCTCCTACGTCTTTCACAAAATAATAATAATAATAATGAGGGGCGCTTCTAAACCTTAAAATTCTTTCTTTGCTCGTACCTTGTGATTATAAATCTTAAACCATCACTAATCTTCTTTTTTGATTGCTAGTGCTTCCAATTGCATATTTTCATGTTTGAGGCATTTAATAAACTACAAATATGTTCAGATTTGTGAAGTTGATCAATTCCATTTTTTGTTGCGGTACATCTTTTAAGATTTTTTGTGGATTTGTGCAGTTGTTGGATCGATGATTTAATCAGTTGTTGGATCAATGATTTAATTTCTTTAAGTTCTTGCATTTAGTAAAAAGATTGTCTTCCTTTGTTATAAGTTTTGTTTTTAATTAATTATGTGGTTCTAGTATAGTATTTATGTATTGTTGTGTGTTCCAAACGTAATTTGTAGAGAACAATCATGATTGTCACGATGTTTCGATATTAATTGTTACAGTCGCATCCACAACCAAATTTGTAGCAGATAGATCTTTTTTGAACAAATAAGATTAACAAATCAATGTACTTTTATCATGGCGCAATTGATCACATGTCTAGTCTTGTATTGAACTATTGATGATTAATTAAATTTTAATTTTACTTAAAAAAAATTTCCTACTGAAGTTTATATGCATATGACATTTATAAGTGAAACCCATCATAGCAATGAATTAACAGCGTTCACATTTCATATTAATTAATACTCCCTATTGTCACAATTGTAATTTTTTTAAGGTAAAAATACAAGAATTAAAGAGTAATTTAATTGTAAGGTAATATTACTAAATTACGTACCCTTACCTTTATTAATAGGAAAATGATAATCTAACACACTTTCAACACACATTTTGAGCGTACACCATTGTCTTTTAGTAATTTATAGTGTTTTGTCAAATGTAGGGACCAACACCAGGAAGGACAAGAAAGAACTATAAATGGCTAAAAGATAAGGGTGTGTATTAAAAGTAGGCTATTTTATCATTTTCTTTATTAATATCCTTGCGAGAGAAACGAGATAGATCCAACTTGACACACTAATATAAGAAATTTGATCCAACTTAGCACACCAGTAGACAAAAATTAATCAACTTTCATAGCTTCATTAATGAGAGCAAAATAGATAAAATATGCTTGAAAATGATAGAATGACTTACATTTTTGAACAAAAAAGTGAATTAGAGCGATCTACGTTTGTGATCGAAGGAAGTACTAATTTTTAGGCGAGAAGTGCTACAATGATAATAAAAAGTCACACTTAACACACACATTGGCCCACAAGAGTCATTAGTGTCTACATCAGAATGCAGACATACATAAATTCTAATACATAACATACGAATAGAGGTCACATGAAGAGCTCTTGTGTGTTACAAGTATGACTTACTCATTTTTCTTCAAACATTTTTCTTTTTTGACTGCCAATCTCATACTATTACGACACAACACCGTACCACCCCGAGTCCGTCCCACATGCGTACCGACGCTCCATCCAACGACGCACATTGTTTGTCCACCTTTACTTCCTAGTTCAACATCGAAAGAAAAGGGCCCCATCTCCTCCACCTGCCCCACCCAACTTAAACACACACAAAAGAAAGTACACCAACATTGTCTACAACTAAACAACAATTACACAGTACACTCCAAACGCACACATACACATACACACACATACACATACACATACACATACACAATTACATTTTTGTTACAAGTGTAGTATTCTTCTTCTTCTCCCCTCCTATTTATTATTTGTTTGTCTTTCACCCTCTCTCTATATATATAATCACTCTTGATGACCACACACCCTCATTAGAAGAAAAAAAAAAAAAAAAAAAAAACTCTTCCCCTCATCAACACTACACATTGCCTCAGATCCTCCTCCTCTTCCCACAAGCAGGAGCAAGCAGGAGCAGCAGGAGCAGCAGCAGCAGAGATCGATCGATGTCGGCGAAGGGCGACTGCGGTCACCACAAGGACAAGCGGCGGAGGTTCCTGCGCCGCCTCTTCGGGACCTTCCTCTTCATCCTCTTCATCCTCCTCCTAACCATCTTCATAATATGGTTAGTCCTACGTCCCACCAAACCACGCTTCACTCTCCAAGACGCAACCGTGTACCAATTCAACATGAGCACCAGTCCCAACCTCATCACCTCCTCCCTCCAAGTCACCGTCTCCTCCCGCAACCCCAACGACCGCATCGGCGTCTACTACGACCGGCTGGACATCTTCGCCGTGTACCGGAACCAGCAGATCACCCTCCCCACATCCATCCTCCCCGCCTACCAAGGCCACAAGGACACAATTGTCTGGTCCCCGTTCCTCATGGGCACAGCCGTCCCTGTCGCGCCATTCCTCGGCGAGGCCCTTGGGCAGGATCTGGCCGCCGGGGTTGTCATGGTCAACATTAAGATGGACGGCAGAGTGAGGTGGAAGGTGGGGGCCTGGGTCTCCGGGAAGTATCACTTGTATGTCAATTGTCCGGCGTTCTTGACTTTTGGTGTCAACAAGTTCCCACAAGGACTCAACGTTGCTCCCGCCGTTGCCGTTAAGCTCCAGCTTGACCGCTCATGCAACGTCGACGTCTGACTAACGGACCCCCTCACCTCACACCTCACACCTCACACACCTCACGTCCGTTACTGATCACTCCTCATCTCATCGATCTCATCATATATGCTTTATTATTATTATTATTATCATTACTATTTCTTAAACTCTGTTCCCGTTGCTCTTAATTAATTACTGTTACCGTTATCTTCTCATCATTAAGTCCCGTCCCGTCCCGTTCTTTTTTTTTTTTTTTTTTTTTTCACTTTTTTATTTTTCTGAGAAAAATAACTGGGTTGTTAACGGAATTGTATATTTTCGATGTCTTCTTAAGCTTTTTTGGAATGATTTGGATTTTTATAATATTATTAATTATTTTGATGTTGATAAGTGATTATTGTTGAGTTGTTTGATTGTTTGTGACTTGTGAGTGTAGGGATGACGTCCCAATTCTATCAATTTATTCAATGTGGGTTTATTTTTTATTTTTATTTTTGTTTGGACAGAAAAGCCCTCGTTGGATGACCTATCTGCATTGTTTTTTCCTCTCTCCCTCTCTCTTATCTTTTATTTGAGAGATTACGAGCAAATCCAACTAATGATGCTAGATTGTTTGTATATGAATTTGTTTTTATTTTTTATTTGACAACTTTTGGTAAGTGACGTCGTAACTATCTTACCATAAAGAATATTTGGCTCTCAATGCATTCAATTGAGTATGCAATCAATTACTTTAATTCACCAATCTTATAATTTTGATGATTTTATTTAATATATTGTGGTGTTTAGGATCATTCCTGATTTTTTCGCATAATATGATCCTTTCTATAATTTTGGTGAATTGATTTAAATAAATTCTATTGCAATTGACATGAACTCCACTATAGAATATACACCCAATTAATTTGGCTCTCAAAATATTAAGGATTTAGAACTTATGTGGGTATCCATGACCCACCACTCCGTAATGCCTTCATTTTCTAATATGAAAGATGCGCAAGAGAAGCAGGTATTTTAATGGAACCCCAACTAGTCACTTTTGTTGGGTACTGTTTAAACTAGTCAATTGAGTTGTCACTTCTTGTTTTGTTTTTTTTTTTTTTCTTTTTTTTTTTCAGATTTATTTTCTGAAGGATCTGTAGATTTTTTCAATTAGGCAATGAAGAGTCATTGAAGACAAATGTTGATTTTTTTTAGAAAATATTATAAACTTATAAAAGATGTGTTGGCTACAGGGGATATTTTAGGTGCATTTGGGGAGAAATTGAAGAGCTTGAAATGGATTAAAGATGTGTTTTTTTGAGTTATTTAATCAAGTTCATGTTACGTGATGGGGTTCATTATATTTTTCAGATGAGATTGATGAATTCACCAACCGAGTAGTGTTGCTTTTGAGTTATTGGAGTTTTAGTTTAGTGACTGATCTCATCTTTGTAATTAGTGATGGCGCCTTTCACCTGCACTACACCTACTTGATGTGCCAATGAAAATGATGTGAGAACTGTGAAAAATTGATTGTTGATTTAGTTCTACATACTACACAGAAAAAATTTCCAATAGAAAAAGTGAACTTATAAAATGACTAATATAAAAACTCTTCAATTCAAAAGTAATCTTAAATGACCGTAAGATTGATCAATTATTTCTATTCAATTAGAACATCAATAATTGAGGGCTATTTCAAGGATGGTTAAGGGTCTCCTTTCCTTTTCTGTGATTATGAACAATAAAAATACATGTAGGTCTATAGTTGGTTGGGGGTTGCATGTGGAGAGTTGTCATTGATAGGTGCCACATAAGTTACAATCTGCTTGGCCTTTGCAATATATTTTACATCATATATATGGTTTTCCAAGAGAGAGAGAGAGAGGAAAAATACATCGACTAGAAAAATACATTGATTAGAAAAATGATCATGAATATCCAAATACATTTAAAGATTATCTGCAAATAAATTGACTAGAAAAATTTGCACGCTAAAGTTAAGGAATTGAAAGATAATATATATCTAAGATATATAACTTAAAATTGTGGATCCTGAGATTCATTAAATCGAACTAATCTATATAAGGCCTTCCCTATTTTATAATTTGAGACCGAAGCTTTGCTGTGGCTAACAAGATATGATTTGGCATGAAAACATTAAAAAGAAAGATGCATGAGCACACTCACTTTTAAGTGCATGTACTCACACACATTGATGATCATATCTCTACCCTTATTGATCACTACTTTTTCAATTATGAGCTTGAAACCTAATCGGGGCCCAGATGAAATTCCAAAAAGCAATCAAAAGTCTGTGTGAGGTGAAGAGATGGTTTCATCTTTCATGGGCCATGTTTGTTGTGACATCCCAATATTAACATACGGTAGTTTCTGCTCTGACATATCGAATCACCAAACAGGTTTGATTCAGAGAAGTGTTGAGAGATGGCTCAACATTCCTCATTATTTGCGTTGTGCCCAATTACCATTCAACTTATTCAACTACTCAAAAGCAGTACAACACCCCAACACGTTCCTTGTTTGCTTTGCTTTTACTCGTTCTACGGCTCTTCTTCTGATCAGGTTAATTAAAGCTGCCCCTGCCTTTTGTGTACGTGGGGGGGTCCCAATCTTGATGTCTTCATGTCTTAGGCTTCAAGATAAAGCTAAATCACTCAAAAGGTTTAGTTAGAGTTCTTATATTTGGATTTTTTAAAATTCAAATCACTTACATAAGCCGTGTTTGATGACTAATAGATCATGACAGTAAACTTTGCCATGTATATAATTGCAAATACGTTGATTTTGTCATGGAGTTGGGGCGTCTGACGGACTCTTGAAAGGATAGACGAGGCTACGTAGGGTGAGACCGAAAAAAAGATTCATAGACTCGCGATTATCAAAAACAAAATAATTAATAAAAATAAGTCAAGAATTGTAAAAACTTAAATTGGGTGTTCAGATCTTTTCCCAACAAATTGAGGATGGCATTTTGAAATCTTAATTGTAAAGCTCATATTCAAATATTTTGTGAAAGAAATCAGCCTGTGTCACTCATCATTTGCCTTGGATACATCTCGAGATGAAAACATATAAATTGGAGAGTAATTTTGCTAAGAGACCGTTGATGGGCATAGTCATTGCCTTGGATATACCTCGAGATGAAAGCACATAAATTGGGGAGTAATTTTGCTAAGAGACCGTTGATGGGCATAGTCCACGATTTTAGGTAACATGTGTCAAGGTTGTGACATATGAGAGACCCACAATTTGATAATGGGGGAATGTAGATCAGAAGTTCGTTGAAATGCTATCCAGTGCAGTGGACCTTAAAAGACTCAGAGAGAAGATCAGATAATCCTAGGTGTGTTGTCGTCAGTGCTGGACGACAAATCAGTAAGAGACACACAGTATGGCATGCATTATTGTATGGTAGTGAAGCACTCTCAGCAGGACCATTAACCAAGTATAGTTCCAATTACCACACCCCCCACTTGCACGAAAAATGTATAAGTAAAATTAATTTCATTGTAAAACCTATGCCTTCTCTCCTACAAATGTTTGATCATTTTTCTGGTTAAGTGAAATTAGAGAGATTATTATGTTTAATACGTTTGAGGGCACGGGGAAACACCCACATATAGGACCTTATATAATTATTTCCCCGCCTTCTTACATTCCATACTTGCATATATAGGTTTTTTTTTTTTTTTTTGAAACCTTACTTGCATATATAGTTAAAAGTTCGCCCTTTTTAAGTTAATTCCGTGGCTCTACTATAACCATTGGTAAAAAAAGTTCTCAACGTCCCTCCACAAAAGAACTCTAAAAACTTTGAAAGTCTTTTTCTTTTTTTTCAACCAACTATGATTTTATTTTATTTATTATTATTTTTAAATGAAGCCCATGAGTTAAGGCCAACGTTCATATGCATATATAACTTCTTTATTAAATGTATCAACTACCAACTTACCAAGGCACGTTTTGTTTAACGTGATTGACTTGAGCTCTTTTTTTTTTTCACATAAGTTGGAGTCAAACTCATGACTTCTTTAAATCTTGCCTTTTTTAACAAGTGATGTATCTACCATCTTACTAGAGATAGCTTGGTTGATTGACTTGAGCTATTACACAGGCTTAATGCATGCATCAAAATAATGTAAAAATACAAAAATTACTATTTCCTCCTCCAACCTTTTGTCACCAATTTTTATACAAAAGTCTTTGCGATCCACCAATTTATTCCCTATCCAATCTATATTTTAATATTTTAATCTTATTAAATTTGTTTGAGTGGCCCCACGCCCCCACTCCAACGAATTCATTAAAAAAAAATATTTTCTTGCACCATATATTGGCGCAACATCTACAGTGTTGATATGGCGCAACACTAGATTTGCAGGGGCTCCATTGGAGTCGATGGCCCAACTCATATTTATTGGCTTGAGCTATTACACGGGCTTAAAACAGTTATCTGTTGAACGTCCCAACTCATATTTCTGAATATGACTCTCAAAAAAAATTTATAGCCCACCCAATTCAGAAAAAGAAAACAAAGAGAAGCCCAACTACTAGCTTATTTTTTAGGAAAATGATAATCTAAAACACATTCAACTATCCCGGTTGGCGAACACTCTTATCTTTTAACTATTTATAGTATTTTGACAGATGTGGGACTTACAACTGTGAAGACAAGAAAAAGCCTTAAATAACTAAAAGACAAGAGTATGCGCCCAAAGTGTGCGTTGAAAGTGAATTATTTTTTATTTTTTATAGGCATTTGCCACATAATAGTTAGAAACTTAGAATTGGCTTACATTGAGATATGCGCACATCTCACATATCTCCATAAAGATCTAAGGACTTTAACAACAATATAGCTAATGTATGTATGAAAATCTGTTACTTCAGTTTCTTCCTCACCATTACCCAATTTACCTTTTTTTTGGTTATACGTCTATTTAAAAAAGTTATAAACTCCTACCAAAAAAAAATAAAAATTATAAGCTCTTTCAAAAAGACAATGTCTATAAGCATATCAAACCGATTATATATAAATAGAAGCGATTATAATATTTTCCTTGTTTGAATGACGTGGTACTCATCTATTTTTATTATTTTATTTTATTTTTCTAATAACATATATGGAAAATGTTGCTGTTGTATAAATGGAAAATGTTAGAATGCATACGCCCAAGTCACAATCACATCGGGCACAAGAGTCATCGACGTAGCCACGACCCGCATGTTATGTATCGAGGTTTATATATATATGCCTTCATCCTTAGGCGCGTACGAATGGCTCTTGTGCCTGATGTGACTGTAATTTGGATATTGTCATTCTATGTATAAGAGCAACCCACTTTCAACATCGGCTCACTGGGTTGTCGCGTGATGCATCTTGTGATGCTTGCAAGTTTTTTTCAAATATAAATGTTAATATAAGGAGAAAAATGAAAGGGTAGTACTTTTGTTATAGCCCAGGGCAACTAAAAATCCTAGGTCCGCCCCTGATCCTAACTATTCGTTGTTGACATGTGTAGTTTTGATCGTTCATGCTCTTGAATCATTTTGGTAGCACCTTTTCATATATACTTGCTGCTATTTATGACAACCACTCACATAATAGTGCATCAACACCTATATATAGATGGAAAATGATTGGGGCACACACTTTAGACACCAACTTTGGACATCTACTAGTTAGGCATCATTTAATACACCTCAAATGTGTATCTCGAGGCGTGTCGACGGTGCATGACTGCTAGATACCCAAAGTTGATGTCTAAAGTGGACACCCCTGGTAGCACGCTTGTGATAAAACTGATTAGTTTAGAGAGTACTTTGAACTATAGTAATTGTTAGAGTTAAAGGGGCATCCTTCGCTTAATTCCAAGAGGAGGTGTGACACAATGACAACAAGATGAGTATCATATATTTGATTGAGGTAAAGGTTATAAGTTCATGGTGGTCACTACATTAATTGCATCCTCTTGATGACATCCGAGTTATGAGCTAGGTTCCCCGACTTAACTCATTTGGAATTAGATTTTTCTTCTTCTTCTTCTTCTTCTTCTTCTTTTTTTTTTTTTTTTTTTTTTTTTTTTTTTTTTTTTTTTTTTTTTTTTTTTTCAAACTCATGGATTGTTGGCTTTCCATTGGCTTAAAAGTTAGTAAACTAACTAATACTAATAGGAGAAAATTCCAAGTAAAGCTTGGTCCGCCAGCGCCGACAACTGCACCATTCACATCACTAGAACTTTTCTTTTTTGAGGAAATGGGAGACTAGCTCCTGAAAGTTGTATAACTCCAAAGTATGTACGGGCAAAAATAATATTGGTTTTTTGTAAGTGTTGAAGTACTCATAATTGGGAATATCGGCTGGGCGATCAAAGTTGATGAGTGTGAAAAAGGCATATGAAGAGGGAAGTGATTTTGATTGTAGTGATGGATAAAAATGAATAGAAAAAATGGCAGGCGGGGCAGATCAAAGTTGTAGTGATGTGCATGGTGCAGTTGTTGGCATTCTTTCATTTCTTTGTATATATGAGGTAGATGGTACACAACCCCACTAGTAACAAGGGTATGAATTTTCTTTTAGTACTCTTTCTATACATGCATTCAATGTTCTCATATGTAAAATCATTGGCATTTGGCAGGTCAATCCTTGATCTGATGTCATCATTTTGCAAGGAATATTGGTTTTCCATGATGCCCGTGTTAGGGAAATGATCAACATGAAAATTTTATCGATCGATGGAGGTTTATTTTATTTTATTTTTCCTCATTAATTGCGACCACTAACTACTGTTTTATAGATTGGTGATTCTGTCAAGTGTGAACCTTCTCACTCTGCACTTACATGTTGTTTTAAGTTATATATTTTTGCACTTTCATGTTTTAATTTCACATTGCATTCTACTGTTGTTACTTATTTTTGCACTTACATGTTTTAACAATATCTTCATTAATTAATCTTTCTTGTCCGAAAGGGAAGAGCTGTCTTAAAAGAAAATCAACCATCAAATGTGGCTGGTTAGGAGTTGTAGATCTCGATTGCATCTGCGTGAACTTATCTGCATCCATGTGAATTTGTCTGATCAAACAATATCATCACGCTCATCATCTCTTCTAATTTCCCTTCCTATTCCGCCAGTTGAGGCATTAATGCCATCGCTCCGCATCTTAGAGTCATCGCTTTTTCGACTTTTCAAACTTCCGTCGTCGTGTTGATTTGACGAGGCACCAGTTTCAAGTGACTCAAGATGCAATACACTTACCAAGTTCTTGAATCTGCGGCGGAAGGTTGGTATCCTGGTCATGGAAGCAACAATGCCATGCAGCCTAAAACAAAGGAACAGTTTTGAAAATTGTCTCCAAAAACTACATAGACGACAACTAACAGTATTTAGCCTTACCTTCTCAGCATAGCTTGTAACTGGGCTCTTCTCACTTTATCTTCTGAGGGAAATTTTCCATCCCAGTCCTCTGGCTTCTCGTTATCATAAGTCATAATCAAAACCTTTAAGCAAGCCTCTTCAGTTTCATCCAAATGGAGACGTTTGATCTGCTCTTTCATTATCAGCAGAGGGCCAATGAACCATTCAAACACTTTGTCCCTCGGTCCATTAAAAGTTGTCACCTCCATATCATCAGCTGCAAAAGAAAAAGCCTCATCTTAAGAGGAGAATATAAATCTTGCTCAAGCAAGGAAAAGAAGTTGCAATTTTATTTTAATTTTTTTTTCTCTTTTTTGATAGGAACGAGACTTTATATTAGTATAGCCAAAAATATGTACATGGCAGGTAGTTTAATTCCTAACTTAATTAAGGAGACTTTTTTGATAGGAAAAGAAGTTGCAATATAATTAGAAATAAAACATACTGATGAGCAACCCGTCTGTGTTGGACCTTGCTGACTTAAGGAGAGACTGAAGTATACACCAAGCAGGTAGTTTAATTCCTAACTTCTTGCATTTCCCCTTTAGGATACATTCTTCTATGTCTTTCACATCAATGAGTCCTTCATGCATGAGTACTCTACCATTCATCTCACATGATCGGAACAGCCAATCCCATACCTATTCCGTTCACCGACATTAAATATGAACGAAAGCGCTCTCGTTATCCACTTAAGAAATGACGATCCTCACCTGCATTGGCTTTAGCTGTTGTATAGCCCACTTCAATGTTCTTGATCGTTCTGAGGCTAACATGTTATTAAGTCCTCCTCTTCGGCTCTCCTGATTTCTGACACTTCCATCAAGTGATGTTTTCCCAAGGATTTCATTATGAGTCCCCTTGTTTCTACGGTAGCTGGGCCTGACTGTCATAAGTGTGGCTACAGTCATCCTTAGATGTATATGGATACCATAATCATTGCAGTTGCGTGAAATATTGCAAGGAAGTAACTTACCGTAGGGCACCGTTAACATTCATTTTGCACAAAACTTACGATAAGAGCTGTAATTATTACTTAAATGCAAGTTCAGATGGCTCAATTGTTACCTAGGAAGACAGGATCCCTCTCTCAAATAGAGCAAGTCATTTGTGTATTCATCAAAAAGGGAAACTACTGCAATCATGTAAGCAAGACCCATCCGGAAGGAGTTCTCCTGATGAAAAATCAAGTTGGGACTTGCATCAGCAAAATCATTCCAGGCATAGAGCATGTAACTGCGTAACATGTCTTATGAACAAAAGCTGAAACAAAATAAAATAAAAATAAATAAATAAATAAATACTTGATGGACAATAGCTGCACCATAGAATCCCAGAAAGAAGCTGCAAATGAAAGAAGTAATCAATGCCGCCATCACAACAATTGGCCATAAGATAATGGCTAAGCCAGCGAATGGGACACATACTGTCTCCAAGAATGGCCCTTCTCTTCCAATTAAGTCCTCAATTAGCCTCTTCCATCCCTTGAAAAGCATGTAAGGGCTTTTATACAATGCGACTGTAGTTATTAAGAGAACATCTATAGGCACCGCTAGTAGGATGACAAACAATGAACTAGGCACCAACAATAGCCTTATAACAAGGAGAAAAAAAATAAAAAAAAGGAAACAAAACTGTGGTTAGACGAGATATTTGGATAGTTCAATGCAACAAACAATTGGGTGAATACATACTTGATATCCAAGGGGTGTTCATCCTCGTGAATCTTTTCACTTAGTTCATCCATGTAGGAGAAGTACGAATGGAAGCATAAGTCTGTGAAGTCACGTACAATTGTACACCCGCCCTCTATTGTGCTCCAAGTACCATCCTGACATTTAAGATCAGGAGCTATATATAAATGTCCATGCAGAATCAGCTATATATCCAATACCTAGATCAAAATTTCTTGCAGGACAACAAGTTGAAACCATACATTGTGATTACTTGAATCATTTACGAGTGACGATATGCGTCTTGTTAGCCTATGATTTTAAATTGTTGATAACTAAGTCATTAATTCAAGTAGTCCGGGCATGCAAACAATTCAGAAGTGTCACGTCCAAATCAGACATAAAACAACTATAGCAGGAAATGCATAAGATATATACCAGAAAATAATGGATAAGTTTGTCACCCAATTCCTGTCCGGAAGCCTCAAATGTCGCTACTACAGGGGTGAAAATACCATATCCTATGCCAACTAGAAAGCTTCCAGCAATGGCAATGATAGGCCAGAGGGCAAGAGGTACTGGCAAGCATACCAAAAGAAGGCTCTTTGAAACCAGTCCAAGCCTCTTAGTCCTGCCAATGGAACATACATACATACATACGTGATTAAGCACAAACATATTAGAAACCATATATGGAATTAGAAATTAGGGAAAAAAGCTTTTATAGTAAAATCCATACTTCGCTATACAGTAGCAAGTCCATATAAAATGTGCAGGCCATAGTCCAATGATTACAGCTGAGTTCCCGATGAGGACAATGATAACAGCAATTGGTCCAGTGATTGCAGCTGGGAAAAAGACGATATATAGCAAATGTTATAGAATGTGCAAATTATATACTTGTAGTTTTTACAATTCCAACACCAACATAATTGAGCATATAAATAAATATGTAGCTTAAAACTTGTTGAAAACGAAAGTCTATATATAGCTTTGCTCAATGTATCCAAGTCGAACGATCTTTCTAGTGTTATTCAAGTTCAACAAGTTCAGGTTGCAGTAATAGTGGTGCATTACCTTGGGGAACTACTAGCTACACTTGCTATAAATCCTCACCCAATGTTAGAAATAATCCCTATGACGTAATACTATCTTATAACCGGCGTCCTATATATACGTGTGTGTGTGTGTGTATAATAAGGTAAGTATGAACTTCACCAAAACCTTAATTATTCTAAATGATATATATCCAACGCTTGTCCAACATATATAATGTATAATAGTTTAAAGGAAATATTTTTAACTATTAACATTGTTTCTCACCATTTTTCGACTTTATTTTAGGGAAACACATTGTTTTTTATAAGAAAGAAACTTGCTTTCATTGTTTTTTTATAAGAAAGAAACTTGCTCTAGTGGAATTGCACTCCAACCTCTTACCTTTATAACCAAACACCTAACCATTGGGCCATGTCTACATAGTTAGGAAAACATATTATTTCTCGCCATTTTATTTACAAATATTGTATATGTTTGGCTATAATAAACTAAAGACTTGTTCCTATAAAAAAAAAATAGTATAAAGAAAAGAATTTGTTTCATCTTGGGAGATTAGGAGAATAATATGTCTGTGCTAGGCTTAAATATAATAAGAAGTTCTATGGAGTTTATAATTTGTGATCAGGGGAGATAATACTGAGGAGTTGTTGAGACTCATCATCAGATTCAGATCAAACAGTTTGATATCTTTCCTTGATATGGGTTTAATATAGATTAATAGCCGGAGCTGCTCTAGACATACAACATAAAAAAAAGAAGATAGAATTAAAGAAATGAGATGGAGTACCTTTAAAAAGGGAAAGAAGGAGAATCAAGAAGAAGAAGGGGAGAAAGCAGAGGCAGTTGCATAGCTTGCTGGAAAACCCACTTGGAACCCGCATTCTATTGAGCATTAATTTCAGAGAAAACCACAGCACAGCAGCTGCGCGCTGAAGAGTACTGAAGATGAAAACAGACTACTTTAATTTGGTAGCTAGCTAGGAAGAACGCAATAAGATCAAGAGAAGCAAATTCCAATTAATTAAAAAGTTGTGCACTTGTGCTGCTGCTGCGTGGCGGAAATAATAAGATGTCAGAGTGGGCACGTGTCGCCTATGCAATACCATTAGCGTGAGGTTAACCAACCTGACCAACAAAGTGTCTCAGGTGAAGTAATAAAGATATTCGTGGTTGGATTCCGACTGAAGTTAAAGAAGAACAAAAAATCTATTTGGACACTAAGGGTTCGGACTCAAAGGGAGGTTTTTGAGATTTTTGTAAATATTAAAGGAGTGTTACAAGTTATAATTTTGAAGTCATTGATTGCTTGAGGATGACTTTGAAATAAAAAATTTTCAAAAAATCCTCTAAGGGTCCGGACTCATGAGTCCAAGTAGCACTACTCAAAGAAGAAGATAAAGCTAACTAGCTCTAGCCGCGCACTTTACAATTTTGGCGGGAACCGCCTCAAGTGCCTCCCAGAAGACAAGGCCCAAAACAAACCCACTTACTTACTGGCCCTTTCCTTTTTGGGCTTTTACGCAACCCAACCCACTGGGATTTCAACCTTACCTCTCAAAAATCATCTGTTGTACAATGAATGACGTCAGAGGATATATATACTGTACTTGAAATTCAGGTTGATAATAACCCATTGAGTATAGTCGACAATATCGCTTTGATAAACATCTTCATGATACATACAAGTCCAAATCTAACTCTAATTAATTGGAGTCCCACCCGATTTCGAATTCATCGGTCAGCATGCATGACAGGAAATTCAGGTTAATTGGGTAGGTATTATAATTCTCTGCAAGTGTATATGATCATCAATTGTAAAATCAGTTATCACAGAGTCTTTGCAATGGGAATGATGAATCAATGATTGGTTGATGCAATAGTAGTATATACTGCTGTGCGCGCAGTGTGAGACTCTCAGAGGGATCCATCATTATCGATCGTCAATCAACATGGGAGCAAACAAGTCCAAATCAAAGAGTCCTACTAATACATATCCTTCTTCTACTAAATATGATCAATATTCCACTTACACTTACTTAGATGAGGTATGTACCGTACGTAATGTTCAATGATATACATTTTCATAGTTTATTGATGAAAATTCTTTCTTCACTTAATCTCAGGACTTAATTTCCTAATTTGCAAGCTATGTTGCGCTTAAGCTTACTTGATGCCATAAAAGAAGCTACTTTTCCTTGATTTTAAGATTATGCCCTTCAAATGATTCCTTTAAATTAAGTAGGTGAATAAAATCAAGTTACATTTCATCAAAGCATATCTGGTGAGATGGTAAAGATATCATTTGTCAAAAAGGCAAGACCTCGTGTGGTCGCGGTTCGACTTAGTCAAAAAAAAAAAAATCTAAGTTAAAATTTCGTTTTTTTTTTTTTTTTTTTTTTTTTTTTTATCTTGCATTCGATTAGGTGATGGCTGCTCTTTGTGAAGCCGGTCTGGAATCTTCCAATCTCATTGTAGGTATTGATTTTACAAAGAGCAACGAGTGGAATGGCACAAGAAGCTTCAATGGTCAGTGCTTACATTACCTTGGAGATACTCCTAATCCATACGAGAAAGCAATGTTAACGATCGGGAGGACACTTTCAGCTTTTGATGATGACAATTTCATCCCTTGTTTTGGCTTTGGAGATGGTTAGTATAAGTACTACCATAATTACCATTTGATTTCATTGATGCATATGATCTAGCATCATCATCATCTCCAATATAAAGGTACTTAATTCAAAATCTTATATATGCAGCTAACATCAGTTTGTGTTATCTTTGATTGAAATTGAAGCATCAACACATGATCAGGCTGTATTCAACTTCTATGGGAATGGTAGACCATGTAATGGAATTCTTGAAGCATTAATGCGTTATAGAGAAGTAGTTCCGCAACTTCATTTAGCTGGTTAGTACACAAGTCACACTAACACTAACTTCAATGGCTCTTTTTACTGAGAATCCCTTCTGCAACTTTAATTATGAATGGAATATTAATTGTTGTGCGTACGGCAGGACCAACATCCTTTGCCCCGCTAATTGAAACAGCTCTATCGATTGTGGAGGTCTCTGTTGGTCTGTTTCATATTCTTTTGATCATTGCGGATAGCCAGGTCAGTCATTGTTCATCAATTTAGTACTATATTTTACACTTTATATATGAAACCCCTCGACAGTGTTAATTAGTTTGGATACCAATTACTGTAAAATGCCTTTGCAGCATTAATTTCTTGTTTTTGAATTTCTTACAACTATGATTCTTTTGACATTGGCGTGTGATTGTATGGAAGGCGTCGCTTGGCATTGATGCAAGACACGACCAGTTAACTCCACAGGAGCAGGCCACAGTAAATGCAATAGTCAAGGCAAGGTAATGTTCTTGGTCTGGTTTTGTCAAGGGGTGGAGCAGCAACTTTTCGTGATCAGTTAGATCTGATAGATGGAATTATTTTTCCTTGCTTTGCAGCATATATCCTCTCTCAATTGTCCTAGTTGGTGTAGGCGACGGGCCATGGGACAGAATGCAAAAATTTACTGAAAAAATTCCTCATAGAAGCTTTAATAATTTTAAGGTAATAAAAAGAGGAGCTTCTCTTGCAAGCATGGTTTCATCTGTCTATTGCCTATTAAGATTGTAAGAGATTTGATTGATTGCAGTTTGCGATCGATGTTTCAAATTTATGCTTTAGCTTTCCTCGGATGATTTTGATTGTTGCCGTATGCAGTTTGTGAATTTTACCGAGATCATGTCACGTGGGGAGCCTGCATTCAAGAAGGAGGCAGCCTTTGCTTTTGAGGCACTAATGGAAATACCTTCGCAGTATAGAGCAATTTTAGAGTTGCAACTTTCAAGGCATTTCTCTTACAATATTAGTCTTCAGTTTTAGGAGTACATAATATTCCCACATGAAAAAGAAATTATACTGATCGATCAGTCTTTTGTGTATGTGATGCAGCAGCAGCAGCAGCAGTAGCAGTAGCAGCGGTACAAGGGGGTCCGCGATAGTTCCACTTCCTATAGCAGAACTGGAATCTAATTTCACCAATCTTAGTCCAAAAAACTCATTGTCAAGCAATATCCAAAGGGGCATTAGTTCTGATCATGTTGCCTCTGCCCCTCCAGAAAATCTGATTCCCAGATCCGAGGTGTGCTTGAATTTGGATACCGTCGAACATTTGATCTTTGAATTATCATTAATTTGCATGTTTAGATTTCATAGTAAGTTTATGAAGTATGTGTTACTCATTATTGAAGGCCTGTCCAATATGTTTCTTTTCCTGTGGAGATCTTGTATTCGGCTGTGGACATCAGGTATATATAGCTAGGATAACAGAATCTTCACATTTCTAATTAAGCTGTTAATTCTTAATTAATTAGTTACTGATTTGAAACTATAACAACACTTGCAGACATGCTTTGATTGCGGAAGAACGTTGTCAATGTGCCCTATCTGCAAGAGCCATATAGTGACTAGAATAAGGCTGTATGAGTAGTGAACCCCTAAAGGTGTAGTTGTTGCTTCCATGCATGCACTGCTTTGATTGTTGTTGCTTATTATAATCTTCTTGTATTCTCAGGCTTTATTATTTAAAATTCTTTTCCAATTAAAAAGTTTTGTGTGGGTACCAAAGCATTTACTTGCCCTTGAATTTAGTAATTGGAAGCCTGAAGTATCTCTCAAATCTGCTAATCAAGCTATCCGCTAGCCTCTCATCACAAAGCAACAAGCCGGCCTTTTGCCAATCATGAGAAGCGATTTGATTAAGTGATCGATCGACTACTATTCTTCTGTTCTTAGTTTCTTTAAGGATTTAAGGGACGAAATTTGAAGTCATGGAACTAAAGCTTGTTTTAGGCATTGCCAAAGTTGCGCTTGAACTTACCCAAGGTCTGAACTTCAATTTATGACGGGAAGTTAATTTGAAGCAAAGCAGTCTAGTATGATCATCAAATAATTACGCTTAATTAGTTGTGAAGTAGACATGCATGCATGCCTAGAGGAAAAAGAATGGTTTTGCTGAGATTACAGAAGTACATAGTAATTAATTCATGCAGACACTCATATGCAGATAAATTAAATTAAGCCTTGCATATATATATTGGCTTGATTTGGTTCACATCAGAAGTACACCCAGATGCACCAACACTTAATTACACACACACACACACACACACATATAGAGTAGAGCAGTAATATAGTTAGGGGCATATATAACTATATATATAAGAGGCTGCAGGAAGGAATTAACAGCATCCTGGATCGAAGCTTTGGCTTCTGCTGGATGTACAAGATAGAAAAGAAATATTATTGGAGCAAAGTCATGTATTAATTATTAATTGTAATTAAGCATAAATGTCACTGAGGTAGCTAGGCTAATAACATTCGTATCTCAGTATGTGGAACACGGACCACTGGGTGGACTCTGGCACTGCTTGCGGTCACCATAAGAAGTATACAGAGGAGAGGAGGAGATCCCATCCCCAGCTCTTGCGATACAAGATCAGCTGCGATGCCATTAATTCGATCATACAATTTCGCATCTCACTTCTCTTTCTTGCATTTTATAGGCGACTGAATAATCAACACTACTTCTTTAGTCCTGTCTGACTTTTTTTTTTATAAGAAAGAAACAACTTTTCTTGATGGGACTTGAACTCCCACCTTCTTGCAATAATACCATATACCAAATCATAGAGCGACCCAAAATTTTTTTTTTTTGAATAAACGGAGGCGATACTCCTTTATTTATTAAATACTCCTTTGTGTGATCACTAGTTTTAGATCCGGACATTGTTCCGGAATACTTTAAATCTATATTTAGACCCGGACATTGTTCAGGAATACTTTAAATCTATATTTAGACCCGGACATTGTCCCAAAATACTTTGAATCTATATATATATATATTTTATAAATAAAAGTTTTTTAAAAATAAAAAATAAAATAGTGAAGAATAATAGTAAATCTGTTATTGAATTTCTCCGCAACAAACCTCGTCACGTTGAAATCCTTAGCCGTACACCAATGCGGCCTGCATAAACCATACAAATCTCCCGGTTCCGCCCAAAACTCATCCCTTTGCGACTCAGTAGATATGGGTGTTTGATCAGATTATAAGGGAAATGGAACTCATAGATCTTCCCCTTCGATATGGGAGTTTCACGTGGTCAAATTATAGGAATCCTCCGATATGTGCCCGACTTGATAGGTTTCTGTTCTCTAAAGATTGGGGTGATGTCTTCGTGAATGGTAGACAATCCTTGGGGAACCGTACTACATCCGATCATTATCCGGTGATCCTTGATACGGAACCAATGAAATGGGGTCCGACTCCCTTTCGATTTGAAAATGCATGGCTTCGACACTGACAATTCGGGGAGCTTATGGCACATTGGTGGAATTCCAATCCGATAAGAAGGGACAGAGGCCATGACTTCATCCAAAGACTTAAAGCTATCAAGCAATTCCTCAAAGTGTGGGGCCGAGAGACGTTTGGAAGAGTAGCTCACCAGAAATATGAAATTATGCAAGAGATAGCCGAATTAGATGGCCTCGAGGCAAGGGAAAGTTGGGGACAAGTAGAAAGGAAGAGGAGAGATGAACTGAAAGATGATCTTCAGGAAATTTTGGCTAGGGAACATTGTATGATTAGCCAAAGAGCCAAACTTAAGTGGCTTAAGGCGGGGGATGCAAATAATAAATATTACCATCGCATGATGAGCTCTAGAAGGAACAAAAATTTTATTGGGCGACTTCAAGATGAGAACGGGATCTTTACGGAGAATGAATCAAACATTGAATCAATTATTCTCAACTTTTATGAGAAGTTATACAAACAGGAACAAATGGACTCATGGGAGATCGATGGTATCCAATGGGGTGAAATTAATGGGGCAGAGGCACAGAATTTGGAGCGTCCATTTATGGAAGGCACGGGGACCCGATGGGTATACAATGGAATTCTACAAAAAAATGTTGGGGACTGGTGAAACATGAAGTGATGAAAGTGATTCATGAATTCTATAGGAGCGGAGTTGTAAACGTGGCCACTAATGAGACTTATATCTGCCTCATCCCCAAAAATAAGCAAGCTTGTCGCGTATCCGAATACCGGCCGATTAGCCTTGTTACTTCATTATACAAAATAATTGCCAAGGTATTGTCATCTGGGATGAGGGGTGTATTGGATTCTACTATTTCGAATAAGCAAAACGCCTTCGTACCGGGTCGCCAGATGTTGGACCTGGCGCTTATTGCAAATGAGACGGTCGATGAAGCAAGAATGAAGAATGGACATGCTTATGTGTTAAAGCTCGACTTTACCAAAGCCTATGATTGTGTTAATTGGGAATTCCTTGATTATGTTTTACAAAGGAACGGCTTTGAAGCGAGATGGCGAAGTTGGATTAAGGGTTGTGTTAGCTCTGTATTCTATTCTATTTTTATCAATGGGCGTCTGAGAGGACACATAAAAGCTCAGCGAGGACGTCGGCAAGGTGATCCTCTTTCCCCTTCGCTATTTATCATGGTGGCTGATGTTCTTTGGAGAATGCTCGATGCGGCAAAAATGAAAGGGGTCATCTAGGGCATTGCGGTGGGTAGGGAGCATGTTGATAGCACCCACCTTCAGTTTGCCGACGACTCATTGTTGTTTGCTCAAAGGGATGGAAGATCGATGGAGATGATGATAGCTATTGTCTGATCGTTCTATATGATGTTTGGTTTGAAACTCAATGCACAAAAATGCTACCTACTTGGCATAAATATGGACGAGAATGAGGAGAATACCACGTCGGCTAATATTGGGTGGCAAGTTGGAACTTGGCCAATGACATACCTTGGTCTCCCTCTCGGAGGTTCACCATCAAACAAAGTTTTTTGGGATCCAATTGTCACGAAAATCACTAGGCGCATTGATGGATGGAAAGGTGGATGGTTATCTAAAGGAGGGAGATTGACAATGCTAAAGGCTGTGCTGAATGCTCTCCCAACATTCTATCTTTCCTTATTCCAAATTCCACGGGGGGTAGCGAATAAGATAGCATCATTAATGAAAGCGTTCTTGTGGAGCAAAATAGGAGATGGTAAACCTAACAATCTTGTTGGGTGTGGATGATCTGGATGTTACAAACAAAGCTCTTGCAATAAAATGGCTTGGTAGATTGCAATGTGAACAATCCTCTCTATGGGCTGTTATACGAAGCAAATACGGGATGGATACAAATGGCTGGGATTCATTAAACGCACATCGATCTTCTACTCGATCGCCTTAGAGATTTATTAGGACCTGTTAGCCGAAATTCTTGCGAGGGTGCACTCTTAAATTGGGTCGAGGAGATCACATTCAATTCTGGGAAGATAAGTGAGTCAAGGACAATTGTTTTGTTGAAGCATTTCCATGTCTTTATAACCTATCTCGTTTCCATCGTGCCACAATAGCTGAGATGTGTGAAGACAAATTAGAACTTTCGGTTCAGGAGGAGGACTAGAGGAGTGGAGACCCAGGAACTTTCTCAATTGATTCATCGATTACAGGGTGTAAGGTTGCGGGTACAGGAAGCGGACCACAGGCTGTGACGACCCGTCCCCGACCTAGAGTCAGGTCGCCTGGCCCAGACTGCCATTTATACCCGATACCTGAACCAGACCCAAATAACGGTCTGGCACACCTAAACAAATAAACCTGCGGAATACACATTGGCTAAACAAAGGATAATAATTGCGGAAAGAATATAAAAAAAATATCCTAAGCCAATAGATTTAAGTTCATAGAACATTTATAAAAATTATACATCTGTTCATGCTCCTTTAAACTAAACAAGTTTATTATAATCTCCGAAATGGATCAACTAAAGATAACCAGGATTCAAGCTACCCAAAGATCTATTTTAATTTTAACCCCAAGTTGATAGTTTCAAAATCAAATATACATGATGTATATATACAAAGGCTCACATCAAGAGGAGACTTCAAGCTCGTCTCTCCCTTGCCTCAACCTAGCGCTGTCATGGATACCTGAGATGTAAGTGGGGTGAGCTAAAAGAACCAACGGAGCACAGGAATGCGGAAAACTCGCTCAACCATCAAATATGCCCAAACCATATCAATAAACTTCAACCGCGTTCAATTTGCTAAAATCATGGGAAAACTCTTTCATGTACCATCAAACTATGGAAAACAAAATTGATTCATCCATAATTCTCGTTATCATAAGGTTTAAAAATTTCTATAACCCATTTCAAGACTAGATTTAAGAAATATTGAACAAACTTTGAAAATCATCAACTCTCATTGCCAATACCAACACTAAGACAATAAATCTAGAGAGTATTAGAGTCTCACCATGCCTTCAATGGAGTCTTTGACTCAAAATCCTTTCCAAAATCTCATTCTAACATAGATCAAATCTTTCCTTTCTTATTTTCTTTTCTATTTTTCTCGCGTTCTTGCCGCTGTCGACGTCATCGACCCTTTGGTCTCCAAATCTTTAATAAATAATAAAGAAATCAAGGAGGGAAGTGAGGTTGTACCTCTCTTGAGCTTGAACTCTCCTCTTGTTCTCCTCCTCTCCATGCGGGTGTTTTACAAAATTGGGGCTAGGTTTCTTTGATTTGCTTAAATAGCATTAGGGTTAGGGATTAGGGTTGTGACTATTTACAACTTGCCTAAAATGCCCTTTTGGGTCATAATCTCAATTGGGCTTTATTATTTAAAATAAAACTTTACTTACTCCCTAACTCATATTTAATTTGACAAGTTTAGAATTGTATTTCCACATCAAACACCCCAACACATTTTTATCATGAAATTACCAAAATACTCATAGGTTGGGTCATGGAGAATTTGGGTCGTTACAATATCCCCAATTTTAAGAACTTTCGTCCTCGAAAGTAAAAGTAAAGTACAACGTAGTTTGGTGTCTGTCCATAAGGATTTCTTTTCGACTCATTGTTTTAACTGAGGCCATCTTCACCTACATGCTCTGCTCGTTTCCCCACATGAAATTAAGTTTTACCCCTGACTTTAATATATCTCATTTTTTTTATTTTCATCTTACAAACTAAAATTCATAAAGCCCACCTCATGTAGGTCATCAATAAAATCATTACACTCAGCCAATTGCTAATTTCTTCTGTCGTCACATGTTTTTAAGGTAGTCCTTTATAATCTTCACCGAAGTCGCAATATACGAAGTTGCTCAACTTACAGAGAGGTAGAACCATACTGAGATATGATTTGGTGCATATTTGTGTCAACAAATATCTCTGCCAATCTGGCATTGAAACCATACCACCAACTGGTAGTAAGGAAACAAGGATAACTGTCTGCTATAACATGAGCACTAGCATACCATCTCTATCAACATCTCGGTTACGTATATCATTGAACGACTCATCATGTCTTTGCGGCTTATCTGTGAAGGCTACAAATGGGCAGACATAGTATTCCTTTCTAGAATAATACCTTAATATTATTGGAATCACATGTTTATCGACATTCATTCTTGTAGGTTCATAATTCAAGTCAACTTTTGACTAATGATCCACTTTGTAACTCCTCCGTCACACTTAACTGTTAATTGACGTAAACAAGCTTCCACCTTTAAAATCTTGTGGAATATTTTTAACATCGTTATTATTTTTAATTAGGTTTCAGCATTCATCTAAATGCGCTCCTTTGCATCACCTTTTTTTTATTTCATACCAAGATCTTTTATCACTATATCTCGATTTTCAGGAAATCTATCGTATTGCATATTCGCACTAATCAATTCTCACGATCCTGGGTGACTATTTTAAATATTGTTGACTTAGTCATGACCCCTTTTTGGTATACAATGGTCCTTTCTCATCTTTCTGAGCTAACTCTTAGCTCTTATAATGTGTTTAGTACCTCACTCTCTAAGAAACGAAGGTGATTTAGCTTTCATGTTTCGAACCTGACATTCACGTCATTTCTTGGGAGTTACATAATCTATGCTCCAGATGTGCTTATTAAGAACTCGTGTCACACTACGATCTAGTTATTTCTAGTTCATAACTCAAACTTATATTTCAATGTATTACACTCGTGCATTACTACTGTCACACTGCATATACGTTTTGTTGGATACTTCAACCATAAAGTACAAATCTGTATACATAAAACTCATATAGGTTTATCTTGTACGACTTGTTACTAAAGCTTTAATTCAAGGGCACTCCAACTCATATTTACACCTATTTCGAGAAGTATCTTGCACTATTTAGCTTATGATTCATTGCTTACATTTAGCACAAAACTATTCATAGTGTTCTTCCTTTTCTCCAAACTCAATGATTCTTGAAAATAAGAATATCAACTGATTTCTCATGGAATTGATTTTAAATAACCTCATGCTTAGGCAAACCTTTATGTTGCATAATTTGCTTGTGCTTGTCACCTGTTACGGTGTCGACCTTAATTATTCGTGCATTATCTCCACATGTTGATATCCTTAACACTTAACCATTTGCAAATCTATTGCTTACCCATTTGAGTTGCAACCTCAAATTCTTCTACGCCATCAAATTAGGGCTTTCACTTTTAGACTTATATTAAGCCCTCAAGCTTCCAAGTGTAAACTACACATTTTGTTCGACAATTATTAACGATGTGAAGTTTAAGAAATTTGATCTTTACTCATATATTCATGTTTCATTGCTAGTTTAGAGTATTTCCTCACCATCCTTAATTATTTCGTACGTATTGTACAGTATAAATCTTATTGGGGTTCGATCCTAACCTAAGATCCTCACTTTTAATAGTCGACCTATCACTGATCAGATCTTTCATCTTTCCTTTCAACCATTTAGTTTGGTAGTTTATATGTTTAATGTAATCTTTGACTTTTATAAAAAAAAATCACAAGTTACTTTCCACAAGTGATCAACATGATTCTTCGTGACGTCACCATTTCGATTACAAATTTTGTTCTTGAGTATGGTACTATTGCAATACATATTGTCTCTCTTGAGTTCGCAATTCTTCTCATCACCAAATTACTCATTCGTTTTTTTCATGGGTCGATCCTATTCTAGGATCCCTAATTTTAAGAACCAAGTCATTATTGACTAAGGTTATATAACAATCATTTGCCTCGATTACTTTTCAACTTCATTTTTCATTCAACCATTCCATACCAATCTGGTTAGGTTTCATTTTTTTACTCAAAAGTTATGAATCCACACGTCTAATCATATTAGAAATATTCTTTTTATTGGTGTACCCCCGATTTTAATGATTCACTTATCATCGAGTTCATTATAATATAATTAACTGCGTCGTACGCTCTTTAAAACTTACTAATATGACTCATACATACCATTTAGTTTGGGGCTTCCTTTAATTATTCAGTCATGATACTGCTATTGCGTACTCTCCATTCATTTCGAGTACAATTTATCAATTCCTGATATTCCCAACTTTATGAATCAACTCTCTTCTAATTATGTTAGAATAATTTCTTTGTTGCAGTGGTTACCTTTGATTTATATCATTTTAACCTCAGATCTTGAGTCTTTACAACATCTACAAATTTTTTTACTTGGCAACACGATCTTCACACATGGCTATTTCACCGAAATAGTCTTTGACTTTGGATTCCCAATTTTTTTAGTAACTCACCCATCTTTGAGTGTACTAATTTGACATTTTGTATTAACTAGATTTTCTCATTGAGTAGTTTTCAATGTATTCTTTAATTTCTCATTCGCCATCTCGTACATTATACACTTATGCTTCAAGCTAACTCTCAATTTGGGTCCTCAATTTTAGTATTCAACCTATCGATAACTAACTTAGCTTTATTTTTCTTTTACACAAGTTCGATCGAAACTTGAATGTCATAATTCAATCAATCGAAAAGTTAAATCCAAATCGAGGTCCATTTCAAAATATTAAGGTTCTATTTTTCAATCCAAGTCTAGCTTATTTTTATGGAATCATCTAAAAGCTTTCTCGCATTTCAAGCGAATTGTAATACCTCTTTCGAATCGATTTGGTCAATATCCTTTCAAAATATAAATCACGACCACGAGAAACTTTGTATTCCAATAGTACAAAATGGTAACATAGATCCAAACGATGCTTTGCATTTTTCATCAAGTCAAAACTTTGAAATTCAGTAAAACTCTTTATGTATAGATTAAAATTACAACGTCAAATACTCGAAATATGTATGAGTCTATTCGCTTTATCTTTTGTACTTGTTTGCCTTTTCAAAATTTTGTAAAGACACATTAAATCCTTCCATGAAAATTTCAAAAAAGTGCGGCAAACATCAACTCGAAAACAATACAAAATCATGGTCCAATATAGTCGAAAAATCATTTTTCGATAAAAATAGATCACCTGAAACAATATAATTCGATCTATAGTAATAACCTTCGAATCGAATTTATAGATCAATGATTCACACTCTTAATCGAGCATTAGAGGTTTTTAGAGTATACTTGACGTCTATATCTTGAATTTAGTTCAGCCTCCTGGCCAGACTAACTTGCTTATCATTGTTTGAAACCAAAGATTCATTTGCATCCTTACTAGGATTGTTAACTTCCGTTTTCAACAAGATATCGTTAATTTTAATTATCCTAATAGAGTTTTCTGAGTCAGAGTTACTTATCTGAAATGTGACCACGCCACAATTCCGTCTTGTGTATTTAATGTGGCATCTCATTGTCCTTTCAAGTCTATCAATACTTGTTTAAGTCTTTATTTGCCACTCTATAGTTAGGTATAGGCACATCTCGCCATACAATTTCCACTCTAAGTTTAGTCGTTCTATCAGAACCATTCTTGCAGCAAAGCGTTGTAGACTTCCTTGCAGCGCATGTGGAACCTTCTACGGATTTCCCTTCGATTTTCTTGTGTCGTTAATTGTCATTCCCAACTCGTGGAACCAAGATTTCACGTCTTAAGGAAAGACATTTACCTATATATCTAACGATATATTTATATATACAAAGTAGCAAATAATCATCACATTAAATCTTTTTCAAATCTCTTTTGTCCCATCCCATCCTAGGATTTATCATTTTTGCGTGTTAAGTCGACTTTGAACCAATGTCCCATACCACTGATTTGTTCGACTTAACTTGACTTTTAAACTTAAAGGACCTACAACTTAGGTTTCCCTAACCTAATGTTTCCCTAGGTTTTTAATCCCTATGCTCTGATACCAACTGTGACGACCCGTCCTCGACCTTGAGTCAGGTGGCCCGGCCCAGACTGCCATTTAGACCCGATACCTGAACCAGGCCCAAATAACGGTGTGGCACGCCTAAACAAATAAACCTGCGGAATACACATTGGCTAAACAAAGGATAATAATTGCGGAAAGAATATAAAAAAAATATCCTAAGCCAATAGATTTAAGTTCATAGAACATTTATAAAAATTATACATCTGTTCATGCTTCTTTAAACTAAACAAGTTTATTATAATCTCCGAAATGGATCAACTAAAGATAACCAGGATTCAAGCTACCCAAAGATCTATTTTAATTTTAACCCCAAGTTGATAGTTTCAAAATCGAATATACATGATATATATATATACAAAGGCTCACATTAAGAGGAGACTTCAAGCTCGTCTCTCCCTTGCCTCAACCTAGCGCTGTCGTGGATACCTGAGATGTAAGTGGGGTGAGCTAAAAGAACCAACGGAGCTCAGTAATGCGGAAAACCCGCTCAACCATCAAATATGCCCAAACCATATCAATAAACTTCAACCGCGTTCAATTTGCTAAAATTATGGGAAAACTCTTTCATGTACCATCAAACTATGGAAAACAAAATTGATTCATCCATAATTCTCGTTATCATAAGGTTTAAAAATTTCTATGACCCATTTCAAGACTAGATCTAAGAAATATTGAACAAACTTTGAAAATCATCAACTCTCATTGCCAATACCAACACTAAGACAATAAATCTAGAGAGTATTAGAGTCTCACCATGCCTTCAATGGAGTCTTTGACTCAAAATCCTTTCCAAAATCTCATTCTAACATAGATCAAATCTTTCCTTTCTTATTTTCTTTTCTATTTTCCTCGCGTTCTTGCCACTGTCGACGCCATCGACCCTTTGGTCTCCAAATTTTCAATAAATAATAAAGAAATCAAGGAGGGAAGTGAGGTTGTACCTCTCTTGAGCTTGAACTCTCCTCTTGTTCTCCTCCTCTCCATGTGGGTGTTTTACAAAATTGGGGCTAGGGTTTTCTTTGATTTGCTTAAATAGCATTAGGGTTAGGGATTAGGGTTGTGACTATTTACAACTTGCCTAAAATGCCCTTTTGGGTCATAATCTCAATTGGGCTTTATTATTTAAAATAAAACTTTACTTACTCCCTAACTCATATTTAATTTGACAAGTTTAGAATTGTATTTCCACATCAAACTCCCCAACACATTTTTATCATGAAATTACCAAAATACTCATAGGTTGGGTCATGGAGAATTTGGGTCGTTACAGAGGCCATGGAAATTTGATGGGGTCGAATCTTACTCGGTACAATCGGACAAAAAGCTTCTCATGGGAATTCCTTCTATGGGTGTGTTTAATGCATATAACATGATATGAAAAGCATATTCCCCATCTAAGGTGAAATTCTTTTGCTGGACTCTTTATCACAGGAAAATTAATAATACTCTCGATATACTTCAGAGACATAGGCTGATGTGGGCTTTATCTCCATTGCAATGTTCGTTGTGTCGTCAAGCCTACGAGACTTTAGACCACATCTTTTTACGGTGCCCGTATGCTTCACTAATATGGCAGTCACTCAGGTGTAAGGTCGGTCTCCAAGGGGCTCATTCGCAACAAATAGGTGACTGCTTTCGTGATGACTTGGCTGCAAATATGGGATATACGAGGAGAATGTTGTGGTACAGTGGAATCCAAGCCTTAACGTAGGCTTTATGAGAAGAGAGGAATGCTAGGCTATTTGAGGATAAAGTGAGGTCATGGTGGGATGTGCGGACATCTATTAAACTAAGGGTGGGTGGTTTATGGTTCAAGTCTCATAGTATTGCTAGAAAATGGGGGTGGGTTTCGCTCGACTGTAACTGGATCAGCTTGATGGGTCTTTAGTTGACATGTATAGTGAGGCGTATGGAATGAGCAGTGGTTTTTTGTATTTTGGGGGATATCGATTGTAATTTTCTTTTTTATCCACTTTTGTAATCCCAAGCCATAGGGACTATGGGTTCAACCTAGTTGATTCGATGGGATTGTGGCACCACTAGGGGACAAGTTTCCTCAATGACTCGTTACCGAAGTGGGGGACGTAGTATTCATAGGACAAACGACGCGCTTTTCCCCTACTACACTGGTAGAGGTTTTTTTCAACTTTATTTTTAGGAAAAACATTGTTTCCTACCTTTTGTAAGTACTTAATACATTAGGCTATAATAGATAAAGTCTCGTTTCCTCAAAAAAAAATCTGTTATTGTGTAAGAAAATAAAAAATTGAAAATAATGTACTTAGGCTATTAATTATGATACTAATATTAATTAGACTATTAATTAGGCCGGAATACTTAGGCTATTAATTAAGATGTTGATATTAATTAGGCCAACATTAATTTCTAAATGGTTTTAATTCGTTTCAGTTTTTATTTATCTCCAACATTAGCTAATCAGATTAATTTGATATTGCAACAGAAGAACTTAATTTAATTGTCTCGTCAAAGCCTCTCAGGTGAGATAGTAAAGACATCACTTGCCAAAAAAGGCAAAACCTCGAGATATCGTGGTTCGATTCCCACTGAAGTCAAAAAAAAAAAAAAAACTTAAATAATTATCTTGTAATTGAGGCCTTACATGCATATATATGCTTCAATTAGTATATTACTAATAAATAATGATTGGATTTTATTAATGTAAAGTAGAATTACACTGAATATATAAGCATAGCATTACATATATGAAGATGGTAAAAATTTCCTACATATTGCAAATCAGATCTGCAACTACTACAGTACTATTACATTCAAAGTATATATAGATAAATATGTGTAACAGTATAAATTCAATTTATTCTTTATTACTAGCTAGGTGATCAATATTATACAGATGACGTTCATGGCCACGGTTATTTAAGGCTTGCACTTGGTATCTCCAACGAGGCCGCCACACCAAGCTGTAAAAACAAGAGAAAATAAGACGTTAATTGCAAGAAGTGCACAGATCATGAATTGAAGAACATTTCAAATGATAATGCAAAATAAATTGCAGAAATTAATTAAGTTATATATAACTACTTACGTTGTAAAGCAATAGAAGGACGAATGAGTTGATGAAAGCCACGAGCTTCAGTGCTGCCGATCATCATCATCACTACCATTAAAAGTATTGCTATCACTAAACAGAGAATAACACTAGCTTGACGACCCATGATGAATCTTCTCATCGATCCTCAACAAATTAATATGAGCTGAAGAACCTCTGCTCTGATGGACGTATTATTTATATACACCACACCAGAACGTGACAAATTATATAATATATGGAAAATGCTAGAATTATACCCAAAGTCACACTTTATGACGTGTGGGCCCGCATCTATAATAGCCTTCTGTACGCGCCTTGAGATACACATCCTATCCCGCGTGTTATGCACTAAAAACTGTGTATAACAACTATTTTTACATGAGGCCAATGTGCCACGTCACTAGGAGTGACTTGGGGTGTGACTTTGTGGATGTGATTCTAGCATCTTCCAATTAATATTTGACAATGGCTTGCGTCATGTTATACATATTGTCAAGATCGAAGGCCTAACCGTTCCAAGTCCAACACGCCTCAAATAATTATGTGCTCTTCTTCTTCAAAGTTGGTGTTCTAAGAAAGAGAATTAATCAGAAATGACTTGTAATCTGAAATTGGAATATTTCAAAGTTAACATGCAGACTAGCAGAAATGAGTTTTTTTTATAGATGATAGTCCAAAAGCCAATTACTAATTATTCTTCTCTTTTTGTGTATTTCAGTGTGTTCAAATTGATTGATGCAATTCAGGTGTTTTTGGAAGGAAAGTTAATTAACTATAATTGAAGCGGGTGGTGAGTTATCTTATAAAGCGCACTGCAACGTATCTTGAGGGATAGTTGGAAGGCCAAGCATGAGGGTGCGCATCTGCTGATGAGTCGGTGTGATAGCAAGGCCAACAAGCTTATTTTGTGCGTTCAATTCTTGTATGCATGGAGATTGATTTATACGATGTGGATGATGATGTCATGGTGACACCGTACAAACATGTGAAATGTATGCTTAGATGTGAAAATATAAAGTAGAAAAACTGTTTGGTGATGATCTTATATGAGGCGGTGGAGATGCAAGATTTTGTGGTGTGTCGTTGGGCTTTACGATGCCATGTGTCGCAACAAAAAGTAAGATACCAATAGTGGTGCACACGGATTACACTAACTCGTTGATCTGATCCAATTCGGATCAATTATCACTAATTGGATCAATTTTTTGATCCCTTGGATTTAGATTGCAAGTCGGGCAGGGCAGGGTGGGCCGGGGCAGGGCGGGGATTGAAGATATCATCCCCGTATCTGCGGAGGTGCGGGGCAGGGATTTTTCCTCAAAAATTTTCTGTGGGGCAAACTTTGTCGCTCCATGCCCCACTGGTAGAGAGTGATGCATTGGTCATGGTTGACCGAACTGTTAGGCGGGAGTTCGATACTTCGATGGTGTATATGAGAATCTTGTGCGAGACATATGGAAGATGTTGCAGTCATTTAATAGTCCATGTTTGACATCTTTCTAAAAAATGGACTATTGAATGTCCTTTCTTTATTAATTCAGAATCACTTATAATGACATATTTACCACATTAATAAAGAAGTTACATTTTAACTTTGAACACAACTAGAAAATGGACTTTGTCCTCAAGAAAGAAAATAGTAAATACAAATAGATTCAACTTTAAACACAAGTAAAAAACTTCATTTCATTCAAAACAACAAACACATAAATAAGAGCATCCTTATATATTTTTAAAATATAAACCAGGTGGCATATATATACAAAACCCAAAAGTACAAACTATGTGGCATATAGATAAAAAATAACAAACTATGCGGCATATATGAACAAAATAATAAACTATGCTAACAAGCCACAACATATTTTAATGCGTTTTTCCACATATTGAGAATATATATCTTCCAATGCATATTCATTATTGTCAAGTTTCTACTTTTCGTTTTGATTCTGATTTTTTTTTGTTTTCTTTTTAGGATTGAATCAAAATTCTAATAACAAAATGATTAAAGAAGTGATATGTATTTGATGACAATCTCTGGTAAGTGTTGCTTAGATCTATGATCTCCAATTTTAAGTTTATTTGACAAGATCATATGTTTTTATTATATATCCTCACTGTCTCAACAAAATTTATTTGTACATTTGAAGTTTCCTTATGTCGCACTTTTTTACCATAACATTTTTTTGTTTTTAGTTGTTTTTCAACTTTTTTTTGTGCTCTTTTCGACTTTTTGATAGCTATTTGGTTTTCGATGTTTTTTATATTCAGATATTTACCTTTGAGTTTTTATTTTGATCTCTTTTTTATTTTTCTTTTCAAGAGCAAACAAAAATATTTTAGAAATGATATATATTGATCGTCAATCTCTGTGTGCATTGTTTAGATCAATGACCTCCATTTTTTTAGTTTATTCAATAAGATGTCAATTTGTTATATATCCTTTATTGTGACATAAAAATTTTAATTAATCATTTTTCAAAATAAATATAGCTTCTATTCATAAAGTATTAAATTGGGATTTCACCAATGTTTACATAAGTTTTTTTTTTCTCTTTTTATCACTTCCTTTTTCTCATCAAATTAATTTTATTAGGATTATATTTTTGTATAACCATATGCAAAAAGTTTTTAAACTTTGAAGGCATATATTCCCTAATTTTGCTACAAAAAAATTAAATGATATTATTTTTCACTTAAAATTTATTCGAGATTATGTAGTAAAGATTATTTTTTTAGTTTTTTTCTCATTAAGTTAATTATTTTTTAACTAATATATTGACACTTAGTCTTACCCGTGCGTGAAGCACGGGATTTCGACTAGTTTTTTAAAATGGATTCCTCATGGGACGGGATACGCGACAGGGAGACATGGATTCCCCGTATGGTGGGGTATGGGGCGGGGCACGGGGCGGGGCGACGAGGATTCTCCGTGGGGCGGGGCAGAGGGGATTCCCCGTGGGGTGGGGCACGGAGCGGGGCCACGGGGTGGGGCGACGGAGATTCCCCGCAGGACTGGAAACGGGGTGGTTCTATGGGGAAAACAGCAGGGCAAAGGCATACCCTGCCACCCACCTTGCCCCGCCGATGCAGGGCCTCTCTGGGGGCGGGGATACTTGGATTGGATTGGATTGAAAAATCACTAATCCGGTGGAACTGGATCGGATTACTGATCCCACATTTAAAAACTGCGGATCTAATTCGTTTATCACATCAATACATATACATATCTCATCATATGTACTATAGTATCTTGACGAACATTTACTCAATCTATCAACTTTAAACTATATAGTATCTCAAAGACTTTGTTTGTTTTTACCTCTTTTATTACACTTCAGATATTTTTTTTGTGAGTTGTATGTTGTAATGTGCACTTTTTTGTGCTTTTGTTTGGGTATAAGGTGGAGTTTGTGGATGCCATTTTTATTTATGTGGGGATTTGCATTTTGAAGGTTCTTGTGATGACAAATATGTGGGAAATATACTATATATAGATTTGTGGGATGTATGTTGTAAATTTGTCAATCATGATATGCATAATTTTTGTGATTCATTTTATTAAGTTTAATTTCATAAATTTTTGGATAGGAAAATGTCAATCCGTGGAACTTGATCCAGTCCGGTCCGCATTTTGCAAATTGGATTGAGTTGAATTGATGAATTATTTTGACTGGATTGGACTGCAATTTTTCAATCCGCAATAATTGGATTGGATTGTGGATTGACTCTAATTGGACTGGATCCAATCCGTGTGCACCCCTAGATACCAAGATGTTTCTCGATGTGCGTGCAACATCAATAAATCAAAGTGGACTGAATTGGAAGTTTAGGAATTTTTGTAATTCGCTCTATATAGTTGACTTTTATTTCGACTTTTGTCTCTCCCCCTCTCAGTTCTTTTATTCTCTCTTAATTTTGTATTTCTTGGCAAGACTACAAGGAGTTAGACCACTACCATTAATGGATTTGTGAGATCTATTTTATTTCAATTTCATTGCTATTTTTTTGTGTTCTATTTCTTTTGGTATTATTTTGAATCTAAGGTGAGATTTGTTTATTTGTGAAATGATTCTCAATTGCATATTAGATTGATTACCCATAGTTATTGAGTTGAAGCATCCGTCCTTATGTGTTAGACTCGTTCAAGTAACAATTGGCCATATTGATTGGTTAGCCCCTTTCGGGACCAGTCAAATGCCTTGAGGATCTAAGCTAAATCGTATTAATGCAGTCATCAAATTAAACTCAATTCGCGTGAGTCTAGGGTTGTGTGTTTGTTTAGATAAGTAGTAAATGGTCACACATTGACCACCGAGACTAGGAAGTGCAAGGAACCGAGTGCATCACTGGGCCTATAGCTACACTAGGATTTAATTGAATTACTTATATATGTATAGATCAACGACCAAATCCAATATTTTGTCGAATCGAACTCATATGTCTAGCCTTGGTATTTTAATTAATTGTTTGTAAAGCTATTTCCCTTCTGTATTTATATTCTTAGTATTTATATTCTTAGTGTTTAGATTGGTCAATTAAATCATTGTCAAAAGCCCTTCCCTCCCTCCCCGTTATTTTGTAACCTTAGAAGTGGATTTGAGTAGTTTTAGTGGGGAAAATCATTTGAAATTAGAAATTTTGCACAAAATTTTGGCTCAACAGCCATAGCTGCCCCATGAGAAATAGTTGACAGATCGTACAAGGACCAGTTGAAGTACTGCAACAAGTATTGACCGATAAGACAAAAAAGAAAAGAAAAAATGGAAAGGGACAATTGATGTATAGTGGAACCGCCAGTGACATGCCAACGTCCCAAGTACTTTGACCGGGTGTCTCTGGTGGGTCAAGAGCAATGCTAGTTTGACCCGCTAGAGCACCTAAACAAAGCACCCGTGGGATGTGGCGCTGACGTATCACTAGCGCGGTCCCACTCCAAATCAATTGCTCCCTTTTCATTTTCTTTTCTTTTTTTTGTATTGTCGGATAGTATTTCAATTGTTGTCAGCTGTCTGTCAGGGGCAGTTGTGGCTGCTAAGAAGCTTTTCTCAAGCCAAAATTTTGGGCACTTAGCAAGCTGTGATTGATCGACAAGGAAAAAAGAAAAGAAAAAATAGAAAGCAAGCAATTGGTTTGGAGTGGGACTCGCTAGTGACACGTCAGCCTCCCAAGTGCTTTGACCGCGTGTTTCTAGCAGGTAAAATTAGCATTGCTCATTAATCAATTAGCTAGTGTAGTTCCTGATTTCTCCCTTTCCTGTTATCCCATTTATACAGTGAGAGAGGCCTTTGCAGTAGCTTGTCATGTAGGTTTATAATCTTTACTGGCTTTATTGATGGCGTGGCAGTTGCGGATGTTTTTCAGGAATCCGATTGAGTTTAGGACTTTATTAAGAACTTTCTATTTTCTTATTCAGTTAGAGTATTTTAGTAATTTAATTTATTTAAGTCGTTTTTAGAGTCTTAGTAGGATTAGGTGTTTTGAGTCATAGAAGAATTATGTTTTAGAAGGATTAGGATTTTGATTCATAGAAAGATTAGGAATTTGAGTTGTATAAGGATTAGAGTTTCTAATGGCCTATATAAAGCCATGATTAAATGTAATCATTATCAATTATTTATCAATTTATTCAATTTCAAGTTTTATAAAAAAACTTTAAGGATTATTCCTTGTTTAAGCGTTTTACGCCGCGTCGCTTGGTATCGAGCGTGAATTCGTTTTTACTAATGATGTCCGGTGGAAGCGGTGGCATTCGTAACGTCGTTCAGATGTTGAAGCCTTGCGAACCAAAGTGGAGGCTCAAGAGGCGGCAATCAGAACCTTGGAAACAAATCTTGATCAACAATTCCGGCGTATGGACGAGCGCTTTGATGCGATGATTACCAGATTTGATGCCCTTGGGGTGAATGCCAACAAACACGAAGGTGATGGTGAACAACGTCCAAGAGATCGCGTGCTCGAGGCGATGCTCCTGTTGCACCAGTGGCTGCAAATTTTAGAGGTCGAATTGTTGGTGGTGACTCTAGTGACGAGGAGGAGGATATGATTCTGGCCGAGGATCAGGGCAGACCTGTTAGGAGAGATCGAGGCGGCAGACATAATAACAACAACAATCAGCATAATCATGATTATTATGATAGGGGTAATCATGATAGGGGCGACTTTAGGCTGAAAGTGGACATTCCTAGTTTCTCTGGTAATCTGAACATAGAAGACTTTGTTGATTGGATCGCCGAAGTAGACCATTTTTTTGAGTATATGGAAATTCCTCAAGAAAAAAGGGTGAAATTGGTGGCTTGTCGTTTGAAGAGTGGAGCATCTGCCTGGTGGGAGAGAGGCTACAGAGTAGGCGTTACAGAGAAGGTAAAAAACTGCTCGGACATGGTATAGAATGAAGTTAGCTTGCTCCAATGAGATTTTCTTCCTCCAGATTATGAGCAGATATTGTTTCACGAATACCAGCCATTGTTCAGTAGGTCGAGATCTGTTCATGAATATACGGCGGATTTCATGCGATCGGGTCGAGAGGAACGATTTGAGGGAGAACGAGGTTCATCAAAGTTACACGATACCTGATGGATTGAACCCGCAAGTTCGGGAGAAAATTGGAGTGCAGTTATAAGAACTCGTCACCGAGGCAAAAAATTTAGCCATTAAGGTCGAATTAATGATGCAGATGAGGTGGAAATCGATATGAGTGGCAATCGGCGAACCTATGGTAGTGATAATTACCAGAGGACTAATAATGAGAGGAAACTTCAAGGAGTTTTGCAGAGCGGAGTAAGTCCACCTGTGGTTGGAATCAAGCATCGAACGGAAGGAAGATAAGGGACCAGAAAAAACTTGTCGAACAGAAAGAGGGACAAAAGGCAACCGAAAATCCTTATGCTAAGCCTATTGTGGGCAAGTGCTATCGTTGTGGGAAGCCTGGTCACGATCGAATGAATGTCCTAATAGAAAGCAGTTAATGTGATTGAAAGAGATGAAGAAGAGGAAGTTTATGCGGTCCCGATGGAGAGGATGATGATTGTAATGACTATGATGAGGAGAGAGGAACAGTAATTGTGTGGTCGAAGGTCGATGTTAACTCCTAAACTAGAAGATGGGCACGACACAAGTTGTTTCGGACGAGATGCACTATTAATGGTCAGGTGTTTGAACTGATCATAGATAGTGGAAGCTATGAGAACATCATCGGTAGAGGTACAGCCGAGGCACTAAAACTGAAGATGGAGAAGCATCCCAGTCCTTATTCTATAGGCTGGATAAAGGCAACTGAGAAAGTGCAGGTGACAGAGCGCTGCAGGTACTTTTTCCATGGCTCTTATAAGGATGAGGTATATTGTGATGTGGTAGATATGGATGCTTGTCATTTGCTGTTTGGACGACCTTGGCAGTTTGATGTTAATGCACAACACGCGGGGCGCGATAATGTGTATAAATTGGAGAAGGAGGGAGTGACGTTTAACTTGCTTCCTTTAAAGGCAAGTAACCGTTCCAAGACTTCTAAAGTGGAGGAACGGTCTTTCCTTATAATGACACAAACTGAGCATGAGATGGACGAAGCCGTGAAGGAGTCACAGTGTGGTGCATGCGTTGGTGCTTGAGACAGATCCTTATAGGGAACGAGAAGGAGTCATTTTCTCGAGATACTGTAGGCAGTCCAACCCTTATCGGAGGAATTTGCTGAAATTATACTGCACGACGAGTTGCGTGACGGATTACCTCCTATGCGCGATATTCAAGACCACATTGACCTAATTCCGGAGCTAGTTTGCCAAACCTCCCACATTACGTAATGAGTCCAAAGGAGAGTGAAGTCTTGCATGACAAGGTGCAAGAGTTTCTTTGCAGAAAGGACATATCGGGAAAGCATGAGTCCATGTGTCGTTGTTCCGCGTTGTTAACACCAAAGAAGGATGGAAGTTACGTAATGTGCGTTGATAGTAGGGCAATTAACAGGATTACGATTGGGTACAAATTTCCCATTCCACGCTTGGAAGATATGTTGGATCGTCTGAGTGGAGCTCGAATATTCACCAAGATTGATTTGCGAAGTGGATACCACCAGATTCGTATCAGGATGGGAGACGAATGGAAGACAAATGCCTTTTAAGACAAAGGGGCCTATATGAGTGGTCGGTCATGCCTTTCGGGTTGTCAAATGCTCCTAGCACTTTTATGCGACTTATGAACCAGTTCTCAAGCCATTCCATGACAAATTTGTGGTGGTGTACTTTGATGATATCCCGATCTATAGTCATTCGTAAGAAGAGCATTTAGAACATCTCATGAGTGTGTTGATCGTGTTGCACGAGAACAAGTCGTATGTGAACCTAAAGAAATGTACCTTTCTCGACGAGGAAGTTGTTGTTCTTGGGGTTTATCGTCAGTGCAGATGGCATTCAGGTAGATGATGAAAAAGTTCGAGCAATTAGAGAGTGGCCACCAAAACAAATTGTCCGAATTGCGAAGTTTCTTGGGGTTAGCTAGTTTCTACCGACGCTTCATCCGACATTTCGTAGTGTTTGTACCGCTTTAATCGAGTGTTTGAAGAAAGGGAAGTTTCAATGGAGTGATGAGACCGAGTCCGCTTTGCCTTATTGAAGGAGAAATTGTGTACGCCCCAAGATTAACTTTGCGATTTCTCGAAGTTGTTTGAGGTAGATTGTGATGCGAGTGGAGTGGGATTGGTGCGCTTTGTCACAGAGAAACGACCAAGAGCATTCTTCAAATGAGAAGCTTAGTGATGCTAGGCGTAGTTGGAGCACTTATGATAAGGAGTTTTATTCGGTTGTGCGTGCTCTTGCGAACTTGGGAGCATTACTTGGCGGGTCGAGTTTGTTTTATATTCTGATTGTGGTGCTTTGAAACACCTAAATAGCCAGACCCGCATTAGTAAAGATATGCATGCTCGATGGACTCAGTTTTTGCAGAAATTCCCATTCAAACTAAAGCATAAGGCGGGGGTTCAGAACAAAGTTGCCGATGCGTTGAGTAGGAGAGTTGCTTTGCTAGTGACTTTGAGTAATGAGATAGTGGGATTTGATTGTTTGAAAGAGTTGTATGCTGATGATGCAGAGTTTGGGCAGATTTGGGGTAAATGTAGTGCGCGGCAGCCTTGTGAGGATTTTCACATTTATGATGGGTTTTTGATGAAGGGCAATCAACTTTGTATTCCTGAGTCGTCTTTAAGGGAGAAGGTGATTCGTGATTTACATGGTGGTGGTTTAGCTGGTCATCTAGGCAGAGATAAGACTATTGCTGCTATTGTGGAACGTTTCTATTGGCCGCATTTACGTAGGGATGTGACTAAGATTGTGCAGCGTTGTTATGTGTGTCAGACAGCCAAAGGACATTCACAGTAACATCGGTCTTTACACACCTTGCCAAGCACTCACAGACATTTGGGAGGACGTGTCGATGGATTTTGTTCTTGGTCTTCCTCGCACTCACGGGGTTCGATTCCGTTTTTGTCGTTGTTGACCGTTTTTCAAGATGGTCCATTTTATTCCTCAGCAGAAGGTTCGATGCCCGTAACATTGCTAAGCTCTATTTTGAGCAGGTTGTCCGTTTGCATGGTGTACCGAAGTCCATTACATCTGATAGAGACACCAAATTTCTCAGTCACTTCTGACGGTCACTTTGGTACCGGTTTGATTCGTCTTTGAATTATAGCAGTACAGCCCATCCTCAGACAGACGGACAGACGGAGGTTACCAACAGATCCCTGGGTAATTTGATTCGCAGCATTGTGGGAAATCAACCGAAGAAGTGGGATACTGCATTGGCACAGGCAGAGTTTGCTTACAACAGTTCAGTTCATCGTACTACTGGCATGACACCTTTTGATATAGTCTATCGGAAAGCACCTGCCCATGCTTTAGATTTGTTGACATTGCCAAAGGAGAAAGACAACAATGTAGCAGCTAGGCATATGGCCGAGAATCGCAAATCCACTACAGAGGAGGCGATTCAAGGAAGATTGAGGAATCTAATGCCAAGTACAACAAAGTGCAAATGATAAGCATCGTAAGGAAAAGATTTTTATTGTTGGTGATCGTGTAATGGTGTTTTTGCGAAGAGAGAGATTCCCTCATGGCCAAGACAAGAAGTTGCAAACCCAAGAAATATGGGCCGTATTTGATTGAGAGGAAGATCAATGATAATGCATATGTTGTTGGTCTGCCTACTAGTATGGGAATATCCAAAACATTTAATGTGGCGGATATTTTTCCATTTTATCCAGATGATGAGCCTTTGTATCCAGAAAACTCGAGGTCGAGTTTTTCTCAGGTGGGAGAGAATGATGGCGTGGGCAAATTGCGGATGTTTTCAGAACTGATTGAGTTTAGGACTTTATTAAGAACTTTCTATTTTCTTATTCAGTTAGAGTATTTTAGTAATTTAATTTATTTAAGTCGTTTTTAGAGTCTTAGTAGGATTAGGTGTTTTGAGTCATAGAAGAATTATGTTTTAGAAGGATTAGGATTTTGATTCACAGAAAGATTAGGAATTTGAGTTGTATAAGGATTAGAGTTTCTAATGGCCTATATAAAGCCATGATTAGGGCTGTAATCATTATCAATTATTTATCAATTTATTCAATTTCAAGTTTTATAAAAAAACTTTAAGGATTATTCCTTGTTTAAGCGTTTACGCTGCGTCATTTATGGTTTGAAATTGTGTCCTTCAGAATTGTACCTTCAAATCTACAATGATAGACCATCAAAGGCAACCATAGCAATTGACATAAAGGTGAGCAAATGTTGATTTAGGTAATCCTTGAATTTGCATTGGATTTTAAACACTAGCAGTCTGAGAGAATGGAATTGATCTGACATATTTTTGGTTGAAACAAGGGATACTCAAATGCTACCTCGCTTCTAAATTTCTAATATTCAACAATGCCACTCAAGGGAATCTTTCCTCATTTTCTTTTGAATGTGCAGGTATATCCCTTGCAATTAGGAGAAATAGGCTCATGGTTTGTTGAGTTGAGTCGAAGTAGGTTTGTTTGTGATGAATGATGATAAGGTTTTGAAAAATAAGGAAACTTATTTCAGTGGATTGTTTCAGTTCATGTCTTCTGATTTATATGTGCAGACTTATTCTGACTGCTGAAAAGCATTGGTTAAATGACTCATTTTACATGGATGCAGGTACTTCTTTATAAACATGCTCTGTGGTTTATATGTTTTTATGATTTTGAGTGTGTTTGTTGTACTTGTATGAAATTGATGTTTAGATATTAAGAATGCAACTGCAATAACTTCTATAGTTTTGTGTGTTCGGCAGGATCACTTGTGTCATAGATGGTTCCATAATATCTATTATAGTGAGGATGTGAATGAGTTATTGACGCCTTTGTGTGTGTAGCCTTTTTGTTTGAATTGAATGCTTATCTAGCTTTAGATGGTTACAGCATTAATTCAAGAGGCCCGCTACAGTTCCCAAATTTTAACCCATATTGGCCACGGACCTCATTGGGAAGCCAGTTGTTCGACCTCGCGATACGTGCACGCGCATTGCGAGACCGAACGAATGGCTTTTGATGAGGTCGGTGCTCAATGTGGGTTAAAAATCTGGTTAACTTTAGCATTTTTCTTAATTCAGTTGTATAATTTTCTGTAGATCTGTTGAGAGAATAAAGGTGTTATGGATGAATATGGAAAGACTGAGAAGTTTTGAAATTCTGCAAGTCCCCAGCATCTCTGCCATGACTACTCCACAACTACAAAGCTGTCAGAGAGGCCAATGTGTGTGTGCGCGTGTGGTTTTAAGCAGTGGGAGGTCTCTGTCTGTAGTTGTTTTTTATTTTTTTATTTTTTATTTTTGAGGAAAACAGTTAATGAATTGGTGTAGTTATAGTTTTATCAATAAACTGATGTTGGTAGTGTTGTTTTACCGTGCAAGGAATTTCGAGTGATGAGTCTTATGCTTTTGTGACTACCCATTAGCCCAAAAAGTGATTTTTTTTGTACTGTTGGATTGAATTTGATGGATTTTGACAATTTTGCTCTGTTTTTGGGGTTTTTTTATCTAGGTTTTTCATTTCTTGAATTGATTGATTGAAGGTTTAGGGAGGCGCTAAGTGAAGAAGAAAGTAAGATTTGTCGATGGCGTGGTAGAGCCATCATCCAACAATGAAGAGTAGTACTGAAGGAGAAGCTCAAGAGTTTATGTAACTAGAAGTAAGATGTGTGGATTGAAACATAAAAACAGAGTTTTTAAAGCTCCGTTTTAGGAAGGAAATTTAACTGTATATTGTTGTTTGTTTTGGTCACCTTAAATTTGTGCATTTGTTAGTTTGATTTTTACTGTTCAAACGAAGAAAATTATGCAGTAGTAGTTCTTGTTACTTAAGTTTGATTTTTACTATTTAAATGAAATAACGAAAAACTTCTTTTCCATTGATAAATAATATTTTTTGAAGTAGAACTAGAAACATCTTTAATTTATATATGAAATCTTCTTTCCAAATAATATATATATATATATATACACAATAGAGCCCAAATATATGGCGACTCTAAATATGAATAAGTTGCCAACTTATTGACATTAAGTGTACATGCGTTGCCAATTTAGAGACACTAAGTATTTATTTGTTGTCGAATTAGGGACGTCAAGTGTGTAAAGGTTTCTAATTTGAAGACATTAACTGAACAAGTGTTGCCAATTTAAGGATGCTAAGTGTGTAAGGGTTGTTAATCTGGACACAGTAAGTGCACAAGTGTTGTCAATTATTTAAGGAAAAGAGTTGCTAATTTGGAGACATTAAGTGCACGAGTGTTGCCAATTTAAAGATGCAATTGTGTAAGAATTAGGGTTGCAAGTGGGGTGGGGTGGGGTGGGGTGGGGTGGGGCGGGGCGGGAATTGAAAATACCGTCCCCGCATCCGCGGGGGTGCGGGGCGGGGAATTTTTTCAAAAATTTTCTGCGGGGCAAACTTTGCTGCCCTACGCCCCGGCCCGCCGGATTCCCCGCGGGGCGCGAGAATTCCCTCGCCCCACTGGTAGAGAGTGATGCTTGTTGACCAAATTGCTAGGCGGGAGTTCGATACTTCGATGGTGTATATGAGAATCTTGTGCGAGACATATGGAAGATGTCGCAGTCATTTAATGGTTTATGTTTGACGTCTTTCTAGAAAATAGACTGTTGAATGTCCTTTCTTTATTAATTCAGGATCACTTGTAATGACATATTTACCACATCAATAAAGAAGTTACATTTTAACTTTGAACACAACTAGAAAATGGACTTTACCCTCAAGCAAGAAAATAGTAAATACAAATAGATTCAACTTTAAACACAAGTAAAAAGCTTCATTTCATTCCAAACAACAAACACATAAATAAGAGCATTGTTATATATTTTTAAAATATAAAGCAGGTGGCATATATATACAAAACCCAAAAGTATAAACTATGTAGCATATAGATACAAAATAACAAACTATGCGGTGTACAGGTACAAAATAACAAACTATGCTAACAAGCCACAACATATTTTAATGCGTTTTGTCACATATTGAGAATATATATCTTCCAACGCATATTCATTATTATCAAGTTTCTACTTTTCGTTTTGATTTTGATTTTTTTTGTTTTCTTTTTAGGATTGAATCAAAATTCTAATAACAAAATGATTAAAAAAGTGATATGTATTGGTTTATGTAACAACCCCAAAATTTTTAATTGACTTGTGATTTCACTTGTCAAAATTGTGACCCGGCTACGTGAATACTGGACAGTATTTCGAACTTCGGGAGTCGACACCGAAGTGATTTTATGATTCTTTGATTGTATGTATTAGTATTTTAGTATTTTACGGGTTTCGAGCCGGTTGGGCGATATTTAATTGAGTGAGGTTTCGACTAGTTAAACGGGGGAGAAAAACGAGTAAAAAGTACAAATAAATAGAATGGTTACACATTTTAATGTGTAATAAAGAGAAATAAATAGAATGGTTACACATTTTAATGTGTAATAAAGATAAATAAATAGAATGGTTACACACTTTAATGTGTAATAAAGAGAAATAAAATAGTAAATTAGTGGGCGCAAGTGACACGCGGGGGGTCGTGGTCGACACGCGTGGGTGGTAGTGTAGTGTGCACGCCCGAGTATGCTCGTTTCGGCGCGCACGACGAAATAATAAGCGCGAAAGTATAGCGAATATATATATTTATATATATATATATGTATATATGTAATTTAATATATATATATATAAATAGATATTAAAATCAGAAAATAAATAATTAAATGAGAAATGACCAAAAAGGGTGTGTGGTTGTGAATAATGAGAGTAATAATGCGGGGGCAAAATGGTCATTTCACCCCAAAATTTTTGATAACCGATACTTATTTCCTCCTAATTAAAGAGATTGAAAGAAGAAGAGAGATCGATCGAAGGGAGAAAGAAGAGAGAAGGAGAAAGGAGATCGAGGAGAGCGAGGCGTGAGTGAGGTAAGTTTGTGGTTTATGTTGTGGTTGTTGTTGTTGTTGTTGTTGTTGTTGTTGTGTTGTACGGTGGTGATGGTGGTGATGGTGATTCGGTGGTGATGGTGGAGAGAAACACGGGAGCTCGGACGAATCTGCGAGAGCAATTCGTCCGAGGAGGAGACGATGCCTATGTCGTCTCCACTCCCTCCCAATTCCAATCTTTCTCTTCGATGAAAAAAAAAAGAGAAACGAGAAAAACAGAGGCGCACAGCGCCTCTGTTGTAAATTGAAGAAGATGAAGGGCCGGTTCGGCCCTGAACCGGGCCGGTTCGGCCCTGAACCGGGCCGGTTCGGCCGAACCGCCCTTAAAAAGAAATATAAAAAAAAATGGAAAAGAAAATCCAGAAAAAAATAGGGAAAATTATGGAAAAATTCAGAAAAATCCAGAAAAATATGAGAAATTAGAAAAAATGGTTCACAACTGAGTTTTGGGATTTTCTCGGAAATGTTGGCAAGATATAGTCGGGGTTTTAGCCTAGAAAAACGTAAAAATTTATATAATGTATTAAATTGAAGCTAATTTAATGACAAATGATCTTAGGTATAATTCGGGTGGTAATTTTGATTTGTTTGACATTTATTCAAGCTGGACTAGATAATTGGAGTGCGGTATAGGAAATCGGGAAGTCGCGTTAGGATCTCTGAGTTGTCATACGGTCACGATAGTTCGAGTAAGTACACTTGCCTTAAACAAGCATTTGTACGTTTGTAAGCCAGTTAGAAAATGCCATGTGATTCATTTTCATGCCATTGTGTTTGTTATTATTTACTTGTTGGCCTTCCATTCCATACTTCTTGTATGTGTGATTCCCGGCGTAAGTGTTTTGTCTCGAAAGTACTAGGACCTGCACTAGAGGGATAAAACGCGGGCACTCGCGGCCACGAGTGTGTGACCACCCTTAGTGACCGTGTGACACCGAGTACTGGGGTTTGAGTCCCTTGCCAGTCATAGCTGTGCTTTCGTTTGAGTCGATGCCCGGGAAGACCTCGCGAGGTCTTCGCCGTTATGCTATGGACTAGACCACTTATGAGCCTCTTTTGATTCCTTGGAACACACTTGACTTTCGATTGATATCTATTAGTCTGTTTATCATGCATCTTGTCTATTTAATTTCCTATCTTTTTATTACCGCATGATATTTAGACTACTTTATTTGAATTATCATGAATTACTCGTTGTTTTCTCATTGGCATTACATTCGATTTTATTCGCTTACTCACCGTCTAGTTTGTGACGGTGGGTGCAGATAGGGCGGAGAACAGCAAGGGCAAGGGACCCTGCTTAGGTGATCTATTGAGAAGCTTAGCGACTGGATTTGGAGACTACTTTGTAGGTTTCTTTATGTGTTGCTTTTATGTATATCGTTTTTATATATACATGCTTTGGGATTATTGAACTTGGTATTTTGATGAGATTGGTATCATGTATAATTACCTATCGAATTGTGCATGAATACCCGGGGTTTTCCACACTTATAGAATTCCTAATTTCCCTTTGATTGAGTTATTTCCCAATTCTTGAGTAGTAGGTAATTTGCTTCTGCTGTGTTATAATTGCAATAACTCTTTCATAAAACGTGAAATTTTGATGTTTTGAGGCTGACTAGGCTCGTCAGGGTCGTTGAGAACTGACTCGGGGCTTGCACGGGTCTAGGCCGGGCGTACCCAAATGCATTGGGAATTTGGGGCCGTCACAATTTACATCTCTAGTAAGTGTTGCTTAGATTTATGATCTCTAATTTTAAGTTTATTTGACAAGATCATATGTTTTTATTATATATCCTCACTGTCTCAACAAAATTTATTTTTATATTTGAAGTTTCCTTATTTCGCACTTTTTTACCATAACATTTTTTTACTTTTTTTCAACTTCTTTTTTGCTCTTTTCGACTTTTTGATAGCTATTTAGTTTTCGGTGTTTTTTATATTCAGATTTTTACCTTTGAGTTTTTATTTTGATCTCTTTTTTATTTTTCTTTTCAAGAGCAAACAAAAATATTTTAAAAATGACATATACTGATCGTCAATCTCTGTGTGCATTATTTAGATCAATGACCTCCATTTTTTAGTTTATTCAACAAGATGTCAATTTGTTATATACCCTTTATTGTGGCAACAAAATTTTAATTAATTATTTTTCAAAATAAATATAGCTTCTATTCATAAAGTATTAAATTGGGATTTCACCAATGTTTACATACGTTTTTTTTTTCTCTTTCTATCACTTCCTTTTTCTCATCAAATTAATTTTATTAGGATTATATTTTTGTATAACCATATGCAAAAAGTTTTTAAACTTTCAAGACATATATTCCCTAATTTTGCTACAAAAAAAATTAAATGATATTATTCTTCACTTAAAATTTGTTCGAGATTATGTAGTAAGATTATTTTTTAATTTTTTTTCTCATTAAGTTAATTATTTTTAACTAATATATTGACACTTAGTCTTACCTGCGCGCGAAGCGGGGGATTTTGACTAGTTTTTTAAAATGGATTCCTCGTGGGACGGAGTACGTGGCAAGGAGATGGGGATTCTCCGTGTGGCGGGGTATGGGGCGGGGCACGGGGCGGGGCGAAGGGGATTCTCCGTGGGGTGGGGCACGGGGCGGGGCGACGGGGATTCCCCGCGGGGCGGGGCACTGGGAGGGATGTCGGGTGGAGCGACGGGGATTCCTCGCGGGGCAGGAAACGGGGCGGTTCTGCGGGCAAAACCGCGGGGCAAAGGCATACCCCGCCCCGTTATGCGGGGCGAACTCTCGCCCTGCGCCCGCCTCGGCGGGGGCAAAAATGCGGGGAATTACCGCCCCGCCGGTGCGGGGCCCCGCAGGGGGCGGGGAATCCCCGCCCCACTTGCAACACTAGTAATAATTACTAATTTGGAGACATTAAGTGCACAAGTGTTGCCAATTTAAGGACACTAAGTGGGTAAGGGTTGCTAATTTGAAGACATTAAATGTATAACAAATTGACGTTAAGCTTACAAGTGTCCTTAATTTAGGGATGCATAAACAAATAGTGTCTCCAAATTGGGGACGCATAAGAAATAAATCTCCTAAAATTAAAGACACATAAATAACAAGTGTCCCCACTTTAAGGATGCTTATAACAAAAGTGTCATAAATAAATGTTTTCAATACATACCTTTTGTGTCGCAAAAATAGGGGGTGGTGACACTTTTACCAACGCAAGGGGCGGCACTTTATGATGTATTGATAAAATCTTTAGAGACACTAATTAGTGTTGTTAAATGAGTAAATTAGTGTCGCTAAACCTACAATGTTTTGTATTGTATCTAGCAGTATTTGTTAATTTTTTCAATAGTTTCAAATAATTTTTTTTGGATGAAATATATAGTTTCAAATAATTAACTGAACTCTTGATTATTTTGCCACTTATGAGCTGATTTCAATGTGATTTGATGATATAAACCTACCTTATTGTGTTTTATATATAGCAAATCAATTACTTATTATTTCACACTGATCAACTGAGACACCTAGGAGCTAGTTTTTAACAAATTAAGCTTCATACAATTGAAGCATGATATTTTAATTGATAATAAGGTTAGGATGAATTCTATATATCTTTGGCACGCAGTTAGTTTCAAACTCATCAGTTCCGGCTTTCTTCAAGTTTTGGATAAGTAATAATTAGCAATTTCTTTTTTAAATGAAAAATATATTAATAACATGAAAAATGATTTTTTGATGACATTCTTTTGGTATATACATTTACGATACAATAGTGTAGATTTCCTACAAGATTTCGTACGACACACATTATTATCTCAATCAAATTTACACCATTAATTGTAGCAAATGTATGTCAACCTCAATATTATAAATATTGTATCCGATTAGGCTAGTTTATCGGGATAAATTCATAAGAGAATGATTTTATGCTTGGTGGGGATTTTGATACAACTACTACTGTAGCTTATCGGAATTCCTAGTTAAAGAAATCTGGTATAGAAGATATTGAGAGAGAAAGAAGAAAAATATTAGGAAAAATAATTGATTTAGTGAGGAGAATTAGAAAGAAGAGCTAGATATAGAAGATTTAGAAAGATAAATTTGAGGGTCAAGGTAAGAGGAGAAAAGAGAAATGGAAGATAAGACAAAAAGAATTTTATTTCTTGCTTGTTTTCTCACAACATGGTTACATCTTTATATAGTGAATAAACCTTAACAAATTATATAAAAATTATAATTTTATTTACTAATCAATTGGGTGACCCAATAGTATGGTTTGGGAGTAAAATGTCATAGATTCAAACCTTGGTAGAAGCAATTATTTTTTTTGAATAAAAAAAATAAATTATCATACTATTCTTATACTGTTATAACCATATATTGTACTTACCATATATACTAGCTAACCTATAACAAGTATGTAGCAGATTTACACAAAACTAAATTAAGAAGAGAGCTAGTTGGGTGGCTCCATAGTCGCAGCAAGAGTGCAAGACAAGACTGCCTTTGTTTTATGTAGTGGCTCTCGCGCCGTCTACATCTTACAAGTAATTAATCAATTGATGATGGTGGGATTAATTAACCAGACCAGCAGCGCAGTTAGCGCATGCAGTTAGTATACAAATTGTGATGTATGACAACCGTGCGTTGATCAGGATTTTGAAAACTACTACCAGCTAGCTAAAAAACAAGATGGATTATTAATTAATACTCACTCCAGTCAATAATATAAGTCGTTTTAACAAAAACATCTTATTCAAAATTATAGGTTGTTTTCATAATTCGAAAGTGTAATTATTACTTCTTTCTCTTTTCTTTTTTCTTTTTTCTTTTTTTTTTATTTTTTATCTATTTTGCTCTTATACAACCCCAAGCATTTATGATTCTTTGATTGTTCAATTCGTCTAAAGTCAAAAGACATATATGTAAATCACATTTGTAATTCGTACAAAAAAATACACTTGTAATTAAAGTGTCTTAATTTGTGTGTTTTTTTGTCAAAAACGACTTATATTATTGACCGGAGGGAGGAAGTAGTAGCTACTATTACGTTGAGCAAAGTAATTAAATTGAAAGAGGGGTGCTTGATTTGGATGCATATATCTTTCGGAATATTAATTTGTTAGGAATTATATATAAGCCTAATATTGAAATCCATGAGCCCGAAGAGTGTTGGGCCACAAGAGGACATATAGGTATACAAATGGGGTGTACAAAACCAATTAAATTGTGCTAAAATCTAATCTACACTACTTATATACTACACCTACTCTTATTATAATTTGGATGTGGGATTATATATTTCAACGCGTAGCTAGCTAATAAATTTGTTGCCGTCTTCTGTACCGGATCCCCGGCCCTCTCCCGGTTTGTCTGTTTTTTCTCTTGTTTTGCTACTCATATCCTCACCAGACCTTATCCCCTAGTCCCTCATCCTCTTTATATAAATCCAACAGCTTATTCAGCCGCTCTTCCCATCCAATTTCAATTTCAATTGCAACTTTGAATCATACATATGCTTTCATCTTCTTCGTGGACTATATATGCATAGACAGTACCCTTGTGAGTCCATACATATATATATATATATATATTTATGATCACTAGCTAATTAATTAGCAATTGTGTTTGTAGTTATATGTAATATCGGTGTACTAACTGAGTTTTAGTTACTTAATATGATGATATAATTGGGTTGATTAGGTGGGTGTGGATGGATTGATGTATCTGCCTGGCTCCCTGAATGCCATCTGAGAAGCATTGCTGTCAAGAATGTTGGCAGCCTTCCTAGTTGGCATCAGGGGAGTCATGCAGGCGGCGTGATCATATATCCCAATTACCCAACCATGCATATATTTTGCATTGCATTGCCGTAGCTTCTTCCCCAATTAATGACCAGCTAGCTAGCACCACCAGCAGGTAATTGATGAAATACGTGACCATTAATTTAATTACTACGTACTTCACTGATGACCAAAATCAAATGAATTAAAGCTTCTAGATGGAAGTAGCAAGAAAGGCATTTTTCATCAACAGGCTTGGTGACACTATGTAGTTATGATGATGATACAACTTCGAACGCAAGAGGTAGCTAGGCCTCAACGATCAATTATTGCTTTCTTTCAACTTTCGTCAATCTACAGAGTTCCTCACTTCATGCCAGGAGAATCACAACCTCTACACTCCAAAGCAAAGCTCGTCTCTGCATTCCCACAAGCTGCGCTCTCTCGCGCGCCTCTTGATGAGCGTATCTTCATCATCATCATCAGCTACAACCAGCACCCATCATCATGAGGATCAAGAGACGATTCAATGCCAAACGAGCAACAACAACTCCTATTGGGAAGACGAAGTGTTGAAGATGTGTAGACCGAAAGTTAGTCCCACATCGATTAAATGAAACTTCAAAATGAAGTATATAAGTAGTTGACTTCTCCCAACTAGTATCGAAACTCACTCTTAAAGTTGAAAGATGATTATGTTGGAACAGTATTGATCCTAGCGAAGGAGGAGATCTATGGTGTGCGGTATGTTCATTCGCCCTCCACCTAATTAATTATTAATACCATTCCATCTATTAGGCCCTTCAACTTGGCTGGGAGGGGCCAATTATTATTATTATTATTTTTCATCCAAAGGCAATAGATTCTTGACAAAAAAAAAAGTCATTTCCTGGAGAAACGTGATGACGTGCAGATAAAGTTTGTTGCAAGGTGTTATGTCCTATAGTCCTATTCGATCGAGCATGTCGGTTTCCTTGGTTGGTAATTTGGTATGTACACGTCACTGGGGTCTTATGTTGGAGCTTCCTTTGCCATTGGTATGTGAGTTGTTCAGTGGTGTTTGTTTTGACTTTGTTTGAATCTTCGCTGCAAAGGGTGTTGCTTGGAATCTAGGGTCAGCAAATGGGCACATGAGAGGAGTTTTTTTGTGGTTTGTGGTGAGATTGCAGTATGGATTGTTCCTATGTTTACCTCAACTAACAAGCCTTTTCCCTACGTCGGCTACTGCACAAATTCGGTAATTGAGTACTTGGGAAGGGAGCACGAGGAAGGAAGGGGTACTCGGGGCCATCCGAGACACAAGGTACCGGTAATTGGATTTGCGGAGGACCGTAAGGGGTGACTGAACGTGGGAGAGGAGAATATATGAATAGTTGCAGTTCGACTTTATAATTCATTTGCTGGCTTCCTTTTCTTGTGTTTTCCTTTGGATCCCTTGTGTTTTCGTATGTCGACTGGGTGTCTTTTTGTGCGCTCTAAGTTCTGGGAGATGGCTTCACCATAATGTTTTCGTACAACCCTCTTCTACTTGCATATTATTGTATATACTCATACTTATTTATATATAATAAAATGGAGTCCTGCCTCCGACTAATAAAAAAAAAAAAGGGCCCCAAAATCAAATCACGCCGTATGTGCATCATCGATCATCTCCAACAAACAAAACAGATTCCATATAATTTCCATTGGAATGTGTTAATCGAGATCCATCCGTGGACATCTTATCAAAAAAACATAGATTCAAAAAATAAGTACTAATATCATATACCAATCACATGTAAGTTTATTAATTAGAAAAAATATTTGGATGACCCTGTTAGGGGCACATTTTTGTACACCCAACTGATGTGGACAGTGGGTCCCACCACCTATCAGTGAGATGGCGAGACTCACTGAGTACATAATAAGGTGCCCCAAACTGAGTTACTTTAGCATTTTTCTATTTTTTATAGGGAGCGGCTAAACGGACTCTGCAGATTGCTCCATATACTCCAGTTTTGAATTTTTACTTCGTGTACCCCATTTTTTTTTAAATTCTAAAAATACCTTTGTTTACCGTATTCCACTTTTTTACTTTATGTACCCATCACCCTCACCCTCACCCTCACCCTCACCCCAATACCCCTGCACGTGGGTGTCGGACGAACAGAGCCGACGACACCTCTGAAATGGTGTCGGACAAATCGGGCCCACACTTCTAAAGAAGTTTCGGTCGACTTCAACCGATAATGCAAAGATAACTTGGTTTTAGTGGGTGATGGAGGGATCCAGCCGAAACCTTTAAAGAGGTTTCAACCCAGTTCGTATAACACTTCTTCAGAGGTGTCGACCTTGTTCATCCAACACCTCTTCAGAGTTGTCAGCTCTATTAGTTCGAAACCCGTGGACGACCAAAACGATAAAAAACTTCAAAACTCTCGAAAAATACATGAAAATGACAAAAAAAATAGTGAGTTTTACTCGGAGTCACTTAATATTTTCGATTTCATCAAAACTTTGTACCCAAAATGCAAGATTCAAGCTTCAAATTGAAGCCCTAAATTTAAAAATAAATTCACACACAAAACGACTCAAAAAAGAAAAAAAAAAACCAAAAACCAAAAAACCTCAAAATCAATATTAAAAGAGATGATGAATGCACCAACATCGTCGAATCCATGTGGTTTTGCTCGGATTTCGTCGGATTTGGCCAATTTTTGGTGAGTGTGATTTGAGAGAGATGACTGAGGTACGGGGTGAGTGGAATGAGTAGGGTATGGTGAGTAAAAATCTTTTTATATATAAAAAGGTAGTTGAGTAATTTCATAAAACTAGGGTATGTAAAACATTCTCCGGGTCTGGTAAGACGCTTCCTTTTTATATGAAGCATCGGTACTTAGATGTAACCTTTTATTTTGACTTAAGTTATAAATGCGCGTTGCAGTCGTTTACACAATTGGATATACCTAGTGATATACACGACGTGTGCATTTTTTTACTAGCATCAAATTTATATATATTCATCAAAAAAAAAAATTGATAGATATCAATAATAAAGAAAGAAGACGGTCAAAGAAATCGTCTCCTATAAAAAAAAAAAAAAAAAAAGGGTAAGGAAGGGTGTTTTTATCGAGTCAAATTGCTACACGTTTCATGGCAATTGCATATGAAAAAAAAACAGATTATCCCAACACTATTTTTCAATTGTATTTTAATGTCACATCATCAATAAATAGACTTATACACTAAACCAAATGGGCCAGTATATAATAGCCATGAGAAACCGCGATTTTGACTTGTAACATATTCAGTTATCCAAACACCACGCCCATGTATTCAATTTTTTTTCCAATTACCGTAACTAAACTGATCTTCATACGTCATATAATAAATTTAGAAAACGCGCACAAACAAGTTGAGACGAAACCACCCTTATTAGAAGTACCCAAAAAAAAAAAAACCAACCTTTCAGGAAGATCAAAACCCAATTAATTAAGTCAAGCCCATCAAACCTCAAAAAAAAAAAAAAAAAAAAAAAGTCCATCACCATCCAAGAAATTGGACACCACGCGTCATTAATTGATTATCGCTTCTCTCTCCATATAACGCGTAGTTCTAATTCCCCACCGTGTCTCGTCACACCTATTTAAATAGCACAACCAATCAATCAATCATATAAACATATCTACCATACACATCTGAATTTATTTATTTGTCTAGGTCCCATTCTCTATTGCATTGTTAAGGTGCCCTATACTATGGCCGATCAAGCCAAGCAACCTCACCTGAACGGCGCCTACTACGGCCCGGCGATCCCTCCTCCGGCGCAGTCCTACCATGCCCACGGCCGGCGCCACTCTGGATGTGGCCCGTGCTGCCTCGTCGGCCTCCTATTCAAAGTTGTTGTCACCATAGTAGTCATCCTAGGCATAGTGGCTCTAGTCCTATGGCTAGTTTTCCGACCGAACGAGGTGAAGTTTCACGTCGTCAACGCCTCCCTTACTCGGTTCGATATCATGCCGAACAACACTCTCCACTACGACCTCGCCCTCGACGTCGCCGTTCGCAACCCCAACAAGAAGATTGGCATCTACTATGATAGCATCCAAGCCAATGCTTACTACCATGACAACTGGTTCGCGTCAGCGTGGGTCGACCCGTTTTATCAGCCCAAGAAGAATACAACCATGTTGAAGCCCATCTTAAGGGGTGAGGTCCCACTTGTTGGGTCTAGAATTAATGAGTTTGATGGGGAGAAGAGGAGTGGAGTTTTTCCTATTGATGTGGTGTTGAATTTGAGGGTGAGGTTTAAGGTTGGTAGTTTGAAGAGTAAGAGGATCAAGCCTAAGATTAATTGTGATATGAAGATCCCTCTTAAGGTTAATGGCTCTGTCGTTGCTTTCGAGACTGAAAGATGCGATGTCGACTTTTGATTGCCTCCTCGATTTTCGTGTCCGGCGGGTTGATGGACTTGGTGTTGGATGATCTTACATATACCCACTTTTATTTTTTGGTTTTTTCATTATTTTATTTGAGATCATTGTTTGTCACTATTGTTGTTAATTATTTATGCTAGGATGCCATGCACATGATGGTTTTGATTATAGGTATATACATGTACTTCTCTTCTTTTGTGCTTATGTGAATAAAGAAGGTATAGTGGGTTTGGTTTATTGAATTGTTCTTGTTGCTATGTTTTGACTTGGTCTTTATGGATTAGATTTGGCTCTAAGGTTCTTGAATTGATGTCAATGCTTTGATTCATTAAATAATCGGTGATATGGTCATGTTCAAAATACGTAATTGTTTTGTTATTAGTCAAGTAAGTGACAAAAAAAAATAGTGCAGGTCGTTTTCGTGTTGGAGTATTATAATTGAGGATTTGCCACGTAGAAGAGACAAGAGTTTAGTTTATTATTTCGCATCATGCGTGTTTAATTAATTGTGTAGTATTATATATCCTATTCGAATGATATATAAGTCATAAGTGACATCAAAAAGGTTCCAGCTATGTGTATCCCACAAAACACTAAAGGCAAGCAAATAGATCTCAAAAAAAATATATTTTATTTTTTTTTGGTGAAGACTAAGGCCAATTAGCTCATATAAGAGCAGTTACAATCATGTTCTAATAGTAGACTTAAACGATTTAGCATGTCTCAAAAAACTCGCAAGGCACCCGTCTCAGGAGTAGCTAGCTTTGTCATGAAGTCTGCACAAAGATTATTAAGGCATGGAAGCCACGACACTTCTACTTGCCAACAACGATCCAGTATCTCCCGAATAAGGATAACTATATGCGCTTGTGAGTTACTCAAGATGGAATCTCTAATTAGCTTATGAGACTCCTGTCAGTTCACCTCTAATTCCAGTTGTTTGATGTCCATCTATCAAGCAATACGCAGTCCCATCAAAACATCCCACAGTTCTGCATCCATCGTAGAACAGTCCTCTAGTGAGTGGTGAAAGCCTCTTACCTACCTACCTACCTTCTTCATCACGAAGCAGGCCCCCTGCTGAGGCTTTCCCTTATGAATTCTGAGTCCCATTTGTATTTAACATCAACCAACCCTTATCAGGGTGGCACCAACTCCTCAGTGAGGGTATACAACTTGGGAGAACAGTTCTGGCCTTGTCTTTTGTGTATCTCATCTCCTTGGCAATGAAGAGACACGCTCGAACAAGGTCAATACTAGATATTTCTCCATGGTTGAACACCCTATCATTCCGCCACTTCCAAGTAAGCCAGGAGGTGGTCGCAAATAGAGATTCTCATTCAATATCCCCATAAAGGCCAGAAAATTCGGAGTGGCTTGCCCTTAGTATTTTGTGAGGTGCACATAGCCGGGCCCCACCTAAAATTCCACTAATAAAAATGATTTTTTTTTGCTAAATTAAAATTAATGATTAAAATTTTAAAACAATGGTGCAGCGTAACATCTATCTACTTTAACAGTAGAAGATAATTAGGACATATATTTTGCCAATCATGACTCGTGAGATAACTTAAAATACATTAATTAAACACGATTTAAATGATTGTAGAACATGTAAGAGCATCTACAATAGTAAATGTGGATTTAAGTAGTGGATTGATGTCACATTATCACTGTGGAGAGGATGTCCACACCATATAATGTAAATTCACATTTAACATCTAAAATCTTCTCAAATGGGTAATATGGTTTGCATATTCAATATATGATGTGACAACTTTTTTCTTACTAATTTATTAAGGTAATTATAAATAATTACCAAATGATTATACATAAAAAATTATTATATGTTTATAAAAAGTCGATAACTCACATGATGCTATTGTTTGTATTTATTTACTTTATTTTTTAAGTTTTTAGTAAATAGTTATTTGTAACTGTCTTGTATCATGACAAACACAAGAAAAAACTTAAGGAAATAAGAAACATAATAGAGTAATAGAGTATATGTATCTATTTTATAATAATTTTGGGACATTTTTTACGGTGAAGCCTTTTTGGCTATCGACTTTTCAGAAGTGCCCCGAAGTTCTTTTATTTGATTGAATGAAATAAAATACCGGAGGGCAATTGAGGAACTATAATACAAAATTTAAGGAGATTTTTGACAGAATAAACACTTGGCGATTGCTTTTCCTAAAAAGTAGGATTTGTTTTTATCTTTTCAAGCAACGCGTCTGTGAAACGAAATCTCAAAAAAAAAGGATAAACCATAAAACGTGTTGGGTTGTATTCAGTTAAGAAACTGATTTCTTATCAAACAAAAATGGAATCTAATAACTGCCAAAAAAATCAAATCACCCACTGACTTGATCCATTTTGAACAAAACAAAAATGAAGTTTTGGTTTGGTGAATGGTTAACAAGGAGGAAGAAAATATGTTGGTGGTGTTGAAAAGCCAAAAAAGGCTAAAGGTTGGTTGTACATGCAATGCATTTGATCTGCAAATTTATTTTTTCCTCGTCACTGGTTGTCTACTCTCTTTTTTTCATCAAGTCCATATTGTACATCTCCGAGTTGGTGCTCACATTAACCATTGAAATTCAGTGAAACATAGGATCAGAGTCGAAGAACTAACTAATGGATTTGCTCCAAATTAATGCTTCCATCTTTGCACTCCAAATGATGGCTGTTCGATTTAAGTGAATGGTTAAATATCATCCATGTACGTTGGAATTTCCCAAGGTTTATTATGCATTTGTAATTGGTATGTGATTCATCTCTTTATTTATTTATTTCTTTTTTCCCAAATAATTTTTACCTCTTTCTGATATTATATTAAACTTGCTAATTTTATAAATTTACATGCACATCTCATATCATCTTCTATGTTGGGCATATCATCAATATTAAAAAATAAAATTCATCAATTGCAAAAAAGAAGAAAAACTCATCGGATCATGAGAACATTTTTCACAAAAATAAAAAAATAAAAATTGGGTCCTTGAAAAAAAAAAAAAAAAAAAAAAAAAAAAAAAAACTCAACGTTCTATTTGGACACGGACACGAGCCTTAACTCAAGACTCCAAAATTTCCCTTGGATCAAGCCATGGTGAATGCCAAAGTGTGCATCTCTCCCAAATAACTTCTCTACCTATCTTTTAAATGTCTCAATTAATACTTATCCTTTTAATTCAGTACTCTCCATTTATGTAATTTCTATCTTTTTTTTAAATGAAGGGTGGATCATCAGCATTTATGCATTTTTCACTTTCTAGGCTAGGTGCGGATACTCTACAATTTTATGTTTTTTACTTTTTCATATTTTCTTACTTTTGATATTTTAAATTTGGGTTGCGCTATTCAATTCTAATCATAGTTGTTTCAGGGCGAATTCCAACATACAAAGTAAAAGCATCCACTAACATCGGTGGCATTGAAATTCATTTATATATGTGAATTTCTTCTCTAAATATACCGCCCAAGTTAAATTTGAGCAAAGTAGATGATGTCCACATCAGACACACTTGAGTTGAGCGTTGCGATAAGTTCTCTTTGGAAAATCTAACCTCTAAGGCTCTCATAGAAGAAGAGCGCATCGCCAAGTTGAAGTTCAAGTCTCCTGCAAAAATCCTTTTGGATCCTCAATCCAAATGCATGGCAACACAGTCTCATAGAGGTTTTCTAGGAAAGCGATAATGAAGTCCCCTTTGAACTGAATAAATGAAGTTCTCAATGCATGGTGCATGATCAACATGATGTTTTCAGTGACCAAACTAATATGAATGATTGAATGAGATACAAACTTTTCTTTCTTAATTAACAAGTTTGATTACTGATTGATCAAATAATGCAAAATGGAGCAAATAAAAGTTATCACCTCCTTCCTCTAATTAATGGGATTTATTTAGGCCCTCTAATTAATGGGATTCATGAATATTAAAATTACCAATTTGTTTTTATTTCAAAAGCAACCGAGCACGCTAGAAATTCAATCACATGCTAAGCATCATGTGCCCGTCCACTAGTAAAAAATAAACGCAAAAGTATACACATGCAAAAATATTGCACGGCTTATACAAAAGAAATTTTGGCTCTTTTTTATTTTTCTTTTTTATGTTACGTTACTTTTTAGTTTTTCAAAGACGTGCATAGTGCACCCTCTAGAAATAGATGGTATGATAGACAGTGCCTACCTTTTTCTATACCACGTCACCTGCACAGTCTCAATCCACATCTCTATTGGAGAAGACTTTTTTACACCAATTTACATTTTATCCTAAGTGGCACACATCCTCTCCCAATCCAGAGTCCCATTAGAGATGCTCTAATCATCTACTCAAAATTTTAAAGTTGTTTTTACCCTTTCGTTAATGATATTCTTCTTTTTCTTTTCTTTTTTTGATAAGAAAGAAAAAATCCAAAACTTGCATATACTAAGGCTTGAACCCACAACTTGCCAGTACCCTTCTTTAATGGAGAGTTTTATACCTTAATTCTTTATTAAATACAAAGATGTTTTGTTGGCTTAAAATTATGCACCCGATATTCCCATTTGAAAAGGAAATTTTATCTTTTTTTTTTTTTAGGGAGACAAATTTATCATTTAATTTGTCTTAAGAAATGTATGGTTAATTTTTAAACCACTACGTACCTATTACCTTACATCTATTTCAACCTTCCATAAAAAGGTGTATGTATTTTTTTTTGGTAGGAAAAGGTATATGTATTTCATTTCTTCAAATTATATTTTTCTTTCACTACCCAACATCTAATATCTACTTAATTTTCTTCTTTAGTTTGATACACTTCTACTACTTTTTGAATAAGGCAACTTTCAAGGGCTTGACACCCACTACAAGACATTGTGTGTTTAGAGACAGTAATTTACTCATTTAACAACACTAATTACTATAGCTAAAAAAATTGCCGAAACATCATCAAGTGTCACCATGTACTACACTCGTAAAAGTGATGTCACTCCCTATTTTTACAACATATAAGGTATGTGTTGGCAACATTTATTTATGATGTTTTTACTAAAAGCGTCCTTAACGTGGGGACATATTTTGTTTGTATTTAATTTTAGAACATTTATTTCTTATGCGTCCCCAATTTGGCAACACTAGTTTACCAAGTGTCTCTAATATAGGAGACACTTATAAATTATGCGTCCCTAAATATTGAAATTGACAACACTTGTTGTTTGAGTCCTCAACTTTAACTTTAGCGACATTTTGTAAATTATGTGTCCTTAAAATTTTAAATTTGGCAACCCTTGTAAATTAGTGTCTCCAAATTTTAAATTTGGCGACATTTATCAAACGTCATTAATTTTGAAACGCTTGTATATTATACTTCTTGAGATTTTAAATATAACGACGACATTTTAATATCAAGTGTCCTTAATTTGAAGACGCTTATGTATTATGTGACTCAAAATTTTAAATTTGACAATGCTTGTACATTATGTGTCTCTAAAATTAAAATTTGGGGACACTTGTTATTAGCGTTGGCAAAAAAGTGCCGCTATAGACCCACTTTGTTGTAGTGTGTTATTCTCAAAAGAAAAAAAAAAAAAAAAACACTTCTAATACAACAATAACCAAATTAGTCCATCTAATTTGCTAGTTTCTTTTTGTTTGACTCATAAAAGTCCAATAATATGTTGAATATCAATATTTTCACATTCAAATAAAAAGAATTTGAGTACCAATTGTACATATATTATTGACGTTAAAAGGGGCCCAACTCCTAACCTTAAAATTTTTTCCTTTGATTATCTCTTACAATTATAGATCTTAAACCACAATTGATCTTCTCTTTTGATTGATTGATTGATGATGGTTCCAATCATACCTTTATTTGTTTTATTAATTTAATAAACTATAAATCTCTAAATATTGATTTCATTCCTGTGTTGTAGGTATTTTTTCAACAATTTGTTTGTGGATTTGTGCAGTTGGTGCTTGCTGGGTTAATACTTTTTTGTACGTTTTTTTTTTTTTTTTTAATTTTATCAGCAAGTAGTTTGTCTTTCCTTGTAGAAAGTTTCAAATTATTCTTTTTTATTTGACGTTTTATTTTTTATCATGTGGTTCTAATGTTGTTTGTATACTCTCATGTATCATATGTTATTATTTGTCAGATTGTTTTAATATTTTAGTTGCATTCACAAGGAAATGTATGACAGATATTCTTTTTAACAAACAAAATATATTAGTAAATTTTCATCAAAAAACAAACATATAGAATTAATATGTTCAGAACAATTGACTCGATTTCTAATCCTCTATTGAACAATTGATAATTAATGAAAAATTTGTTTTACTTCAATTTTTTTTAACACATTAATAAATAATAATGTGACGCCCCATTCCACAACCATAAAACTGGACCCCGCCCGACCTAAACTTACGTAGACCACGAGTCAACCCTTGCGCAGTCAACGCAAGCCTAGTTAGCCTTACCTTACCTTACCTTCTATCGTTTATTTAACAATTTAAAATGAAATTATTGATATTAGTGAGTTATTTAAAGATAAGCGGAAATATTTAACATCTCCAACTAATATAACGACCTCAAAACATAAGTTAGGATAACCTAGAATGTGTGGAAACCCAGCAAATACATATATCACCAATTATCGTATCACATGAGAGAATATCATCATATACAAGGCCCAATATTTCTTATTTCTAAAACCCAGTTTCAAAACATATAAATACAGTAATACAAAATCAAACCTATGTCAAGACCAAGAGATGAACAAATTCAAACCCTCAAAGCAAATCACCAAGCTGAGGAGTTTTCCTTTTGCTCAACTATGAATTTGCACTCCGTTAAACACAAAAATGACAAGCTCCAGGTAAGTAACGCCAAACAGGATGTTTACAGTCCCAAATAAATAACAGTCTAGATTCATGCTGATAGAAAGAAAAGTACAGGGAATGCATGAATAAATAAAGACTGAAAATAAATATGAATCAATCGATAATGAGTTTCAAGGAATCAAAAGGAAATATGCAAGTAGTTTCGACTTAGTGAAACAGTTGTTTGAGTCGACGAGAAACATCTATCAAACTCTTAGAGCCAAGGTAATTCACCATCCCAACTCAGACTTTAGGACGTGGCCAACGCACACCATCCTAAAATCTACGCGAATGTTAAATTCCTCAGCAATCTAGAGAAGTAATTCTCATTCCGTATATAGGAACCAAAAGATCGCATCGTGAATTCCAAGTTCTATAAATAGTATCATGAATCCCAAGTTCCTGACATTAGGGAATGACCCCAGGTAACCCGTCCTTTCAAGGATTACATTGACCCACTTGTCCATGGACCACTCAAATAGAATATAATTTTGAAACAAGATAGAGTAATAACAATAATAAATTAAAGCTCAAAGAAATAACTGTAAATTTCTTCATTGGTTTACTTACCCGTGTCCAATGCTAACACACACTCACACGCCTGTAATTCGTCGTACGAATCCCCAAGTATGCCTATTACTGTCCTATAATACCTGTTAACCAAAATCCATCATTTATCCCTCAATTATCCTATTTTTCATAATTTTATTAATTTACTTAATTAGATTAATTACTCGAGTATTGGTCCTTATTGGAACCCATTTAGATACCCAAGAGATCCCCTAAGTTTTTGAAAAAAAAAAGAAAAATTGGTCTGATGAATAGTTCCACGTCGAAAGTGGCGTCGTGGAGCAAATTGCCTAGCGTCGTCATCTAAAGCATGAGTTCACCAGTTTTTCTGGTTCGAATGCCGTGATCGATGTCGTGGGTGAAATCTTCCACGGCGTCCTTCGTGACGCTAGTTCCTGAAATCCTTTACGGGGTTTTTCAACACCCTGGTTCGCTTCGCCGCATTCCGAGCCTATCCCAAACTCACAGGGATGCTCCAGTACACCAATTTCAACAATTAGATCGACCAAAACAACGGTTTATAACCCCGGTGTGGAAATTAACTCAAAAGTCACGATAATTTTCCAAAAATATAAAATTCATCTAAACACTCAAAACAACCATGCGGTTGTGCTCCATACCAATCCATTAATCTATAGAAATGTTCAAAACACTTGAAAAAATAATTTCCAACTTTGACACCCAAAAATACCACGATGAAAACTTTTCAAAGACCCATCAAAATGACATATACCTCACAAGGAATAGAGTTGTTACCTTGATTTTTGAGTTTGGTCGATGTAGCAGTCCCAAAATTTGAAACAGTCACATCATGTGTCGCAGGCCCACAACCCTACCTAAAACCGGCCAGCTGTGTCTCATGCGCACCAATCATTTGTAACGACCCTAAAACTTTAACTCGTGTCGCGTGACATTTCAGGGTCGTATTGTGGGTCCAGTTAGCCATAGTGTACTTGTTTCGATCATCGGGAGTCGACACCGAGGTATTTTATGTTTGTTTGGTGATTTGTATTATTTATTTATTACCGAACATTAAATTTAATATCCCAAATGTGTGAGGACGTGGTGAGTGTGCATTGGTACCGTTGAACGAGTTCGGTACGAAAGAATGCGTTAAACGGGTATCTGAGAGTCCGGGGGATGAAAATGGAATAAAAACACTGATAAGTACTAATGAAGATAATGAATGGGATAAAATAATAAATTAGTGAGTGCCGAGTGATATGCGGGGTCGTGGGCGACACGCGTGGGTCGTATGATAGTGTGCGCGCCCGAGTATGCTCGTTGGCTTGCACAACGAAATTATTGGCGCAAAAAAAAATTGTATATTTATTTATATATATAAATATATAAATATATATATATATATAATAAAAATGTGAAAAGACCAAAAAGGGTGTTTAGTTGAGAAGGAAGTGGATAAGAATTGAAGGGCAAAATGGTCATTTGACTTACCCCCAAAATATCCCCAAATCACCACGGACACCTTCGACCCTCATCATTCTCACTTTTTCATCAAAACTAAAGAAGGAGAAAATCGAGAGAGAGTGGATCGAACGAGAGGGAGAGACCGAGAAATCGAGCTCGTGAAGTCGAGTAAGGCAGTGTTGATCGAGGTGAGTCATTGGTGTTGTCGTTGTTGTTGTTGAGGTGGTTGTTATTGTTGTTGAGTTGTTGTGGATGTTAATGGTGATGTGGGTGTTAAGTTGTTGATTGTTAATGAATGTTGAAGAATAAAGGAAGAACAAAGTAAAAAGAAAAAAAAAACTGGAACGAACAGTGAGTTCGTTCCAGGGAAAAAGACGACCTTGGTGGGCTGAGTTGTGGTGACCCGGGTGGGTCGGCAAGACTGGTCTGACCCGGTTAGGGCGGACCGGGTCCGAACCGGTTGGGTCAGACCCGACTCGGGGACCCACCCATTATTAAAATAATAATTTATTTATAATTAATTAATTAATTATGTTTTTTTAGAAATAAATATTAGAAGATTCATGAAAAATTTCAGAAAAATGAGAAAAATCCTGAAAAAATATATTTTGACCAAATAAATGGAAATTTGGAAATTTCTATGAAAAGTGAATTTTTTGGAATTGTGGAGAGACTTTTTATTGCGATTTTTTTACCTCGTAAAGCGTGAAATTTGAAAAAATAGCCAGAAAATATTGAAAAATATTTTGTTAATTGCATGAAAATTTTGGGGTTTCGCTCAGGTATCCTAATGGATTTGAATGCAACCCAATACTAGGTAAACGACCCAATTACGTAAAGGAGCAATAATTTAAAAAATTGTAGAAAATGGGTTAAACTTGAGAAAATTGAGGAATACTTGGGATAATTAGGGAAAATTAATGGAAATTAGTCGGAATAATTGTCAGGTGACGGGCAGAGTGTTGGCAACTAATTGGGGAACGGGTTGAGCTACGCAAGGGCATTTTTAGCGGGATTCGAGGTGAGTAAAGGCAACAATAGAATCAACATGATTACTTTTTATTTCTTGATTGATTATTCTTGAAATGCGAGCCTTTTGTATTTCATTCTAGTTCAGGTGACCTAGGGTTTAGGTAGTCCGACTGTGATGAGAAGTCTCAACGAGTTTAGCAGTCGGCATAGACTGTGGCTTCTCGTTGGAGCCTATCAGAATGATTTAACATCCGACTTGTGATTGTGACTTTCTTTCGGTAGTGTGTTAGGAATTTAGTAACCGACTTTGTCTGTAGTTTTTTCTAACCAAGTTTACGTTCAGCGGAGGCGACCTTCGGGCCCACTTGTTCATATGGGGTGGATTGAGCAGGGGAGACAGTTTTGGGCCTACTGTGTCGATCGCAAGTTGATAAAGTCTTGTGACACACGGTTTAATTGGGACTATATATTCGCCTATCCGTTTGTTTCCTGTTCACATGATTATCGTTATCTGAGTTTGTTGAATCTATTTATCATGCGATTTGTCATCTATTTCAGTTTCTTGTTATACCCTGCATGATTCAAAGACTTGTGATTATCGAGAATTCAATAGTTTATGTTGAGATATCTATTATTGTTGTTTACTGTTATATTTTGCACTCACTGTCCTTTTTATGACGGTGGGTGCAGATCCACAGACGAGTAGGGGCAAGGTGCCGAAGCTTGGCGATATCCTCTGAGGCACACTCAGAGCCATTAGCTTTGCTCTTACTTTATAGGTATTTTGTCATTTTGTTGTATATTTTGGCTATGTATCCATTTGTTTTGATATTTTGGGGCTTTGGGGAGTTGAACATGACTATTGATACATGTATATGTTCATTTTGAGCTTTCGGTTGATCTGTTATATACATGTGATGTTGTTTGGACAGGATTTTCCACATCTAGGTTGACTGAGTTGTAAACTGTTTTAAGTTGGTGTTAAAAACAATTCCGCTGCATACCTAACTATAATTGAGGATAAAAGATTAGATACAGTTAAGGTGAATCAAAAAGAGTGATCCTGGGTGAGTGAGTGAATAATATACCGAGTAATTGATAAATTAAGGCTGACTAGACATGTTTTGACTGTGGCGGCCCCAATTTCCACATTGGTCCGCCACGGGAGGCCACGCGGGCCCACAACTGTCCACGTCACCGCCAGTTGTGTCCCACGCCCAATTTATCCATTATCGATCAATTCATCATTAAGTTTGATTCAGTTAATATCATATAACCTCAAATTAACAGCGGAAGCTTAAATGAACAATATGAAAATTCATCTCGTGTTTTATTAGCAAAATGCCTAAGTGGAAACCATATCAAATATACATGTCCTTTGAGATCCACAAAATATCAAGAAGCTACAACCTATCTCTCTCAATAATCCCAAAACCCAAAGATAAAACAAATAAATATAAACATACGTACGAGTAGGGCTAGAGCTATCAATCAATGTAGTCCTCAAGCTTGCCCTTCCCTCGACTCGTACCCGGATCTGCACTCGAGCCATCATAAAAAGACAGATGACGAGTCCAGAGTGAGTAATCCCAAGGAAATTCACTAAGTAATACGGAAGTAAAAGTACTGGAATTTAAATACCATAAATAAACATGCGGAACAAAAGAAATACGTACAAGCTGTGAAAGGATCATCGCATGTATAAATATAGTAATGAAGCAAAGTACGTGCACAAGTAAAAATCGACTAAGTCATACTTCGAGCCTCTCCTTGGGCACAACCCTCAAACACACCAACAAAGTTGTCCCTGGACCCTCTAGGTGGCGGCGTAGACCCACGACGCACCCACACGAGCCTACCATACCCGGTAGCCTATTCACCGTATATGCATAGACAAGTGCTATGACTTAGTGGACTCTATGGCCGTAACGAATAAACATCAAAGTGGGGAGTAATCTCATAAAGGCTCCAAGTAGGAGTAAACTCCACTACCATACAAACACCAAGAAGAGAACTCAACCACCGTAAAGCGAGTAATGGAATAGAATAATGAATAATCGGAACCGAATTCAAATAAATCAAATTGTAAATACTTAAAGTGAAGTTCAATTGGGATACTACACACCTCAATTCGCACTCCTCGTTCCACAAGTCAAACCCCGGCTCAAAATTTCCAAATCCCCGTTATTTCCTCCGGTCTAATTTCCGACTAAACTCCAACTCCAATTACTATTTTGGGACTCCTGGAATTCATTTATGAGGGTTAATAATCAATTAATGGGTTCATAATGTTGGTTTGACTCATTTTGTCATTTTCCAATTTTTGGGGTCCAGAGAACAATTAGCGCGCTAATGAGATAAATTAGCGCGCTAATTAATCTCAATCACTGTTCATCATCTTTATTACTCAGCGTGATTAGCGCGCTAATTTCTCCCATTAGCGCGCTAATTGCTCGCTGTCCAGAAAATTTCCAAATTACAAGTTTTGACTCCAAACTCATAAATTCAATTTCCATGTTTCCATAAAACATTAATGACCTTAATTACACCATTTAAACACTAATTACCATAATCAAACCCCAAAATCCACAAATCATGGAAATCACATTTCAAAACCCATTTTGGACAATCCTCCAACTTCTCCCAAATTTACTCAAAACTCACAACCACCTCATGCCATTTTCATACACACTCACTCCAACAAAACCAAGTGTTTCATTCCCAACAAATTCGAATTTCCACAAGCTCCAACCCACACCAAAAATTCCACAAAAATCCAAGTTTAATGTGTCCATACCTTAGGTTCTTGTTGTAGGAAGCCACAAATCACCTTCTTCACACTTTGTTGGCTGTTTTTCCTCTCCTCTTCTTCCCTCCAACGATTTCTCTCTTCCTCCAAGCTCTCTCTTCAATCTCACACTCTCACTCTCCTTGATCGGCCAACACAAAAACATATATATACTTGGCTTTTGATCAAGTGTGTGCACGAATCTCGAGAAGTATCCAAGGGTTGCTTGATCACCCCGTGTCACTCCAACTCCATTCATCTAATCTTGACACTTAACACCTCTTGTGCATCTCGAGAAGCATCAACTGTTGTTGTTCATTCTCCTTAACTATAGGATCAATTGATTTCCAATTAATTTATCACATAATAATTCCTATGTTATTCAATAAATTTCCAAAATTTATGGATAAGCTCACCTTAGTTTCCTCGACTACCCTAAGCACCTCGTGCCTCGTGTCCCGTGTCCGCACGCACCCCGAGAAATTCCTCACTCGTCAACAAACTACCTTAACATACATATTGTAATGAAATTAACTGGTTTATACTATTTTCATCACAATTTACCACAACAAGCATACAAAACGGACTGTATACCTAGTTCGAGTGCGCTCCGGCCTCATTGTGGGACCCTCGACCGTCCTCGCTGGCATCCACATCTGCAATGACGTCATAATTAACGGCAATTTTAAATTGGGCCGTTACAATTCTTCCCAACTAATTTGAAATTTCGTCCCGAAATTTAAGTCCTTACTAACACTCACCAGTAAATAACTGAGGATATCTCTGTCTCATAGTCGACTCGAGCTCCCAAGTGAGTCCCTCAGTTCCGTGATGCTGCCATCGAACCAACACTTTCAAAATCTCTCGTTCCTCGTTGTCTGAACTCTACGATCCATGATTTCCACAAAGTTGCTCTTCATATGAAACATCGGACGAACCTCAATCTGCCTAATATCCACCATCGGTCTCGGTCCTGTCCTTGCTAACCTCAACATAGACACGTGAAAACCTTGGATGAACGCCGCTAACTCGTCGGCAACTCCAATCTATATGCTACTCGTCCCAACACGTGCACAACTCTCGAACGGTCCAATATATCTCGGTGCTAGTTTCCCCTTGATCCCAAATCTCTCGATGACCTTTCCAGGGCGAAACTTTCGATATACCAAATCATCCACATCATAGCTCAAACCCTCAAGATACCTATCGCATACTTCTTTTGCCTATCTTGAGCCGCTTGCAATCTCAATCTAATCTGCCGAATCTTCTCGGTGTGGTCAACAACAACTTCAGTCCAATCACCGCCACATCTTGAGTCGCCCAACAAGCCGGTGATCGCAAGGTCTTCCATACAAAGCCTCAAATGGTGGCATACCAATACTCGCTCGATAGTTGTTGTTGTACGCGAACTCGCACAACGGCAAATACTCTTCCCAAGCACCTCCAAACCGCAAAATGCATGCTCGAGCATGTCCTCCAATATCTCGTATTAGTCTCTCACCGATCGACCGTCTGTCCGAGGATGATAAGCCAAATCTTGACTCGAATCATAGCCTCGTCCCAAATCGCTCCTGCATGCTCTCCCATAACTTCGAAGTCAACTCGGGATCTCTCGTCGACACAATAGATATCGGCACTCCATGTAGCCTAACAATCTCTCGCTCAAAAATGATACTCAATCGAGCAAACGAGTACTTCATCGATATAGGGATGAAGTGTGCAGACTTCGTCAATCTATCAATCACAACCCACACAAAGATCATGACGTCTCGCAGATCGTGGCAATCCACTAACAAAGTCCATCGTAACATGCTCCCATTTCCCTTTGCGGAATGGGTAGTGGGCAGTAACAATCCAAGTGGTCTCCCGTGCTCGCCTTAACTCGCCGACAAACATGACAAGCTCTCACATATGCACCCACATCGCCTTCATCCCAGGCCACCAAAACAAACGTCGCAAGTCATGATACATTTTAGTCCCGCCTGGGATGAATCGTATACCGCGAACGGTGTGCATCCTCAAGAATGCTATCGCGTAGTTCCCGCACCTCAGGTATCCACAACCTACCCCGTGTCTCAAGCACCGGTCCGAACCACTAGACCAATCGTGCAACCCGGATCCTGAGCCAGGCATAATTAAGCGAGCAAAATGTCCGTCGACCTTTGCCACTCGGCGACCCTCTCTAACGACACCACAGAACACGCATCCGGCAACGAGATATGAACATCAAGCAAAAACATCGAGACACAACACCGTCGCAGCCTCCAAAGAATCCATACTCATGTGTCATCTCGCCGCAAAGACACGGTCGACTCTCTACGCCACCACTCGGCTCAATGCATCAAGCAACTACATTCGCCTTCCCGGGATGGTACTCAATAGCGAAATCGTAGTCTTTCAACAACTCGAGCCACCGTCTTTGCCGCATATTCAGATCCTTCTGAGTGAAAAGATACCTCAAACTCTGATGATCTGTAAATAACATAAACCGCTCCCCGTAAAGGTAATGTCGCCAAGCCTTGAGCGCAAACACAACTGCGGCTAGCTCTAAATCATGTACCGGATAATTCTCCTCGTGAGGTCTCAATCGCCTCGATAAATAAGCAACTGGGTGTCCTTCCTGCATCAACACGCATCCCAACCCAATTCCTGAAGCATCTGTGTAGACCGAGAAGCCTCTCCCCGCCTCAGGTAAAGCCAACACTGGCGCAGAAGTCAACTTCCTCTTCAACTCTAAAAACGCATTTGCCTCATAGCCTTCGACCATTCAAATTTAACATTCTTCTTGGTCAACCTCGTCATTGGCGCCGCGCTATCAACGAAAAATCCCGCACAAACCGCGGTAATAGCCCGCAAGCCCCAAGAAACTACGAATGTCGCAGAATCGTCTCCGGTGTCCTCCAATCAATTATCGCTCGAACCTTGTCTCCATCAACAGATATTCCTTGACCACTGATGACATGTCCAAGAAACTTCACCTCACTCAGCCAAAAAGCACACTTGCTGAACTTAGCATACAGTCGGTGCTCCTTCAACGTCATCAACACATCTCTGAGGTGTCTCTCGTGCTCCACACGAGTCTTACTATATATCAAGATATCATCAATAAACACAATCACATAACGATCCAAAAATGGCCTCAATACTCGGTGCATCAAATCCATAAAGATAGCCGGCGCATTAGTCACCCCGAATGGCATGACTGTGAACTCAAACAATCCATAGCGCGTGCTAAACGCCGTCTTCTCGATATCACTCTCCCGAATCCTCAACTGATGGTATCCAGATCGTAAATCAATCTTCGAGAAAAACTTAGCACCCGCTAACTGATCGAATAGATCATCAATCCTAGGAAGTGGATAACGATTTCGAATCGTCACCTGATTCAGCTTCCTGTAATCTATGCACAACCTCAAAGAACCATCCTTTTTCTTAACAAAAAGGACTGGCGCGCCCCAAGGAGACATACCGGGATGAATAAAACCCTTCTGCAATAACTCCTCTAATTGGGACCTCAACTCTCCCTGCTCCGACGCTGACATCCGGTACGGTCGGCTGTATATCGGTTGCGTTCCCGGAATCAACTCAATAATGAACTCTACTGCCCTAGGAGGTGGTAAACCTGGCAAATCGTATGGGAACACCTCAGGAAACTCACACACTACTGGGACATCCTCTAATCTAATCTCTGGTCTCAAGTCCGGTTCAACCATCGTCCTAAACGCCTCCATCTCCTGAGTCGTAGCTAATCGACCTCTGGTAATCGGTAAGTCTGACGCCGTCCCATCAAACGTAAATACTGGAATGCCCTCAATATCAAATACCACCATCTTACCGAAACAATCAATGTGTGCGTGATAGGTCGCTAGCCAATCCATACCCAATAACGCATCAAACTCTAAATACTCTAGGACACTAAGTCGATGTGTAATCGGTGTCCCTCAATCTCTACTACACAATTCCGCATATCCGGTTAGGGTAAATCTTATCCCCAGCAGCTGCATCGAGTACAAGATGTGGGTCTAAGGTCTCAACTCGTAATCCTAAGCTCGTCCGACCCTACGTCCCGATATAAATGACAATGTACGTTAGGAATCAAATAATACATGCATGAAGACATCGCATATAGATAACATACCCTCGACGAGTTGACGAGTCGCATCACGCTCGGTCGTACGACAAGTAGGTGCGAGTAAAGAAGATGAACTCTCTCCCTACCGCCTCAATCGCATGGTCGTGATGATGAAGGCGACATCGGACAATTACTCGTATATGTCCGACCCGATGACATATCGTAACATCGTCGTGTATCCCGCCAATCCGATCGTGATACTATATGTATATGTGCTCGAGCCCCGTCACGACCTCGACCTCTCTCGTCTCTACCACGACCTCCTCCATCTCGCACACGCCGTCGTGGTCGCTCAAATGGTGCAGTGCGGGTGCGGAGTGCAAAGCAACGCACACTACCGCCTCTCATCTCCTCTCTCGATGCTCGGAACGTCGTCTCGTCGACCCCGATAATCATGTCTCTGTCGATCGATCGCTTCTCTGCCTCTCTTCTGCCTCTCGATCCGACCGAGAACTCGTCTGCACCCATCTCCAAGCTCACCCCGGTGTCGTAAATACGTCTCGCGAGCCAATGCTCGTCAAAAACACTCGTAGGGTCTCCGCACCGGCCGCAACTATCACACCACCAATCCTCTCATCCAGGCCTCGATGAAGTAGTAAATCTGTAACCTCTCCGTGTTAGCCACATCCATGGCATACATCATGAGATATCCGAATCGATCCATGCATCGCGTGACACGACATGTTACCCTGTCGTAGTCCCAAGAATCGCTCCTCGGTCGTAATCGCACCTCGGTGGGAATGTACTCATCGAGAAATAATCGTCGAAACTCGCCCACGTCGACGGTGTAGAATGTATGTCGGTGTAAGTAGTCCACCATACCGCCGCTCGACCTCTCAAACAATACCCCGAGATACGCGCTCGGTCCGCCTCGGGTACCTCTAATATTTGGTGTAGCGTCGATGTGTCATCAACCACCGCCGCAACCTCGGGATCACTGACTCCCGTGAAGTACGTAGGGTTAAACCTCATAAAGTCTTTCACCATCTTTGCTACCTCAGACATCCTACTTCTGCCAGTCGAAACCCCTACACGCTGCTCTGTAGTAGCTGGTGTCACCTCCGTAGTCTCGGTGGCGTCACAATAGGCTCGCCTCTCTCTATCATGCGCTCTATCCCACTGCTCGTATGTCCTCATTTGGTGCAATCACCGCCCGTGTAGTAGGTGTAACTAGCTCGGCAAGAGTAGGTGCTACCGCGGTACTCGTGAACTCCGTATATACTCCATCGCTCAAACCATTCGAGCTCGTCGCAATAGTCGCCGCTCTCTATTCGAATCAATCGTTGTTGCTCATCGGCCTCAGTATCATAGCTCGCATATCGCCATGTCACTAGTGGTACGATCACTAGTATCTCCAACCTCTCTGGTCGAGTAGTGGGAGTAGTAGAGTCGTCCATCCATCCTAAATCGCACAACCAATGTGCATTGGATCAGACTCAGTATATACGCGTATTATATGTAGTACACAATCAAAACATACACGTATATATAACTTCCTAAATTTACCCGCCTCACATCACTTCCCAACTAAGACTTAAATCATTCGCTTGTGGTTTCCACATCTAAGATTTATTCATCAAGTTTATGCATTTATTCAATCTCCCAATCAAGCCTAAGGTTTCATAATTGTGGCGGTATCAGAATCATCAACAAACCCACAATTCATTCCCTAGGTTCCTCAAACCTAGATTCCTCCAAACCTAGGCTCTGATACCAAAATGTGGCGGCCCCAATTTCCACATTGGTCCGCCACGGGAGGCCACGCGGGCCCACAACCGTCCACGTCACCGCGGTTGTGTCCCACGCCCAATTTATCCATTATCGATCAATTCATCATTAAGTTTGATTCAGTTAATATCATATAACCTCAAATTAACAGCGGAAGCTTAAATGAACAATATGAAAATTCATCTCGTGTTTTATTAGCAAAATGCCTAAGTGGAAACCATATCAAATATACATGTCCTTTGAGATCCACAAAATATCAAGAAGCTACAACCTATCTCTCTCAATAATCCCAAAACCCAAAGATAAAACAAATAAATATAAACATACGTACGAGTAGGGCTAGAGCTATCAATCAATGTAGTCCTCAAGCTTGCCCTTCCTCGACTCGTACTCCGGATCCGCACTCGAGCCATCATAAAAAGACAGATGACGAGTCCGAGTGAGTAATCCCAAGGAAATTCACTAAGTAATTACGGAAGTAAAAGTATCTTGGAATTTAAATACCATAAATAAACATGCGGAACAAAAGAAATACGAGATAACCGTGAAAGGATCATCGCATGTATAAATATAGTAATGAAGCAAAGTACGTGCACAAGTAAAAATCGACTAAGTCATACTTCGAGCCTCTCCTTGGGCACAACCCTCAAACACACCAACAAAGTTGTCCCTGGACCCTCTAGGTGGCCGACGTAGACCCACGACGCACCCACACGAGCCTACCATACCCGGTAGCCTATTCACGAGTATATGCATAGACAAGTGCTATGACTTAGTGGACTCTATGGCCGTAACGAATAAACATCAAAGGTGGGGAGTAATCTCATAAAGGCTCCAAGTAGGAGTAAACTCCACTACCATACAAACACCAAGTAAGAGAACTCAACCACCGTAAAGCGATAATGGAATAGAATAATGAATAATCGGAACTGAATTCAAATAAATCAAATTGTAAATACTTAAAGTGAAGTTCAATTGGGATACTACACACCTCAATTCGCACTCCTCGTTCCACAAGTCAAACCCCGGCTCAAAATTTCCAAATCCCCGTTATTTCCAGGCCTAATTTTCGACTAAACTCCAACTCCAATTACTATTTTGGGACTCCTGGAATTCATTTATGAGGGTTAATAATCAATTAATGGGTTCATAATGTTGGTTTGACTCATTTTGTCATTTTTCAATTTTTGGGGTCCAGAGAACAATTAGCGCGCTAATGAGATAAATTAGCGCGCTAATTAATCTCAATCACTGTTCATCATCTTTATTACTCAGCGTGATTAGCGCGCTAATTTCTCCCATTAGCGCGCTAATTGCTCGCTGTCCAGAAAATTTCCAAATTACAAGTTTTGACTCCAAACTCATAAATTCAATTTCCATGTTTCCATAAAACATTAATGACCTTAATTACACCATTTAAACACTAATTACCATAATCAAACCCCAAAATCCACAAATCATGGAAATCACATTTCAAAACCCATTTTGGACAATCCTCCAACTTCTCCCAAATTTACTCAAAACTCACAACCACCTCATGCCATTTTCATACACACTCACTCCAACAAAACCAAGTGTTTCATTCCCAACAAATTCGAATTTCCACAAGCTCCAACCCACACCAAAAATTCCACAAAAATCCAAGTTTAATGTGTCCATACCTTAGGTTCTTGTTGTAGGAAGCCACAAATCACCTTCTTCACACTTTGTTGGTGTTTTTCCTCTCCTCTTCTTCCCTCCAACGATTTCTCTCTTCCTCCAAGCTCTCTCTTCAATCTCACACTCTCACTCTCCTTGATCGGTCAACACAAAAACATATATATACTTGGCTTTTGATCAAGTGTGTGCACGAATCTCGAGAAGTATCCAAGGGTTGCTGATCACCCTGTGTCACTCCAACTCCATTCATCTAATCTTGACACTTAACACCCTCTTGTGCATCTCGAGAAGCATCAACTGTTGTTGTTCATTCTCCTTAACTATAGGATCAATTGATTTCCAATTAATTTATCACATAATAATTCCTATGTTATTCAATAAATTTCCAAAATTTATGGATAAGCTCACCTTAGTTTCCTCGACTACCCGGCACCTCGTGCCTCGTGTCCCGTGTCCGCACGCACCCCGAGAAATTCCTCACTCGTCAACAAACTACCTTAACATACATATTGTAATGAAATTAACTGGTTTATACTATTTTCATCACAATTTACCACAACAAGCATACAAAACGGACTGTATACCTAGTTCGAGTGCGCTCCGGCCTCATTGTGGGACCCTCGACCGTCCTCGCTGGCATCCACATCTGCAATGACGTCATAATTAACGGCAATTTTAAATTGGGCCGTTACATTGACTCTTTCGAATACAGGCTCGGGGATCCATATAGGTTTAGGCCAGGCGGGGCCCAGTTTGTGGTTGCTGGGGCTGCCACATCATTTGTCAATTATAAATTATCGCTAAGTTTCCTCAAATTAATTTAGATAAGTTAGCATAAGGACCCATTTTCATCTGTTAGAACCTCAAAATGTTCAGCGGAAGACTTAAATAAGTAAATCAATTAGAAGAACATTTTTCCCTAATGTGGAAAACCCATCAACGTAATCAACATATATAATATATATATAGCAGTCAAGTTCTATCAAAACATCAAAATGGACCTAAGCAGGTCATATACAAGTCCAAAAGCTTTCATGTCCCATAAACCCAACAGAAAACAAATAATATAAACAAACATACGAGTAGGGAACATATGTAAAATCACAGGAAGTTCTCAAGTTTGAACTTCCTTCTGCACGTACCGAGGTTTGCACTTAGTCATCACAACAAAACAGATGACGAGTTCAGAGTAAGTAATGATATCAAGGAAATTCATAAAGTAAATAACATAAATAAATGTTGGAATAAAAGGACAATTAAATAAACATGCGGAAGAAAAGAATTAAGCAACTGAGAATGCCCCTTTCATGTATATTTAATAGCAGTGAAATCAAAGTGCGTGCACGATCTTGGTCAAACTAGCACCATACTTCGAACTATCTCTATGCAGCACCAGTGACTAAACTCGAATTGACTGAAATCCCTGTTGTCCGATTGGTAGCCGGCATAGACCATGGCGCACCGACATGTATATACAAAAAATCAGCAGTCGGGTCGACAATCCACCGACATACCCCTATAACATATTCTATGGCTTATTGTGTCAAAATGCCAACGTAATAGAATAAACCAGGTGGGAGTAAACTCAACCAACCGTAAATAAATACAAGAAATCTAAATAATTGAAACAACTAGACATGAATTCAAACAATCCATGTAATAAATACTCAAAAATGAATTTCAATTGGGATACTATATACCTCAAACCGCGCTCCACTAACACCAATGTCCGATGCACGCTTCAACCGTGTGTCAACTACCCATCAAATCAACTTAAAAACTTAATTCTTGATAAATCTAATTAATTTTCCAAACCTCGAAAATCATCATTCAGTATCAAATCCTCGATAAAAGCACATATTAAACCTTCCATAAGGCTTATATAAATCCCTAAATAAAACCCCAATAGACCAATGTATTTTAAAAATTAATTTTCCATTACTGTTCTGGACGCCACTAAAGGCACCACCGTGAACAATAGCTTCACGACATCCTGGGCGTCGTGAGCAGATGTCGTCACGTTTCGACCCCCACAGCGCCATTTTAAAGCATGGGGTGGTAGTTTGCCTTTGATCTGGACACTGCAGGTGACATCGTGGCCTCAAACGCCTACAGCGTGCCTGGCAGCGTGCAAGCTAGGGAAAGTTCCTAGGGTTCTCGGACCCCCTCGACTCGTTGTCGCGGTCTGCGTTCATCCAAACCACTCATAAACGTCCAAAATACCCTAATCAATCAAAACCTATCTACAAATCACATTCGAGACACATACCCTAAATTTTTTCGCCAAAAACTTTAAATCCGTTTAAAATTCATAGCAACAACAAAAACATCACAACCATCAATTGTTGCCTCCAAATCACAACTTAAAACCATAGCAACACTCGCCAAACCAATGTGCTCGATTCCCGACTCCGAAACCCTCGTTAAAACGTGAGAAAATAAGTTCGAAACGTAGAGAACGTGATGGAGATCGAATATCTTACGTTGTATTCGATTTCCTAGCCTTGTATTGCTCCAACCAGGCTTCCAAAACTCACAAACCCTAGCTTGTCACCCAAATTTTCGTCCAACACAAAGAGAAGAGAGAGAAAATGTGGTAGAAAGTGATATTTTTGAGATATTTATACTACAACTTCATCACATGTGTTGATCAAATCCTAATGCACATTTTAATGGTCAAAATGAGGTAAAAGAGTCTTCAAAATGTGACTTAATTGGGGAACTCAAACCCTTACACACATCCTTCTCTTAACAACCAAACCAATCCTCAGGTCTTCCAACACTCGGTCCCGAACTGTTCCGCACTTTCAACATGTACACTTACGTAACTTGCGTATATATACGACATTCTATATTAATTATTTAGCGTATTTAATCACTTAATGTGTATATATAAACCTTCGGCCTAATGTACTAACCATTCGCCTCATCGGTATCCACATCTATACGCTACCCGAGGTGAATACCCGTCACACTGTCTTGTTCGGTATATACAATATAAACACACAACATTGCGATGCAAATAACCTAGTTTGAACAAATACATTGCAAAATACAACAAAAAGCACACAAAACGGACTATATGCCTAATCCGGTGTGCTGAGACCTAGTTGTGGGGTCCACAAACGTCTGAGCTATCATCCACGTTTATAATAACGTCATAAATAACAACAATTAATAATTGGGTCGTTACAGGTCGTGTTTTGACGTCGTTTCGAGCTCGAATCCGATCGAGAGATTCTTTCCTAGTGTGTCAGTATGAACGAAGAAGAAACGATCAAGAGAAAAGAAAAACAAAAGTGTAACGGCCCAAATTTAAAATTGCCGTTAATTATGACGTCATTGCAGATGTGGATGCCAGCGAGGACGGTCGAGGGTCCCACAGCGAGGCTCGAGCGCACGCGAACTAGGTATACAGTCCGTTTTATATGCTTGTTGTGGTAAATTGTGATGGAAATGTACAAATTAGCTAATTCCATTACAATATGTATGTTAATGTAGTCTATTGACGAGTGAGGAATGACATCGGGGTGCGTGCGAACACGGGACACGAGGCACGGGGTGCCGGGTAGTCGAGGAAACTACGGTGAGTTTATTTATAAATTTTGAGAATTTATTGAATAGGGTAGATAATTGTTATAAGCTAAATCAATTGGAAATCAATAAGTCATATAGTTGAGCTGAATAAAACAATAACAGTTGGATGATTCTCGAGATGCACAACAGGGTCATTAGTGTCAAGATAAGGTGTATGGAGTTGGAGTGACACAGGGTGATCAGGAGCCCTTGGATATTTCTCGAGATTCGTGCACACACTTGATGGGAACCAAGTATATATATACCCATGCTTGACCGATCAAAAGGAGAGAGAGAGAGGAAGTGTGGTTTTGAGAGAGTGAAAGAGGAGAAGAGAGAATCGTTGGAGGAGAAGAAGAGGAGGAAAAACAGCCAACAAGGTGTGAAGAAGTGATTTTGGCATCCTACAACAAGATCAAGAGGTATGGATACATCAATCTTGTATTTTTATGAGATTTTTAGTGTGGATTAGGGATTTGTGAAATCCGAAATATTGAGGTGTTAAACTATGTATTTGGGTGAGATTTTGAGCTTGGTAATCCATTGTTGTGATGTTTGATCAAGTTTGGGAGAGATTGGAGGAATTTGGGAAATGGGTTTGAAAATGTGATTTCCATAAATTGTAGATTTTGGTGTTTGATTATGGTAATTCAGGTTTAAATGGTGTAATTAAGGTCATTGATGTTTTATGGAAGCATGGAAATTTACTTTATGGATTTGGAGTTCAAACTCTTAATTTGAAAATTTTCTGGACAGCGAGCAATTAGCGCGCTAATTGAAGAAATTAGCGCGCTAATCACGCTGAGTGAAGAAGATGATGAACAATGATTGAGATTAATTAGCGCGCTAATTGATCTCATTAGCGCGCTAATTGTTCACTGGACTCTCAAAAATTGGAAAAATGAGAAAATGAGTCAAACTAACATTAAGAACCCATTAATTGATAATTAACCCTCATAAATGAATTCCAGGAGTCTCGGAATAGTAATTGGAGTCTGGGTTTAGTCGGGAATCGGACCGGGAGTATTATCGGGGATTGAAGGAATCGAGCCGGGGAATTTAACTTGTGGGACGAGGAGTGCGAATTGAGGTGTGTAGTATCCCAATTGAACTTCACTTTAAGTATTTACTGTTTGATTTATTTGAATTCCGTTCCATTTATTCTTTACTCCATTTCATTATTGTTTTACGGTGGCTGAGTACTCTCACCTGGTGACTTTACGGTAGTGGAGTGTACTCCTACCTGGTGTCTTTACGGTGTTGAGATCACTCCCCACCTGGTGCTTATTCGTTACGGCCATAGAGTCCATTAAGTCATAGCACTTGTCTAGGCATACACCGGTGAATAGGCTACCCGGGTATGGTAGGCTAGTGTGGGTGCGTCGTGGGTCTACGCCCATTGGTGTGTTTACGGTTGGTGCCCGGGGAGAAAACCCGAAGTATGACTTGGTCTGATTTTTATGTGCACGTACTTTGTTTCATCACTATATTTATGCATGCGATGTTCCTTTTTACAATTGTCTGTATTTCGCTTGTTCCGCATGTTTAAATTATAGTATTTTCAATTCCAAGTACTTTTATTTCGTAATTACTTGGTGAATTTCCTTGGGATTACTCACTCTGGACTCGTCATCTGTCTTTTTGTGATGGCTGAGTGCAGATCCTAGTACGAGCCGGGGAAAGGTCAAACTTGAGGATTATATTGATTGACCGCGCTAGCCCTTCTCGTACGTATGTTTATGTTACTCGTTTTATATTGGGTTTTGGGTTTGAGAGACAGGTTGTACATTTTGATATTTTGGGAATTAGATGAGATGTATATGATGTATATTTGGTATGGTTTCCACTTAGACATTTTTGCTCATAATATACAAGATAAAATCTTTATGTTGATCATTTAATTTTCCGCTGCTAACTTGAGGTTATATGATATTAATTGAATCAAACTTAATAAGAATTGGTGGATAAAGGATAATTGGGCGTGAGACACAACTGACGGTGACGTGAATAGTTGTGGGCCCGCGTGGCCTCCCGTGGCGGACCAATGTGGAAATTGGGGCCGCTACAAAAAGTTTATATATTCTCTTCATCTTTGCGTACGCACGTATCTCGAGAACGATCCAGCCGCTCTTACCTTCACCAACCACTTGACCGCCATCCCTAATTGACTCATAAATTTGACTTCAATGGGACACTCCCTCCCATGCACACTTCTCAATACGCATTTTCGAACCCCCGTTCACACCACGACTCGCACTGTCGTATGCCTACGAACCTACCAAGGCATCGAATAGGTTTCCCAACGTATAAATATTATATGTTAATGTATTTTGTCAGCGTTTTATTCACATTTGTCCCCCGGACAATTAATTACTCGACCACAGTTTGCCTCGACACCCGCAAAATGCATTTCCTCGAGCCGAACTTGTTTCTCCGCATCAATGCTCTCACACAAACATCCTCACATGTTTAGAACATTGGAATCTAAATTCGGGTAATAAATAATAATACAAACACTAACAAAAATAGCACACCTCAGTGTCGACGACCGAGAATTGTTCCCATACATCGTGGCAAGAGGTCTACGTACAACCTAAATTGACACGTGTCCCAAGTTAGATTTTTAGGGTCGTTACAAATAGGCTGGAGAAATAATTCGCAACCCGAACTGCCACTGGCCTCTACTTCTCTCTAAAACCCTAAAACTTTTTTTTTATTCTCTTTTATGATTTTTGTTTTTGAACCACCGCCAATCCTCTCAACTATCGGTGGTGGTTCTAATCGAGTTATTTTTGCTCTTTGTTTATTTAATAAACAACATATCTAATCAGATTGGTAGAGATTGGTCCATCCTTGTTGCGGTGCATCTTCATCAACCGTGTTACGTCATTTGCGTGGATTTGTGTGGTGCGCTAGATTGATTTATCTTTAATTTTTACATTATAGTTAGTTTTCTTTCATAGTTGGAAGTCTTTGATTTGTCTTCTCCTTGTTGGGAAGTTTTGTTACTTGTTTTGTGGTTCTGGTACTTTTGTGTATTGTCATGAGTTTCAATGTTGTGTAGAGATCAGTTTCTGATTGTTAAATTGTTTCAATTTCCAAAAAGTTCAAATTAATGGCAGTTTGTTAGCACAAATAGGATTAACGAATCAATATATTTGATTCTATGTCTGGTTATGTATTTGGCCATAAATGATTAATGAAATTTTGATTTCTCTTAAAAAAAAAAGAGTAAGGCTAAGTGCACCCAGGCTTTTAGGAAGTGCACCTTGAAAAAAGTCAAACTTAAAAAAAAATCAATCCTACTACAAAAAAGACTCTTATGCCCTCATTGTGATTAGTGCACCCCACACATTTTTTCTTTGTGATTTATAGACATCATCAAGGGGTTCAGCTTCGAGGTTCGAATCTCTTATTGGAGAGTCGATCGGAGCCCTCGAACCTCTAGTTGGAATGTCGGTCACAGTTTGTTGAACTTTTAATTGGAGAGTCGGTCGGAACATACCGAACTTTTAAGTCGGCAGTTGTCAATTAAATCTCATCAAAGAGATTCGATTAAACAATACCGAGTCTAGTTGATAAGTCTCGGCTACATGCTGTCGAACCTAAAATAGATGTCTCAATCAATGTTTTAGAGTTGGGTACTTCGATTCGGATAAAATGGTATTTTAGTAAAAATGTTGAGTGTACTTAGTAATTGAAATTTGAATTTGGGGTGCTATGCAAAATGGGTTGCACATCCTAAAATCAGGGTCCACTTAGCGGGACTAAAAAAAAAAAAAAAGAACTGCCTCTTCAACGCCGTAAGATTATCCTCGAATCTCACTCTGTAACTACCGCCAACGCCGCAAGATCGCACCCGCTCGTACGATTGAGAGCGCCAAATCCCTCTCTCTCTATCTCTTCCAAACGGTCGAGCAATTGCCACGTGTTCGCACGGCAAACCATGAACTTCTCCACGCCTTCTTCACATTTCAATGCAAAAAAAAAAGAGTCCCAATTTCATGGTTTTGGATTCTTCATCTTCCATTCTCCCAATCGAAGGCCTCGTTACAAAATAAAATCTCTAATTCTCTAATCAGAATCAGATCTCTTAAAGGGTACTTGAAATTTAAGGGTTCGATTGACCTGGAATCGATCCATGGACGGCTTTCGAGGCGTCAATCGCCTCTCAGACAATCTCATGCCCCATATTCTCAGATTGTAAGTTTTTTGTTTTGTGTTTTTTCTTTGAATTTCACATGTATAATTTTTTCCCAATTCAATTGGTTATTTATTATTTTGTTTGATAGCCAAGATATCTTAGCCACCGCCGCTGACACCGGACTAATGGTGGGTGGTGGAGTCGACTAATTCTTTGAGGTCCTTAGTTGTCCCTACCAGATAATTTAGAGAGAAAAAGGACTGGGTAGGTTTGGAACTTAACATATGAATGAAACTTTCCACTGACTAATGCCCTGGGGCTCAATTGTTTATTTATTATTAATAAAGTGTTGTGAAGATGAATCTGTTCAATTCTTCCATAGATTAGCTCAATTGGGTTGTTGGATTCTTCTTAAAATATTGTGATCGTTTTAGGGAATTTTTTAAAGTTTGGTGGGAGTTAGTTTATGAATTTCTCTCTGACGCATGCATTCAGACTTCTTATTCAATGAGGCGAAAGCTTTAGAGTGGTTAGGGTTTTGGGTGTTCTAGAAAGTGTGAGAAATTCTGGGTCATTGTTTAATTTTGACTTAATCTTCAAAGAAACTTCTATGGGTGGTTTTGTTATTTGAATTGCCGAGATGGGCAATTTGTACTTTCACAAGCAACAGCTCTGTTTAGCAGAAAATATAAAGTTGGAAGAATTATATACGTCTAAAACGAGATGTGTTGACTCTATTATTATTTAAGATAGATTTGGTTGAAAGGAATCTAGACATGCTTAATCGTGATTCAATTGGATTAAGTGAAGTGGAGAAGAAAATTACAGAAATCTGAAAAGGAGGACTGGTGCCAATACAATGACTAAATCCCAAACTATGTGGGGTCGGCTAGATGGATCAAACTCTTCCATTGCGCTCGATTTAGTGCAATTGATGGCGTGTTTTCCAAATCGTATAAATCCCTCATAATCAATGTATCCCAAGTTACTTTCAATCTATCCCTACGTCGTCGAATTTTTTTAGTTTCTATTGAGTAGAGTTTTCTAGTGGGGGTATTTGAAGATCGCTTTTGAAGGTTTCCTTAATCTTTGCGTCAATTGATGCTACTCCTACGTTTCTTTGAATTTTTGTATTTATCATTCTATCTTTACAAGTTTTACTACATATCCACCTAAGCATCTCATTTTAGCTACGTTCATAATATGTATTTGTTTCTTTACCGCCCAACATTCACTTTCATAAAACATAGCTGACCTGATTGCTGTTCTATAAAATTTCCCGTTTAACTTGGTTAGAATATTTCGATCACATATCGCATACGACAAAGAATTATATGTCTAGAAAGAGATGTATTGACTTTACAATTATTTAAGATAAACTTTACTTTTTGTTGAAAGGAGTCTAGACAAGCTGAAGAGTAATTAATTGAATCAATTGAATTGAGAAAAAACTATGGAGATTGAAAAAGGAGTAACACCGATATAAACAAAAATTAAAACAAGGTAGATGAGGTGGTTTAGATTCATCCGAAGACGATTTGAGTTGAAGCCCGTCATTTACTGCATTAAATCGAGCTGAGTGCTCAATTGTTGTAGTTGACTCACCTAATTCGAGATTGAGGATCATTGTTGATGGTGCTGTTGTTGTATTCAAGTGCAGTGTACATGAATTGACAAAAGTGCCCAGTGCTTGACAAGTTTTATGTAATTGTTCATTATCAATTGACTGAACATTTGCTCTAAAAGAAATAGTTTTATCTGAATTCAGAAGTCTCTTCGTTGTTGTTTTTCAGATACGGTGCATCTGCCACAGCCGCTGATTTTGACATCTATGCAGCTGATGCAGTGTTTGAGGACCCACTTATGTGTGCTCATGGGTAAGTAGCTGAAATCTCTTCTTCTGATGGTGTATGAGAGCCTACTGTCCTTCTCGTGGTAAAAAAAATAAAAAATGAAAAAAAATAAAACACACTGTTTTGTTTGTTTTGTTCTAGACTTTCATCATGAAGAGACAACTACATTTCCGCCCTATAACTTTTAATTGTGTTGCAGAGTGAAGCAGATCAAATCAGCTTTCTATTCACTTGGCAAGGTTAGCAGAGTACAAAGTGGTAATCCTGTTTGGTTCAGTTATAATTTTGTTTAGATCATGCATTGCGGTGGAGATGGACTTGGAAAATGACAAACAATAGTTGCATTTCACACTTGATTTTGTATTGAATATATGAATTTTGTGCGACAGTCTCAGTTTTTATCCTTGACTAATATTAGTGACAGACGAAGCACTTTGAGTTTTCGCATCTTTAAATGGTCACCTGTCATGAATGATATTCCACCTTTTTTTTTTCTCTATTTCTTGTTCTCAGGTTTTTAGTGAATCGAGAATGGTGGAATACAAAATACAAGAAAATGTGGTTTCGGCCGGAAAAGGAGAGGTAAATTACCGCTTGTGGTTGAATTTCTGAAGTTCATAGGAGCATTTTATTCTTGTTCATCTCTGCTGACATTGAATTTCCTTTGCACATTGGAACCAGATACTAATTGACAACAGACAACAGTACAAATTCTTGGGGAAGCCCATTGATATGAATTCACTTATAAAGCTAAATGTTGAGGGAGGAAAAATTGTCCGCCATGAAGATTGGTATGTACCGCTATTCATATGCTCACCATTTAATATGCAATAGTTAGTTTTCAAGATGACATGCAACCTCCTTTCAACAATAACAACGATATCCTTAATTTTATTCAATTACATTATATTCAATCATATTGTGATTTATTACTAGTTAATGAATTGAGTGGAATAGGAAGAGTTTATCCATGTAGCCGACCTCAACTATTGGGATTGACGCTAGTATGTTTCAATAATAACAATACCATTTTGATGTATGAAAAGAACAAGTTTTTCGATTACTCAACTTTCTATTGTGCGTGAATGATTTGCCTCGGTTTTGGGATAAAAATGTACTACAAATGGACTTAATGGATTTTTTTTTTTTTGGTAGAAACTAGAGGTTGTTTTAGGATTTTTTTTTTTTTTTTTTTTTGGGGCTCTGATGCTATCAAACTTTGAAGCTTCCAAAATACTCATTTTGAGGCATATAGTTGTTAGTTGGGAATCTTTCGTACCAATGGAGATCCAAATTGTAACTGTGCTAAATCAACTGAATAGAAATGTTGGATCTATGACCCAACCCTGGCTAATTTGACTGGCACATTACTTGAAGTTATTAGCGGCCAATGCCATATCTTTGAGGGCGAAATTTGAATTTAGTTAGCCCGTTTTCGCCTTCCATTGGTTTCTTACCTTATTCGTTATATGCCCACAAACAGTGGCGGAATCAAAAAATCTTAACTATAGGGGGGGCGCGTGTCGACTATAGGAGTGGTGGGAAGTGGGCGGAAGGGGGCGAGAGTCGGTGAAAACGTAAGGATACTATAGGGGGTCTCGGGGTTTGGGGGGCGACTGCCCCTGCCCACAAAATTTTATTTTCATTCATATGCACGTGTGAGGAAGCTGAACTGATGAGCATGTGGAACATTTGATGCAGGTGGGACAAGAAGCCGTTGTGGAACAGAGAAACGGTGAAGACGCCATGTCTCGGAAAAGTAATTGAAAAGACGCGGAGAGGTTCGATGCTTGCAACTCATGTCTTGATGAGGTTTGGAAAGGACCCATCTCCATGAGTCTCTAAATATTGTGCAAATGGGTGTGGTTAATTGAAGTAGAGTATACACAGCAGCTCTACACTTGTCAGCTGGTTGGCATTGTTGTATACATGTTATTGCAAGGATGGGAACCCAGTTCAACTTTAGAGTTGTCTTGAAAATCCTACTCTTCTTCTAGGTACGTTTATCAGCCATGTTGAAACATAATTAATCAGGTACAATAACTGAGGAATTGGCATGCTTGTGTAGAAATTAAGCTTTTGTTGGTCCTCAAAGACTAAGAAAGCTTGTGCACTTCATGCATCGCAATACAAATATTTCAGTAGGCACATATCCAACAGAAGTAAATTGTGAGCTTGACATCTTTGTAAGAGCAGAGGAAAAAAAATCCTTAAATGTTTATTGATGTGCTTTCCGCAATTATGTATAGCTTAATTTTAATTTTTTTTTAACTTGAAAGTTTTTTTTTAAGGAAAATAAAATTTTCATTAATCAATCATAGTTTTGTTGGATTTTAGGTTTCATACGCAGCTGAAAATTTAAAACAATTTTTGAAAAACCTCAATATGATCGCAAATTAGTTTCATTAAACTAGATTTACAAAAGTAAATCATACTTTAATTTACGAATTTTTTTTTATTGTTCGATCTCCAAAACATTCAAGTCGCGCTCTCTATCGAAAATTCATACACGAACGGTGACCACAATTTAGATTGTTAGCTATAAAAGAGATAGAAAACGTTTTTTTTTTCTTTCTCTAGAACTCATAAATAGCAAAAAAAATTTGAAAACCTTAATTCGTTTTAGGGTATCAACCTCTTTATATGTATAGATAAACTCTCACTTAAAATTCTATTCGTAATACAACTATTGTTTTTAGGTTGTTTAAACAAATTACACATACCCCTTATTAATAAGTTATCATATAACAAATCATAACTCGTAAGGGCTTTTTTGTCTTGAATTTTATCATATAAAATTCATTACTCTGGACCAACTAAAATTGTCCAAAGTCATTCTTTGTGTGTGACCTAATAGGTTTATGTGACGTTCGTAGTAAATCAAAATATTTTGGTACACAAGTCATAAGAGATCTCTAGCAAGTCATTATAACTACCAAAGTAACATGAATATCAAAATAGATAAAATCTAATGAATTACATATATCATATCTTTTTGTCGTGCAATATCATTTAACATAAGGCATGAAAAATCACCCTTAATGTTCAAGCGCACTAATCTCGATCTTTATGTAGACTGAAAACATTCAAGTGACAGTGATCATATCAATGCATTTGAACCTGGCCATTTAACAGTCTAACATATCGAGGTATCCACTGATATCTCTCTCTATACGACAAGGACAAATTCTGTCTTAATTACACACATTCACGTATTATTTACATGGTAACCAATCACAATCTTTATAATCATTTGGTTAAAGACAACACTTGATTGTGTTAAATTATCATACTCCTAATATTGAAGTATATAGTAATCTCATTATCTCGATTCGTATCCTTATACGCATGACCATCAACAAATATTCATACTAGTCTTAATTCATTATAGTTCCCAGAATAATGGCCGACTATGAACATTTAGGATACTTCAATAAATACCTATGGATCTTGTTATAAGGCAACATGCAATCAGTTATAATAAAGCAGCAAACGAAAACTTCTATTTTATTAACTAAAATTATAAGATAAACAATTTTTGTAGATTGACTTATGACACATGTCCCAACAAGCTCGATACAAGATCAGACATATAATCAGTTTTCTATTGATTCGTTACTCTTATTTGTTCAAAAGAATCTTTATCCATTTGGGTGTGAATACAACTGTAATATTAAAACAGTGTGATAATTAGGAAGTACTCTTTATAAACGTTTGGAATACATGACATTACGCCAACACCATTAGAACCACATAATGTAAAAACAACCTTCGAACCACATAATGTAAAAACGATGTTGAACCTAATTAGACTTCTAACAAGGAAGGACAAACTAATTATCAGATGAAAAAATTAAAGAAAAGACCAACCCAACTGCTACACAAATCTATAAACGATTGTTAAGAGAGATGTACTGCAACAAGAATTAAAGAAACTAATCTTCTCATATTTGAACAAATTGTAATTTATTAAATAAATAAAATAAAAAATAATATGATTAGACCCACCTCCAATTAATAAATAAGATCGGTGGCGGTTCAACATTTTAAATTATGAGAGAAAATCAAAGAAGAAAGTTTAGAGTTTTAGAGCTGCCGCACCTTCCATCAATGGTTTTTATCGTCACGCGCTAACTTAACAGGGTTATATCAAGATAAGAAAAAATTTCCAATTTCACGAAAGTAATGCAAGCAAAATGTGCAGTTCAAACCACTTTGTCCCACATAACAATTCAATCATTTAAGGCATGTAACGGTCAGAATCTAATATGAATGTCTAATGATTTTTTTTTTTTTTTTAGACAAAACAAATGCATAATGAATGAAACTCTTCGCACAAAATGAAAACATCACAAGCTTACGTCAGCAAACCAAACACGTATATAAACTTTAAAAAAAAAACAAATTTTACATCGGTACATTTAATATATTTTTAAATCCGTAAAGTATTGTGAGTCTTCTTTTTATTGGCAAACTAAAGTATTCTGTCTTTTCATAAGGCGAAATTAGAGAAGCAAACAGTAGCGCTATTTACGTGAATCCAAGTAACACAAATGACGTCTTTACAAAAGGAGCTATTCGTGTTACGTGAATCCACGTAGGTCCATGTTACACGAATAACGCCTTTACAAAAGGCGCAATTCGTGTTACGTGATTTTGGTCCATGTAACACGAATGACACCTTTTACAAAATGTGTCATTCGTGTTACTTAGATAGCGCACACAACACACGAATAGCGCTTTTGTAAAGATGGTATTCGTGTGATGTGTGCGATGGCCAATGCTACGTGGATCACGAATTGTGCATTTACTAAATGCGCAATTCGTGAACCATGCTTCCCGCCAGTAGAGAATATATTTTTTGCTAAATCCCCCCTATGGATCGATAGGGTCTTCAATTGGGAGGGGGAGGGGGGTTGAATGTTTGTTGCGTAATGGTGTTAGGTATGGATTATGAGTGATATATTTTGACCTGTGGACATTCGCAGACTTCTTGTGATCTGACTGTGGACTTTCCTACTGGTACGTTTGTTTACTTTTATCGTTTTATGCTGGGTATGGGTTATGAGTGATATGTTTTGACCTGTATATGACTTTGAGGTTTATTTTGGTATTTTGATGGATCATGTCAAGTATGATCCATCAAAATATCAAAACGAACCTCAAAATTATATACAGGTCAAAACGTATCACTCATATATATATATATATATATATATATATATATATATTGATGATGTTTTGGTATGATTTTCACATTAGAAAAATGCTCTTAAATATGCTTTTCACATACAATTTGATAATTATCAGTCTTTCGCTTAATATTTTGAGGTTTAACAGATGATAACGAGTCCATATGCTAACTTGAACCAATTATTAATTAAAATGATATAAAGTTAGCGATATATGATTTGTATTGGGATGTTGATGCGCATGGAGCACAACTGTGTGGTGTTGTGGCAAGGTTGTGGACCCATGATGCATGACGTGGCGGCCAATTGATTTTAGGGCCGCTACATGTACACAAATTTTTTATATATAATGCAGATGGAGATGGAGACAATCAAGTGCTAAAGTTACAATGAGACCACTTTTAAGTTCTCTTATTTATGAGGAAAAACCTGAATTAACAGTAAAATTTCCAAACTAATTATCTCTTTCAAAACAATCAATAGAATTTTTTTAGTTTTCAATTTCACTTTGCTATTATGTCATTTGCATTTTTCTTATTATGAATTGCTTATGATGCATGTTTTCATAACACTAGGCAAAAATGAAGGAAAAATGTTAATTTCCTCATGTTGTGTACTTGAAAAATTAATTGTTTGAGGAATTCAATGAAAATGGTGTTAAGTTTGAGAAATGTTATACGGACATATCAAAACGCACATTGGTGTGTGAGTTATTCATATGCGCCTCGATTTAGTGTGGAACACACTCAATATGCGTTTTAGTGTAGTTTTGGTTGATGTATGTGTAGTATATTTAATTTAGTGGGCAATGGTGTGGTTGAGGTAGAAGTTATATGAATTACTCTTTTTGAAAATGAGTTAATCATACACTTTCAAATGACTACTTTTCAAAAGAGTAATTCATGTAATCCATTTGTCATCTCACATTCACCTACCACGTCACACACACCTACACCAATAACACATTTTGAAAAGCCACAATACATTAATTTTTGTGATTTTAAAGAAATCAACCCTATTCCATGAATTTTTTTTTTTTTTTTTTAAAAAAAACAGCATTACTTTTTTAATAACTCCACAAAAATCAGATAATACTATATTATTGACACTGACTACATACAAAAGTACAAAAATACCCGAGTCGACGCCCCCACACCACCGTTGACCTGGCCACCACTACAACTCCCCAGCCTCCAAATCCACCATGACTTCGTTTCCCGGCGCCCGCTTTGCCTCCCTCGGCGGCGATGGCGACGGCGTGTAGTACATCGGCGATTCACACGGCGTCGAAAACGGCGTCTCCACCACCTCCACCGCCGCCGCGGAAGGCGGCGCTCCGCCGTCCTCCGCCACGGCAGGCGGCGCTCCGCCGTCCGCCACCAGGAATTGGTCTTCCAAAGACACCCTTTTCGTCTTTTTCATCTCCGGCCACCCGGGATCCTCCCTCTCGTCCTCGTCGATGGTGAAGAGGGCCCGCGACGTGCCGTAGAGGCCGTGCCACTTGGCGAGGTCGCCGGAGCCCGGCGAGGGGGAGGCTTCGGAGAACGTCGGCGCCGCCGTGGCGTTGGCGGGGCCGATGCGGGAGTGGGGGTGCCAGCAGAGGAAGAAGTAAAGGAGGTCCTTGGAAAGGGTGGCGGTGTGGTGGTGATCATGAGGGGCAATTTGGTCAGAAGTGAGGTTTTGTGTTTGGTTTTGGAGGTGGAATCTGCGGCGGCACCAGAGGACGTAGAGTACTTGGGCGAGGACTCCGGAGATGGTGACGGCGAGGACGGCGATCAGCCAGATCCCCGTTCGGGTCAGGCTGCCCATGCTAGTAGAGGCTACAGAGAGTACGTACTTGTTTCAAACTCTCTCAAACTGCCTAAGTGGTGTGTCAAGCCAAGTAGTTATGAATCAAGGGAATTGGTGCTTTGATGGGGTCTCGAGATGCGTGATTTCTCTGATGGACGGTGGGGATGAGGTCTGTGGAGGGAGTAAAGGGAGAGGGTTGTGAGGCAGGTGAGATTATAAATGAGGGGGGTTTGAATTTGATGATGATGTTGATTAATATGTGCAGAATTGGTGTTTTTTTTTGTAAGAAAAAACTTCAACTTGACTATTACCTACGGGTGGGCAGCGGTTTTCAAAAAACCGTTCAAACCGCTCAAATCGACCAAACCGTACGGTTTGGTTTGGTTTTTGAAGTTCGCGGTTTGATCGCGGTTTGGAAAACGACCAAACCGCAGATTCGCGGTTTGGTCGCGGTTTTCATTTTGAGAAAACCGCGGTTTAACCAAACCGATGACATTTTGGTAAATACAAACCAAAAACCCTAAAAATTAAAAAAAAAAAACCACAAATCTCACATCTTCCTCTTGCTGATTTATTTTTTTTTTTGCTTGTTGTTTTTCATTTTGGCTTTTTGTTTTTTCATTTTTGCTTTCTTTGTTTTTTTTTTTTTTCTTGCTTTTTTTTTTTGCTTTTCTTTGTTTTTTTTTTTTTTGCTTTGATTTTTTTTTTTTCCCGAAAATAAATTGCATGAAAACCGCGAAACCAAACCGACCAAACCGCGCAAACCGCGGTTCGGTTTGGTGTGGTTTTGGTGATCTGCGGTTTGGTTGCGGTTTGGAAAATCACCAAACCGTAGACCCTCGGTTTGGTCGCGGTTTGGTGATTTTCCAAACCAAACCGCGGTTTGCCCACCCCTAACTCACAACATCATACTCAAGTAATCTCATATCAAATCACTAAGTCTTACTGTTATATACTGTAATTCTTTATTTGAATTAGTTGCCATGAAGAAGAAAACTTAAGAGGGTATATATAAAGTCTAGTCTTTCTTGTTTTTTTTTCCTGATTAAAGTAAAGAAAATGAAAGCGACATTTTACCTTGCTCGGCTTTTTTATTAATTCATTGATTGATACTTGGACCTTTGTCTCTTAATTAAATCTGATATAATTATAGACATGTATATATAAATGTACTTGTGTAAATAGTTAGATTTATGTATTTAGCATGAAAAAAGATAGTATCATGTATGTATTTTTTGTTTGGTTAGCCTTTAGTTCTAACTACGGACGTACAAGCATTCGTATGTGAATATAGTCATTTGTCCAACATGTACATATTTTTCTTGACATTTTATGAGATTATAGAACTAAAATTAGCTTCTTGTGCTTTAATGAAAGTGAATGTTTTTTTTTTTCTTTTTTACTCAAGAAGTGAATGTTAGATGGTAAAGAGACAACTATATAAAATGAATGTAGCTAAAATGAAGATGCAAATGTGAATGTGTAAAAAAACTTGTAAATATAGAATAAGAAATATAGATATTGAAAGAAAAGTAGTTAGGGGCAGCACAAATTGGCTTAAAGATATAGGGAATGACGATCATGATGATAGTTTCGACACTTACAAAGATAGCCTACAAATTAATATATTTGCTAGGAAATTGGTTTCATTATAAATTGAATAAATTAGACAATGTAGGTTGTAGACCGTAATAACTTGAAACTCATTGATTAAAAAGAATTTAAATTTAAATTCCACTTAATTAAGTGCAATTGAAAAGCATGACCCATGTAATCGACTCCAACTAATTTGAGATCGAGGATATATTTGTTGTTGTTGTTGTATTAATAGTATCATGAATAGAAGTAACCAAAGAGTATTTGAGTACCAGCTGATCATGTTACAAGAACGAAAAATACTACATCCGCTATACTGAATGGGACCTTACTCAATTTTCATTTTTGAAAAGTAAAAAAAAATATCACATGCAACATAATGGTAGTTAAACAATATGATGTGATGCTCCTTGGTACTAGTACCACAAAACCTTGAATGATTATCTAGTTGCCGTCGTAGTAGTAGCTAATTTTATCTAAGGTTGATAATTACATCACTTTCTCTCACATGATACCTCATGAATGTTAAACAACACTACCTGCCATATCTGATTGATTATTAGTGTTGGTATATGTCTTTCAAAAGTATACTGCTTTTGATGTTCCAAATAGGAATATCGTGCATGTGCACCAATTGGGAGATATTTTCTGTTTGTTCAACGTCATTTTATTTTTTTTTGACGAAAAAATATTTTCATTCAAATTAAAGTAATTGCTCACTACTACATCTCATTTAACAATGAAATTACATCGATAATAACTTTTTTCCACTCCTAGTGATTAAATCAACGTTGCAAAAGTTTGCAAATTTATATGTAAAACTCATACGCTTGTCTTTTGCTTCTACAATAATAGAATCATAACGAAAAATAAAACTTCCAATAAGAAAAGGACGAACAAAAACTTGCGATAAGGGAAGAGAAATATAGGCTTGCGACAAGGGAAGGCAACAACTTATCAAAAAAGAAATTTTAGTGAAAAATATCAAACCAACAACTTGCGCAAATCCATACACAGGCATATAGAACTGGAGACGGAATTGAATGATAACAGATGCATGCGTGGAGGAGAGGCAAGTACTGTCAATGTTAAATTTGACAACTATTGTTGGTCGAATGAAATTGAACATCTCAAATCTAAAGAGATCCGACTTTTATTAAATAAATAAAAAATAAAAATTGGTATTGGAACCACCGCCAATCAAAAGAGAAGATTGATAGTAGTTCAAACTGAAGAACCATAAATAAATAAATCAATGCCCCACACCCAGCGGTCGCTCCAAAGTGATTTATTAGAATATCGTGGATCAATTGGGAGATATTCTTGGTAAATCATATATATGACATTTAGTTAATTTCCTCCAAAAAATGTGTGACCATGAATTGAGAAAAGATCAATGGATAGTCGTCACTGGGGAATCTTTTGAGGTTAATTAACGAACTTACTTTAGCATTGATAATGCTTTATTTTTTTTTTTTTGGTAGGAATAATGCTTTAATTTTAGTCAATGAGGAATGCAAAATAAATGCAAATGAATAATGAACTGTATAGAGCAAACTATTAGATTTTTTGCAAATACATAATAAACTTTCTAATTTTAGAAATATATTACAAACTTTACTTATTATTTGTGCGTCACTAATTTAAAAAAAAAATGCAAGAAAAAGAAAAGCAAAACTTAAAAAAAGAAAAGAAAAGAAATCAAGTTATTTGAAGCCAACGTTGCCTTGGGCACCTATAAATTTTAATTAACATTTGTTACGATTTCTTTTCTTCTTCTAAAAAAGAAAAAAATTTTATTGGTTGGCACCACTAAGTATATATCATAACATTATAGCTCCACTAAAATACGTTTTTTAGGCTTCAAAAAAGTACGTTGTATTAAGTCACTAATATATTTTCTTGCATAAACCAAACTACACCGAAAATAATTTGTGTTCGTGCACAAAATAAATATTTTTTGTTGTAAAGTAATGTGTACAAAGTAATTTGTGTTCGCCGTTGGGGTTTGTGGGGTTTTTTTGAGTTGGTATGGGCTTTTGTATTTTTTATATATTTTTTTCTTTTTCTTTTATTTTTTTGTGTTCTTTAGAATGTCGAATGCACAAATTAAGGTGGATAGACTAGATTCAACTGAAATCAGGAGTGTGATAGATTTGCAAAAAATCTAAAAGTTTCTGATATATTTGCAAAATCAGAAAGTTTATTCTACATTTGTAAAAAATCTAATATAGTTTGTGCTTTTTCTCACTATTTTCCCTATAATTAACTAACTTTAGCATTGATACTGCTCATGCACAAAATAAAAATGTTTTGCGGTAAAGTAATGTCTACAAAGTAATTTGTGTTCGCCGTGGAGTTTCACCTTGGGGTTTTTTGTGGGTTGGCATGGGCTTTTGTTTTTCTTTTCTTTTCTTTTTTTTTTTCGTTTCTTACATTCTTTTTGTGTTTTTTTAGAATGTTGAATGCACAAATTAAGGTGGATAATCAGATTCAAGCGAAATCAGGAGTGTAATAGTTTTGCAAAAAAATCTAACAATTTGTGATATATTTGCAAAATCATAAAGTTTATTCTACATTTGTAAAAAAATCTAATATTTTTTTTGAAAATATAAAAAAAATAATATAGTTTGTGCTTTTTCTCACTATATATATTTTCCCTATAGTTAACGAACTTTAGCATTGATAATGCTCATATATCATAAATATGTCTGTAAAACTGGAGAGGGGTAAAAGTGTAAAAACACATCCACATTTTGCTATTTATAGATATTATCAACTTCACGTTAATTATCCAACATTAACAAATCCATTCCCCCTCAATCTAGCCTCATCCTAGCATTTCCACGGGACGGCCAAAGTTAGTATCGTGGAAATTAATGCAAAATAAATGCTAGTAGGGCTGGGCACGGGTCGGGTTTGGATCAATCTGACCCGATACGCGATGGCCCGACTCATCTCGAGTCGGTATAAAAATGACCTGTCACCCGACCCGCCAGACAAGATACCCGAACCTGACCCGACCCGCCACACAAGATACCCGAACCCGACCCAATCCGACTCATCTCGAGTTTGTATAAACTACCATCCATAGTTTCAAAAATCACAAAAACCTTATAAAAGCCATGATGACACCCGAACCCGAACCCGACCTGACCTGACACTAATATGATCACACCCGACCCGACCCGACACTAATATGATCACACCCGAATCCGACCCGACACCCGATGGGTCGGGTTTTGATGACCCGACTCATTTTCTCCACTCATCCTACCCGACCCACCACCCGCCACCCGATTCGAGTGACCCGACCCGAGTCGGGTACTCGGGTTTCGTGCCCAGCCTTAAATGCTAGATTATTAATTACTCTAAATTTACTACTCCCTCTGTTTTATAGTCTGTCACATTTTGACTTGTGCAAAAGAATTAAGGTGATAATTAATTGTTTTCAAAAAAAAAGGTGATGATTAATTGTCATTAAGATTTTATAACAAGACTATAATACCCTCCCATAAATGGCTTCATTTATTGAATAGAAAAAGTGATTGGTGGTGTCATTAACTAAATAAAATAGGTTTTCAAAAAAAAATTAAAAATAAAATAGGGATATAATTGAAAATAAAACATTTAATGCTTTCTTGATTTCCTAATGTGACACATATTGTGGAACAATAGAAAAGAGGCTATAATGTAACAGATAATATGAAACGGAGAAAGTATAAGCATGGTAGTTATGTTCGTCAAAAAAAATAAAAAAGTACGGTAGTTATGAGAGTCTGTTAGTCTGAGTAGACTCACCTGGACTTGAGTTTGTTAGAGCCTAACTAAATTATATGAACTTACTATGATTGGTTAGGGTTTAGGGTTTTTTTGTCCTAGCGATTAGGACTTTTTAGTTGCTGACTTAAAGCTTTTTCTTCTTCTTCTTCTTTTATTTATTTCTTTATTTATAGAACCAAATCTTTTAATTAGGGGGTGAGACAACTTTTTGATGGAATAGTCATGTAATCTTGGATGCTATAACAAAAATAAGGACTATAGTCAAAAGTCTCACTGGCGAGATAGCAAAGACATTATTTGTCAAAAAGACAAGATCTCGAGAGATCTTGGTTCGATGCTAAAGTAAAAAAAAATAACAAAACAAGGACTATAAATCTAAGTATCTTAAACTAGCCTAGATATATAGTATGTTCCAATTAATAATTTCATAGAAAATGGGCCTCATACGTCTCTCAGTAAACTCCAGATGGGTTTTAGTGGACCTACGTACGAGATCGTCCGGACCAGGACTCAGAGGCTAAGTTTTGGGCTTTATAATCTCGGGCTTTCTCTGTAGTAGTGGGCTTGAGTCTGGGGCTTTTTTTTTTTGGTCTAGAGTACTTGGTATCCGGTATCCAGACTTAAGTGACTACTCCGAACTCGAGCCGAGTCGGATCACTAAAAGGTAAAGCTCTTCCCGCGACTGACTAACTACTCTTCAATCATTTAACTAACTGCTCTTCAACCATTTAGTTTTTTACTAGAGTAACCAACGGTTGGTTTGTCCAAGTAGCTCAAGTTGGAGTTATTGCCAATTGCTGAAAGCTCTTTACCTCAATCCTGGCGAGCTAACACAGAGTGAGCTTCGAATAATCAGTATTAATCTGTATATCATGTGGTATAGATCGACCAAAAAAAAAAAAGAGTCCTGCTAAGTGCACCCCATTTTGCGTGGCACCCCAAATTTAAATTTCAATTACTAAGTGCACCCACATTTTTACCAAAATACCCTTTCATCCGAATCAAAGCACCCAACTCCAAAACCTTGGTCAAAACATGTTTCGCGGCATGTAGCCAAGACATGTTTCGCAGCATTTAGCCGAGACTTATCAACTAGGCTCGGTGTTGTCCAACTGAACCTCTTTGGTGAGATTTAAGTTGACAACTGTCGACCTAAAGGTTCTGTAGGTTCCGATTGACTCTCCAATTAAAGGTTCAACAAGCTGTGACCGACACTCCAACTAGAGGTTCGATGGGCTTCAACTGACTCTCTAACAAGAGATTCGGACCTCGAGGCTGAATCCCTTGATGATGCCTACAAATTACAAGGAAAAAACTGTGTGTGGTGCACTTAGTAATTGTAGTAGGGTGCACTAATCACAGTGAAAGCATAAATGTCATTTTGTAGTAGGATTGATTTTTTTTTTAAGTTTGACTTTTTACGGGGTGCACTTTCTAGAAGTCGGAGTGCACTTAGTCGGACTCAAAAAAAAAAAGTACCGAGCAATTAAATATTAATTTTGCATGTAAAGGAATTAATTATGATACCATGATCAAAGTAAACATTTTATGGGATTCATCGGATTTACTATACATATAAAGGTTGGTCTAAAGTAACAAAACGACTCATGATCATTGACACACTGTCGTCTGTGAATTCAGTGCAAGCTTAGCTTTTACAAAAGATTAATTGATCATGAAATCCCTTTCAAGAAAACGACCCAATACTCTATTCTATTCTCATTTAATTTACATTTCCATGCATGTGTATGCAAGTATCCATCGGTGAATTTTTATTTTTATTTTTATTTTTTTGATAACCGTGGGTGTTTGTAACTTGTCTTCTGTGACTAGTCTTACGAGGCCCTAGTACAGTCAGTCGTTGCATACCCCAGTGGCCCGATTGAAATTGTTAGGGGCAGGAATCAAACTCCCGTTGTTGAAGTAAGGAGTGTCATTATGGACCCACCTCAAGTTCGCCCTTACCATCCTAACAACCCGACCGAATTTATCGGTTTTTACTCTCATTTACAAATCTTTCTCTCCGGCAACCATCCTACAAGTAATGGTGGTGCCACCACTTCCTATCAATGTCTTGAATCACGTGTTTGTGTGTGATTTGAGGTGCATCTGACGATATATACAGAAGTAGTAGCTAGCTAGCTAGGTTGCGCTTGGTTAATGTTACTGTAGCGCAATCCTAATTTTTTTGAGAGAAAGTAAAGTGAAGAAGATGATTGTCATAATCTTATAGAAAGAACAATGATTTAATTTGCTCCTCTTTCTTAAAGTCTGCAAAAGCTCTATGTGTGGAATCTTTGTCTCCATGCCTATGTATGATGCCAATATATAGTACTCCTTTTATTTATTAATTTATTTTTTTCTCCATTCTTTTCTTAAAGGCCCATATATGCTATATGATAATTTTGTCTCAATAAGTTCAGTCTTCGGCTTTCATATTCATGTAAGCAAGCCAGCGGATATACATTCACCTCTTTTTGATCGATGATAGTAAACTAGCTATTTTTTCTTCGTTCTTTCTCTAAATCCTAAACCTCAGGGAGATGAGGACACACACAATTCTCGATGTATAACATACAGGTTGAGGTTGTATGGGCGGCTCCTATAAGTCAATAGTCTTGTGGTGTGACTTAGCCATTATCACTTTAATATTTTCCATAAGATTAATCGCCTAGCTATTTTTTCTTCGTTCTTTCTCTAAATCCTAAACCTCAGGGAGATGAGGACACACACAAATGTCGATGTATAACATGCAGGTCGAAGTTGTATGGGCGGCTCCTATAAGCCAATAGTCTTTGGTGTGACTTATCGGTTATCATTCTAGTATTTTCCATCAGATTAATCGCCATTATCTTTGGAGATGAAACAGTACCCTGCAGAATCCATATCTAGAGAAAGATTATGATTTGAGTTGCAAAAGATATCGAGGGTTCGATATCATGTGGAAATATATAATAAAGTTTTCAGAGGTCATATCATTGGCAAAAGTATCGTCCCACGTATATACCGTTTATGAAACTAGTTCAATTTATAAGCAGTACTGGGAGCAAAGCTCGAGACCCTTGTCTTCCTGTGAGAAGGGCTCCACTAATGTCTCTCACACACATAATTTGGTTAAAAAATGGAAAAATACAAACCTAATTACCTAATCAATGACATCAAACCAATTAATTCGGTGGCTAATAATTTGGTATAAGATTTGAAAGTAAGAAGTCATGGATTTGAACTTTGATTGATGCAAAAGTACTTTCTTTCGTATAAAAAAAATTAATGACATCAATAGATATACTTTATTGTATGTTGTCTTAGCAAACTAACCAATTAATGGATGTATATATGAAAAGAGTACTGGGTCGAGATTAATATATAGATGAATCTCTCACTTGATGTTGATGATGTATCACTAGCGCCCTTTGTCGCATCGATTTGCCGCGGGCACGTCTATCTCCGCAGGTCTCATACGAACCATATGCTCTGATACCAAGTTAATTTTCTCGCTCGCGGGCATAACATCCGCAAGCGGCCCGCCCACGGCACTATACTTCACAAACGTGTGGATCTCCGCTAGCACCAACTTAATTACTTTGCGGACATGTAGATCTCCATTAGTACCGATATTGTCCCCAACGTAACCATCTTTTAATTCTTATGAATGTAGTTTTAATTCAAAAGGCCTCAGCACTAGTTTGGAGGAGTTAATCACTTATATATTTCATTTCAAACTTTCATTTAATCGATGTGGGACTAACTTTCAGTCCACACATCCTTAATAGATTCGACCCAAAATTAAAAATGATGTATCACTGGCTATATAGATATGTTTTATGTAGCACTCCTAAAAAAAAACTTATAAAAAATGTACCTCGTGTGTAAAATGAACTTATAAAAGGAGCGCGCTTTGACAGACACACACACACACAAAAAAAAAAAACAAAAAAAAACAAAAAAAAACAAAAAAAACAAACAAAAAACAAAAAAAAACAAAAAAACAAACAAAAAAAAAAAACAACAACAAAACAAAAAACTTAATTATAAAAGGAGTCTCACATTAGTTATATATAAAGCAAATTAAGCATTCCCCCACATTGGATTGGATGGAGGTTATTGAAAGAAATAAATGGTTGCGAAAGATTCAAAAGTGGAATATTCATATCCGTGGTAGACAACAAATTGTACTGCACGCCCATCACAATTAAAAAAGTATAGAGCAATATCGATCCAAGATCTTGCATGCTCGATCAGTTGTCCTAAACTCCTAATATATATTGCATGTGTTTATATATTAATAATATAGGTTTAACAGATAAAATGGACTCAAACAATCTATAAGGATTAATATATAATTACTCTCAAAAGTTAGGACAAAATTAATAATAAAAGTTATAAAAAATAAGGATTTTTTAATCAATTTAGCCTAATCATCTTTAATAATATTAATAATTACGTTAATTTGTGATTATATAAAGAATCAATTGTAATTAAAAAGCTAGGTAGCTGGCTAGGTATAGCCGGCAGGGAAGGTTGGGAGATCATCAGTCAAAAGGAATAGAAAAAGAAGAGAAGGTTTAAAAAGGGGCACCCTGCTTTCTGCAATTTAATCTAACATGGTATGCAACACATCCATTATTATCTCTACGTCCCCATCTCCATCTCCTTTTCGGCTTTTGTGATATAAAAATTAGATTCCCCTATGTTCCCCAACAACTCATTAATTTAGCATATATATATATATATAAAATAAATTTTTTCCTTATACTGCATAAGATAAATGTAAATAATGTTAGAGAATACTTTTCTTTTTAAGTAAATGCTAGAGATAACTTAGAAGTATTAGAAGTTTTATTTAAAATTAGTTTAGAAAGTTTTATTTCACCAAGATTTGTATTTTAAAAACTGAGTGCAACTGAAAATATTTGTTTGGATGTGTGGACTGAAATATAGTTTCACATCGGTTAAGTTTGTGTGACTTCCCGACGAATGATATATGCATGGATTATTTCTCCTCAAATGTATAGTAACTGAAGCCAGCCTATGATATATGCATGGATTATTTCTCCTCAAATGTATAGTAACTGAAGCCAGCCTTTTGAAGTAAAACCTCTCACCTATGAATTGAAGGTAGGTGGCCGGTTAAGTTGGGGACAACATTTCTACTTTACTAAAGTGCTAAGAGAGATCCATAGCTCGCAAATATAGGCAGGTCCAGGACTGAGGTTATGTTGGAACCTCTAATTAATTGGACCACCAATTGGAAAGTCAAAATTGAAAACTCGAATTAGAACAATTTCCCCAATCTTCTTGAAGCAGGAAATGTGTTTCAGGATTGTAAAGTACCGATGAGAAGACATGACAAATAGAAGATCAATCATATTAATCGATAAACGAATGAAGTTGCCCATCATATGGCAAAAACATCGCGAAGTCATGTTGGAGTATTGTTTTGGAGTGAATTATCAAATTATGTTCAAGCTTTGTTATATGATGTAATTCTGGATTTTTACTTCAATGAAATTATCTTTGAGATAAAAAAAGGTCTTTAATAGAAGTTTCAAAACCCATATTAAAGATGAGTGTTATTAAATACCATGTGAGAAACGTGTTCGATGGATTGTATTTTAATTGCTATATATATATATATATATTACGTAGAGGTTGCTTAAAATCCATATCAATTAGGTGTTATTAAATGCCGAAAGTCTTCAGACCAACAACCAATGACACAAATTGGGTCAAAATCGTGCTAATATATCACATCAAAAAATAGCTCCAACGAATCGCGAAAACCTCATAAAATAGTACCAAATTGATCAGAAAACACCAAGAAGAAGGAGCGAAACAAAATTTGAGAGGGTATCATGTTTTTGTTGGTTGGGACAAAGGGTATTCAGTTGAAAAGTTGGGGTGCCCTAATAATGTCTATTTTTTGAAAAAATAGAAATTTCATTAATCATCAATAGCTCTCATACATTAAATAGAACATGACGAGACATACAATCAATTACCGTTGCAAATTGATTCACTAATATTAATTGTTCAAAAAAACATTTAACTGCCATAAGGTTGATTTTCAATAATAACGATTGTAACAATAGTTTGGCAACCAATGGCTATTCTAACGTTTGAAACACAATAGTACACATATACATTACTCAAACAATAACGAAAAATAAAACTTCCTAAAAATGAAGTAAACACAAAACTTCCAATGAGAATATATATATATATATATATATATATATATATATATATAATACCATAAACCTTCCAATAAGGAACCTATGAAATTAAACCTAGTGACGAGTACCAACCTCATAAACGCAAATTTGTGCATGTCTTGCAGAACGATGTAGACATGTTCATTCTTTTTTTTAAAAAAAAACCCATAGTTAATTTTATTGCAAATCATTAGCCAGTACATCAACTAAGAACGCTGGTACAACACACCACTCGCTCCGACTAGACAAAGAAATAGCCTTCCTCGCCAAAATGTGATCTGCTAAGTTCGATGATCTTCGCACATAAGAAACACAATAGGACTTCATGTCCGTTAAAATATCAATGCAGTCGTCTATAATAGAACCAAAATAGGAGTTATCCCTGGTCTTACTATCGATAGCTTGGATGAACATAGCATCTACCTCAATGTATGCACTCGTAACCCCTCTCCTCTTCATCCAACTCAGTGCTTCTCGAACCACTATTGCTTCTGCTACCCGAGGCTCGACCAAACCTTCCCACATCCCCCCATAGCTGCCATGAAATCACCAATGTCGTCCCTCAAGACCACCCCATATGATGCTACTCCCCTATTAACAAATACTGTCGCATCTGAGTTGCACTTAACCTTATATCTCTCTGGTCTCCTCCATCTCTCTTGATCCACCTGAGGGCTCCTAATCAGTCAAGATACATCAATATCTCAAGCTTTCTTCCATGCCAACAAGTGCAATTTAGCATAAGCTATAATTTGAGACGGTCGCTGGCCTCCATTCTTCCATACTACTGCATTCCGATTGTTCCAGATATTTCATGCCACAATCACACTACCTCCATCACCGTTGTCGTGTACTCCTCAAATATGCCTCTCGCACATCGATCGAATGAGACTCGATGTAATGGCCCAATTAATAATTTTCGTTATTAACGACATCATTGTAGATATGGACACCAGCATGGACAATCGTGGGTCCCACAACGAGGTTAGAGCATGCCTGGATTAGGTATACAGTCCATTTTATGTGCTTTTGTTGTGTAATTGTGATGTGCATACTCAATTTATTTAAATTGCATCACAATATATGTGTTTATATTGTTTATTGACGAGTGAGATAGTGTGACGGGTATTCGCTGCGTATAGTGCGTAGACGCGGGTACCGAGTAGCGAATGATTAGTACACTAGGCCAGGGGACTTAACATACATAATAAATGATAAAATTCATTAAATAATTCATATGAAATGACGTTGAGGCTGTTGGGACCGTCGTTGTACGCGAATGGAACGGTTTGCAGTGCGGAGCCGAGTACCGGAACACCGAGGATGAATGGTTGTAGCTAGAAGGATATGTTCAAGAGATCAAATGGAGTCAAGTTTTGGCACTATTAGGAGGACCTTTTGACTCAATCCTAGCCATCAAACATGCCTTGTGATATGGGTGTGAGACTTGATGAGGAATCTTGTATAAATATGATGATTTCTCATTTTCTATTAACTTTTCTCTCTCCTCCATTGAGAAATCCAAAAATTGTGAGAGTGTTGAAGGTTTGGTGAGCTTTGTGTGATCATTTGGAGCTTAAGAACTCAAGGAAATCGTTAAATAAGGTGAGATTCTTGATCCATATCTCTTTCTCTATGTTTCAGAATAATTTTCTGGGATTTTTATAGTGGTTTTTAATGGTGGGTTTGAGCACACCAGTCCAATAAGGTGTTGCTATGGTTTTCAAGTAGTTTTGAGTTTGTAAATGTGGAATTTGGTGTTGATGTTGTTGCTATGGTTTTCAAGTAGTTTTGAGGTTGTAAATGTGGAATTTGGTGTTGATGTTGTTGTTATGATTTTCTAGTGATTTGTCAGGTTTTTGGTCGAAAAACGTTGAGTTTGTGTTTCGGACGCGTTTGGTCGAGGGGTTTTGGTTGTTTGAACTTGAGTGAGCGTTTAGTGGGTTGTTGGAGCAAGTGCGGATCACGACGACGAGCCGAGGAGGTTCGAAAAACCTAAAAAAAAACCTCTGCTGCAGAAGCCGCTAAGCGCCGTAAGGTTCAGAAGCCCATGGCGCAATTCGCGGCGTCTGGGACAGAGGAAAAAATTAGGAAACGAGAGTAACATTTTTGGATGTGCCGCGGAGAAGAAAAATGTAGTGGCGCCTAGGACGCCGTGGACACGCCGTGCAAGGTTGAACTCGGCGACGTCTGGGGTAGTTTTGGGACAAAATTTTTAACAAAAAATTTACAGATTGGGGTTAGACCTAGGGACTTATATAAACTATTTGAGATGTTTAAATGATGATTTTATCGATGATTTGGGGTTTTGAATCGAGGTATAGAAGGTTTGGGAATTTGTTTGATTGATCGGGCATTTATGTTTTTGGTTGATTTGATAAATATTGGACACGCGTTTGAGGCGTGATTTGAACTAGGAACGTTAGTGGAGCATGGTTTGAGGTGTGCAGTGTCCTAGCTAAAACTCACTTTAGTATTTACTACTTGTTTATTTGAATTCCGTCATGTTTATTCAGTAAATCTTATTTCCTGATTGCTTTACGGTTGGTTGAGTTTACTCCCACCTGGAGTTTATTCGTTACGGGGGCATGGGGTCTACTAAGCCATAGCATGTGTTTTAGTGACACGTCGGTGAATATGCTACCCGAGTGTACTAAACATATGTGGGTGGGTCGTGGGTCTACGTCGACCACCTAGAGGGTCCAGGGTCACCCGTTTAAGGTATCATCACGAGTCGTGCCTGACGGATAGCCCGAAATATGGCTCTATTCTGATTCAGATAGTGCTCGCACTTTATGTCTTTACTATTTATATTCATGTGATGATCCTTTACAGTTGTCTGTATTCTTTTCTTTTGCATGTTTATTTATAGTATTTTGATCCCAACAGTTTTACTTATGTATTTAATTGGTGAATTTCCTTAGGATTACTCACTTTGGACTCGTCATCTGCCTTTTTGTGATAGCTTGAGTGCAGATCCCGGTACGAGCAGAGGGAAGGGCAAGCTTAAGGACTACCTGTGATTGACTACGATTTGCCCTACTTGTACGTTTGTTTATATTTATCATTTTATACTGGGTATGGGTTGTGAGTGGTACATTTTGACCTGTATATGACTTGAAGGCACGCCGTAGTGGCCGATGGATTTTAGGACCGTTATACTCGAACTTTAGAATTAGGGACCATTCATAGCTTAGTCCAGCACTACGATGCGACTCGATAACCTATTACAGCATGGAGGACATCCTCCACTTCCTCTCCACACACCTTACATTGCACATCCACTTGAACTCTTCTGCTATACAGATTCGTTAATGTCGGTAGCGTATTCTCCATAGCCCTCCACAGAAAATTGTGAACTTTCGATGGGACTTTCAGTCTCCATAGTTGACACCAATAAAGAAAATTGCTAGCAGGAGTATTATATGTCACCGGCCCTATCAAAGCCCTATACCCACTTCGCACCGAGTAGACTCCCTTAGGATCACCATGCCACATCCATTCATCCTCAACTAGCCGACTACTCAAAGGTATTGCTTGAAAAAGAGTCTGATCCCTCTCAGTAAACAGATCCCTAAGTATGTTGTCATCCTACTCTTTTTTATTAACACATAATAGAGAAACAACGTTCTCATTCTCCAGATCAATAGGGGCCCCTAATTGAATCCTCTCATCTGCTAGACAAGGCAACCAGGGGTCTTTATAAATGTGAATCTTTCGGTCATCTCCTACCTTCCATCGACATTCCTCTACAAAATTTTTGTGTTTCCATTATGTTGCGCCAAATGTAACTTGGGTTTCACCCTTTTGTGGCATTAAGGAATTGGCTAGATGGATAGTGTCTAACTTTCAATAGTTTTGTCGTCAATGAATTTGGGTTATCTAATAGCCTCCATGCCTACTTCATTAGCATTGCTATGTTGAAATCCCTAATCCGACGCATCCCCAATCCCCCAAACTTCTTCTGCTTACATAATTTCCTTCAATCCCCCCACCGAATACCCCCATGCTTATCCACATCACTTACCCACCAAAATTTGTTCATCAATACTTCAAGTTGGTCACATAATCGCTTTGGAAGGAGAAAATACACTCATAATATAGGTCGGGATAGATTGGATAATCAACTTTAATAGCACTTCCTTACCAGCTCTTGACAACATTTTTCATTTCCACCTTTGGAGCCTCTTCTTCATTTTATCATATATATAGGAAAAGAATTCTTCCCTATTTCCCCCTACTTGACTAGGTAGTCCTAAATAAAAGCCCGTTGAACTTGATTGTACTACTCGTAATACATTACAATTTTCTTCTCTATTACTTTGACTCACATTCCTACTAAAGTGGATAGAGGATTTTTGGAAGTTTACTATTTGCCTTGTAGCTTCTTCATAATAGCGAATACACTCTTTCACAGTTTCAGCTTCTTGGATTGAGGCCTTAAAAAATAGATAGCTGTCATCTGCAAAAAAGAGATTAGAAACTATTAGGGGCTTGTTAGCAATTTTACAACCATGTAGTTGTCCCAACGACTCCTTTCTCGATAAAATTGTCGGCAACCCTTTGGCACAAAGCAGGAATAAGTATGGAGAAATCGGGTCACCTTGCCTCAATCCCCTTGTTGGAGTAATTGGTCCCACCTCATTATCACCCACCAGGAAAGTGTATCGGACAGAGGTAATGCACATCATCATTAACTCAACCTACCGTCTAGCAAAGCCCCTTCGCATCATTATCTCCTCTAAGAAAGTCCACTCCACCTGATCATATGCCTTACTCATGTCAATTTTCATTGCCTCAAATCCCTCCTTCCCTTGAGCCTTCCTGTGCAACCAATGATTAATCTCAAAAGCAGAGATCACATTGTTGGTAATCAACCTCCCCAGAATGAAGGCACTTTGGGACTCGTAAACTATTTCTGGTAAAATAATTTTGAGCTTGTTTGCTAGTATTTTTTAGACAATTTTATACAATACATTACATAAAGAGATTGGTCTCAAATCTATGAGCTCGAGCTGGTCCTTTTTAGGGATCAATACCACTAGAGTGTTATTCAAAGAAGGCGGGATATTTCCTGATTCAATGAACTGAAGACAAGCACTAGAGATCTTGCACCAATGATAGGTCAGAACCTTTGAAAGAAAGTCGAATTCATTCCGTTGGGACCCGGGCTCTTGTTCGGGTGCATTGAGAAAATCGCTACTTTGACCTCCTCAACAACGTCTCATTATGCTCTGTACTAACCCTCGAGTGCACACATTCTAGGATAGGGCTTGAACTCCCTTGCATAGAAGTGAACAAATTATTGAAATAATCATGAATTAATTCGCCTAGGCCATTCTCTTTGTTCCGCCATTTTCCACTATCATCCTTCAGCCTCGTCACATTATTTTTCCTTTTCCACGTCGTTGCATAAAAATGAAAAAACTTTGTATTTTGGTCAGCCCCTTGAAGCTAATGTTGTTTTGCTCATTGACGCAAAAAATCCTCATGTTGTGATAGTGCAATAAAATATTCCTTCTCCACCTCATTATAACACTGAAGTGAGAATGAATCTGTGAGTCCTTGGAAAGCCTCAAGTCTCTTTCTTAATTCCTCCACCTTCTTAGCCAGTTTCTTCGATAATTTTTCCCCCCATGATTTCTGCTGATATCCGCATTCTGAGATCCTTCCCATGACCAGAAGTCCTCTAGTGTCCATCCATACAGATGTTATCACTTTTGTATATCCATTTTCCCTAAGCCATGCATTCTCAAAACGAAATTGAAACTTTCGATTCGAAACCCTCCATGTAGAAATCTCAAGCAAGAGAGCTCTGTTGTCTGAACTTGGTGCCACTAAGTTTCATGCTTGTCAAACATATTCTTCCAAGAGAAAGCAACTAACCCCCTATTTGATCTCGCCTCTACCCAATGATCAGTCCCCTTGTACCTCTCCCAAGTATACAGCTGGCCCTCCATACCTAAATCCAGTAACTGACAATCTTCCACTGCCTTTCGAAACCCGTTGATCAAATATTGTGGTTGTCTTATTCTACCCCTCTTTTCCCTTTCATGAAGCATATCATTAAAATCTCCTAATACACACCATAATTCGCCTGAATTGACATATAAAGATCTCAACATATCCCACGATGCCCCTTTCTCGAACTTTTGGGAAAGCCATAAAATCCAGTCAGTCTATACGACTCCAACCCCTGTAAAGAAATCGGCACATCAATTTAATTTGGTGTCGATGACACAACACGAACCATCCCAGTCCTTCTCCAGAACATAGCCACCCCACCTCCTATTCCATCGCTAATCCCTGACTCCAGACTTTCGAAGTTCATTTGTCTTCGACTGCTCTCACAATGATCTCTATCAATCCTTGTTTCCATAATGAAAACAATACTGGGCTTGTACGTTTGGACTAGGTCCAACAAGACTTGAACTGTGAGCGGTGAGCCCAGACCGCGATAGTTCCAGCAAAGAGTCCCTATCTTGACGTGCGGGTCTGGTTCGCGATGCCCGCATCATACAAGTTTTTTGGGTCGGACGAATTTCTTTGGGTCCCCTCATCCATCTAGGTAACAAGCCCATCCTCATTATCAATTTTCATACCCACGCGTAAACGTTTTGGGTTAACTTCTAGCTAGTTCACAAATGACAAGTTTGAATTTCCCACCTCTTTCCTTCATTCATTCACGCCCCTCATTCCTTTCAAATCTCCTTAATTAGAGTTGTTGTTACGGAAATTTGAATGCTCTGTCAATTTTGAATTCTCCACCCCCAACTTTCCCCCTCCGTTTCCATGATTTGCACCTTCCGTAATTGTAACCTTTTTTTATTAGTGCCATTGTTATGGAAACATTACCTATCATTCTCCACCCCTAAATTCCCCCCTCTGTATCCATGATTTGCGCCTTTCGTAACTATAACCTCTCTTTGATTGGTGCCACTGTTTTGGAAACATGGTCTACCATTCCCCACCCCCTAACTTTTTCCCTCTATTTTCATGATTTGTTACTTCTGTAACTGTAACCTCTCCTTGATTGGTGCCATTGTTATGAAAACACAACATATCCGCCATGTCATCACCTCCTCTCCTACCCTTGTCGACCACTGGAATTTGACCAAAGAGAAAACGACCAACAATGATTTTTGAACAATCCATGACATCCTTTAAGATCGGGTCTTCCTCGAAGATCAAACCCTGCTCATCCTCTTCCCCCAAAGTTAGGTCTTTGTGCTGGCATTGGAGGTTCCCCTTAGACGATGATTCCACCATAGCCTTTTGATTGAAGAAAGAATAGCACAAAGATAAAAACAAAACACTGCAGACAACAAGCCAACGAGGGCTAGACAAAAACTCAAACACGCCAACGAGGACACAAACTCAACACGCCAATGAGGGTGAGACAAAAACTCTCTTTTTAAAGAGCAGAATGTTTTACATGTTCATTCTTATATGTCAAACACAATCGGTTGCGTCTCGAGATGTGGGCATGCATATTGTGTACAGTGGTAATCACATTTATATGTGCCTCTTGACTTGCATGGATAATAATATAATTTTACACATTAACACACCTTAATCCTTTTTATTAATGGGGGGAGAATATGCCTTAATTTTTTTTTCTCAAGTGAGCATCCAATCAAGAAAAGCATATTTTAATACCTGAAAAAATGGGATGGTTGCGATATATTTGAGCGCCAACGTAAAGCTTTTATCTCATTATAAAACAGATCAAATATATTTATTGAAAAGCACAACATCATTTTCACTAAATCAAATGCAATAAAAAAAAAAAGTTTGATCCGTGTTGGGGTCTTGGCGATATAGATTTATGTAAGAAAACATACTCACATCTTAAGTCAAGCTTGAAATAGACAATAAGTACTCCTCGAGTTTGGAAACGTTGTCTCATGGCAGGTTGTCTTCGGGGTTAAAATGAGAGAGGAAAAACAAAAGAAAGGAAAAGGAAAAGGATAAGGAAGAAAAGAAAAAGAAAAAGAAAAGAAAAGAAAACAGGGAAAAGTATGAGTCCAAGTGAGAGAGTATATTGCCTTTTTTCTAGATTGGAAACATAAAAGAAGTGGTAAAAAGAGGCAGCTCAAAAGTGTGTGGAGAATATTATTTTTAATTTTGCAGGAAGGTTTAAGCACCTCTTTGAAACCCAACTTTTTGTACATCAAAATAGTGCACTAATTCTCAAAAATCCTAATCTTTTTAAAAGTTACAAGCGACAAATTCCCTACTTACATTTGGGGTTTAAATTTCAAAGTGATCTCTAACTTTGTGAGTGTAAATAAAGCAAAAACATCTTTAAGGAATAAAGAAGAGATGCCTATCTATGTTTATTTTTAATTTTATTTTTATTGGTAAGTTAAATCTATTAAACTACTATTCCCTCCACTACTTTGCAAAGATGAGAATGTTTGGTTATGAAATCAAAAGAAGGAAAAGGGATTCCTTTTATTTTTTCCAAAAAATTGCATGAAAAGTAGTGCCCTTTTCTTATATTTCTTAAGGAAGATTTTGCTTTTCCCTTCTAAAGTGCCTTCCCCTTTGCACAACTCTTAAGTTTTGAATCATATATACCTTAATCTCCACTTTTCTCCCTTCCCAACAATATCCTTCACTTCCATTTAATCCCTTGGTCTAGTCATTTCTATATACCCTATCACTTCATTTTTCATTTAAAGCTCAAGGAACTCATTTTGACATGCATGTCTAGCTAGCTAGGAAATTATTGGATGCCAATTTCTGTCCCCAAAATTCTTTCTATATATACATTCTAGTTCCTTCACTCTTTTTTTTTTTTTTTGGGAAAATTCTAATTCCCTTACTTAAATAACAACGTGCCTATATACAAAAGTCCCCAATTTACGAAGAATGTTATAGTCACAAAGTATGATTCAAAAAACAGTGCCCCCAACAATCATCTGTCATAAAGGCACCCAAAGAGCCAAAGCGACTTAATTAATAAGCATCCACGGGAATTTGGGGAATAAAGGCAATGGCCAACATAGAGTCGAACTCTCAACCATCTGGCTCTCCTCGCAAGCGCATTAATGCTTGGAGTCAAAAACTAATGATCGATGCTTCTTGTGCCTGTGCAAAAGTCTACTCCTAGAAATTATTTACTTTCTATTACTTTTAATATGATATGACTGGAATGAGAGCACACGTTGCATAAATATATCTCCTAGCCTAGAATTACATAACATTGTTTAACAAAGAAATTAACATCGATTAGGTAGATTTTATTAAGTAAGAAACAACTTTTGCACCCACCAAAGTTTGAACTCATAACCTTTTACTTTCAAATCTCATACCAAACCATTGGACAACTCAATTGGTTGGTTATCAATTAGCTAGATTAGACTCCCCTTCATGATCTTAGCGCTGAATGCATGCATATAGATTAATGTTCACCTGTGCGGCTGTGCCATTCTTTGTATATATATGCATCCTTGTTGGACTTGTACAATATATGATGATGATCCAGATGTATAGCATCACATACGATCAAATTAAGCAAATTATTATATCTAAGTAGCTAGCTAGGTATATGATTAAAACGTAGATACATTGAATCATAATAAATCTCATATATGCTCTCAATCTTTTAGCTTGAATGAGATGCATGCATGGCAATATGGCATGACAGGATGCCCGGGCCATCAACTTTTCACAAAAAGTAATATATTCACTTTGAGATCGATCGATATATATGATTGATCTCATAATACATATAATATATTTGTACCGTGTTTGTATAGCTGATCATCACTGCGGCTTCACCTGGGCATGCACTGTTTAAACACTTAAAACTTTTTGTAATAAAAGGACGAAATGATTCCCAAGCGTGCTCTTCTCTCTGTCCATGTATATATCTAACCAAATAGGCTATATATTATATACTATATATGAGGGAATGTGATCAGTTCGATGGATCCAAGGAAGTACAGTCCGTGCTATCAATTGTAATTCGCGTTATTTTCCATGACGACCGTGTGATGCACCTCGCCGGGACACATCTATTTGTGGTTCGAGGTAAATCCAGTGGCTTTTACAAACAGTTATACGTTTTGCTGTGTTTTTTGTTCTCATTGATGAGTTTGGTTATTATTATATATAGATCACCTTTTTTTCCCATGTCTATCCACGAGCTCAATTATATAAACAATGAAGAATAAGACATTAGTAATTCATCAAATGCTTTTGGCTCACGTGAATGAATGAACAGTGTCAGTGTTTTTTTTTTTTAAAACCTAACAGTGTAAGTGTTTAGTTAAAAAAATTCATGTTTTGTCACATTAATTCATTACTGTTTAAATATCTTTTATATAAAATTGATTTGCCCTAGCCCCTACGAAGGTGGCTAATGTCTTAGATTCAATTCTTAGCAAATAGCAGCTACATAATATTCGATCTTTGGGCAATGGGTTGGAACGTCTGGCTAACTCTCATAAGATATTAGTTAAATAAAGTTGCTAATCATCTCTAGTAAAAGATGAGACAACACGTTAAAAACTCAAATCATTATTAAGTCAAGGACGTAGTAATTGAATTGGTGTCTTATAAAGAAAAATTAAAATAATCAAGATGCACTCTACTATGATGTTCATTTTGTTGTAACGGTTACACATCCCTCTTGGAATGTACGTGCATATAAAATTCAACATATAAATTTGAACAATTCTTGTGGTCTAATTAAATTGAATGGGCAAACTATAGATAAAAAAATAAAAAAATAAAAAAAAAATCCTAAGAATTATATTGAGTAGAATTAATGATTGATTTTTGAAGTGAAATGTCCATAAAAATTATATAACACGTCTTTTGCAAACACAAAGGACCCCCACATAAAGGGGAAAAGAACGGAAAATAACATAAATGGAAGCCAACAATACATAAATATGCTGATGGTGATAATGTACATGTAGTTCTACAAATCTAACTATTCTTTGATATATGAAGATTCACACAATATGATGACGATTGGACATGGCATTTCAACAAACATGAATCCCAAAAATTTGAAAAGTATTAAAAAGGAAAAAAGGCAGAAGAGAAAAACCTCAACAAAGCAGGTGTTTGTTCTCTTGATTTTAATTAAGCTTCTGATCGATGTAATCAAATCTGCAACTCCTGTAAATTGAAAATGATTCTTCTATCGACGGATTCAAGAAGCCCGATATCATCAATGGATTCGTCATCCACATTATCTTGGTCTTGAGCAGATAGATTCAAGTCCCATGAAGTACAAGGACTTGTGTCCTCATTACACTGATTCGATACTTTTTGGTCTTCTTCAGTAGTACTCTCATCCAACTTAGACTTGACAGGAGGAGAGCACGCTCTGGACCTCGAACTAAAGCTTTCGCAACTCAAAACGATAATGGCGTCGCTGAGCCATACTTGTTCACCACTTGAAGTGGTTATCATCCCCTTCTCAATTGCTCTTTTGATGCCAAGCTGGGAACAGTAATCAACTTGCTCTACGTCTTCCACTAACAAGACTCGGTGTGGATTAAGTCGAATGGCATCAGCTAGTCGCTCTAGATAGCTCCCACTCGCTTCGTCTCTAGACCTTTTATTTTTAAGTTCTTCTGCGGAATCAGCCCGTGGTGATGAAAAGCTGCTGAGGCCAATCGAAGTGAAGTTGTCAAGAGAACCGAAAACAAGGCAAGCCAACTCTCTAGCAATCTTTTCTTTTGCATCATAGTCTGCTCCTTGGAAGAACAACCATGTGTCTTCTTTGGCCGCCTCGGCCGCATAATTCTTTGCCTTTTCTTTTCTTCTCATCATCCCAGACCTACATTGCAGGATGGTGCTTACAATTTCAGGAATTATATCCTTTTGCCACGGAACCTTTTCTTCCAAAGCATCACAGAGCGTCCTCAAGTTCTCGTAATTCAGCTCCTTAAATCGATGAATGTGTTCGGTCTCCATGCTACAAGAAATGGAAGGAGGTTTAGAATTTGGATTCGTTGAGATTGCGAATAATGACTGTTTTGGCTCTCCATGCTCTGGAAGGTACATCTTGAGAGTTGCATCTTCGTGATTAACTGTTTCGGGGACCCAAAACTGCTGATGATGATGGCCACTAGTCCATGATTTTGGTTCTGCAGAGATTGGCCAACCTTGCAAAGTCTGGTGCATGGTAGAGCAGTGCTGCTCATAAGAGCAGATAGAAGTCGAAGACGATGGAGACACCGAAGAGAAATTTATGGTTCTCTCGGGCAAGTGATGATGATGATGATGATGATGCTGTTCGTCGACTACATTGCAGATTGTGTTCCACTTCTTGCATAGATCTCTGACTTTAAGTGACTCCTGATATATATATATATAAAAAGATAGGTATAATGTTGGAGTTTTAATTACAAAACAATGAATAGTAAAGAAATGTGAAAGTTGAAATTTTGTATAATAAAGTGGAGTGTAGTCTCCTGTTCTAACAGTACTACTAGTTAATTAATTAACAATTTGAGATATATAGGGGAGATGATTACCTGATCATTGCTTGTCGTTGGCCTTGTCCTTTCTTCCTTGTACTGTTGAAGCCATGAAGGCAGGCTTGAGGTGGTGGAAATGGCGGGGGAATTGTGAGCACTGGTTACTAAGCTTCGAGCTTCGGTTTCGAACTTTATGGAGCAATCAGTGCAGCAAGTGAGTTGCTGCTTCTCCATTCCAGAATTTTCAACTAGAAGCCAGGCTGATCCATCCTCGCTTCTCCTACTTTGTGACTGACCTTGCAAATCAGAACTGAGGCGACCAAGAGATCACAAGCAATCAGATCAATATGCATGAACACTTGGTATTCACAAGCAACAGTATGTACAATACTAATAATAAAAGATTGAGACTTGGAAGTTCTCCTAATTAACTATGTTGTTTAAAGCATGCGACAGTCAGCAAAGTTCACCATCTCGATCTTTCCCTTATTAATTATGTATCATTTCATTTCATGGTTTGAGAACAAACTAATTGAAAATTAGTTAATCATTATTATTTTCATCTGAATTAATACTAGGTTTTCGATTGATAAATTAATCTAGCTACTCTCTTGGTTCTATAGCTAAAATTAGAGTTGCATCTTGATTAATTCATTGATTAGGATGTCAGATAGAACTGATCACATGAGTGCTTCCTAAAAGGAGAAAAAGAAAAAAAGTAAAGAAACAAATATAGCTAGCAAATAGCTAGTGACAAGCCCTACTTTCAACAATTATTGGTAACGAGTTCTATGCTTTACCTGTCAGGGCTGAGACTCAAGCTTAAGCTTCCAGCAGGAATAGTGAGAGGGTGGAGTCCCCAAACAGTCTCCAAAGAAGGGTGCCCAACTCTGCATCTCATGTAAGTCTGAAAAGTTGCAATCCCCATAAGCCAAAGCCTTCCACTTTCTCCAAACCCGATCACCACCCTTCCCAACTCAATTATTATGTGCTCAACTGGGCAGTAATAGTTAGTCTTCATCGCTTGTAATTCGCCAGTTGAACTACTAGCCCTAAACTCAGCCACCCATTTGAGATCACCTAAATATAACACAGCTGCCCTTCCCACACAACTCTTCACTAGGCACCTAAGCTCTCCAATCTTATGCTCAACCTCCTCTCTTGTTAGATGTCCAAAAGAGGCTAAAGGAAGGCTTATGAACTGCAAATCTCTCAAAGCCTCATGAGGGACCTCTCCCTTATCAACCTTATCCATAACTCCTCTAACAACGCCCTCGGCAGTAGTCAAGCACTCTCCGATAATAACTATGTTTCTCTTAACTCTGCTCCTATTCATCAAAGCCTCGATAACACTAGTTATGTCTTCACACCTAACTTGATCTGCTAAAAGATTTGGCTTGCCAACCTTCATAGGAGGCTGAGATACAGTGGTGGCATTATTATTATCAAGGACTAGAAGATTGTTGTTACTTTCCTTATTGGACTTGCTACTAACAGCAGGACTAGTTTGCGAACAAATCTCCAAAGAGACTGTTTGTTCAACGTTGCTCTTCACTTGGGTGCTTGAAAAACCGGCTTCTTTCATGACTCTACTCACACTGGGGTCATCTAAAATGGAGATGATCAGCTGTTCAATCTCCACTTTCACCGCGAGGAGGGGCTGCTGTTGGTTCTCAATGGAGCCACGGCGTTGTTGAGCTTGCGCGCGCTTGAAAGCTGCAACTAAAGCGTTCGAGAGGGATGGGTGGTGGTGTGAGTGGTGGCCTAACATAGGGCTGGAAGTGGAGGCTGGAAGGCGGTTGAGCGCAACGTTGAAGCACAACTCCAGTGCCTTACACTGGAGAGGGTGAGAGTTGGATTGCAGACAAGCAGTTCGGAGAAGGCCTGTGGAGGACGCAAGCATAGCGTTGGCAACATGAAGGGGAGTCACTTGAGCATGGCCTCGCCGTCTAGCAAGGCTCACCGCTTGCTTCACTACACTTGCGGCGTCTGCTGTTAGACCTTGTTGCACTGTGCAACCTCCTGCTCTCATCTTGGTGTTGTCTAGCCAGTGATGATCGATCACTCCACTATTTTGTAGCAAGAGTATAGCGGTAGAATTAAAATAAACAGATGTAGAGTTTATGGGTGGTGATATATGATGATGAGATATTCAAAGGAACGGAGAGAGACAAGGGGACATTAATTGAAATGGTTTTGCTTGTTTTTGTGGTTTTGGAAGTTGAGGTAAAAGAGAGCTGGGAGAGTGATAGAAGAGAGAGTAATGTGAGTAGTAGGTAGGTCGTCAAGCCACCTATCGATTCTAAGATGACATATATTTATGTGGAAGTCACTATCCACTTGGGTTTGTGATATGGCGCGCAGTATGAGAGAGGAGAGAGAGAGTGTGTGTGTGTGTGTGTGAAATTTTATGAGACGTGGGCTGTGCTTTTCTTGCAAGTGAGGGAAAATCGGGGGTCCAAAGTCGATTTTGTAGTGGAAAAGTGGATTGCATGTGCTGACAAGCAGGACTATTTCACCAGTATCAAAGGCAACTCAGCTTTGCTTCTCTCTCTCTATATATATAACAATAGAAGATAAATATGAAATGGGTACTATTCATTTCATAAAATATGAAGTTGGCCACATTAAATATTCTCTCTGTAATATGCAATACTCTTGATGGAAAACATTAAACATCAGATGAGGTACCAACCCAGAAACTCAACAGGAGGGGCCTCACTCTCACACACACACATACACATCTCTAGTCGCTATAACAAAAGAATAATTTCTTTGCTTTCCTCACATCCTCTAATCTGTCATGTATTTCTAAGAATCTAGAAAGTGTAGTTAAACCAAACTTGGCAAAAAGAAAACAACAACAAAGTGTAGTGAAGAGAGATCAATTCTATCTCTCTCTAGATTTCTCTCTCTTCCACCAGTTACGAGGACCGTGTGTCTGAAGGAATCGGGAACTGTGTACGTTTTTCTTCTGGATTCGAACACAAGGAATAAAGCGTTCCATGGTGTTTTATTATGGATTAAAGCAGGACAATTCAATTGCATTGAGAACTAAAAAGAAGCTATAGAGTAATGCTTCTCTCTACCTGTATATACGTGTATTCATAATGGGCATTAATTCCTTTAAGTTTAGCTTTTTGAACCACCTACTTTATTTCAAATAATGGATGAATCAATCAATCAATAAAAACAACTTGCACAAAACTATGTTGTAACTCACAGTGTATTCAAAAGAAAAGGCTAAGTAGAAAATTAATATACGGATCACCCAGTAAATTAACAGAAGTCGTTATCAATGATACTTACAGAAAAATAACCATCTTAATAAACTATTTCAACTATTCACCAACTGAGTGGTAGCTTCAAAGGATTATGCATAAGGTTGTGGGTTCAAGTTAACTTTGAGAGGTATAAAAATTTCAAAATTATAATGATTCACCTCAAAGTGTGCCTCAAAATTAAATACGTATATAGGACATGCGCACAAACGGATTATGCAGAGTAAATATCCTCAAATGACAAATAAAACCGTTCGCGGTCCATATCTTTTCTATTATTTTTTTTGTGATTTACTTATTTGTACATATTTGCCTATTTATATAATCGGAGTTTTCCCTCCTTTTCATCAAAAAAAAATGACAATAAAATCATTCTCTCTTTTTATCCGAATTTGACATTCTTCCTCTAATATTAAATTTTTTAACCAAAAGGAAAGTTTTATTATTTTCCTTATTCGATCAATTTTTACATATATTTATATAAAACTATCATTTCTGAAAGTTCTTGTTTCATCTATTTGTTGCATGCAATTAAAAAGGGGTATATCAATAAACGTAGGATAGATTTTATACTACCAATAACGACTTCTTTAATTTCCTATAAAAGGTCACCTCATTTTTTCAAACCATCTCTTCATCTTCTTGTTTTTTTTCCTTCTAAATCACTTTTCATATGTTCATTTTAGTAAATTAAATTGCGCTTCTGCATACAGAGCTAACATAAGCCAAGTATTAGTATGTACATAGTTTCAACCTAATGCACTTCACTTTATCATTAAACAACTTTAATTACACTGTTTTACTTTTTCCTTATTCTTGCATTCTTTTATCTTTGTGTAATTTATATGGCTAAGCAACTTTACTCGGCCTTTCTTTATCTATTTGAAAATCTATGTAAGCTCTTGCTAGCTAGACTTTTACAAATTACTTGACTGTTGGTTTATAAGACTTTTATTTTACAAACACCTTTGAGGGAGAAAAACTATAAATGTCATTATGTCCCTTTCCTTGCAAATTGCAAAGTTGAAGAAAATATATATGGTCACTTTAAGATGTGGATACCAACTCTAACAGCTTCTTAATTTATCCTATATATTCATAAACTAGAATGTTTATCACCATCAAACAAATTAATTTGAATAAACAAGCTAAATTATATCTTCTATTTTCTGAGAAAAGCTAAATTATATCTTAGCATCTTGAAAAATAATTAAATAAAATCAGATTGCTACCTAATCAAGAAGATTGCCAGATATATAGCAATCTGATTTTTGATTTCTCATCTACTTGTTGATTTCCCATCAGGTCTTGATCTTACTTTCCATCCACCAACATCCCTTGAAACAAGTTTTGAGCATGTATTTTAACACCGCATAATATGCATTTCTATACCTAGATTCAACAAATTTACAGATATACTAACATATAACCATTTGCTACAATAGGAATAAGGAATAAAAACGAGAAAACAAATTAAAAGGATTTTCAATCCCTTGTACAAAATTATTTCTTTCTCATGAAAAGATTTAAAAGTGTGAAAGATATATTATACGTAGGAAGTGAAGTACAATAATGAAAATATACTAAACTTGTTTATGAAGCAAAATTAGGCTCGTTGAATGTTCAACTCAGCCTAATCGGATCAACAATCCAAAAAGAGAATTATAAAAGATAAAGGAAAACAAAAAATGAGAATATAAAGCTTTCATGTACAAGAGCTTCTTCTTCTATAAATGATCAAAAGAAAATATATGTACTAATCTTTTTTTTTTTTTTTTTTTTTTTTTTTTTTGATGAGTCTAATGTGAGTTCCTATGGTCCATGGTCCATGATAGACGACTGGTCTTCTCCATGGCTTGCCTTTGCATAGAAAGGAGAGCTCCACCACCTTCCACCCATATTGGTGGTGCAAGTGAAAAGGAGCCTCCCCATACAAACATATATAAATCTACCTATTAAAAAAGCCAAAACATAAAACCATTTTAGTTCTTATATAATTCTCCTTACACACCAACCAAGAGATTTTCCCTTCATTCCTCAATCATCTTCGGCTTTTACTGATATTTTACCTTAAAATATATAAAATATCACAAGACCCACCACTGCATTATCACAACACACCACTAAACATCTGCCACCACTACTGGCTACTACAAATCCAAATGCTTTCGCTCCCCATGTCCCAATAACAAAAAGAAGAAAAGCTTATGGTCTATAGAAGATACAAAAAACATTAACAAACAATTTAGTAATGCAAAAACGACTATAGCTAGTACTCATGATCATACATTCATCACTTCCATGGAAGATGGTGATAGGAAACTAGAAAATGTTTTTTGTTCACTAATGATCAAAAAGATCTAGATCTAGCAAGTTGTGTACCAAAATATGAAACTATAAGAAGAATGTTTTTGTTTGGTGGAGCCCAAGAGGGGGGCAATGGCATGTCACTGATATGACCTAAGCTTGTCATGGTTGGGAATGTTCCAACCCTACTGGACCTTCGTGTACATGTGCCTTTTCTTCCAATATTTGTTATTGTTTTTTCTCTGCCAACTGCATAGTTAATTAGGACCCCCCACAAATTAACTTCATATTAGCAATGGATTTAAATTTTTAGATGAAAAAAATAATAATAATGCAAGCCAGAAGTACTGAAGTCAGTTGAACGAGCTTAGAATAATTAATTCAAGCAATGAAAATTAAAAATGTTGAAATTAAAAGGCGCAATCCTCATCAATGCAAATAATGGCTAAAAAGATGTACCGATGCAAATTTTACAGAGAGAATCCTCATGGTTGTTAGCATAGGAGATGATAGAGTGCATCATGGTGTTCATTTGAATTAAGACATTCCTATAGTCTCAGTCAAAAAGCTTATGTTTCCATTGGTCTAAAAAGACATGTAAAGAGAGCCCAAACAAGATGAGGCAAAGTGCTGTGAAGAATGCTACAAAAGGAGTGTTTGAATGAAAAAAGAGAGAGAACAATACAGTTAGACCATTTGAGAAAACATCCTTTTCTCTATGCATCATAACGGTTACTGATTGCCCATTTTAATTTGCAAGGAGTGAGGGGTCCTATGTATGAATCTGATGAGTAGTAAAGTGATTCAAATAAGAGGCCTACTCTTTCTTTCTGGTTGTTTCAACATCAAGCCTTTCAATTTGATGAGCAAACTTTGCATAGATCGACCAAATGACAACCCAGCTCTCTCTCTCTCTCTCTCTCTCTCTCCCCCTCTCATCACATCTCATCTTCTTTCTCTTAAAGTAAAGCACTCATCAAAAAAAGCATCATTAAAAGTAAAATATGGCATTATCTGCTCAAAAGCGCTGCTCATTTAATTGCTTTAAAGCTTCAAATGAGCATCTCAGGTTTTATACGTGGCCATGTGAGAAAAAGCAGTCTGTAAGTCGAGGGGGGAAGGGGGAGGGGTGAAGAATAATTTGTATGCTATTAGTGTTTAGTTGTCCATACTTTAAGGTTTAAAAGAAGAAAAAGTCTCTCTAACTTTGATATGACAGCCTTGTTAATGTAAAGGTGATGGAATTACGTACCTCACACTCCTTTATCTAAAAGCCTACATTATTTTATTTCTTTTTTCTCACTCAATCAATACTTCATTTATTTGGTGCTGATATATACATCTTTATCCTTGTGTTTTTCTGTCAGTTTTGGCTCTGAACAAGGGATGAGCAAATTTTAACCTTCAAAAGTAGATCATTCATGCTAGCTTTTTCTACTTCAAGCTAGCAGAGTCCTATGGACGATTATTCCATCAAACAGTATACATGAAGTGGCTTCAAATCTGTAATGCTCTATCCTATTGGGTTTCTCAGACTGTAGCCATACCCATATATACATTGTCCCAACAAGATTTCCCTCATTTTACCACCCCATAAGATTGTGGCTGAACCTCCACTGTTAAAGTCCACAGTGAACCAAGAAAACAAAAAAGGAGATTCCCCTTCATTTCCAAACAAAAAAGTTGAAAGAAAAACCCATATATCAAATTATGTTGAAAACAGTAACGCCCAAAAATTGAACAGCTCCTCTCTGCACTTTTTTCGACTAGTGTACTCTGGCAAGCGCCACCCAGAGATGATCCCCTATACTACGGCGACACGGTCGTCCATAATTATGTTGAAAACAATGGGAGAAATAGTTCTTCTAAAGCAATCCATAAATTAGAAATATTCTGAAACACCATGGTAAAAAAGGAAGCGGCTAAATAGACCCCACTTTTTGAACCACTCACCACTGCCTTAATCCGATGGTTTTCCATCGATTTTCCAGCCAAATCACATGTATTCTTCTTCGTTTAGGCAATTCCCACCACTTTGTCGTTTGATTTTTGGGTTTTTTTGCAGTGACGTTGTGTTGTTGTTGGTGGCATTTAAATTTAAGGCTTTGATTTAGGGCTCTAATGTCGGCTTTTTAGGCGTTTGTGTTGATGGATTCGAAAAGAGTAGGCAATTGTTTTTATTCATTTTCAAGGATTTTTTGTGGAGCTCCAAAATTTTTCTTTGTTCTTGTCTCTCGTGGGTTTTGATAGTTCAAGGCCAAGACCTATGAAGAGGTCTCAGTCGGCTCCCACCAAGACCTATGAAGAAGTCTCAGTACCCCTCAGCCGAAACACCCTAAGGAACCAAAACCTTCAAAGAGTCTCGATGAGAGCCGGCCCATCGAGACCTCTTCAAGCTGGCTGAGACCTCCTATGTGACCGAAAGCCACGGGCAATACTTCTCACTTCCAAGACACCGAGGAGACCAAATCTGACCTTGTTCGATGAAAAAAATACCCCTACAACACTTCCAACCTAGTATAAGTGCTCTAAAATGGCCAAAAATCGATAAATAGAAGTGTTGAATGTAAAGAGAGAAGTGTTTTTGGAGATTTCGAAAAAAAAAAAAATGAGGTACGTTTAACAATTAAAATTCAAAAACGCTTGAGTAATGGGACGTTGAGCAAAAAGTGGGGTTCATTTAGCAACTTCAAAAAAAAAAAAAAGCTTAAGAATCATATCTCAAAACATGCCTACTTGAGAGCTGTTAGATCTTGTATGTAATGCATGACTCGGAAAAGACTTGGACTATTTTGAAATTGGCAGCATGACTTTATGTTCTTTGAAACTACAAACGCATCGGGAGTAACATTATATCATCCATCCACACAACTTTACTTAAGGCCACGAAGCTCCTTATCAACTATGTTTAAGATTCATGAAATTACTTCCACTTCACAGAATCCATATCCTTCATCAACCCATGATATTTTAGATTTTTTTCTACTCACTGGTGTCACCATTTGTGGTTATTTATTCACTTCATTAACCAAGGCTCATTTCTAACTTATATTGTCTATTTATTCATCATTTGTTGTAGAAATCAAGATAACGTAATAAAATTAAGAGGGGTAGAAATTTTTAGAGTAAGCCATTTTAGACATTTAGGATCAATCATACAAAAGGATGGTCATATTGAGGATGACATTAAATATAGAATTCAAGATGGATGGAAGAAGTAGAGATGTGTAGCAGGTGAAATATGTGGCTGATATATCCTTGTTAAACTAAAAGGAAAATTCTATAAAAGCACAATTAGTCCACAATGCTTAATAGGAGCAAAACGTTAGGCGGTAAAAAAAAAACACCGGCATGAAATGAGTGTAGTAGAGATGAGGGTGCTTAAGTGGAGGTACAATAAAACTCTTAAAGATAGAAAAAGAAATGTAAAAATTCAAAGAAAAAGTAGGAGTAGCACCAATAGATGCAAAAATGACTCGCAAATACCCCATACATAAAACTCGACGAAATAGAAATTGAAGTTGTACAAGTATAGAAGTAGACCTAAGATAACTTCGGATGCATTGATACAAAGATTAATTATAGATTATAAAAGCACATCATGTGCTCTAAATCAAGCTGAAAGGAAGGGTTGGATCCACGTAGCCAACCACAACTAAGTTGGGATTGAGGCTTGGTTGTTGTATGATTGTATCATTCTTAGTCATTCAACATTTACCACCAATACAATTTTTTTTTTTCTAAAATCATTCTTAGTCCCGCTAGAGCATGATCGCGAATACCCTCGGATGTCATTTTGATAACAATCGACCCCGATCAATAGATCAAAACACCAAACGCACCACTTTATTGATGAAGATCGCAAAGAAGGGAAAGTACAACACAGAGATGAAGGAAACTAGACCTCAGAGAAAGAGACATACCTCTTCTCACCTTGACACGGAGTCTACCCCAAAATGACTAATACACCGAATGCTTTCAGAGGTAGTACAACGCCTCATTAATATTCCTCAAATCCACCTATCGTTCTCTCTATGCACACTGACATTGGATGCACACACTACACATGCTTGGGGTATTTCAAAAAGTAATGTTGTTTTTCTTTAAAATTCTTTAAATAAGTTAAAATTTTTTAAAATTATAAAAGTAATGAATTTCGCGTTTAGAAAATGCGTAATTCATCCGACGTGGCTGCCACATAACAAATGGCGCCTTTACAAAAGGTGTCATTCGTTTGATGACGGACCACGTGAATTTTATTTTCCATTTTCTCTTTTTTTTCTTTTTTTTTCTTTTTTTCTTTTTTTTTTTCTTTTTTTTTCTTTTTTTATGGCGACGGGGGCCGTCGCCATAAAAAAAAAAAAAAAAAGAAAAAAAAGGAGAAAAAAAGAAAAAAAGAGAAAATGGAAAATAAAATCCAGAAAAATAGAGAAAAATATGAAAAAAAAAATAGTATTTTGACGAAATAAATAGAAATTGAGGATTTTATATGGAAAATGAGAAATTAAAAAGTCGGCGGAGACTTTATATTTAGGGTTTAATTCAGGTGATAGGTATAATTCGGGTGATAATTTGATTTGTCGGGTGTTATTGGAGATAAGCGGGGTTTGAAATAGGTATATATATTCATTCAAAATTTATATTTACGGTTTTAGGGTTTAATACATTCATATATATTACACTAAACCCTAAATTAACAACAATACAAAATTTATATATCATAAACCCTAAATTCATATACAATGAATTCATACATTCCTAATTCATTCCGGTTGGTGGTTGCTTAATACATTTTACGGCACCAATGAATTAACACCTTCCATACATTCCAATAGAATTTAATCAAATTTGAATACATAAACTCAGTGTATCAATAATTGTCTCTTCCCATATCAATACAAAAAAAATCAAAATAGAACACAAAATAAGTTTCCAAAAAAATCATCATAAAAATACACTCCATTCATCATATATACCATAGTTTCCTGCAAAAAAAAAGAAAAAGAAAAAGAAAATAAGTTAAACTTTGAGGTATACAAAATTGACGAAATAAATACGCTCAACTGTTCCCTCTATCTCTCTCTCAGCTAACAAACTCAACACAATCCCAATTCAAAACCCAAACCCACGTACTCTTTCCTTCTCTCTCGTGTTGTTCCCACACACTCTTCCCCTCTCTCTCACCCTCTTTCTCACTCTCTCTCTCTCACTCTCTCACTCTCTCTCACAAGACCTCTCCCTCTCTCTCTCTCTCACTATCTCGTCTCTCTCTCTCTCACTATCTCGACCTCTCTTTCTCTCACTCTCTCTCACTATCTCGTCCTCTCTCTCTCTCACTCTCTCTCACCTGTCTCGACCTCTCTCTCTCACACAACACCTCTCACTCTCTCACTCTCTCTCACAAACTCTCCCCCTCTCTCTCTCCCTCTTTCTCTCTCTCTCTCTCTCACTCTCTCTCTCTCTCACAAGACACCTCTCCTCTCTCTCTCTCTCTCTCACTATCTCGTCTCTCTCTCTCACTATCTCGAACTCTCTTTCTCTCACTCTCTCTCACTATCTCGTCTCTCTCTCTCTCTCTCTCTCTCACTGTCTCGACTCTCTCTCTCTCTCACACAACACCTCTCTCTCTCTCTCTCTCTCTCACAAACTCTCCCCTCTCTCTCTCTCACGGCACTCTCACCCTCTCTCTCTCTCTCGGCACCTCTCACCCCCTCTCTCACACTCTCACACGGCACCTCACCCTCTCTCGCACACTCTCTACCTTTCTCTCTTTCTTTCTCGACAAACTCTCACCCTCCACGTCACTCCCTACCTCTCTCTCTCACGACACCTCCGGCACCTCTCTCTCTCTCACACACTCTCTCCCTCTCTACTGTTCCATCTCTCTCTTTCGGCTCACAAACTCAACCCACACACACTTCCACTTACATTGCAGCCTTCGCCGTAGCCGTCACCGTCGCCGGTCCTCTCTCGATCTTCCACACACTCTCTTCCTCTCCCTTACACTGCTTCTCTCGATCTCCCTCACACTCTCTCTGCACTTTCTTCCTCTCTTTTCACTGCTCCACACTTACTCGAACCCTGTCTTCTCATTAACCTCACTGCCTATCTCCCTCTCCCTATTTTAAATCTCCCCACCGTCACCAACCAACCAACTTTCAACCGTAGGGGTCGTCGATAGGGGTTGTAGGGGTCGTCGATAGGGATTGTACGGGTCGGTGCTTGCAGAGATTCTCTGCACTACTCCCGTGAAGTTGTGTACGCGTGGCATCCACGCATGCATGCACTGCATGCGTGGGATGCCACGGTACGTGGGATGCCACCACGCATGCATGTATGCGAGATGCATGGTCTCGCGAGATGCATGCATGCCAGACCACGCATGCATGCGAGATGCATGCATGAGTGGTCTCGCATGCCACCACACATGCAGTGCATGCATGCGTGGTGTGCATGGGGGGAGCAGCACGTGTGAGACGTGTGGGAGAAGTGTGAGACGTGTGGGAGAAGTGTGGGAGACGTGTGGGAGACGTGAGATGTGCGGGAGACGTGAGATGAGGTGGACAAATGGTTGGACGAGGTGGAACGAGGTGGCGAGGTGGTGTGGCGAGGTGGTGAGTTGAACGAGGTGGCGAGGTGGTACGAGGTGGAACGTGGTGGCGAGGTGGTGTTGGCGGACTGAGGTGCAGATGGCGCCTTTCCAAGAAGCGCCATGTGTGTAAGGTGCTGCCACCCGAGTTCCACGTCACTCAATTCCGCATTTACGAAACACGATATACATTAATTAAAGAATAAAAAAGAAAATCATAGTAATTTACGAATTTAAAAAAAAATAACCGTACAGATGTAATTTTTTCCACATGCTTCACGCATGCTTGTTGACGTCAGTGGATTCACGAGGTGAGTCCCTACTCTCCTTCCCTTTCCCCCTACACTGGTAAGTACGAAGGATCGGAGGTTGTGATGGCCCGAATCCCTAAACACGAAACACGCCCAGCCTAATCCAGTAATTAAGCCTTAATCTTGATTTCGTAGGACTTAACTATGTATTAGTTCGCCTTTCTAACCCATTTACCAACTTACTCAAGTTCAAGATAAATAATACACTTGTCTTATTATTGAAATTTACAGGTAATTAAAACTTTTTGACGATCCATTAAACACAGCGGAAGTCTTAACAATTTAGCAAAAGCATATTAAATTAAACCTTAAGTGTGGAAACTGAGAAATAACGATCCCATGAATATATAATAAGATGGCGAATGTAAACAATGTGATGTTCATCAAAAGTCGGGGAACTAATCACTCAACCCAGTATGTACAACCCAAAATATATATAGAAAGATAAAAGTAAATAAATACATCAAAATATCAAAACCTACGTCAGTCAAAGGTAGCCGTACGCCAAAGACTCAGTGATAAGTGTTCATTTAGACATAATTTAGTATAGGTTATTAGGTGTAATTGGACTATATTTATTTTATTTTATAGTGATAAATGCATATTTTAGGAAATTAGTGATTTATTGAAATAATATGAAAATATATATTTAATTATATTTTATTTTCGTTTTTAGGAGAAACGGAGCGCACGGTTGGATCCGGGGCGAAAAAATACTCAAAATAGAGTATTTACTTGAAGAAATCGGACACCGGAGGGTTTGTTTTGGGGTGTACACAAGAATATGTGAATTGGAGTTCGAAACTGCCACGTGTCGAGTCCCCATTAGACTGACCGTGTCACAAACAGTCGTTGGCCGAATCAAATCGTGCCACGTCGCCCAGTTCCACCAATCTGCGCATGCCACGTCGTTCGCCCAGCCCGCCAAATCACCTCTCTCAACCGTCTCCTCGCCTCATTCGCTCGATCTGCCTCGAGATCCGCGACGTTACTAACTCCCAGAAATTCGATGATAGTCGCGCGATTCCCTCCACAAACTCGACTGCCACGTGTCACACTCCCATTGGTCCAGCGCGTCAGCGAAAGTAGCTCCAGCCAATCAAGCAATGCCACGTGTCAGTCAGTCACCCACCAGCACGTCACCTACCTGTTTCTCGTCCAATCAGCTCACGCCACGTCAGCGCGCCTATCAGCTCCTCCAATCAGCTCACGACATGTCAGCAGAACACAGAAAAACACCCAGTCACACGCTGCCACGTGTCACGACGCCAAAAAACTCCCAAAAATTACGAAAATTAGTTTTTCTCACCTCCAGAGACCAAATTTGGGGTATAAATATATATTAGGACTTAGATTAGGAGAGAGGAGGAGGATCTAATTTTTTTTTTTTTTAGTTTAGTTTTTAATTATGTCTAGTTAGTTCCTCCATCTAGGTTGAAGGTGAATCAGTCAAGCCTGCGAATTGGGAATCTTCATAAGGTTTATTTAATTTTAATTATTATTGAGTCTGTTCTATTATTTATTTTCTTTGGTATTATTTGAACAATTGAGGTTAAACGCTAGTTTAAACCTTAATTTATATGTCAGTGAGTCGTAAGCACCCGTGCTTGTGCGATAAAACCACACTAGTGGCAATTGACTTTACTAATTGATTAGAACCTTTTGGAAATGGTCAAATACCTTAGGGATCTAGACTAAATCGGGAGCACTAGTGATCCGGTTGTCTAGGTGTAGTGCCTTCACGAATCGAAGTAATGCGACCAATGCGTTAAATCTGGAGCACTAGCGATCAGGTTGCGTGTTTGGTTAGGGAAGTAATCAACGGTCGTACCTTGGCTATCAAGATTAAGAAGTGCGAGGAACCGAGTGCTCCACCGGGTCTATAGCTGCACTAGGTCATAGATTAGTTTCATAATTTTCATAAACCGACAATTAATAAACTCAATTCCAAGTTGTATGGTGAGACTGTGAAACTGAATACTTAGATTTATTTTCATTTAATTTCTTTATTTTAAAATATTTATATATTTTCTCTAAAACTTAAATTCTTCTTTTTTGTATTTTTTTACCTAAGAAAGATACTAATCTCTGTGGGATCGACCCTTTACCACTATCTACAAAATAGTTGGTTTAGGTTAATTTATTTTATTGACGCGTTCGGTGCGTGTCACTTAGAGATAGTCGCCAATTTTCTCCTTGCTCGGCCTGCTAGTCGACGGATCTGCACCCACCGTTATAAAAAGAACGGTGAGTACAGTAAAATAACAGTAAACCAGGATAAACATTTATTCACATTTCCAAATACAAGAAATAGGTATTTAACAACATCAAAACAGAGAAGGATGGTTTGAAATAGAAAACATGTTATGAATGTGACGAGAACACAAATAAGACTGACTCGGGTATACATATACTTGTAGTGGACATCGATACTACCCTTATTAGTTTTAGACCTCTGTCCTAACGACCTCATGTAATAGGTCAGTATACGAGCACTTCGTACTACCCTAATTGGCCACACACGAACCTCATGTAATAGGACAGTACCCGTACACTTCGTACTACCCTAATTGGTTGTGAATTTCGTCTAACAACCTCATGTAGAAGGTCTGTAACACTAATTGAATAGACCTCAACACCCCAGGTCCCATACCCCGTGAGTCGCGCACGTCTATTTAAGTATTTAAGGAAGGATAATGACAAAGAAACAATAGTAATTCAAAAAGGAATGTCATAAACTAATTACTCCAAACAAGAGTAGATCATACAACAAACATGTCATTTCGAATACAAAGGTTTAATACGCATGTATCAAATGAAAATTCAGAACTTAAGCGAAAATGAAATGAAAACAAATGTCTAGTCTGTCTACTCACGTTTCTTGTAAGATTCCTAGTTCAACTGGCCTCCCGACACCCCAAACTCATGCACCCGAACTCTTGGAACGCTTCCTTAGGCTCATGTTATGTTTAGATATGGTTTAGAGTGTTTTTAGGTCAGTTGATATTGGTTTAGGCCATGCTAGGTGTTGCAAAAAAAACTTAGAGGAGTTACAGAAAAAATCATGTTGGTTAGGTCACCTAGTGTGCTGGGGAAATCCTTAACATGCTAGATGCATAGAGCGCGCTCCCTTGTTGAAAGCCCAAATGTCCGAAAAGTCTCAAAAACCAATTTTCTAACCTTTTTCTAAAATTTTCTAACTGTTTTTTTTCTATTTTCCATAAAATATATAATATTATATTTTAAAGGGGGGAGGTTTGGTCCCCCTTTGAATCGGGCCTGGTTGCCCAATTGGGCGAGCCCGAGCTCGGCCCAGACCGTTGGGCCTGAGCCAGCTCAGCCCAACTGGGCCCGTGCGCGTGCGATCCCCCTCCCTCCCTCCCTCCCTTCCCCTTCCCCCTTCCCCCTTCCCCCTTCCCCCTCCCCTCGTTCACGAAGGAGAGGAGGGGCGAAACAAAGGCAACGCCTCTATTTCTGATTTTTTTTATTTAAAATGATCAACAATAACAATCACAAATACCTACAAAAACGTCAATTTTCTCCATAAAATCAACAATTTTATAAGATTTTCCCATTTTTGTCCAAAACTTGCAAAATCGAGAATTGAGTTTTGGGTACCTCATTCATGGGTTTCAAATTGATGAAAACAACATAAATGATACTAAAAATCAATTTAGTACAAAAACCCCATGATCTAAGCTTAAAATCCATTGAAGTTAATGATTAGAATGGAGTTAAACATACTTAGCTTATGAGGGTTGGACTCCTAGCTCTTGTGCACCACTTTGATTGATGAAACCTCCCTTGTAAGCATCTAATTTTCCAGCAAATTCATTACTCTACAGCTCTGATTTTTCTTCTTTCCATACATGCAAAATGAAGTACAAAACAATGAAGTGTTGTTTATATACTTGTGAATATCATCAAGACACTTATCTCCACAAGATCTAATGGTTCTTATGGACTCCTACTCATCCACTAATTCAGCTCAAGTAACTCCAAAATTGACTCAAGTTATGTGGGAGTGTGTGCTAACAAACATCTCGAGGCACATCTATGTGTTCTTGTTTTTTTTAATTTCAAACCATAGGTTTTCCAATTGATTTACATTAAAAATAAATACCATAGACCATATGCTTAGTCATTTAAATCTTATTAAAAATAAATAAGACTTACCATAGGGCTATCTACATGGTCCCACGACTCACACACAACTCGAGGTGCGTCCCCACGCGCCAAATCGACGAATTAATCGAACTAAAATAAGTTCGGGTATAAGGTACACACATACATCACACTAGGCGTCCATCACATCAAAAATAATATATTACTCGATCTCCGAGGAGAGTGTTAGGATTGTGTACCCGCTCTCGGGCCACATGACGGATCGGTGACCCAGATTATGGCCAAAATCTAGAATTACGAATTTGGGCCGTAACAGAGGCCTAACACATTTCTACAAGCTTCTGATTTTGCTCAAACTCGATCAAGCATGGGATTGGTTCAACGATCTCCTTGTTTGGTAGCAATCTAAAAGAATGAGATGAATTATGGAGAATGTTTTAAGAAAATAATCAGAATAAAGCATAACATTTGTAAGATTATAGTGTGAATCTTGATCCTCCTGTTTTAGTCTAAAACATCTTCTTGGAGTCCAAGGGAAAAATCAATAATTTGAAGAGATAAATAATTCTTTTTACAAGCATCTGATTTAATATTTAACCGTGATTTAGCTTTATCTAACATAAGACTATTGATCAGAAAATAGATCATGTGTTATCAATCCTAAACATGAATAGCTATTTTTTTTAACCAACCCATAATACGTAAAACCTAAAGTTGCATCCTAAATGTATAAGTAGCTTAATTTGGAATTTCCCAGTTTCCCTCAAGCTAATATACCCCTATCTGCAACTCTTTCTCTATTCAAAGCCTACTATGTTCTATTTTAAGCACGCTAGTTTTATGAAATTTCACTCACACTTTTAAACTAAAGTTTTCTTAAAAATCAATTTAAAAAAGGAAAATGCTAGAATGCCGCTAATGGGACACCCGATGACGGTGTCCATCCATTGTGCATCGATGTATGTGCCCACGTATCCCGATGCACAAATGGATGAACACCATCACCAGGGGTGTTCATCCCGAGTCACCCTAGCTTCTTCCTTTAAAAAAATATACATTTTGGATGTCTCTTTTTTTTTTCTTTCTTTTTCCTTTTTTTGCACACTTTACCACACTTGTCCTTTTAAATTTATAGACGATATAGGTTTCACTATTGATCTTAACTGCAGCAATGGCAATTAATTCTACTTCCATTCACATTTTGCTCTTACCTTAGTATCAATCTCTTTATGTTTTTTTGTCGTAATTTACATAAAGTCTTAAACTGTTTCCTTTATCTATTGTGCAGACCCAATTAATTAATGTAGGGAGTTTCAAAACGAACAATCATTTGGGTATAATCTAGTTGAGTTGGAAACAAAGTCGCCCCAAATTCCATGAAAAAGAAGAAAACCATGATATAATTGGCTGTCATGTTAATCACAAGAATCAAGGTAGGAGGACTGGAGCCCATCAACACGACAAGAAAAAAACCAATCATAGTAATATCTCCACGAAGCAAGTAATTAATTCCAAACACCTTACAGTAAAATTAAATGCAAGAAAAAGGTTGATGGTTCAAAGTGAAATGTTGAAGGGAGGCCCAAGTAGAACCAACATTTCTTGTGCTTGCATCAAGCTCAGTGGAGATCACAGTGGAGGTACAAATCGATTCTACAAAAAGGAGGAGACGAGACTGGCCCCCCATGGCCCTAATATGCTTGGGTTGCACGGGTGCCACATCATTAAGAATTGTGTGAACCTAAAATGGGGTCAAGTGAATTTGCCCCTTGACATGACCTGTGAGCTTAATAGATTATAAAACATTGTCCATGCCCATGGGCTGGTAAGCAAGGTCCAAAAAAGAGACCATAACCTTATGGGAGGGCTCCTGGTCATGCCTCGCTGAGCTTAAGCTCAGAAGGGGAAAGCCTTAAAAAAGTTGTTAAAAGCTTTAGGTAGGATGAATCGGAGTATAAATAGGTTCAGGAAAGGATAAGCCGAATTGAAAAGATATTAGAGGCCTAGTTGGGCGCTTATTATACACAAAACGTGAAAGTTCAAGGGAACAACGGCTGAAAAATGTTAAGAAAGAATGGATGAATAATCAAGTTTCACACCAAAAAAAAAAATACATATAATGGCACTCAACAGTAAGAATATCTACCAGTATATATAGGACAAAAATGAAACCATTTATTATACTTAACTGACAACGTTTCAAAAATGTTGATAATAGTAGATAACAAGTGTATCAAGCTCCTCAATGATGGTTCCTTCCATAATCAAGCAACAGTAGCGGACGAGTGTCCTAGTACATTTTCTTTTGAAATTATCAGAAAATTGTATTATTTACTAAATGATATAGAGAGAGAGATGAATGGCATACCAGAATCATTGTTGCTGACCCTGACAACGTGGACAAAACCTAGGGAAATGTGGTACCTGTTATTCAACCAAAAATCATAGAGGATAGATAATTTAGCGAGTCGTTTTCAAATTTGTTTCATTTGTCTAGGCAATTGCATATTGAAAAGTGCAATTCGTTGTGAATATTCCAAAACAAGAAACCAATTCAACAGTTAAAACAACTAAATACATATCAAGTAATTACCAATCAATTGAATGGCCTAATGGTTTGGTATGAGATTTGAAAGTTCTGTTCATCGGTACAAACCTTGGTGGGTACAATGTTGTTTCTTTCTTATTAAAAAAAAAAAGCTTTGTGTGTCTAACTGTATTTCAGGATCTTCCTAATTCAAACAGGTTCAACTTTCACGTTCAAAATGTGAAAACAAAATACTCTAATAAGAAAAAAAAATAAAAAATAAAACATAAAAAGATTATATCGTTTACAGAGACGTATTGTTCAATTGTAACTCTGATTGCAATTGGAGAAAACTTAAGCCTTATAATACAGCAAATGCTTCAACAAGTGCATCGCAATATGGGCATAATTTCAAAAGAACTCAGTACTTGCTCCAAATTTCTCCAACAAATTCATGCACCGTGTTCAAACTGAGAAGCATTTGAGAGAGTTGTTCGAAAGAAATGGAGAGATTATATACGCTCTGCACTAGTGAATAGTGATCCTTTCTTAATAGTTTTATTCAGTATTAATTACACGCCAGCTTGACAAACCTCTGCACTAGGAATGCAGTCCGCAGCACCTTAACAGAAACAATGCAGTCTGCAGCAATATAAGCAGGCATTACTTTCCTGGATGGTCTTTAATTTCCTTAGAGATAGATGAAACCTTGTCAGATGGCCTTCATCTATCTTTGGATATCTAACATGACAAAAAAAAAAAAAATCGTTATGCATTCAAAACCATGAGAGAAACTAACTACCCATCAAAGAATTATATTTCCACAAGGATTGTCCAAAAGAGTACTAAGAGGATCAACAAAAGATTGTTGCCTGCAAAAAGAAAACAATTAAATGGTCTCTATCAGTTCTTTTGATAGCTTTCTTATTTTCTAAAATAAAAATTCAGAATGGCATAAAATAATATTGAAACAATTATGGCAGAACTTGGGGAAAGAAAGTGTTGCATTTAGTTTTAATGAATCAAATGCAGAAGCTACCTGTCGACTACAGAAATTGATGGAGAAACTGTAAGGAAAAGACAAAAAAATTCAAATGACTATTACGATTCAGAGAAAGTCTGAAATGATATATTTAGCAGTATGTAATGAACCTACAACAACCAAGCCTCAATCCCATATTACCTGATTACCTAAGGACGGCTAAATGGATCAAACGCTACCACTCAGCTCAATTTAAAGCATTTGATAATGTGCTTCCATAACCCTTACTCATTTTCCTCACACCTAGGTGCAGTGTGAAGGAAACCTAAAGAAGAAAGAACAGGTTACAACTTATAAAGATATACATTAACCTAAACAGGGTATGTATGCTGATATGAGAACCACAAAAAGATAGCAGTAGCAGAAAAAAATTGTTCGATTCCCAATGTCAACAGATTTTACCAAGGATCCTAATTCTTCCACTAGCTAAAAATAAATTATTTTAAGATATTCATATGATGTTTGCTAATTAATGAAATTGAATCATGGTCCATTTGATGCTAAAGCAGATGCTTGAAGATATCAGGAACATGGTGAACATGTAAGAAACTGAAACAAGCTTGGAGTACTGGAGTCTGGTTATGAAATATTATATTCCTAATCCTAACATCAACCATTCTATAAAAGTTCAAAAGAAAATTGCAGACATTATGAATAGTGCGTCAATAAAGAAAGAACAAGAAAATCCATTGTTCAGAATTACAAGCCTAATTAGAAGCAAACATATTTGATAATAAAAAGGAGTAGCCCAACAAGAGATATGACATGAAATGGCAGAGGACTCGCCGTGATGATTTTGACAGAGAATATCGTTAGATGCACCGGTAAGAAGCATGATTTATCAACTAGCAATGGTAATAAATAGAGAGAGAGGGCGTCCTCAAATAATATGGATGAAAATAATTAAGAAAAAATCATTAAAGGCTATGTTGACTCATATGAAAAGAATCAGTTTCCAATGTTTGGTTGCATGTGAAAAAAGTCATTAGAGCCCTAATGTTACAAAAAAATTAGAGTCCGGCTAAGTGCACCCCAGCTTTTAGGAAGTGCACTCCATTTTGCATGACACCTCAAATTCAAATTTCATTTACTAAGTGCACCCCACATTTTTACCAAAATACCATTTCGTCCGAATCGAAGCACCCAACTCCAAAACCTTGGTCGAGACATCTATTTTAAGTTCAGTGGCATGTAGCCCGAGACTTATCAACTAGGTTCGGTGTTGTCCAACCGAACCTCTTTGGTGAGATTTAGTTGACAACTGCCGACCTAAAGGCTCAATGGGTTCCGACCGACTCTTCAATTAAAGGTTTGGCAAGCTGTGACCGACACTCCAACTAGAGATTCGGTGGGCTCCGACCGACTCTCCAACAAGAGATTCGGACCTCGAGGTCAAACCCCTTGATGATGCCTACAAATCACAAAGAAGAGAATGTGTGAGGTGCACTTAGTAATTGTAGTGGGATGCACTGATCACAGTGAGGGCAAAGGGTAGTAGGATTGATTTTTTTTTCAGTTTGACTTTTTCCGGGGTGCACTTCCTAAAAGCCGAGGTGCACTTAGCCGGACTCAACAATTAACGTGCCCTTGTGTTTTTTCTGCATCAACAATGATCTTTATATGGAAAGATTTAGATTTTCAGCATTTAATAATTCGAAATCTTTTGACCTTTCATCTCTTTGTACTATCGACAGAATCATTCAATCAGAGGATCTCATGGGATCAATGGTCAGAGCATATACAATAGTTTTTAGACTGCATCATGATCAAGATCCTAGCAGCATCCGTGCCTTCATCTAATAAAGAATGCCAATGTGATGCTTCATTATCCAATACTTAGGAAATGCCTTCATCTCCTTCTACAAACTTACATTGCAACCGGAAAATTTTGTACAATCAAGATTACTCTTATTAATTCCATGTTCACTTGCTCAATCTTCTCCAACTAAGAACTTCCAATTCCTCTCCATGCCTTTATAAGGAAGGCACCCATTCCCCACAAAATCAATGTTTTTATCTTGGCTTGTGTTTCTCGGGAAAAATAATACCAGTAATAGTCTAAAAGACTCGGTAGAAGATTTCCCCACATTGCAATGTCTCCTAGCTAACAATTGACTGTTTATTTTTAGAGTGCAGCTTCACTGAGGTCGTGTGCAGCAACGCTAGAAGTTTTTGGAAAGACTAGTGTAGTAAATGATGGTTGGGATGTTCAATCATAGGTTTAAGATAGCCTAATACCCTGTAAGATCCTCCTAAAAATAAGCTCTCAACAACTGAGCACATTTAAGTTATAAGAAATACTCTCTTCCACTCAGTTAAGACTCTGCTCAATTAAGAATAGAACTGCAAAGAACTGTGACCACAAACATGAGCCTAACAATTTATGAATTAGAAACTTCTGTTTCATCCAACGAAATCCCTAATGATTTTATTTTCGATACAAGGTTCCACCATACGTAACTTCATTGATAATGGGAACAAATAAAGGAGAAAACGTTTCGAGTGAGCAATGCAATCTGTTGCTCATTGCACTCCTACACCTCAAAAATGTAACTTTTTTCTAAGAATCATCAACCCTAAATCAATCGCAGTTAATTTGACCATTAATGAGGCAGAACATATCCTAAACCTACAACCTGTTTCTTCAAATGAATCGCACTCCAAAAAAAAAAAAAAAATCCATGCTCCCCTGATTATTAATTATTCTCAAAGAAGCTCAAAATCACAAGATTCATTGTCAAGATAAAACCCTAACATGCACGTTTCACAGGCTATCCGAACAACCGCTATTTCAGCGCGATCGCAAATTCTGCTCCATGACTTGCATCAATCAAAGCGTTACATACGCACAGAATTGAAATCTAGGTCAAGAAATGAGCATTAAAAACTTAAAATGCAAGCACAAATCGAAGATCAATGTTCCGATTCGACAATCGAGATTTTCTCAAGAACACTCAACCAAACCACTCGCAAAATTACAAACCAATCCACTCATTCTGTCAAAAACTAGCAAATTCGAATCGGACGCTCAAATCGAAGAACGCGAACACTGAGACATAATACAATACGAGATTGTGATGAAATCACCTTAATCGTTGCAGAGGAAGTCGATCGCCGGTTGCGATCTTCGCGTCTGGTGAAGCGCCAAACCCTAGACATCGCTGTTTCGGAGAATTTAAACCCTACGAAGAAGAAGCGAAAGCGCGGACTCGTTGTCGAGCGATTTCGTTTCTTCGGTTTCGCGCGCTCGAGTAGTGTGTGAGCGGTTTATTTACTCGGGCCCACTTTATTAACGTCTTTTTTTCTTTGACGGTCAACCCTAACGCCCATGTTTTGACTTCCGTTATATCTTTTTGTCTTCTTTTTTTTTTTTTTTTTTTTTTTTTTTTTTTTTTTTTTTTTTTTTTTTTTTTTTTTTTTGACAAAACCCATCATTTATTGCATGAACTTTTATAATTACATATTTAATCATTAAACTTTCACAAGAATATGCATTTAGTTCCTCTACTATTTAAAGTGTTAAATTCTACCAACGTGAGTAACAGAAGTGTTACGTGACTAGTCAAGAAGAGTAAAATGATTTATATTACTGAACCGAACTAGTTATATCGACCAACAAAAGTCAAAAAAAAATTTAATTTCCTCCAAAAATATACAAAAACTCAAAGTTCAAGGAGCATAAGCATAAAAACTTAAAAGTTGACGGTCCAAATGTACAACAATGAAAGTTTATGAACCAAAACAACATTAAAAGTTCAAGGACCAAAAATATAAATGGGTGATAATTAGGGTATAACATGCATAGTAAAGTGTGCTCGTTTGATTTTGACAAATATGACGCTTATTTATATTAACTTTAAATTTTTTAAGAGGTCATTATGGTCATGAGTCACAAGTTCGAAAGTTCTAACTTTTTGAGGTGTGTGATATAGTAGGAAAATGTTATATTATTTTTGTTTTTTTTATATTGTGTTATATTATTTTTGTTAATATATCTATAATGAATATTTCTTCTTCCAGTATTTAAAAAAATCATAAGTATATATATAATAATTAATTGGATGGCTCAACTCTGAGAAGTTTTAGGTCATCTCCTTGTTGGAAAGTTTTGTTATTCATTTTGTGGTTCTAGTACTTTTATTTATTGTAATGAGTTTTAAAGTTGTATAGAGCAGTTCATAATTGTCAAATTGTTTCAATTTAAAAAAAATAAATAAATTAATAGTAATTTGTTTGCACAAATAAAATTAACGAATCAATGTACTTGATTTTATGTCTGGTCCTGTATTGAGATATAAATGATTAATGAAATTTTGATTTCTCTTAAAAGAAAATTAAATTAATTGGATGGCTCAATAGATTAGTAGGAGGTTATTTGGGTAAAAATCGGGAGTTTGAGTGGAGCCTCACAACTCACAAGTCGTGATCTTTATTATAAAAAAAAAAATAGAACTCTACTAATTAAATTCAGCCTAAATTTTGGTCACGATGACCCTGCCCAATTTTTAAATTATAATTAAACAAAAAAAAATTATGGTACATGAACAAAAAGTCATTAGCTTTAACAACATGAACAAAAAAAAGAGTTGGGAGGAGGCACTCATATATACGGACTGATGGTGCCCAAACGTAGACACCATATGAAATTTTTTTTTGAATAAATGGTTTATAGCTAAACTCATCTTAACTATCGTAGGTGATTTCAAAAATAAATAAATAAAATTGATAGGTATGTACAGAGAGCGACTTTTTTTACCCCACAAATTTGTAAGAACAAGACACAAATTTTTTTATGACACCCCAATTTTAATTATACCCTCAACAAAAATGACCTAATTAATTACCCCTCATCCCCCACAATCCCTCACTGTAATATCCCTTATTCTCAATTAGAGAATGTTCGGTCTGAAACCCTAATTAAGCCCCAGTATACCAGATCAGACTTAACTAAAGCCAGCAACCTTTCATTTCTATCTGACAATAACATGTATATTGTATATAACGAATAAATAATAAATCAAATGCAGCGAAAATTTAAAACTTTTTCGATAATACTATACAATATACAAAATTATACAATTCACGGAAATCCATCGGTTGTTAAAAGCAAACCTAACCCAATTATATTACATAAACATACTCAAACAGTATTATTACATAAACATAAATATCAGTACACCTAAGAGAAGATTTCGAAACTCTTATATCTTCCCTTTCCCTTTGTCTGGTGCGCTCAACTGTGAACCTGTAATTGTTAAGTTGGGTGAGCTCCTACATGTTCAGTAAGTGACTCTCGAGAAATACATTAATTATCAACTAAATAACAAGATAAATGCATAACGATATGAATCAAACGCATATTTATAGAGAATGTTGAAAAATATAAACAATATATAATTGAATGCAAATTCATAAGTCTTTTGCAAATGTATTGTGACTTATATTTTCATTTCATTTGAAACAAAGAGTTGCACTCCCACGTCTCTCATGAATTACCACTGACAGTTGGTAATTTATGATTGATGTGCCACCAACTCAAATGGAAAGCATTGATTGAGATAATTCTTAAGTCACTGGGGGCGCGGTGATGGGTAGCCACCCAACATAGTTCCAAACCCCAGGCCGATCCGTCCCGCCAAACCTCTTCTTGATTTTCATTTTTATTTGTAAAAACAATAAGAAAACAGTTTAAGTCACAGTACATTGCCTCATTCCCAGACTTTAATACTATGTGCTCTAATAGTATTTAATTACGTTGCATAATTGATGAAAAACACGAGTCCCACTTACCTGTGCTAAGCTTTCCGAAGTGTTACTCCAGGTTACACGACTCTCGAACTCATCCAATTCTTCCTCATCAATTAAAAACCTAAATCACATTACTTAGTATCAATTTAAGTCCACTTCCCTTGGCTTAGCACCCAAAACCATACAAACACTGCGACCAAAGTACGTTCAAGAACTATTTCCAAAATAATATTTTATAACTAACTTGAAGTGTTATCAACTAGCCAATTTGGCTTGAAAACCTCAATATTTATCATGATAACCAACAAGGAACTTGTAGTACTCCTATTGTACTTTTCATAGGCTATGAGAACACTCAAATCGAATCATAAACGAATAAGTTATGAATTTCTCAATATGGCTAGTCAACAACACAAACTTTATATATTTTGGACCAGAAAATTTTTCCAAATTAATATTTTCGCAGTTAAATCCTCAAATCTCGATAATCAACACCAGATAATCACTCGATACCAAAACAAATATATTTTCAGAGCCCATCGAATAGAATTAGATCAAAACCAATAATCAATTTATCTATTAACCCCAATTTAAATCAGCATCAACTATAAAAACATCTTCAAAACTCTTATCAACTAAATTGCATCAATTCAAATCACAAAAACCTTAACCTACGCCAGTGGAATTTATTCCGAATTGATGCAAATCAATAATTAATACCAATTCCTATGAAAAACCCGTGAAAGAAATAGAAAAATCGCGATATTTCAAATTAAATTGAGAAAACACCCTGAATTGAGATTTTACCAAATTTTGGGTCGAATCCCTCGTGTTAAGGAAACTGATTAGTTAAGGAAACTACCAGTTATGGCAACTCAATAATATATTCAACAGTTAAGGAAAATAGTATCACTACCAGTTATGGCAACTCAATAATATATTCAACAGTCAAGGAAAATAGTATCTTGTGTAATTAATAGTTTTCATTTGTGATTGCACTTTCCTTTTGTATTTTATGCCTTGTACGTGTATATATAGACGTCCTTGTACACAAGATGAATATACAATAAACTTATTCCATTCAGAAACTAACATGGTATCAGAGCCCATCTTGTGGATTTCTCTGGTTGTGCAAGACACAACTCTGTCCACCCTGGTTGTGTGAAACACAACTGTGGCGGCCCCAATTTCCACATTGGTCCGCCACGGGAGGCCACGCGGACCCACAACTGACCACGTCACCGTCAGCTGTGTTCCACGCCCAATTATCCATTATCAATTAATTATCAGTTAACCTTGATGTTATGAGTTGACTTTTATTTCCTCAATATCATTCAACCATAAATTACGCAGCGGAAAATTAAATGAACAACATAAAGATTTATCCTGAATTCCATGATCAAAACGCCTAAGTGGAAACCATACCAAATATACATCATATATATGTCCTTTGAGATCCACAAAATATCAAAAGTATACAACCTATCTCTCCAATCCTAAAACCCAGCATAAAACAAGTAAATATAAACATACGTACGAGTAGGGCTAGAGCTATCAATCAATGTAGTCCTCAAGCTTGCCCTTCCCTCGACTCGTACCGGATCGCACTCGAGCCATCATAAAAAGACAGATGACGAGTCAGAGTGAGTAATCCCAAGGAAATTCACTAAGTAATTACGGAAGTAAAAGTACTTGGAATTTAAATACCATAAATAAACATGCGGAACAAAAGAAATACGACATAACCGTGAAAGGATCATCGCATGTATAAATATAGTAACGAAGCAAAGTACGTGCACAAGTAAAAATCGACTAAGTCATACTTCGAGCCTCTCCTTGGGCACAACCCTCAAACACACCAACGAGGTTGTCCCTGGACCCTCTAGGTGGTGGCGGCGTAGACCCACGACGCACCCACACGAGTCTACCATAACCAGGTAGCCTATTCACCGGTATATGCATAGACAAGTGCTATGACTTAGTGGACTCTATGGCCGTAACGAATAAACACCGGGTGGGGAGTGATCTCGTAAAGGCTCCAAGTAGGAGTAAACTCCACTACCGTAAAAACACCAATTACGAGAACTCAACCACCGTAAAGCGTAATGGAATGAGATAACGAATAATCGGAGCGAAATCAAATAAATCAAATTGTAAATACTTAAAGTGAAGTTCAATTGGGATACTACACACCTCAAATCGCACTCCTCGTCTCGAAAATCAAACCCCGTCTAGCGCCAATAATCACCCGATAATCCAAATTATCTCCCCAAATGTACCTAAGATTATTTATCATTGAATTAGCTTTAATTTGACATATTATGTCAAATTTACGTTTTTCGAGGTAAAACCCCGACAATACCTCGCCAACATTTTCGAGAAAATCCCAAATTTCCTTTATTTGATCAAAATATAATTTTTCTATTTTTTTTCTTATTTTCTATGAATTTTCTATGAATTTTTCAGATTTTTTTTTTTTTTTTTTCTTCTTTCAAAACTGTTTTTTTTTTTTTTTTTTTTTTTTTTTTTTTTTTGAGTTGAGGTGAACCGGACCGGTTCACCCGGTCCGGTTCGGCCCAACCGGACCGGACCGGCCAACCGGGTCGGTCTGAACCACCCAGACCGGGCGGGTCGACCCGACCCGATTGGTCATCTTCTTCCCAAACAGAGGCGCAACGGCGCCTCTTTTTTTTTTTTTTTTTTTTTTTTCAATCGATGGAGGGAGAGGGAGAGGGAGAGGGAGAGGACTGTCGTCTCCCCCTCGGACAATTGCTCTCGCAATTCGTCCGAGCTCTCGAGCTCTCGAGCTCCCCCGCCACAACCACCGAACCACCAAACCACCATTATCACCAACACATACAACAACAACAACAACAACAACAACCAAAACAACAACAACAACTCAACAACTCACCTCTTTAGTCTCCTCCTCTTGTTCTCTCTTCCCTCCTTTCTCCCGATTCCTCCTCTTCCTCCTCAATTTCGATCAAAATGTGAGAAAATGAGGAACTGTGTGTGACGGTGTGGTGTGTATCCCCAATTTTTGGGTAAAATGACCATAATACCCCTCTCATTTTATCCTTTCCTTTACAACCCCAATACCCTTATTGGTAATTTCACTATTATTTATTTATTTTTCTGATTTTTGATATATATATTTATATATATATATATATATTTATATATATATATATTAAATTCCTTATACACATATATATATATAAATATATATATTCGCTATACTTTCGCGCTAAAAAATTTCGTCGTGCGCGCCAACGAGCATACTCGGGCGTGCACACTATCGTACCACCCACGCGTGTCGACCACGACCCCGCGTGTCCCTAAAGCGCCCAACAATTTACGTATTTTATCACATTTAATTCATTTTATGTGTAACATTTTTCTCAACTTAAAATTTCATCTTTAATCTACTCGGTACCGCATCGACACGCATATCGATGCGAATACTCATCACACAATCTCCCACGTCAATTTAAAATACAATTACACACATCGCGATGGCGTTAACCTATTTTAACATAAACATCGCAAATTAGTCAAATCAACAAACAAAATAACTATTTACCTAATACGGACGCGCTCCAGTCTCGCTATGGGACCCACGAACGTCCACACTGGCGTCCACGTCTGTAATGACGTCATAAAATAACGGCAAATATTAATTGGGCCGTTACAATTCTTCCCAACTAAATTAAAATTTCGTCCCGAAATTTAAGCTATAATCAACACTCACCAGTAAATAACTGAGGATATCTCTGTTTCATAGTCGACTCGAGCTCCCAGGTAAGTCCCTCAGTCCCGTGATGCTGCCATCGTACCAACACCTTCGGAATCTCCCTGTTCCTCAAAGTCTGAACTCTACGATCCATGATCTCAACGGGTTGTTCTTCATATGAAACGTCGGGGACGAACCTCAATCTGCCTAATATCCACCATCGGCCTCGGTCCTGACTTAGCTAATCTCAACATAGACACGTGAAACACCGGATGAACGCCGCTAACTCGCGGCAACTCCAATCTATATGCTACTGTCCCAACACGTGCTATAACTCTAAACGGTCCAATATATCTCGGTGCTAGTTTCCCCTTGATTCCAAACCTCGATGTCCTTTCCAGGGCGAAACTTTCGATATACCAAGTCATCCACATCATAACTCAAACCCTCAAGATACCTATCAAGATACTTCTTTTGTCTATCTTGAGCGCTTGCAATCTCAACCTAACTTGCCGAATCTTCTCGGTATGATCAACAACAACTTCAGGTCCAATCACCGCCACATCCTCGAGTCTTTGCCCAACAATTTGGTGATCTGCAAGGTCTACCATACAAAGCCTCAAATGGTGGCATACCAATACTCGCCGATATAGTTGTTGTTGTACGCGAACTCGCACAACGGCAAATACTCTTCCCAAGCACCTCCAACCGCAAAATGGATGCTCTAAGCATATCCTCTAATATCCGTATCAATCTCTCCGATCGACCATCTGTTCGAGGATGATAAGCCGTCTTGAATCGCAGTCTCGTCCCAAATCGCTCCCGCATGCTCTCCCACAACTTCGAAGTCAACCTGGGATCTCTCGTCGAGACACTGATAGATAACGGCACCCCATGTAGCCTAACAACCTCTCGCTCAAAAATGATGCTCAACCGAGAAAATGAATATTTCATCGATATAGGAATGAAGTGTGCGCAGACTTTGTCAATCTATCAATCACAACCCACACAAAGATCATGGCGTCTCGCGATCTGTGGCAACCGCTTCACAAAATCCATCGTAACATGCTCCCATTTCCTTTGTGGAATCGGTAGTGGTCGTAACAATCCAGTGGTCTCCCGTGTCTCGCCTTAACTCGTCGACAAATATGACAAGCTCTCACATATGCACCCACATCGCCTTCATCCCAGGCCACCAAAACAAACGTCGCAAGTCATGATACATCTTAGTCCCGCCGGGATGAATCGTATACCGCGAACGGTGTGCATCCTCAAGAATGCTATCGCGTAGTTCCCGCACCTCGGGTATCCACAACCTACCTCTCGTGTCTCAAGCACCGGTCCGAACCACTAGACCAATCATGCAACCCGATCCCGAGCCAGCAGACAAATTGAAGCGAGCAAAATGTCCGTCGACCCTTTGCCACTCGGCGACCCTCTCTAACGACACCACAGAACACGCATCTCGGCAACGAGATATGAACATCAAGCAAAAGCATCCGATAAACACATCACCGTCGCGCCTCCAAAGAATCCATACTCATGTGTCATCTCGCGCAAAGACACGATCGACTCTCTACACCACTCCGCTCAATGCATCAAGCAACTACATTCGCGCTTCCCAGGATGGTACTCAATCGCGAAATCGTAGTCTTTCAATAACTCAAGCCACCGTCTTTGCCGCATATTTAGATCCTTCGAGTGAACAGATACTTCAAACTCGATGATCTCGTAAATAACATAAATCGTTCCCCATAAAGGTAATGTCGCCACGCCGAGTGCAAACACAACCGCAGCCTAGCTCTAAATCATGCACCGGATAATTCTCCTCGTGGGGTCTCAATCGCCTCGATAAGTATGCAACTGGGTGTCCTTCCCGCATCAACACGCATCCCAACCCGATTCGGAAGCATCTCGTATAGACCAGAAGCCTTTCCCTGTCTCGGGTAGAGCCAACACCGGCGCCGAAGTCAACTTCCTCTTCAACTCTAAAAATCTTTGCCTCACAATCTTGACCCATTCAAACTTAACATTCTTCTTGGTCAACCTCGTCATCGGTGTTTGCAATCAACGAAAAATCCCGCACAAATCGCCGTAATAGCCATGCAAGCCCCAAGAAACTACGAATGTCTGCAGCAATCGTCTCAGTGTCCTCCAATCAATTATCGCTCGAATCTTGTCTCCATCAACAGATATTCCTCGACTACCAATGACATGTCCGAGAAATTTCACCTCTCTCACCAAAAAGCACACTTGCTTTGAACTTAGCGTACAATCTATGCTCCCTCAACGTCATCAAAACATCTCTAAGGTGTCTCTCGTGCTCCTCACGAGTCTTACTGTATATTAAGATATCATCGATAAACACAATCACATAACGATCCAAAAATGGCCGTAATACTCGGTGCATCAAATCCATAAAGATAGCCGGCGCATTAGTCACCCCAAATGGCATGACTGTGAACTCAAACAATCCATAACGCGTGCTAAACGCCGTCTTCTCTATATCACTCTCCCGAATCCTCAACTGATGATAACCAGATCGTAAATCAATCTTCGAGAAAAACTTAGCACCTGCCAACTGATCAAATAGATCATCAATCCTAGGAAGTGGATAACGATTTCGAATCGTCACTTGATTCAACTTCCTGTAATCTATGCACAACCTCAAAGAACCATCCTTCTTCTTAACAAATAGCACTGGTGCGCCCCAAGGAGACATACTGGGATGAATAAAACCCTTCTGCAATAACTCCTCTAATTGGGATCTCAACTCTCCCTGCTCCGATGCTGACATCCTGTACGGTCGGCTATATATCGACTGTGTCCCCGGAACCAACTCAATAATGAACTCAACTGCCCTAGGAGGTGGTAAACCTGGCAAATCGTCTGGGAACACCTCAGGAAACTCACACACTCTTGGGACATCCTCTAATCTAATCTCTGGTCTCAGGTCTGGCTCAACTACCGTCCTAAACGCCTCCATCTCCTGAATCATAGCTAATCGACCTCTGGTAATCGGTAAGTCTGACGCCGTCCCAACAAAAGTAAATACGGGAATACCCTCAATATCAAATATTATCATCTTCCCAAAACAATCAATGTGTGCGCGATACGCCGATAACCAGTCCATACCCAATAAAGCATCAAACTCTAAATACTACAGGACACGAAAGTCGACGGGTGCGGTGTCCCTCAATCTCTACTACACAATTCCGGCATATCCGGTTAGGGTAAATCTTATCCCCCAGCGGCGTCGAGGACAAGATGTGGATCTAAGGTCTCAACCTCGTAATCCTAAGCTGTCCGACCCTACGTCCCGATATAAATGACAATGTACCTTAGGAATCAAATAATACATGCATGGAAACATCGCATATAGATAACATACCCTCGACAAGCCGACGAGTCGCATCACGATCCGGGTCGTACGACGTAGGTGCGGTAGCGCGAAGCATGAACTCTCTCCCTACCGCCTCAATCTGCGGTCGTGATGATGAAGGCGACATCGGACAATTACTCGTATATGTCCGACCCGATGACATCTCGTAACATCGTCGTGTATCCCGCCAATCCGATCGTGATACTATATGTACTCGAGCCCTGTCACGACCTCGACCTCTCTGTCCTCTACCACGACCCCCTCCATCTCGCACACGCCGTCGTGGTCGCTCAAATGGTGCAGTGCAAAGTGCGAACGTACACCTTACACGCCTCTCATCTCTCTCTCTTCGCTCAAAACGTCTATCTCGTCGACCCCGATAATCATGTCTCTCGTCGATCGCCGATCTCTCTGTCTCTTCGGTCTTTGATCGACCGAGAACTCTGTCCGGACCCATCTCCAAGCTCACCCGGTGTCGTAAATACGTCTCGCGAGCCAATGCTCGTCAAAAACACTCGTAGCGTCTCCGCACCGGTCGCAACAATCACCCCACCAATCCTCTCATCTAGGCCTCGATGAAGTAGTAAATCTGTAACCTCTCCGTGTTAGCCACATCCATGGCATACATCATGAGATACCGGAATCGATCCATGTCTTGTGACACCGACATATTACCCTGTCGCAGCCCCAAGAAGCGCTCCTCGGCCTCAATCGCACCTCGGTAGGGATGTACTCATCGAGAAATAATAGCGTCGAAACTCGCCCACGTCGATGGTGTAGAATGTATGTCGGTGTAAGTAGTCCACCATACCGTGCTCGACCTCTCAAACAATACCCCGAGATACGCGCTCGGTCCGCCTCGGGTACCTCTAATATTTGGTGTAGTCGTCGATGTGTCATTAACCACCGCCGGCAACCTCGGGATCACCGACTCCAGTGAAGTACGTAGGATTAAATCTCATAAAATCCTTCACCATCTTCGCCGCCTCGACATCCTACTCCCGGCAATCGAAGTCCCTACTTGCTCGCTCCGTAGTGGTGGGTGTCACCACCTTGTAGTCTCGGTGGCACAACAACGAGCTCAACTCTCTCTATCATCGTCTCTCGATCCAGTGCTTTGTGTAGCAATAGCCGGTGCTAATCTTGTCGAGTGGTAGCGAGTGCAACGCGCTGGCGCTCAGCGATCGGTGCTCTTGGCTTGGCGTCCTCGAGCTACGAATGTACTCCATCGCTCAACGACCATTCGAGCTCGCTTTGCGTAATAATCTTCTTTTGCTCGCTTGAATCGCTCGCTTCGTCGGCCTCGTATCATAGCTCGCATATCACCATGTCACTAGTGGTGCGATCACTAGTATCTCCAACCTCGGTCGAGTAGTGGGCGGAGTAGTAGAGTCTGTCCGTCCATCCTAAAGCGCACAACCATCGTGCAATGGATCGACTCAAGTACATATACGCGTATACTATGTAATACACAATCAAAACGTACGTATATGTATAATTCCCTGACTCTACCCGCCTCACATCACTTCCCAACTAAACCTTTAATCATTCACTTGTGGTTTCCACATCTAAGATTTATTCATCAAGTTTATACTCTTATTAACTCTCCAAACCGAGCCTAAGCTCTGATACCAAAATGTGGCGGCCCCAATTTCCACATTGGTCCGCCACGGGAGGCCACGCGGACCCACAACCGACCACGTCACGTCGTGTGTTCCACGCCCAATTATCCATTATCAATTAATTATCAGTTAACCTTGATGTTATGAGTTGACTTTTATTTCCTCAATATCATTCAACCATAAATTACGCAGCGGAAAATTAAATGAACAACATAAAGATTTATCCTGAATTCCATGATCAAAACGCCTAAGTGGAAACCATACCAAATATACATCATATATATGTCCTTTGAGATCCACAAAATATCAAAAGTATACAACCTATCTCTCCAATCCCAAAACCCAGCATAAAACAAGTAAATATAAACATACGTACGAGTAGGGCTAGAGCTATCAATCAATGTAGTCCTCAAGCTTGCCCTTCCCTCGACTCGTACCGGATCTGCACTCGAGCCATCATAAAAAGACAGATGACGAGTCCAGAGTGAGTAATCCCAAGGAAATTCACTAGTAATTACGGAAGTAAAAGTACTTGGAATTTAAATACCATAAATAAACATGCGGAACAAAAGAAATACGAGACAACCGTGAAAGGATCATCGCATGTATAAATATAGTAACGAAGCAAAGTACGTGCACGGTAAAAATCGACTAAGTCATACTTCGAGCTCTCTCCTTGGGCACAACCCTCAAACACACCAACGGGTTGTCCCTGGACCCTCAGGTGGCCGGCGTAGACCCACGACGCACCCACACGAGTCTACCATAACCGGGTAGCCTATTCACCGGTATATGCATAGACAAGTGCTATGACTTAGTGGACTCTATGGCCGTAACGAATAAACACCAAAGGTGGGGAGTGATCTCGTAAAGGCTCCAAGTAGGAGTAAACTCCACTACCGTAAAAACACCAATTACGAGAACTCAACCACCGTAAAGCGGTAATGGAATGAGATAACGAATAATCGGAACTGAAATCAAATAAATCAAATTGTAAATACTTAAAGTGAAGTTCAATTGGGATACTACACACCTCAAATCGCACTCCTCGTCTCGAAAATCAAACCCCGTCTAGCGCCAATAATCACCCGATAATCCAAATTATCTCCCCAAATGTACCTAAGATTATTTATCATTGAATTAGCTTTAATTTGACATATTATGTCAAATTTACGTTTTTCGAGGTAAAACCCCGACAATACCTCGCCAACATTTTCGAGAAAATCCCAAATTTCCTTTATTTGATCAAAATATAATTTTTCTATTTTTTTCTTATTTTCTATGAATTTTCCAGATTTTTTTTTTTTTTTCTTCTTTTTTTTTTTTTTTTTTTTTTTTTTTTTTTTTTTTTTTTGAGTTGAGGTGAACCGGACCGGTTCACCGGGTCCGGTTCGGCCCAACCGGACCGGACCGGACCAGCCAACCGGGTCGGTCGACCCGCCCAGACCGGGCCGGGTCGACCCGACCCGATTGGTCATCTTCTTCCCAAACAACAGAGGCGCAACGCGCGCCTCTTTTTTTTTTTTTTTTCAATCGATGGAGGGAGAGGGAGAGGGAGAGGGAGAGAGGACGTCGTCTCCCCCTCGGACGAATTGCTCTCGCAATTCGTCCGAGCTCTCGAGCTCTCGAGCTCCCCCGCCACAACCACCGAACCACCAAACCACCATTATCACCAACACATACAACAACAACAACAACAACAACCAAAACAACAACAACAACTCAACAACTCACCTCTTTAGTCTCCTCCTCTTGTTCTCTCTTCCCTCCTTTCTCCCGATTCCTCCTCTTCCTCCTCAATTTCGATCAAAATGTGAGAAAATGAGGAGCTGTGTGTGACGGTGTGGTGTGTATCCCCAATTTTGGGTAAAATGACCATAATACCCCTCTCATTTTATCCTTTCCTTTACAACCCCAATACCCTTATTGGTAATTTCACTATTATTTATTTATTTTTCTGATTTTTGATATATATATATATATATATATATATATATTTATATATATATATTAAATTCCTTATACACATATATATATATATATATATAAATATATATATTCGCTATACTTTCGCGCCTAAAATTTCGTCGTGCGCGCCAACGAGCATACTCGGGCGTGCACACTATCGTACCACCCACGCGTGTCGACCACGACCCCGCGTGTCCCTAGGCGCCCAACAATTTACGTATTTTATCACATTTAATTCATTTTATGTGTAACATTTTTCTCAACTTAAAATTTCATCTTTAATCTACTCGGCACCCGCATCGACACGCATATCGATGCGAATACTCATCACACAATCTCCCACGTCAATTTAAAATACAATTACACACATCGCGATGCCGTTAACCTATTTTAACATAAACATCGCAAATTAGTCAAATCAACAAACAAAATAACTATTTACCTAATACGGACGCGCTCCAGTCTCGCTATGGGACCCACGAACGTCCACACTGGCGTCCACGTCTGTAATGACGTCATAAAATAACGGCAAATATTAATTGGGCCGTTACAACAACACTGTCTGTCACGCCCCGATACACCAGCGACAGCCACCACCGCCAGTCTGATCGCTCTGTTGGCCTGACCCACCACCGGTACACCAATCGCCTCGTTTCGCTGCGTTGCGACACACGCATTTGCGCATGCATTCCGATCGCTTGCCGCCGTCGCCGCTCCGATCTGATGTCTGGGGTCCTGCACCTACTTTCACTGTGAATGGTTATCGATACTTTGTACTGTTCATTGATGACTATTCCAGATTCACTTGGATATATTTTCTAAAGCATAGATCTGAAATATCTCAAACATATATTGAGTTTGCTAATATGATCAAAACTCAATTTGACCGTTCAATCAAAATTCTTCGTACTGATAATGCTTTAGAATACCGTGATTTTATGCTTCTTCAGTTTCTTAAACAACAAGGCATCATTGTTCAACGTTCCTGCCCGTATACCTCTCAACAAAATGATCGAGCTGAAAGAAAACATCGACATATCTTAGATTCTGTCAGAGCCCAACTTCTCTCTGCGTCCTGTCCTGAAAAGTTTTGGGGTGAAGCTGCTTTGAATTGTGTTTTTACCATTAATCGCCTTCCTACACCAGTTTTACAGAACGTCTCTCCTTTTGAACGATTGTATGGTACACTACCAGACTATTCTCATCTTCGGGTATTTGGTTGTGCATGTTTCGTTCTTCTTAACCCCCCTGAACATACTAAGCTTGAACCGCGTGCTCGTCTATGTTGTTTCCTCGGGTATGGCACAGAACATAAGGGATATAGGTGTTGGGATCCTCTTTCTAAGAGACTACGCATCTCCACCTATGTCACTTCTTGGGAAAATACAATGTTCTCTACCCTATCCAAATTCGACAGTTCGCTATCATGTCCTCAACCATTTTTCACTAACCCCTCTATTGAGCTTTTTCCATCTCCTACTACAGGTATGTCAGATGAGCTTAATGATCGTGCTACTGTTCCCACACCTGTCGTTGAAGAATCTGCCCCCTCTGATTCTCCTGTTCCTGCACCTGTCCCACCTCGCCGGTCTGCACGGGTATCTAAACCTCCTCCTTACCTCCAAGATTATCAATGTTTTTCTGTCATTTCTTCTTTACATGAGCCCTCCTCCTATCGAGAGGCTAGTTCTAACCCCTTGTGGCAGCAAGCAATGACAGAAGAACTGAGTGCACTAGAGAAGACTCATACTTGGGACTTAGTGGAGCTACCCTCTGACAAAACTCCGATTGGATGCAAGTGGATTTACAAAATCAAAACTCACTCTGATGGCTCTATTGAGCGGTATAAGTCTCGTCTGGTTGCTAAAGGTTACACACAAGAATACGGCATTGACTATGAAGAAACGTTTGCCCCTGTCGCTCGCCTGACCTCTATTCGAAGTTTACTTGCTGTAGCAGCTGTTCGTCATTGGCCTTTGTTTCAAATGGATGTTAAACATGCGTTTTTGAACGGTGATCTTGTAGAAGAGGTTTACATGTCTCCACCTCCTGGCTATTCTCATCCTCCAAAACAAGTTTGCCTTCTCCGTCGCGCATTATATGGGCTTAAACTGGCTCCTCGTGCATGGTTTGCCAAATTCAGTTCCATTATCATACAGTTCGGCTTTCAGTCAAGTCCTCATGATTCTGCACTGTTTACCCGACGAACGGACAGAGGCATGGTTCTGCTCCTCCTTTATGTCGATGACATGATCATCACCGGGGATGACTCAACTGGGATTTCTGACTTACAACAATATCTCAAAAGCCACTTTGAGATGAAAGACTTGGGTAATTTGAGCTATTTTCTCGGTCTTGAAGTAAATTCTACTTCTGATGGGTATTATCTTTCTCAAGCAAAATATGCCTCTGATTTGCTATCTCGTTCTGTCATCACGGATACTAATATTGCATCCACCCCATTAGACACAATGTCAAGGCGACTCGTCGGATGGTACACTTCTTTCAGATCCTACCTTATATCGGCAGCTTGTTGGGAGTTTGGTTTATCTTACTATTAGTCGTCCGGACATTGCTTACGCAGTGCATGTTGTCAGTCAGTTCATGTCAGGCCCTCGTACTGCTCACTTCACTGCCGTTCTTCGCATCCTTCGATATGTGAAAGGTACTTTATTTCATGGACTCCACTTCTCTGACGACTCTCCATTGGTATTATCGGGTTACTCAGATGCAGATTTGGCGGGTGATCCTACCGACCGGCGTTCCACCACTGGTTACTGTTTCTTCTTGGGCAACTCGTTAATATCCTGGCGAAGCAAGAAACAAATAGTAACATCCCGCTCTAGCACCGAATCTGAGTATCGGGCTCTTGCTGATGCCACCTCTGAACTACTTTGGCTTCGATGGTTACTTGAAGATATGGGGGTTCAACATAATTCTGCTACCATCCTGCATTGTGACAATCAAAGTGCGATCCAAATTGCACACAATGATGTTTTTCATGAGAGAACAAAACATATTGAGAATGATTGTCACTTCATCCGCCAGCATCTGGTTCGGGGCACTCTTCAGCTTTCCTCTGTTTCCTCCTCCAATCAGACGGCTGATATTTTTACTAAAGCTCATATTCCGGGTCGCTTTCATGCCTTGGTTGACAAACTCAAGTTGATTTCTACAAATCCATCTTGAGTTTGAGGGAAGGTGTTAAGGAAACTAGTTAGTTAAGGAAACTACCAGTTATGGTAACTCAATAATATATTCAACAGGTAAGAAAAATAGTATCACTACCAGTTATGGCAACTCAATAATATATCCAACAGTTAAGGAAAATAGTATCTCGTGTAATTAATAGTTTTCATTTGTGATTGCACTTTACTTTTGTATTCTATGCCTTGTACGTATATATATAGATGTCCTTGTACACAAGATGAATATACAATAAACTTATTCCATTCAGAAACTAACACCTCGTTTCCACCACCACAACGTAGCTCAAACTGACCGTCTTACAATGATCTCCCGTTTTGCAGAGAGAAACCAGACGAAAATTAGATGTCGGAAGTTTCACGGACGAAGAACCGATCGAAAAGGGTTGAGAAAAGATCGTACAAACGTTATATTTAAAAAAAAACTTTCGATTGTTTTATTTCTTTTTATAAACTTTACATATATATATAAACCCGGTGATGAGCAGTTTAATTTTTTTTAATTATTAATTCTTAAAAATCTCTATTTTGGCGTGTTTTGACATCCTGTGCCCATTTTTAATCTAATTTTTTACCAAATTAAACTAAACTCACGACAAAATAGTCCATCTTTATAAAATGTCCATTACAACAATTTTGGTCATTCCAAAATTCCAAAAATCATAACTTTGTCCATGACATACCAAACGCTTATGGACCAATTTTCTTGTCATACTAAGTCAAACTTGTACCAAATCAAACTCAATCTTAACCTTGACTACTGCCAATTGACATAAAACTCAAGGCAAAGTCTTGCACAACTTTGTTATTATTTTACACAACCATTGAGTCTAACTTGCACGCAAACTGGGACAAAGTCTTCACGTGATATTTAACACGTGATTTAGAAGTTTTTGAATAACTAATTATTTAATTATTCAAGTCAAACAAACACAATACAACACATCAACGCACTCACACCTTATTTGAGACAAGTTGGGCTTAACCTCGAGTCTAACTCGGATTAATTAGGATTCAAATTAACACTAATCACATGCTTAAAGTAACGGGTCGTTACACTGACATACCTCTCTCTCTGTCTCTCTGTACCCCCTACACAAATTAAAAACTCTTCAACTTCAACGACCCCTTTCGACCACCATTAACGCAAATTTACAATTTTGAAGCTCACTACCATCATAATTGTTGATCGATTGGACTTTGTTTGTATGGGGTGCCCTTGTAAACTGTATGGGTAATTTAGAGTTTAAACATTTATATTGAGTTGCCCTTATAAGTACGAGAAGTGTCTAAATCCAATGACTTGCCCTTATAAACTTGTGGGTGCACATAAAACGTCGGAGATAAATTGGCACCCCTTCGAGCTTTCAGGGCCTCCACCAATGATCTTTTATCGACAAATTAAAACCAACCCATGATCCTCTAATAAAAAAACAAAAAATCTATTTGGACACTAAGGGTCCGAACTCAAAGGGAGATTTTTGAGATTTTTGTAAATATTAAAGGAGTGTTACAAGTTATAATTTTGAAGTCATTGATTGCTTGAGGATGACTTTGAAATAAAAAATTTTCAAAAAACCCCCTAAGGGTCCGGACTCATGAGTCCAAGTAGACTACTCATAAAAAAAAGCTGCCCATATTGCCATGCATATTTTATCCTCTCGTGACCAGACGGTCCAGACCCATTAAAGGCAAAAGTGCCAACGACGAGACCAACAGTGAGTGACAAAAGACATGAATCGCTTAAAAACAACACAATAATTAATAGTGACCCATAAATATATATGGACCACTTTGCATAAGAAGAGGAAACACTATATTAATGTTACATAAAGAGAACAAATTTAGATGGGATTTCCTGGTATGAGCTAGGACTAGGAGTGAGCAATGAGTCGATTAAGCACTTGTAATAAGGGCACACGTGGGGTGTCTTTCGTCTCCACCACCTCCAACTGTTGCCATCATCACATGTTCTTTAAATAAAAGAAAGTTAGTTTATTAAATTAGTTGTGTACCTTTTCAACGCTGCTTCTCATTCATGAAGGATCCAACCCAGTATCCAGTTCAGCTCCAGCTTCCACTTCTTCACCCACCGCACTTATTTTCAAACTTTTAATCAGTTTCTCTTTTGTATAAGTGCAAATTAAAGTTAAACATAAATATATTTTAGATTTCTTCGGGGTCATGGGGTTAGTCCGTAACAGTGCCCGATTTAGCTCTCATGAGAGGAGCAAAGAAAAAAAATTAAAAAAAAAATGCTAGCCAGCTAGAGTATCATATTTTGGACACCAAGATTAGGTACGGACTCAGTTGGTTGTCACGTAATACACTTCAAGATGTAGTCCGCATTGCGAGGTGCATCACGCAGTAACAGAGTAGATCTATGCCTAATCTCGGTGTTAAAATATGTTACCAAAGCATTTTCCTTATAAAAAAAGTTACAGCCTTCATCGAATATATTCCTTTCCTTTCATGCATGTGTGATCTCCATCGAATATAATCCTTGTTTCATACAAATCTGATTAGCACAAAATTAAAAAATAAAAAGCGCAGCATTTATTCCTCCACCTATCTCCCAATAACAAAAGCTCAATACATTTTTACATGTGAATCATATAAACCCAATTCACGTGTTTCGCTTCCCATGGCCACATTTTAATTAACCAATCAACAGCCAATTGTCCCCAAATAATCAAACCCGAAACGTTACGTTCCGTCAATCCGTTACAGGTTACATTGCCCCCATTAACAAACCTGCCGCCGAAACCCAAACCTATTATTCATCAAATCATACTCCACATAAAAATTCTGCATCAGATGGTTCCCCAATATCACGGCGGGCCCACTCACCCCCTCCCCTTCATCCCCACCGACCGTTGAAACCGTCATACACACCACGTCACTCTCCCTCCCCACAAACGCAATAAAATTCGGCGACGGCAACTCCATATCGGCCCCACCCTTAAAATGTAACACAAGTTTCGGAAACGTTACGTCCTTTGCACCCGACACGTTAAAACACGGCGACAACCCGACACGGCCCTCCACCCCTCTCAACCGTTTGTAACGGTTTTCAACTTGTTTTACAAATTCCCGCGCCACCGGTTCAAACACCGGCCCCTCCATGACCGTAAACGTCGTCCCCGAATCCACGATCACACCGCCATTCCCGTCGGGCTGCGGCGATAAGTACTTCGCCGCGATCTTGACCTGCACGCCCCCAATTGAGATTCTCCGGAGAGCTAAGTAATAGTAGACCCCGAACGCGGGATTGCCCACGGTGGGGTTGGGAAGGAACTTTGTGTATGCGGTGGCCGGGGTCTTCCCAGTGCCACCGGAGATTGCCAAATCGAGGGAGCTGGACTTGTTGGCGGCGTCGAAGCGGTGCGAGACGAGGCAGTAAGAGAACTTGGTGAGGCGGAGCTGGGACGGGAGCGAGGCGGGGCCGCGCCCGAACCCAGCGATGCCGGAAGGGGCCCGCGACGAGAACAAGGAGCAGCCCAAGGCGAAATCCGGGTAGGATTTGCCGGGGAGGCTGAGGGTCTCCGACAGGAGGACCCCACCGGTGGACCCGGAACCGTACAGCACCAAATAAGGCGGGCACAATTGAGTACAATTATTAGTATCACGGCGAACAATGGTATTAGTATTGCTGAATTTAGGATTGTTATGATTAATATTATAATGCGGTGGGTGACAGGATTTGTCACATCTGGAGAGGAGGTCAGGGGAGGAGTGGATCCAGAGGCATTTGGGGTTTCTGCAGCCAATGAGCTTGGAAGAGTGGGAGAGTTTGGGGATGAAGGAGGGGGTGGGTTTGGAGGCCTTGGGGCAGTCGCGGCAGAGGTAGCGGTGGGTGCATGGGAACCAAACGAGGTCGCTGCCGGTGTCCAAGATGAAGGGGATGGGCTGCGGGGGAGTGCCGAAGCGGAGGGAGATGGAGTATCCGCCGTAGGATTGTGGGGAGAGGGGTGTGGATGATGATGAGGTGTGAGGGTTTGGTTTTTTTAGGTGTTTGGCTCTTGCGAGGGAGGATTTGGCGACCTGGGCGAGGGTTTCGAGGGGGTCTTGGGATGATGGGGGTTTGTGTTGGTCGAGCGAGATTGTGATGTGGTCTGTTGACGGTGGTGATGGAGAGACGAGAGAGGGCAGTGTTGATGATGAAAGATAGATGAGAAGGAGAAGTATAGATGGAGAAGAAGCCATCATTGTAGTGGCTTCTGTGGTTCAGTGAGCTTTCGGAGTGCAATGTGTTTATAAATTGGGAGTGGGGTTTCCATCCTGTGTGCCTGCAAGTGGGGTTGACTAACCAGCTTTTGCTTTAACTGGAGCTGCATTAGCGAGCTGTGTGTTGTGCATTGAGATTTGTGTAGTGTATTGGGATAGATAGAGACTAATAATAAATAATACCATATGTTTGTTGTTGAACGTTGGCTACTCTAAATTAATGAAAGGTGCTTCACAAACAATTAAGCTTAGTCTTTTGTTTTTCTCTTGATGGTTGACAGTTGTTTGTTGTCATTAGTTATCAAACCCATAAGCTATAGGGTAATGCTATTTGGACTTGTGAGTTTGGACTCAAAATCTTTTTTAATTTTAAATACATCCTCGAGCAATTAATGAAACAACCATAATCACTTGTAAAATTCTTATTATCACTACAAGAAAATGCACTTTTTGTGGCAGCAACAAAGCTGCCACAAAAAGCCTTTTGCTGCCACAAATGACTTTTTGTGGCAGCTATGTGACGGGATGGAGGGTGCCATAAATATGCCCGTCACAAAAACATTTGTGACACCAGGTGCTGCCACTAAAGGTATTTGTGGCGACATAAAAAAATTTTAGAGGCAGCTCCTAAACTGCCATAAAATATTTTTAGTGGCAGCATTCTACTGCCAAAAAAGATATTGTTTTTTTTATGGCATATTAGAAGCTGCCACAAAAAATATATATTTGTGGCAACAATTAACTGCCACAAAAAATATATATTTGTGGCAAGAATTAGCTGCCCCAAATAACAGATATATATTGTGACAGCATTTAGCTGCCATAAAGAATTCATGATCCACTAACAACTAGAAGTTAACTAGTTTCACCAAATTAAACTTTAGCATTACATAAACAAATGCATAACACAATCATCAATGTCAAGAAACAAATGCATAACACAATCATCAATGACAATTCATAATATTTGTACAATTAGGATACAACCATCAAATTGTTCAATTCTACAGATAAGACTACAAACAATGAATAACATGTATTGGATGGGAGGATCATGCCTCTCATAATTATTGTCCTTTCAAGAATAGAATGTAAAAGATGAAAAATTAAAAAAGGAATTTCGGAGATCGATTCCTTTCTTCTGTCTTCATGAATTAGAACTGCAATCTGTAAGGGAACTGCAAAAACAAAAGCATATTAGAGAGAAACAACAAAAAATATTGTAAAGAGGTACAAAATTAGAATAGCATAGATTCATAAAGGGTTCTAATCTTAGCTCTGCGTCTGTGTATAGCACACTTGAGACTAAATGTCAATAAAGCAAAAGCAACTTTTCTTATTTGAATTTGATAGCTTTGAGGATAATACTAAACTGAAGTTCCAAAGCAATTTGAAACAATTTTTTCTAAACAGAACAATAGGATTAAATTGAATATTGGGAATTCACAATGTTCAATTGTAAGGGGAATTTTGGGCCTAAAGTTTTAATTTGAATAACTCAAATATCAATTCAAAGTCTTTTCCATTAAGTAAATCACTCGATATCTAGATTTAATTGGAGACCATGTTTAAAGCCGGTTGGTCAATTCAAACTCATATTTAGTCCCATAACTTCACTCAGTTAGACCTTGTCGAAACATAGATAGCTAGCTAGATGGGCATTGATTGATGAAAGTAAATCGCAACACAAGTGTTGGAAATTGGAGAAAACCAACATCTTTGATAACAAAACAAACCTGGGCACCACCAATCATAGGTTCAAAATCCACCCATTTCAATAAAAACTCCTAGAAAATGGCAAAGACACACGAGATAGCTATCTCTATAGTCCTCCTGTGAAACACTGCTGCATCGATCGATGCCTACTTTAGAGTTCAAAGTCGATAGAGACACATCTGGTCTCAATCAAAACATCTCATTGTGATGAAAAAGTTAAAAAGGTAGAAGACAACAACATGGTCTGCAATGGCTGCCGATTTACTATGCAAATGGGTCTAGTTTCTAAGTGGATTGCGAAATGCGGGTCCCATGCATAGATGAAAATTGAGAATCACATTGAGGAGAGAAGAAAGTTTGGTAGGACTTAAGAGCACCAATAATTCAACCCCTACTTATATCTATAGATCTATATCCCACGTGAATCATGATCATAAATAAACTCAAGACAAAACCTCATATACTTCTGCTTGGCTGAAAACAGTTGATCAAGCAAGAAGAGAAAGAAAGAGGAGATACGAGCTTCAAGCCCTACATACGATATTTGAATCGAAACTTCGCCATTTGGACTTTTCTATATGCTATTACTCTATTGCTTTGCATGTGGATTTAAATTGGGAGAAGACAAGGACAAAGAAGAGAGTATGTAGGTATTGAGACGGCCAGCTAGAATTGGATCAATGTCCTTCTCTTAAATCTTGTATAGAACATACTAAATATTGAAGGTCTATAGAAAAACTAGATCTCTTGTGAAACACATAGTGTATCCATTTACTAATAGAGGTATATAAAATCATAGCTCAAGGTATAACACAAATGAAATTAAACCAAGTAAAAGGATTTTATTGGATGCATGAAAGAAAGTGGTCCATGAAGATTACAAAATAAAGCTGGCTCAAGGCATAACACAATGAAATTAAACCTAAAAAAGTAACTCTTCAGTCATCAATATATTAATAAACAGAACCAAGAAAAGATAAAACAAGTTATATCTTAAGTCTTGAGGTCTATGGAGCTTCAATGCATATAAGAAACAACCCGAATTGGGGATGGTTCGCTACGTGAAAGCTATAGGTCTTCAACCGTGCAAATCTTTAAAAGGATGGAATGCTAAACTACATTAAATAGGAAACTGTAAAGAAATTGAAGATAGGAAAAAAAAAAAACACGGAACAAAGAGGAAATATTCTTAAATACATATTGTACCTACTCACCTTTCCTCTACTCTTGTAATAATCATTCAATGTCTTTCGACATCTGTCTTGGTCTAAACCAAATCAATTGGACCAACACTAATCCAAAATTGAATATTGCTTCGCAAATAAACCCTGTTCCATGGCCAAGATCACTTGAAATCAGTAATTAAACATTGACATTCGCACAAATCACGAAATCATTCATTTTACTGGGAAATTAGAAGCACGGATCACAAAAATCATTAATCTTACAAAAAAATAACAACACAGAGCACCGAAATCACCAAAATGTGGCAAAAGCACACACCAATCGTAACACTAGCAGAACAAGAATTAGAGTAGAAATAACATGGATTGAAGTACTTTGTAATCCATAAGCATCCATTCAGATTCAAAAAAAACTTTAAAAACAAAAACAAAACCCTAGAAAAAACTAGAACAAGATTGATTTTGCGAAAACAACGACAACGAACACATAACAATATGTGCAAACAGAGAGAAAGTGAGAAACCAAACTTCTTCACAGATCTGTTGTATCTAAATGGAGGTGTAATCTGAAAGAAATAGACAAGAAATTGAATCAGGGAAGTTTTGTATGCCTGTCTTTTTTTGCTTTGGATTGGAATAGGGGATGCTACCTAATCTCTACAACTTATTTATTTTGATAGGTATGCTTTTTTTTTTTCATTTCTTTTGAGAGAGAGCACAGATAGAGGAGCTCAAAGACCACACATGAAACTATGGAGAACTAGTAAATTAGTGGTTGATTATACAGTGTTATTATACAGTGTCAAAAACCCCCACTACCCATGTGCATTTCAGCCATTACACACTCTTATCTACTAATTTATGATTCAATGATTCAAATGACCTTCAAAGTGTGCCAGTACATGGTAAGGGATCACTTTTCAGCTCATTTTCTCATAAGAATGAAGGCATGATTGTGTTCAAGATCAACAAGGATTATAAAAGAAAAGCAAAGAACAAACTAAAATATACCTTACTTTCCAAAAGATTCTTCTTTATCGGCCCAACTAAAATATTAAAGAACTGGAAGCTTCATTTACAACCTACAATTCAGTAACAAAATTTTATAAGAAAATAAATAAATGTCAAATAATATCTATTATTTTAACCTTTACCTGCTCATTCGGTGAAAACCGAAACCCAGATTTTGCCAAAAATTCAACCATGCTATCTATTAGCATCTACAAATCAATGGTCAAAATTAATATTGGCAATACTAGAAACAAACTTAACATGTATAATTGTCATTAATATATCAACAAATTTACCTGTTGAGAGTCTACTTTTGCATTTGTCACCATTACTTCATTTCGCAATGCTTGAATTGTAACATCAGCAGGCACATTCGAAGTACTACCAAAAACATCTCTATATGATGGACCCAAGCCATATGTTCGAACATGGCCATGTCCCTCTTGACCCATTATCTCTTTAAAAATCTTCTCTATATGATGGATTCCATGGATATATACATATGCTCACTCAAAAGCTATAACGAACTATATATAAATGTTGCAAATTGTTCATCTATGATAGTAAATAATGATATTGAATCTGTACTTTTTATCGTAGCAAGTGTGCTTGTCTTTTTTACTAAGGAAAAAGAAAAAGAAAAAGAAATTGTTGCAAATTGTTCATCTATGTTTCAGGGTTATGTTTTATTGTTATTTTAATTAACTGCATATGAGAAATCTGCATTTTATCTATGTGACAAACTAATCAATTTCACTAGAGAAAAGGGAATTTTAGTGTAAGTTTCTTTACTCCAAACTTCATGGTAAAAGACAATGTTAAGCAAACAGATTTTATTTTACTTTATTTTCCATTTGAACTTAGAAGGCAACCAATGAGATTAGAAAAGAAATTTGAGCATACCTCCATACATAAGTGAATCAACTTGCTACGAGACTTTAGAAACTCTTGAATTCATGTTGAGTGCCAAATTCATGCCTTTGGTTTCACCATTTCTATCTCCCTGGTTCATTCAGTTTCTAGCAAGTAAGCAGCACAATGTGAACACCAAGCCAAGAAGGAAACAAACAAAAAAAAAACACATCACATGAGATATCAACAAAGAGCAATTCGGTGATAGATCATGTAACCTTTTTTTACCTATAACAACTTAGCCAATCCAATCTCAAAAAGCTAGGGCTTCATGTCAGAGAACTGCCAACAAAGAATGTAACGTTTTTAAGCTCATTCAGAAACTAGATAGCCTCAGTGAAGCACAAAATAAAATTACCAGAGGACTTCAAGATAGCAATGGATCATTTCATCATATTGGCAGCTCCATGAACAATGCAAAACCATCAGGATAGTTGCGGAGAAGTTTCAAAGAACGAGTAAAATCTTGCCAAATCTATACTCTTATAGACAATTCATCATGACAGAAGCCTTTTTCTAGAGCAGGAGCATAATAAAAATAAAGGTGTTTAACAAGTGAAGAAACAACTATACAACAAGGAAGGTTAGTGACTTACTTAGCAAATGATTCCTCATATTTCCATTGGAACAATATTCCTGAAAGAAGATTTGGTTTTCAACACAATAGCCAAGGAGGCGAACTAGTTTATGATGTCAAATCTTTGAACAGGAATTACTCCACTGAGCAATAACAGAATTTCTTAAAATCTTGACTCTGTCCCATGAAAGATTACTCCCTTTTCCCACAACAGGTACATAATCCAAAATAATTATTAAAGACCAACTAAAAAGACAAATAAAAACAGAAATTCATCCTGTACTATCACTGATTTGAGTTCAAAGAACTAAACTGTTTAGATTCCATGGATATATACATATGCTCACTCAAAAGCTATAAAGAACTATGAAAAAAAGCGGTTTAATATTCACGCAACCAAACAATAAAAGGTATTAATAAGGCAGTAAATTACATCGCCTATAGTCTTATAGATAACCAAATACAAACGTACCATTCTAATGAGTTGATCAAAATCATTTATTCCACATTGTTAAGTTAATGTTCTGTTCAAACTTGTAAGATAATGATGCGAGAACTATAAAAATTACTCCCAGATAGTAAGCTAGACATTATCTTCTGCTTCATAATCGTAGCCAATTGAAATGAGAAAGCATGTTTGGAAGAAGCCTGCAAGTGAAAAAAGATGCTCTAAATATGCCAACATGCTTAAATCATCACCAATCTTAAATATGCCATGAAATGGAAACTTGACAGTGATCAGTTTCCTTGTTGGGTGTCAAGTAGTTCACCGCACTGCATCTTTGTAAGAATCGGCATAAGTGGGTGTGATCATCATGAGCACATACCAAGCCTCAATGAGACGCTTGCTTGCTTAGAGGAGCTGGAGATAGTATCAATGAAGAGAGCGAAGTGCATTGGCATCATCATCATCATCATTGACGTCATTATCGTTTACTTCTACAAATTGCGGTGGATACATCACTGGTCATCAACAGTACTCTCATCAGTTCTCCTTTCATCATTTTGTGATACATCACTGGTTACTCTCATCAATGTTGTAAGAATTTTCAACTACAAATCGACAAATCTACAATGCTAATCAATGACATTGCATCTCCAAACAACACAAACAAGCCATCAAATTAGGGCATCCCACACAAACAAGTCAGAATCAAGCTTTATCGAGCCAAATAGCACAAAACCACAACACAAAAACTCTAAATCATCACTGAAAAACTTTTCAAATTAAATAGATCAAATTGAAGCTTACACAAGAGATGGCCGCGTGAGAGATCTGAGACAGGGCGAGAGATGGCCGCGTGAGAGATCTGAGACAGGGCGAGAGATGGCGAGGAGATCTGATGCAAGAGAGCTTCGATGAGCATATGAAATCGAAATCAAGCTTTTCTCGATTTCGGTCCTAGTGATCTCCATTAATGGCGAATGCGAACACCACGAGAGAGAAGGTTTGTTTGAGTTCACAGAGAGAGGGTTTGTGCGAAAGAGAGAAGAGAGAGGGTTTGTGTGAAAGAGAGAATGGCTTGTTAGAGTTTTGTGATTAAGTAAAAAGACCAAATTGCCCTCTCGGTCAAAAATCGTGTGAACAAGCGCGAGAAAAATTAGTTCAACGTAATCGGCACTGTTTTTAGTAGTTTGGTTTTTTTTCTTTGGTTTAAATTTTTTATGGCAGGTGTTAAGGTGCCTTAAATAATTTATAACAAATGACAAGGAAAGTACTTAGACTGTTTTGCTTCTTTAATAGTGGCAGACAATCCCTGCCACAATAAATGTTTTTGTGGCAATTTTTTAACTGCCATAAAATACCTTGTCACAACAAGCAGCTTTTCTTGTAGTGTATACCCCTTAAATATGTACAAAAAATATAAAAATCTCCCTTTGAGTCTGGACTCATGAGTCCAAGTAGATTTATTGTAAGCTATAATCCCTTTTACATTTAAGTATTTTCTTGCATTAAGTGACTACCTAATTATTATGAAAAGGGTACTGCTATTTGGACACAAGAGTCCAGACACGATAGATTTATTTATTTCAGATTCATCTTTCAAAAAGTTGGTGTTATTGTTGAAACACCCTAGAGAAATTGGTGTTTTCTCATTAACTTTTGTAAAAATTATTCACACATCCCTATGAGTCTAGACTCTTTAGTCCATATAGATTAATTGTTATGAAAAAGGATATGATAAGTTACTGGAAATTTTCTGGGATTGTATGTATTAGAGGCACGGTCCCAAGTTTAAGTATTTTTTTTTAAGACTGCACCTCTAACTCATAAAAATCGATACGTATATATATATATATATATATATATATATATATGTGTGTGTGTGTGTGTGTGTGTGTGTGTGTGTGTGTTGTAAATGAAATGGATATAGATGACTCTTCCTATTCAAATCATTTGTATTCCACCACTATGTGTGAGTGGTTACACATTTACATCATGTAATTGTAACTTATGATCTTTAACATTCTTGTAATGGCCTATATAAAGAACTCACATCTATATAATGGATACACCATATTGGAATGAAAGTTCTTTGTTTCTCCCCTATCTCTTCTCTTGTTCAATTTCTGGTTCTTTACTTTTCTTTCATAGCTTTGTTCAAAATAATTTCACAACACGTTATCAGCACGAGCTTGCTCTAGCATTAAGGATATTTTGAAGTTCAAGAAGGCTTGTTAAGGAGACATAGCTAGGAAGGTATAACTTTTATGAGTTCGGGTTATTTCTATATTATCTTGGTTGCTTCACTTTTATATGCATACTTTATTCATATATTATGCATTATAACGTCACCGATTGCGAAAGTATGCTCTGTAGTTACGTCTTGTACGATCTTCTACATCAGAAATCAAAAGTCAATATGTGACATAACTAGTTTTCTCGCTATACTACAAACAATTAATTATGCTCCATTCTTGATTTTTTTACATTGCAAATCATGTTATGAGTTTAGGTTGATAGTGGGTAAGCCTTGTCCCCAGTAAAGCTAAACATTGAAAGCGATATGGGTTATCCCGTTCGAGGAGGCATAGTTTTTAAGTAGAATTCGTTTCACCACCCAACCTGAAGGTTGTCCCACCAACTCATACAAGTAGTACATTTTGCATATTAATAATCAAGTTATGAGCATTCATTTAATCATATATTTTACATAAAAATGAGAATTTATGATGTCTTTATTTTTTATTATACTTGATTGAATTAATTGCCTTAATAATATTGACAACAATAATTACTCGTCAAGACAACGAGATGCTCAAATTATATATAAAGTATCTATGCAAGGCTATGCATATAAATATTTATTCGTCAAATATCTCTTTAGAATCTTTAGAGATTTGAAAAGTGAATATTTCACGTTATATTATCATTTCGCCTCATGGAGCTATCTATATCAGGGCCAAAATTGGTGATGCTCCAAAAGGCTCAAAATGAGCGGCTGGGTCTCACGCTACAAAATTTATATCAGTCAAATATCATTTATTATTCTGCAATTTCAATTACCTCTATATTGAAGATATACAGAAATATGACTGATGAGACAAATAAAGGTCACGTGGCTCGCCTCGATGTATTACTGCAACAAATTATCGAGCGCACACGTCAATCTGTTAAATATTAATTATGGATTGAATCCTTGTCTCGTGATAGCTGAGTAAAATAAAAAGATATTATAAATATAATATCACTCATGTCCAATTGGTTTAGCTTTAAATTAAGAAGCATATGTTGCATATGATGACCATGGTCGCAATTACAAATTTATGGACGTGGAAAAAGTGAAAAGATATGGTAAAAGTCATATTGACAATTCTATTGATAGTTAGAATAAAAAGTGGTGCACCACTAGAAAGGGTAAATTAGTATTGACAATGAGCGCTTATAATCGTGACATTCTTTTTCGTCACGTACGAAAGGCTATATTGCCTAAATATTGTCATATACATACCCAAATATTTTTGATATTTTACCATGCCTTCAAAGTCAAGGCAAAATTATGAATTTTACCATTAAAAATAGCTCAATTAAGTATTGACACATTAAGATGTGTTCAAATTATGAGCTAAATAAAGGCGAATAACGCATGTCTTGCTTATTGTACTACATGTACATTGTAATATAAAAAATATTTATCGAATTTAAACTTAGCAGAGGCTAATATTTATGCAATATATGGTACCACTATAATGTTGTCAATGCCTTATCTAGAAGTTATTCAATATGATTTGTTTCATCTGAGAATTTAAATTCCCTGCATTACCTTCTGGATTTTATTTGAAAAGACATACTGATGAAATAAATATCGTCATATGATCTAATGACATTCATAAGATGAAATGATGGATTTGATCATCAATTGCACGAATAATATTGAAAATTCGTGTGGACATCAATTGTGGAACTAAAAGATTTTATCAGCTGATGATTATAATTGTGCTAGTTGTTATCAAGGTAAATTAATAGTTAAATCATCCCCAAGTAAAATTGTTGTGGAATCTCCATTTTTTTTAGAACGCATTCAGGGAGACATATGTGGACCTATTCATTTTCACTGTGGATCATTTAGATATTTCATAGTTTTGATAGATGCATCAACTAGGTGGTCACATGTTTGTTTGTTTTCGACCCGCAATGTTGCATTTGCTAGACTTTTAGCGTAAATCATTAAGTTAAGAGCACAATTCCCTGACAACCCAATCAAGACCATCCGTCTTGATAATATCGGGGAATTTCAATCTCAAGCATTTAAAAATTATTGCATGTCTATAAGAATTACCATTGAACATTCAGTTCCACATGTGCATACCCAAAATGGTTTAACGGAATCTCTGATCAAACGCATTCAATTAATTGCCAGACCTTTAATCATGAGAACTAAGTTATCAACTTTAGTTTAGGGACATGCAGTCCTTCATGCAGCATCTATCATTCGTTATAAGGCCTACTGCATATCATAAACATTCCCCCATGCAACTCATTTTAGGACAACAACTAAATATTTCACACTTAAGAGTTTTTGGTTGTGCAATGTATGTTCCTATACCACTTCCCAATAGAACTAAGATGGGTCCACAATGAAAACTTGGGATTTATGTTGGATTTAACTCATCGTCCATTATAAAATACATTGAGCCCCTAACAGGGGATTTATTTACTGCACGTTTTGCTGATTGTCACTTTGATGAAAAAAATTTCCCACTATTAGGGGAGATAAGAAGTCAATTCAAAAGGAATGACGCGAAATTGTTTGGAATGCATCAACTTTATCATATTATGATCCACGAACAAATCAGTGTGAACTTGAAGTTCAAAAGATCATTCATTTGCAACAAATCGCAAATCAATTACCAGATGTATTTAATTATGCAAAACAAGTGACAAAATCACATATTTCAGCTGTAAATGCTCCTGCAAGAATTGATGTCTCTGTGCAACAAAATGCACAAGAACCAACGAAACACTTAAAGCGTGGAAGACCGGTTGGTTCAAAGGATACAATTCCTCGAAAGAGAAAAACGGGAGTAAAAATAAATACAAATCAAAATACTCCTGAGAAAGCACAAAAATCCTTTGATAAGGGTTTGTCAGAACAAGTTGATTCTGATAAAGAACAACTTCCTCTAGAAAAAAATGGAAAAGATGAAAGTAATGAGATCTCAATAAATTATTTAAACTCTGGTAAGATTTGGGATCGAAATGAAATTGTTCCTGATGATATATTTGCTTTTAATGTGTCCTTTGAAATATGTAAAAATGATGATGATCCAGAACCACGATCAGTGGACGAATGTCAAAAAAAGACCTGATTGGCAAAATGGCAAGATGCTATCTAAGCAGAGCTAAACTCGTTAAGGAAATGAGAGGTTTTTTAACCAATTGTCCAAATGTCAGATGGCGTAAAACCTGTTAGATATAAGTGGGTATTTGTACGAAAGAGAAACGAAAAAAAAATGAAGTTACAAGGTACAAAACAAGACTTGTAGCTCAAGGTTTCTCACAAAGACTTGGCATCGATTATGAGGAAACATATTCTCATGTTATAGATGCAATCACATTTCAGTTCTTGATAAGCCTTGCAGTCTCTGAAGGGCTTGATATGCGTTTAATGGAAGTCGTTACAGCATATCTATACGGATCTCTAGACAGTGAGATATATATAAAAATCCCTGATGGATTTGTAATATCCGATAAAATAAAAACCTCATAACATGCATTCTATAAAATTATAAAGGTCTTTGTACGGGTTGAAACAATCTGGACGAATGTGGTACAAACGTCTTAGTGATTATTTACTGAAAGAATGATATGTAAATAATCCGCTTTGCTCATGTGTCTTCATTAAAAGATCATCAACAGGATTTGTGATTATTGTTGTATATGTTGATTTAAATATAGTGGGAAACTACGACGACATCATTAGAACATCCGAATACTTGAAAAAGGAATTCGAGATGAAAGAACTTGAAAAAACAAGACTTTGTCTTGGTTTGCAAATTGAACATTTTTCAAGTGGAGTACTTGTCCATCAATCAAATTATATTAAAAAATTTTATATGGATAAGGCACATCCATTGAGCTCTCCAATGGTTGTCAGATCACTTGAAGTGGATAAGGATCCATTTTGACCTCATGAAAGTGATGAAGAGCTAATTGGTCCGAAGGTACCATATTTAAGTGCAATTGGTGCACTTATGTATCTTGCAAATTGTACAAGACCAGATATTGCTTTTGCTGTCAACCTACTTACAAGATATAACTCTTCACCAACTCGAAGACATTGGAAAGGTGTTAAACACGTTTTTCGATATCTTCGTGGAACAAGTGACATGGGTTTATTTTACTCGAGATGGGTTAAATTGAATCTCTAATGTTATGTTGATGCTGGATTTTTATCTGATCCCCACAAGGCCCGTTCTCAAACGGGATATATATTCACCTGTGGTAATACTGTTGTATCATGGAAGTCAGTAAAACAAACTATGGTTGCTACTTCTTCTAATCATTCTGAAGTACTTGCAATTCATGAAGCAAGTCGTGAATGTGTTTGGTTGAGAAACATGATTGAACATATTCAAGAATCATGTGGATTGCCTTCAATAAAAGATTCTCCAACCATATTATATGAAGATAATGCAGCATGTATTGCACAATTAAGTAAAGGATTTATAAAAGGGGACAAAACAAAACATATTTCACCAAAATTCTTTTATACGAATGAGCTTCAGAAGAATGGTGAAATTGATGTCAAGCAAATCCGATCGAGCGATAATCTTGCTGATTTATTCACAAAAGCCTTACCAACTACGACATTTAAAAGGCTTACATATGGTATTGGCTTGCATAAACTTAACGACATTGCAAGGAAAGAAACTGAACAAGTTTCACCCATGTTCACATGAGGGGGAGTTATTGATTAATGTATTGCACTCTTTTTCCCTTAGCTATGGTTTTATCCCATTAAGTTTTTCTAGCAAGGTTTTTAATGAGGCAATCTTAACAATATTATACCCATCTTAATATTTATGAGAATAGTGTACTCTTTTTCTTTTACTATATTTTTCCCACAAGATTTTTTTTAGTAGAAGTTTTAACGAGGCACAATATCTTAGCAAGTGTCATCCAAGGGGGAGTGTTGTAAATGAAATGGATGTAGATGACTTTTCCTATTCAAACCATTTGTAATCCACCACTATGTGTGAGTGGTTACACATTTACATCATGTAATTGTAACTTATGATCTTTGATATTCTTGTAATGGCCTATGTAAAGAGCTCACATCTATGTAATGGATACACCATATTGGAATGAAAGTTCTTTGTTTCTTCCCTATCTCTTTTCTTGTTCAATTTCTAGTTCTTTACTTTACTTTCATAGCTTTGTTTAAAATAATTTCACAACAATATATATATATATATATATAAAATAATATGAGACTTAGATCGATATGGCAACCTGTTGTTCCGGTTGCTATGAAAGTAATGAACATTAATTACGTTGAAAGTACATTGAAACACCACTTTCTCGCGTCCAATTAATTTGCATCGAAACACATCCATCAAAAGGTTTTAAAAAACACAATTATTAGTTATTACCTTCCTGTGCTAATACAACTGTAATTATTATTATTACGGGTAGTGCTATTTGAATTTGTGAGTTCAGACTCAAAATTTTTTTTAATTTTAAATACATCTTTAAGCAATTAATGAAACAACTATAATTACTTATAAAATTCTTATTATACCCTTTAAATATGTACAAAAAATTTAAAAACCTCCTTATCAGTCTAGACTCATGAGTCCACGTAGATTTATTATACTATTACTCCATGGCGGCTTCCGATCATCATCTCAAATAGGTGGGGTTCTTTAATCCATTGCTTATTTGGACCTTCAGATCAGTTTTTATTTTCTTTCATTTTTTTTTTTAATTCACTGACCATTAGAACTAGTGTTATTCTTGGTACAATATTGTATAAATGATGTATGTATAATTGAATGACATACTAGCTATTATAATCTAATAAATATAATATTACCCTCACTTTATCTTGAAGTATATGCATACTACTCATCATTTAAATTAAATCGACTTGTTTACATTGATACAGAACAAGAGTTTAGACACCTCGTGAAATAACGTCACGTGTATAAATATTTGATGTACTTTTTACATTTTGGTCCTTTCACTTTTACTTTTGTGTATATATGGCATTTTATAATTAGTAGACATTACTAACTTTACACTCTAAATATTAACAAATTCCCTTCGAGTATATTTGGGAGAGAATTTGCTAATGTTTAATAATGTAATGTTAGTAATGTCTACCAATAGTATAATGTCACGTGTATATATATATATTTGATGTACTTTTTACATTTTTGTCCTTTCACTTTTACTCTTGTGTATACGTGACATTTTATTATTAGTAGACATTATAATTTCACACTCTAAACATTACCAAATTCCCTCCTTAGTTATTTAGGCCCTATTTGATTGGACATAAGAGGATAATGTTCCAAAGAAAATAATAAATTTTGTAAGAAGATGAGATTTTTTTGCTTTTGATTGTCAAAATTTTCTCGCAAACATTTTTTCACGATTGCCAATTTTTTATATTAAGACTTATATATATTTCTACATACCTCTTTTAGTTCGAGAGGAAGTTAAAGAAGTAAGATAATTTTAAAGACATATGAGCCCCCAACTTCCCCTAGATAGGGAAAGATAACTCACTTAAAGAGGGGGGACAGGGGTGAGTGAGTTATTTTTCTATGGGAAATGATCACTATTACCCTCATTTAATGTTATATCTCTTGCCTTATCTCTCTCTCTCTCTCTCTCTCCTGCGTGGAACTAGTAAAGGGCATTTATGTCAATTATATTATTTTACTATTTTTAAAATGTGGAACTTCAAAGAAAGTTCAAAGTTGAACCAAGCGTGAAAAGTAAAATTTCTTTTTGAAACCAACAATTTCATTAGTGGTTAACTTTTCGGAAGTTAAACTTCTCTAAAAGTTAGTAAAATGAACCAAACAAGCCCTTAAGTTTTCCTTTAAAAAATGAGTTTCCATATATAATGAGTTTCTATATTAAGACATATTAATTTATATTTTTAATATGAAAATTAATATATTCAAAATATATGGTAAGTTTTTATATTTATTTCAAAACTTGTCGTTGGTGAGTTTTGAAGTAAAAAACTCTTTTATGTGCGATCAAACACATGTAGAAAATTTTTCTTATGAACATTTGCTTGAGAAAAAACTTTTTAAGAAAATGTTCTTTTAATTTTTTGTAGAGCATTTTCCTTGTAATCAAACAGGGCCTTAGGTTTGTTGTTGGCATTTGATTCGCCTATCAAGAAATGGTTGATCCCTCAATCTCATAAAGGTTTATTGTTGGCATTTGATTCGTCTATCAAGAAATGGTTGATCCCCCAATCTCATAAAAGTGAGAGCACGTGCACTTTATAATTATAGGAAATTATTAGAGTAAATCACTTTGGGCACCGATTCAGTCGGGTGTTGTACAATACACGCTAAACTACGTGCGTGCGTATTAACTGGATGAGTGCCTAAAGTTGGTGTTTAAAGTAGGTTAACCAAATTTTTCCTTAATTATAAGTACATTCATTTTACAAGTTGTAATTTCACCAATCTTCATTTGAACATCCTACCTAGAAAGAATTAAATTTGTCCAACAAAAACAAACATCTATTAATGTGTTGTGTCTAAGAGCATCTCTAATGAAATATTGATTAAATGTCAATGTATGTCACTTAAGATTAAATTGATATTGAGATGAAAAAAAAGTCTTAAATGAAATGTGCATTTAGAATACCATGTTAATGTGGCATACAAAAAATTGAATGTGAACTCTAGACATTTAAATTGATAGCCACATAGGATTTTATTTCTTTTTTTTTTATTAGTTGGAATTTGATTTCTTTTAAAATTAAAAAATAAATGTCATCTCTTGAACTGAGGTTCAATCATATCTATTATTAAAGATCAATTTTGAAATCAATATTTATTTAAACTACATCACATTAATGAGGACAAAAATCCGGATAATCCAAATCTACCATTGAGATGTTTTAACGTTCAAAACTTCTTAAACCAGGCGAAGTTTTCTTTACAACCGTTGGATTAATTTAAGAGACGAGTGGGGGTGATACTGACACGTCACACGCAAAATAGTAGGTCTGAGGAACGTTGGTTATATTTGGCGGCATGCGATAGGGTGGGGTTATGACGTGGCTTTATTTGGACCCACCACGTTGTTGGAACATGTGTTTGGCAGTGTTGCTTCTCTGTTGCACGTGAATGAGGAAGCTTCAACCTAATGAATGACGGACGTGTCTATAAAAGGAACGGACCCGGGTTTTCTCTCACCCCTACAAGGAAGGTAACATTTGTGCTGATGGTTTAGCCTCCTTCGCAAAGACTTTTGCTCAAGGTCTTAACCATCGCGAATCAAGAATCTGATTACTGAAGACAACAGTGGTCACCAAATCAAGATTTCGCTTATTGTAGCTTCTCTTTGTTTTTGCTACCTTATAATAGGCGAATCCTCCATTTTCTATATATATATATATATATATATATATATAAAAGAGCACCGTTATGTATACCCTAATTGTTTATAAAGACACTTTAATAATGTACTAATTTATATGCATTTTAAAGTTACTTGAGAGAACATTGGGGTGCACACAGAGCGGCTCAAAAAAAATGATGACGTTTAAAATCCATCAAAAGTTTCTAATATAGTTAATTTAGCACACTGCAAAAAGTTCATTTATTTAAAAATTATTATAAAATTTAAATAATGTTGAAAAAAGAATTTCATTTTTTTTTTTTTTGAAGTTTGTAAGGATTGAATCTAAGTTTCTCGACTACCTTAATTAGTTAGGATAAAACGCTTTGTCTACTGCCTTAATTAGCTAGGATGAAACACTTTTTTTTAGGTAAATTGTAATTTAGTCTATGAGATTTGGTGTAATATGCACTTTTTTTGGTAGGAGCATAATATACACTTTATGTAACGGTTCGAATTTAATTCGCCGTTATTTATGGCGTATTGCAGACGTGGCGGACAGCTCAGACACCCGTGGGGCCCGCAGCTAGGTTAGAGCGCCTGGAGTTAGGTAAATAGTTATTTTGTATGTTATTTTATTTAATTTGCGATGTTTATGTTAAAATAGGTTAAACGACATCGCGATGTGTGTAATTATATTTTAATTGACGTGTGAGATTGTGTGTTAAGTATTCGCCTCGATATGCGTGTCAACGTGGGTACCGAATAGACAAAAAGATGAAATATTAGGTCGAGAAAATATTACATATATTAAATGAATTAAATGTGATAAAATGGTAAATTAGTGGGCGCCTAGGGACACGCGGGGTCGTGGTCGACACGCGTGGGTGGTACAGTGGTGTGCACTGTGACGGCCTCAATTTCCTCGTGCAATTGGGTACGTCGGGCCTAGACCCGTACAAGCCCCGAGTCATCACTCGGTAACCTGACGAGCCTAGTCAGCCTCCTATTTAATCAATTTAGTAATTTATGAAAGAGTTATTGCAATAATACACAGCGGAAGACTAAAACAATTATAACAAAGGGGAAATAACTCAATCAAGGGAAGTATAGGAATTCTATAAGTGTGAAAATTCCCGGGTATCTATGTACAATTCGATAAGTATATATACATGATACCAATCTCATCAAAATATCAAGTTCAATAATCCCAACATCATAAGTATGAAACGATATACAAATCAGCAAAAATATAAACACCTACTCTAGAGTCTCTCTAATGTCGCTGCTAATCCTCACAGTAGATCACCTAGGCAGGGCCCCTTGCCCTTACTGCTCTCCACCCTATCTGCACCCACAGTCACAAACTAGACGGTGAGCAACTGAAGAAATCGAAAGTAGTGCCAGAAGAATATAACAGTAATTCATGAATTTTCAAATAAAACAGTCTAAATATCATGCAGGAATTGAAAGACAGGAAATTAAATAAACAAGGTGCATGATAGACAGACTGAAATTAATAACAATCGAAACATGCGTGTTCTACGAGTCAAGAGAGGCCATAAGTGGTCTAAAATCCACAACAAATCCACAACAGCGATGTCGCAACATCGATAACCACAACAATATCCACAACAATCCAGTACATGGTATCACACAATCACTAGGGGTGGTCAAACACTCGTGCGCACGAGTGCCCGCGTTTTATCCCTTCTAGTGCAGGCCGCATGTACATTCGAGACACACACTTATGCCAAGAACACACATACAAGGAATATGGAATGGAATGCCAACAAGTAGATCAATTCAACAATATCAATGAATAGAGGATGTATAAATCACATGTTATTTCCTTACTGGCCTATTAACGTACAAATGTTTTTTAGGGCAAGTGTACTTACCTGAACTAGCGTAACTCGGTACTACTCCGTGACTTTAACGTGTTTCCCGTGTTTCTCAACTTCCTGACAACGAATCAAACACCGAATATTGTTTTAGAGTTCGTGTTTAGTTTTAGGGTGATTCCCGTAAACTTGGTTTGAATTCATTTAATTAACGTAATCCATACTATAGTTGATGCCCTTTACACCCTGGTTGGGTTCTTGTTGGGTCCACGTGTCAAGCCTATATTCACCTAAGTAGGCTTAATATGTGGACACTTGTTGGGCCTAAATACATAAGCTCATTCTTATATTTTATGCCTTCGTCTTGGCCTCAAGTTGTACCTATTCTATTGGGCTTTTATTGGGTCCTAACATCACCCATTTACACCTCTTTTATATTTGTTATGGACCCTTATTATATAATGTTTATTTAGGCCCTTATTGGGCCTTAACACAAGCCCACAATTAATATTTAAAATTGTCCATACACTTCCTTGTTTTATTTATTCACACACACATATAATAATGTACTTTATGGTTACATACACACACACAACTGATGTGTACATCTCACTGGTGTGCACACTCACACTTCACATACACACCACTGTTTTGTGCGCACAACACCTGTTGTTGTGTGCATCCCACTGTTATTTACACCCCATATTCACATGCATTAATATGTCACTTTATTGCTTAAAACTATATTATATACACTAATCCATTCTCACACCTATAACCATTGTGTACACCCCACTGTGGTGTACACATACAAGCTGTTGTGTACACCCCACAGTGGTGTACACACACACACCCATTCATGCACTCCATGCACACCAAACCACACCAAAACCGTCACCTATACACATTCACACAACTGTCTTTACAATACCCCATGAAACTGTACCACATAGTACCTCCCCCCTCACACCCCAACGGGGGTGTGCACACACAGCCATACACACCCTACGCCATCCCACACTTCACGATTTCCCTTCAACACCCATAATCCAATTGTTCACATTCATCAAAACATCCTACACTGTACACCAAAATTGTCCACACAACACTCACACAACCGCCATACTTGGGGTTACCTTCGGTCAGCCTCAACCAGCACCAGTGTCGGTCATCCAAAACCGTGGTGCAAAATGTCACCAAAGCAGTCGCAAAATCGATCCAAAAACGTGAAAACAGTGAGTAAAATGGAAGCATAAAACAATGGAGAGAGGAAGAGAATCGTGGGAGAGAAGCTCACCTAGCTACCTCCGGTGATCGTTCGTGGTTCCAGCACCATGGTGAGTAGCGGTGGTGACTGGAAAATGAGAGGGAAATCAGCCGAGAGTGAGAGAGAAAACATGGACTGCCGAGAGAGGGGAGGGAAAAAGAGAGAGAGAGAGAAGCTCACCTCCACTTCGACGGTGGGTGTTAGGACGTCAGGCTCGACGATGGTGGCGGTGGTGGTTGTCCAGCCAAGAATGGGAGGACTGTGGCGTGAGAGGGTCGAGAGCCGAGAGTGTGAGTGTGGAGAGGAAAACCGAAAGTGAGTGAGTGAGAAAACGAGAGAGGGAGAGAGAGAGAGAGAGAGAGAGAGAGAGAGATGTTGGAGAGAGAGACTCACTCGGGGGGGTCAGCATCGCCGGTGGGAGGCGGCGGCAGTGACGAGAGGGAGAAGACGATGAACAGTGACGGCAGTTGTGGAGAAGAAGATGAATAGTGTGTATTAGGGTTTTAGGTATAAAACGTTTTTATATAAGTGAATTAATGCGAAATGACCATTTTGCCCTTGAGTTTAAACTTGCACATCCCTTGGACAGCTACCCTTATGGGTCATTTGGCTCATCATCCTAATTTAACACATATACACATCTCTATGCCCATCCAATGGTTCTCCTCACCATATTGTGTCACTTTAGCAATCTTATCCTATATTGACCCATTAGATTAATTTTATTAAATTATAAATAAGGTCACACAAATTTTCGCCTACTCGGTACACAGTGCCTCGCGTCCGACATGCTTCTCGAGGCGGTCCTACACTTAGTATTCAACTAAGTTTCCTCATGTCTAAGTTATACTTTATTGATAAAATTGTATTTCCCCAACTAAGGTCATATATTTCATTTGACTTTGTTTACTAATAATGTCCACTAAAACGGTTCTCGAAAACCCCGTTTAATTAACTAGGTGACACCTCACTCAATTAAAAATATAGCCTGAACGGCTCGAGACCCGTAAAATACTAATATACTAATACATGCGACCGAGTACGCTCGTTGGCGCGCACGATGAAATTATGAACGTGAAAATATAGGTAAATATGTATATATAATATATATATATATATGAAAATCAGAAAATAAATAAATAAATATGAAATTACCTTTAAGGGTATGGAAGGAAAGAAAGAAATGAGATATGCACGGGGGATTTCGGTCATTTCCCCAATAAATCGCCTCTTCTTCTTCGTTAAATTGAAATCGAAGAGAATGAAGAAAAAAAAAACAGAAGAGAGAGACCGAGACGGAGAAGAGGAGGAGGAGGAGAGCTCTGGGGAGTTCGCGAGCACGACGACGTCGAGGTGAGTGGTGTGGTTAGTTGTTGTGGTTGTGTGCATTGTTGTTGTGTGGTGGTGAGCTCGGCCATGGCTCCGCCATGGTCGAAAATTAAAGTTGGTTCCAAGGATGAAGACGACGTGTGGTCTCCCCACCCTCCCAACTCCATTAGTGAAGAAAGGAAGAAGGAATTGGAAGGAATGAAAAAAAAAAAAAAAAAAAGGAACAACAACAAAAGAGGAAAAAAAGGCGTCTGTTGCGGCGAGGAAGACGATGGGGGGGGGTGCACGGGCCACGCGGGTGGGCCAGGGTGGAGCCGCCCCTGGAGCCCGACTCGGACCGGTCCAGTGGGTCCAGTGGGTCGAGTCGACCCGATCCAGGGGACCCACCATAATATTTCAATAATATTTTATTTTATTTTATTCTATTATTTTATTTAAATAAATTAAAATAGTTTTAAATAAAATAAAATAAAATATAGAAAATAGCTAAAAGTTATGGAAAAATTCAGAAAAATGCAGAAAAATATGAGAAATTAAAAAATGGGTCAATAAATGAGTTTTTGATATTTTCTCGGGATTTTGGCGAGTTGTAGTCGAGGTTTTACCTCGAAAAACGTAAAATTGACATAATATGTCAAATTGAAGCTAATTCAATGATAAACAATCTTAGGTACATTTGGGGTGATAATTTGGATTATCGAGTGATTATTGGAGCTAGACGGGTTTAATTTTCGGGACGTGGAGTGCGGATTGAGGTGTGTAGTATCCCAACTGAAATTATTTGAGTATTTATTTATTTTGGCATTTGAATTCAATTCCTTTTATTTCAATACTCTATTCTTGGTTATGATTATATGGGCGGACGTTGAGCGAGGCTCCCTCCGTTCCATTCTTGTGTGTATGTCCACTACACCATATCACGTGCTACCAGATCGAACTCGGTGAATAGAACGACCTAAGTGTCACGTCGTGGCATGTGTCGATGCGCGCAGCAGTGTAACGCCGGCCATCGAGCGGATCCAAATGCTTGCCCTACTTGAGTTGGACTCGTTGGAAGTATTATGTGGAAGAGTCCGAATTATGGTGTAGTCTGACCTAGGAGCTAGGAACACACTTTGAATTTTTCCTATTAATTATTCGTGCGATGAGCGCAGTTACCTGCATTTATTTCCGCATGTTTATTTAATAGCTTTATTTAAATTTCAGTATTTACTTTCATTAATGCTCACTTAATTTCTTTGGGAATACTCACTCTGGACTCGTCATCTATCTTTTGTGATGGCTTGAGTGCAGATTCTAGATCGAGCAGGGGAAAGGGCAAGCTGCCAGAGTACTGTGGAGCCAAGACAGCCCGACTTGTACGTTTGTATTATATTTACTTTGTTTTATTATGGGTTTGGGTTTTGAGAAACTTTATATATATTGAACTTTTTGGTGACTTCAGAGGTATTTATGGTTGTGTAAGGGTTTTTCACACTAGGTTTATGGTTTATGTTATACCTTTAAAGTATCATAATCCTAGTAAATGTGATGATAATGCTTCCGCTGTGCTGATTTGAGGATTTCAGGATAACTTAATATAACATTTAATTTCAGTACAACTTTATCAACAAAAGGACAATTTACAAGGTTTAAAATTATAAAATGAAGGATGTAATCCAATGTAGAGCAAAGCTGTCGCTGATAAGACAGACTGTGGGTCCGCATTGGCCCCTGTGGCGGTCTATTTGAAGAATAGGCCATTACACTTTAATCCATATAGTTAACAAAATATACATTTTAGTGCTTATACATAACTTTCGTCAAAACCACTATTAATATAATATTAAAAAACTAAATTATCCTCGTAAAAGAAGGCTAAAGTGAGTTGATGAATTGACCTTGTGAAATATATATGATTCTTGGGTTAGCCGTTATTTTTTAAAAAAAGATAAAAATTCAAGAATTGGTTGTCCACTATTGTAAATAATAAAAGAAATTATATGAAATACAGTTCAAGGTTAAATTTAAAAACAAATAAATAAATAAAAAGTTAGTGTCACATTGCTCTGTTTTTTTTTATGTGCCACCTAACAATTAGCTATATAAGTTCACATATAGCTTAAAAATGAAGGTTGATTATAATAAAAAAAATACAGTTAAGCAAAAAAATACTTGTTAATATACCCAAACTACAGTTACACTTTTTTTTAAATTCCATAGACTTGCTCTTTAGCCTCAATAAAACCTAATTAAAAACTTAAAATATAAAAAGGGTGATAAAAAAAAAAAAAATATATAAAAGGAATGGTATTATTATTGGCAAAATAAAGATGTTACATTATAAAAAAAAAATATAATAACAAAAAATAAACGGAATGATGATTTTGACTAGTAAAGTGTAAAACAGAGGGACTAAAAAAATCTAAAATCTTTTTCTTGATTTTCTTTTGTAATTTTTGTTATTGAAGTTGGCGGTGGTTCCAATCAAATCTTTTTACACTTTGTTCATACGATAAACTGCAGATCTAGTCAGTTTTGTGAAGATTGATCCATCCTTGTTGCGGTGCATCTTCATCAACGATGTCGCGTGGATGATGAAAGTCTTTGATTTGTCTTCTTATTGGGAAGTTAAAAGTTTTTTTTATTCTTGTTGAAAAGTTTTGTTATTCGTTATGTGATTCTAGTGATGTTTATGTATTGTAATGAGTTTCAACATTGTAGAGAACAATCTCTGATTGTTAAACTCTTTCAATTTCACAATCGCATTCACAACCAAATTAATGGCAATTCATTTAAATAAATAGGATTAGTGAATCAATGTACTTAATTTTATGTTTGGTTCTATATTGAGCCATGAATTAATTAATTAAATTTTGTTTTCTCTTAAAAAAATATGGGGACTATAAAGTGCATATTTTGCCAAGGAAAATGATAGTCTAACACACTTTAGACGCACATTTTTATTTTTTAGCTATTCATGATGTTTTGTTATATGTGGGAGCTTACACTGGGGAGACAAAAAAGATCTATAAATGGTTAAAAACAAATATGCGCCCTAATTATACGCTCAAATTGTGTTAGATTATCATTTTCCTTTTGCAAAATCTCAGGGATTGAAATGCAATTTACCACTTTTTTTCTGTCAATGAGTTGGCAATCCTCCTTAATTGGACGATTAACTGTATATGCGTAGACATTGATGCTCAAAAGATTAAATCAAGAGACAATACATCAAATTAGAAGTAGATGTTTTTATAACTGAATAATTTTTGTAAGGAGGCAGTGAACAATTAATTTGAGATTGAAGCTTTAGTAGAGGACATATTGTTGTTTTTTTTTTTTTGAGAAAATGGTACATATTGTTGTAAGAATTTGGTAATCAGGTTGAATGCCTTGATCACTAGCTAGCTACTCAAGTATGTGCTAACTCGATCTTTTAAGTTTCGGCTTGATTTATACTAGGTACAAAAATAAAATAAAAATAAGAAGTGTATTTGATATGATTGATAATGCACACCCCAATTGATTTGTTGCTGCATAAAGTTATTAAGATATGTTTGATGACATAATAAATCTTGCCATCCAACTTTAAAAATATATTTTTGTTTCTAATCATAAGATGAGCACCCAACTGACTCTAGTGGGAGAAGTCCATGTTTATCGATAAAAAAAGGAAAAAAATTAAAAAAACAACAACAACTTTGCCTATTTCAAAAGAGATACATTCCACCATAAATATTTCACCTTTGGAAATATTTTTTCAAGAGAAATTAGCCTTGCAGTATTCGAAAATGGCTAATGGGATTGCGTAATTTTTGGGCTGAGATCTATAATTGGGCCTGCATGTGCATGTGCATGTGCATGGGCTTGATCCAAAACAGGACTCGATACATTGGTTGGGTTCACTTGTCCTGTCGTCCATCTTTGTCGGCGGGAATAGATCCATATTTTATTTTATTTTATTTTTACTTGGAATAGATCCATATTTGATTGGCTTAATTCGGAACAAACTTGTCCTCGCATAAGCTGAACTCAAAATGCACTTTTTTTTTTTTTTTTTTTTTTTTTACTTATTTTAAACCATACTTTTCGCCAAAAAAATGTTTGAAATCTAATTATATATTCTAGTTTCACATAAATCCAAATGTGTGTGTCTGCTTCTTGTCCTCTAGGCGCTAGACAAGTTAGACATGGCTGGGCCTTGGTTATTATTTAAAGCAATGAGTTCAATCAACATCAATGTGTGCGTTTGTTTTTGAGAAAGAAATGAATGCATTGCAAATTTTTGACATTTGTGTTTCCAAGCCCATGTGAAACAAATCCTTGATTCTACATCAAGAACACTGTAAAGCTTTAGTGTATTATTTATGTGCAGGGTATCGTGTTAACAAATTATTTGAGCATGAAAATTACTTGTCAGGACAATATATCGAATGTTTCTTTCTAATATTGTTTTTTTCTTAACAAAAAACTTATGGTGTAATTAAAGTTACTATTAATAATTATTATTTTTGTTTAAAAAACTTATAATTATTATTATTTTATAGAAAACATATACACGCACTCTTTAATAAAAGTAATTTAAAAAATTATAAAGACTTTTATTTTGGAAAAGTGATTATATTGATGGTTTATAATCTAAAAGATAATTATTTTATTATAATTACAGTTGAGTTTTTCAACAAGTATAATATATTGCAATATCAACTTCAAAATAAATATTATAACTCTTCAACGAAAAAACATTAGTCTACACCAAATGATAATCTTAACTACAAAAAGTTAAAAGATTCGAATATATAATTTTTAAAAGACGATGTTAATGTGACCTTCTGTATCTTATATACACACATCTTGAAATAATTTTTTATTCGTTAAAAAATTGTCACGAAAAACAAGCACTCATTTTATTTTTTATTTTTTCATCAGTATTTCAATTTTTCCTGATTTGTTTGTTTTTTTTTATTTGGTCACAGGATTTTTTTTTATTTTATACTTTTTCAAATCAGTAAATCTTGTTGTTAACACCGGAAGATCACAACCAAGGTACAATTAGAATCATGAGACAACAGAGCGTATATACCCAAGAAATCTACGTGGCAGAGAGGCATACGGTACGCAGCATCAAAACCTTTCATCCTGATGTAGTGCCCTCATCATTTCCTTCCGTGTCCAACTTCTCCACTTCCCCGACCCACGTCGCGTCACCTTCGAAAGCGACGGTCGGCAGGCCTACGATAGGGCCCACAATCCCTCCAAGCCCGCACGTGCGCTTCATGGGCCCACGTGACCTACCCAGGCCCACGACGTCCCCTATCTCCCCCACGTGTCTCTCAATGCTAAATCTGTTCACTGGGCAGCCAGATCCACCCAAGCCCGTCTTATTTAAGAATTTTTACCTAATATTTTATATTTTCTAATTTCTAATTAAGTAAATCAGGAAATTTATTAATTCATCATATTCTAGTAAGAGGCAAACAAAGAGAAATGAAATTTTTAGCCACACACATTTAGAGAGAATAATATATATAACTTAGAGGTGGAGGTAAGGATATGTATGGGGGCCATGGCCCCCTAACATTTTCTCATCTAATAGTATACACCCCTTATCCTTTGAAAAATAAAAAATAATACATTAGCCTCCCTCTTTCTAGCTACATGTATATACACTTTCATCAAAGACAAATACATAGTGTGATTTAGAAAAGCATTTGCTACAAAATTGATGTGGGTTATGTACACCATAATTTGTGCATGCACATGTCTCAATAGAAGAAATGAAACATTATGATGAAATATATCGTTGTTCTTAATTAATCAACTTTCTTCTTTCTTCTTAACAAAATTAATCGACTTTCTTTAACACCTTTTGAGGCGTTCTATATATTGATTCGTCGATAGTTGATCGTTCTCTCTATTTTATATGCAATATTGCAACCTCATCTAATAGTTTATTCGATGGTGCTTTATCATCTCTACTAATTTTCTCCTGATTACAACATACTCCTACTAGTTATCTCTCGATCATAACTTTGTTTCAAAATGTCTCCATCAAGACCTATTTTCATACTATTTATTGTTAATTCATTCACCAATTAATGATTATTGATCTCTATAAAATAATGTGAGTTGTGTTGCATAATTATTATTTTTTAATGTTAAATATTATATGAAATTAAAGCTAGTGTTAATTAGTAAGTGAATCAAATAATCAAATTTTTTACTGTAAGTCAGAGATCAAGTTAGTAGTTAGGATTATTTGATTGATATATAATAGTGACTATATACTATACCTCAATTTAATTATTAAGGGTTTATTTTAAACAAAATCTTTACATAAGAGCTTAACACGATGAAATTAAGGCAAGATATTAATGGGTAAGGTTTTTTTTATCAAGTCTAATATATATTAGTAAGTTTGGCGTCCCTTGTCCCAAGAGTCTGGCTCCACCCCTTTGCGGACAACATAGTCAAAGAAGTTTTTCAGTGTAATATTAATCTTAAAATTTGAGAACATATTCTCAGTTAAAGTTTCATGTTGTTAGAGCAGATATCTTGCAGTTACATATGTATTCTAGACCGAATTTGACCTTTGCTAAAAAAAAGAGAGTAAACATAGTTAATAAAACGTCTAAAAAAATAGGAAGTAGAAGTTTGCCTAGTAGTGTAATTAAGTTGTATCAATTAATTTTGATGTCTAAAATTCAAACTCTATTTAGTTAACAGTATTCAACACATTTATGAAAAATGATGCAAGTACTTAGCAAATATACTAACTCGCCACAATCGTCTGTATGACACTTGATCGAAACTCTAAACTCATAAAAATAATGCTAGAATAATATATTGATGATCTTATTGTGCACCTAAGAGCATCTCCTATGAATTATTGAATATGAATTTAAAACTCTAATAAATGAAGAAAAAGTGACGTATGGTGCGTGTGGGATACAATGGGGTGGTGACATGGTAAAGTTGTGGGCCTACAACGCATGACATGCCGACCTCAAGATTTGAAGCCACTACAATTTTGGCACTCCATTTGGATGACGCATTTTGATGCGGGTGCTACACTGTTGGGTGCTTCTAGGTAGGGCTCATTTTATTAGGGCATCGCTATATAAAATGAAATAATAAATTAAAAAAGTAAGTGATTATTATTTGGTGCAAAAGATCATGTATTTAGTCGGACATGAGAATATTGTGTTTTGTACTTTTTGCACTCAAGTGCTATATTTGCACCAAATAATATTGTGCTATATTTTTGCAAAAGTAAATGATTATTATTTGGTGCAAAATGTAATACTTGAGTGATGCCCTAACAAACGCAAACTAGAATTTCGATCATGCCCCATATACGCAAGTGAATGTGTTTACTAAGTACATGTAGTTGCACTTGCCTTACTTTTTATTTTATTTGTTTATCGAATATATATACTAATCCGCATTTGTCACTTGTCACTATTGGAATTAAACTCTGTGGCAGGGTTTCAACTCCTTTCAGTTGACATGATTAACGCTATCTTCTTTTTTTCCAGGAATGATTTACTCTATATTTAGAGCTTAAAATTACTTTGTTTAAAGAGATTGGCAATCTGTACCAAAAAAAAAAAAGAAAAGAAGAGATTTGTAATAATTTTAAGGGAATGTTAGATTAACACCACTGATAACACAATATAATTAATGCAGAAGACCAGTGGACGAGTGGCTCCAGGCACTTGACATTCGACCCTTTTAAGTAATGATCAAGAGTACGAGTCTTACAAATGGAGTCCTCCCTATTGAAAAAGTCAAAGTCTCTAATAGGCCAACTATGGTTAATCGAGCTGAGTAGTCAATTAGTTCAAGGGTAATTAGTTCAAATTTTTTTAATTTCAAAACATCGAGCAATTAATGAAACAAATACTTGTAAAATTCTTATTATACCTCTTAAATATGTACAAAAAATTTAAAAACCTCCCTATGAGTCTGAACTCATGAATCCAAATAGATTTATTGTTAGTTCAAATATCAAATGGCTAATATCAAAAATAAATAAAATTAATGCAAATCCGCACGCGTATTAACACTAAGGATGCGGGGTATGTGTTTTATTATGTTGTGATGTTATTCAATTTTTTCTCATAAAAGAATGTTTGAATAACACCCCTAACGTACAACACAACTCCCCGTAGCAGCTGTCGGTGTTTATCTCAAGATGCAAACTCATGAATGTATTATGAGATTCAAAACACGGTGGGATGTGGAAGTCGAGGTGGCTGATAGAGGATATTGTTAGCTTATGTTTTGTTTGGTTCATTTTACAAATTTTCAGGGAAGTTTTCTTCTAGAGAAACTTAATTTTCTGATAAGTTAACTACTAAGGAAGTTATATTTTTCACGTTTGATTTAACTTTGAACTTCCTGAAAAATTTCAAATTTTAAAAACAATAAAATAAGTTTTCAAAGACAATAAAAATAAAATAAAATAATATAATTGATGTAAATACCATTTACACTAATTTTAAAAGAGAGATTGTAGGGAAATAAATGTAAAGAGAGCGTTAAATGAGGGTAGAAGTGTTCATTCTTTCTGAAAAAGATAACTTACTCACCCCCAAACGAGGTTATCTTTCTCTATGTAAAAAAGTTATGGGTCAAATGTTCAGGAAAAGTTTTTAAAAATATATAAAATTTTTAAAAATATATAACTTTTCGAAATCAAGAAGCAGTTATTGAAACTTAACCAACTAATTATGGTTTAAAATTTTTTTGGGTATCTCATTTTCTTATCAACTTTTCTCCAAATCAAGCAAGGCATGTTATTCGAAAATTTTAAGCTCTTAACCAACTAATTATGGTTTAATGTAAATTTTTTTTAGGGTAACTGCTGGCAACTGCCGACATGGCCCACCAGTCTCCACAGTAACTCCCGATTCATTCTTTTTGATCTTTGCTTTTACCCAATCAGACGACGAGATATGATTGGATGTGTGACGTGCGACATGCAAATATTTACAGTAACTTTCCGCCATGCCTCATAAATGCACGCACGTTAATCGATCACTGATTGCGCGGTCCCCGAATCAGACGGCTCTCGTTTTTCCACATCACCTCATCATTCTCCGTTTCACATCCCTATTCGCGTCGGCGCTTCAATGCCTGTCAACTTGTCACGTCCCTCATTGATTTGTCTCGCAAGATCAATGGTTTGCATTTTTCGGAGTTTTTTTAACTTGAAATGACGTTTCTACCCTCGCACCTACGTTTTAATGATTGCCTTGGTACCTTTTTCTCCTTAACCCTGCCCTGCCTTCCATCTCATCAGAATTTTGGGACTAAAAAACAAGAAAAATACTAAAGTGATCAAACTATTAATACTCACTAAAATATACGTATCCTATTTTTTTTTTATTTATTTATTTTATAATTTTATTATTGAGGATAATGTTAACTCTCGACACTCATTATGACTATAAAATTATTTAAAAAATAAAATAAAAAATAAGGTGGGTGCTCATTGTAACGACTTTAAAAATCTAACTCGTGTCACGTATGTCAATTTAAATTATACAAAGACTCATTGTCGTGATACGTGTGAACAATTCTCAGTTGTCGACATTGATGTATATTATTTTTTATTTGGTTTTGTGTACTATATGGTATTTCTTTCTGAAATTAGAGTTTGTTGAGGTATAACTTCAATTTTTGTTATAATCAAGATTGATAGTAGTGTAAAATGAGAACGAAATTGGTATAAGACATTGTCTCGAGTTTTCGTGTCAATTGATGGTAGTCGAGGTTAAGATTGGGTCTAAATTGATGCAAGTTTAATTAAATATGGCAAGATAATTGATCTATAAGAATTAGGTATATCGTAGATAAAGTTAAGAATTTTGAATTTTGGTTTGACAAAGACCAATGTTATGAACGTTTCTATGAAGATTGTTTTGCAATGAGTTTGACTCAATTTGGTAAAAAATAGGATTCAAAATAGGCACTAGAAACTAAAACACGTCAAAATAGAGATTTATGTAAATAAATAAATAAAAAGAAATTAAGTTGCAGTTAAGCCACTGAGTATTTATATATAAATATAAAAAATCAAAAATCAAAAATCAAAAATTTCAATAGTTCAACAGAGAACTAATGTTATTTTGGTTTCTAAAGTTCTCAAACCTTTATCTTGCACATCGAAACTCCCTACGTCATATTTTCGTTTGGTTTCTCTTCGCAAAATAATAAAGCATCGCGAGACGATGAGTTTGAGCCAAGTTATCGCGGTGAAAACGAGGGATTTGGCTTGAAATTTAGTTAAGTTTGAATTCGGGATGTTTTTCCTCAATTCAATTTGAAATATCGTGATTTTTCTATTTCTTTCATGGTGTTTTCATATGAATTGGTATCGATTATTGTGAATTAATGTATTGAGTTGATTTGCATAATTTGGGATAAATTCCAACGACGTGGGATAGGGTTTTTGTGATTTGAAGTGATGCGACTTAGTTGATAATAGTTTTTGAATATGTTTTTATAGTTGATATTGATTTATATATTAGGATTTTAGATGAATTGAATATTGATTTTGATCTAAATTGACTCTACGAGACTTGGAAATATATGAAAGTTGATCTTGAGTAGTTTTTGTGGTGGTTGTTGGCGAGATTTGAGGATATGACTGCGAAAATATTGATTTGGAGAAGTTTTCTCAGTTCAAAATAAATAAAGTTTGCTTTGTCAACATGTTGTATTGAAAAATTCATAACTTTTTCGTCTGTGATCTGATTTGAGTGTTCTTAGAGTCTATGGAAAATACAAACCGTTTATTGCAAGTTTTTTTTGTGAGCATGACAAATATTGAGGTTTTCATAGTTAAAAATTACCAAAAGTTAGCAAGTTGAAGTTGTTATAAATAATTATTTTTTGAATTAGCTCTCGAACGTACTTTGGTCACAGATTTCATGAGGTTTCGTGATTTGGTTTCACTTGTAGCTTGACCATAATATACTTCGATATACAAGGAAGCTATTGGAACCAGTTTCAAGGTGATCTGACGCTCCGATAAATCCAAAAAGTCTATTGAAAGTTGGTTAGGTCTTTTGAAATTTAATTTATTATTGTTATTGTTTTATCCTGTTTCAGAATTCTATTCTATTTGAGTAGTCAAAAGGCAAGGAGTTAACGTGATCCTTGAAAGTGCAAGTTAAGTTGTGGATAAACCAAAGGCCAGGTGCTTGGGATTCACAATATTGTGTGGGATCTATACGATGGTGTGGAGTTGTTTCACTAGATTGTCAAGAAACTTCGCATCGCGTGGAGTTTAGGATGGTGTGAGCATACGACGTCTTAAACTCCTAAACTCCGAGCTTATAAGGGGTAAATTATTCCTTGGCTCAAATGACCTCTGGTCGGAACTACTTGCGTCTTTCTTTTTTATTCCTGGATACTCATTATCGATTAATTCATATTTATTTTCACTACATATTTATTCATGCATTCTTTGTCCTTTTTTTCTATCAACATGAATATTGATCGTTATTTATTGTGAAATACTGTAAACATCATGTTTGGCATTACTTACTTGGGACTCATAATTCTTGCGTTTGACTGAGTGCAGATCTATAGTCGAGCAAAAGGGAAAGCTCATCAGCTTGGTGATTTGCTTTGAAGATAGTGGAGCTGTTCTATATTTGGACTCGATGTAGGTTTGGTTTTATATTACTGTTATATATATATATATATATATATATATATATATATATGAGAAATTTTACAATGGAGACAAAATGTAGTGGCCCAAAATCCTCATTGGTTTGCCACGGGAGGTCACGCGGGCCCACAATTGGCCACGTAACTGCCAACTGTGTCCCACACCTAACTAACTATCATTATTAATTAATTCAGCCTGAGTTAGTCAGTAATTAACATTTTAATATTTGTAAACAGTGAAAGCTTTAAAATATGTAAATTCCTCAAGTTAGGGAGCATTAATCCTATGTGAAAAACTCGGTAAAGTACACTGTATACAACATAACAAGATGTGATACACTCATGTACTGGTATCTCAAACAGTCCCCATAAACCCAAAAATAGGTCAATACAGCAAAATAAAAACATACAAGACGAACTCCATCGGTGACAAGGTCACAGGTAGTCTGTGAGAGTCTCCTTGCCCTTGCTCGTTGTAGATCCCGCACTCAATCATCATAAGAGGTAGATGACGAGTCCAGTGAGTAAAACCCAGAAGTACACAAACCAACATTTATAATAATGGAAGCCAATAAATTGTTAAATAAACATGCACAGTAAAACAAGCAACTGTAAGTACGACGCATGCATACATAACACCGATAAACACCAATAATGGATGTGTGCTGTGTAGCAGAACTGAACCCTAATCTAGACATCGGCATTTCCCCGGTGGCTTCTCCAACCCCCTCACCGGTCCGAACCCTATTATGTCCCTATTGTCTAGCCTACCCAAGTCCGCCCACACATCAGTGTAAACCAGAAGATCCGATGGTGAATAACAAAACCAACCGTGCAACATAAGTATGAACATGAAAATAGAGTAAACAACGATAAACAATAATAGTTGGAATCAAATAAAATCAAATAAATAAACACTCGAGTGTGTTTTTTAAGGGTTTTACTTACCTCAACCGCACTCCAATTACTCGATATTTGTCCCAGTTTGATCCCGCTCTCGCCTTGGGATGCGCACCCGACATTCGACTATGGTCTCCTAAGTCCCATGGTGTCCGAATAAGTCATTCTATGTGATTTAGTATCAAACTAATTGATTTTATATCATGACAATAAAAATTAGAATTTTATTCTAATTTTTAGTTGTAGCACGTTTTTCGAGTTACAACGGGGTGCCACCCGCCTGAAAAGTCTCGAAATTCACTTTTCAACCATTTTTCAAATGTCTCATATTTTCTCAATTTATTCTGAGTTTTCTATATTTTTACATACTTTTTACCAATTTCACGCTTTACGAGGTAAAAACCCCGACCCAACGTCTCACTAACATCCCAAATATTTCATTTTTTATAGAAATTCATTAATTTCTATTTATTTAGTCAAAATATAATTTTTCTGAATTTTTTCCATTTTTCAGGAATTCTTTCCATATTTTTCAAATTTAATTTTCTTTTTTCGTTTGGGCGGAACCGGATCCGAACCGGACCCGGTTCGGCCCAACCTGCCGTCTGGGTCTGGGCCGGCCGGCCCGACCCGTTTTGGTCAGGGCCGTGTCGGCCCGACCCGGGCCCATGGAGAAGGGTGCACACGTGCGGGTCGCACGTGTGCACACCTTCTTGTCCATCGAACTAGGGAGTTGCTGGTTCGATGGAGGATTTTTTTTTTCACTTTTAATGGATTGGCCTCCTCGGACAAACTGCTCTTGCAGTTCGTCAAAGCACCCCAATCCATCACCACCGCCACCACCACAACACCAACGACGCACCAACAACAACAAAAACGCCACCATCAACAACAACAATAACCAATCCTCGCCTTTGCCAACATCGTCAACGCCGCTTCGTCGGCTCTAGACCTCGATCTCTCTTCGCTATTCTCTCTCTCGCTCGATCGAAATGGGAAGAATTGGTGGCATCGATGTTGGTTATCAACAATTTTGAGGTGAAATGACTAAAATACCCCTACATTTTTATCCTCATCGTTCACAATCACATACCCTTTTTGGTCATTTCACAATTAATTATTTATTTTTGATTTTAATATATATTTTTATATATATTTTTTAAATTACATATATACATATATATATAAATATATATATTCGCGTATATTTTCACGCCTACAATTTCGTCGTGCGCGCCGACGAACGTACTCGGGTGTGCATACTACACTACCACCCACACGTGTCGACCACGACCCCACATGTCACTAGGCGCCCACCAATTTACTATTTTTGTCAAATTTATCAAAATAAACGATTCTCTGGCCTAGTGTTCCCGTCGCTCGCTCGTCCGGTTTCGCGTGTTTGCATGCATTTTTAAACGAATACCCGACACGAAATCTCACCCGATCTAGTCAATATTAAAACCACACTTGCGATGTAATGAGTCATAGCCTAGTTATTATCATCACAGTTAATCAACCAATCAGTCAAAAATAATACTTTCCGCCCGACCAGGTGTATTATCGTTAGTCTATGGCGTCTTCATGGACCTAAGTTGGCGTCCACGTCTGAAAATATGCGAATAACGGCCTTAATAAAATTTGGACCGTTACACCAAATATATATTCATGCCATATGAACACCTCAAAATGTGTCGTGCATTAAATGTTTTCTGTATTTATGACTCATCGATTAATGTGTTACATTTAAATCCAATGGTTCTAAATAGTGTACCCATGACATGGGTATATATTTGGTTCCCTATGGTAGAAGTACCAATATATATATATATATTTTGAAAATGGTTTTGGGAATGAGAGATCTTGGGGCTTATATATGAAAATATTCTCCAATGTGACGTGACATTTAGTGATGATGTATATGTTTGCTGGGTTTCCACATTTCTAGGTTATTGTAACTTATGTTTGGAGGCTATTATATTAGTTGGAGATGGTAAATGCTTCCGCTTATCTTTAAATAATTCAATAATATTAATGATCTCATATTAAATTATCAAATAAACGATAGAAAATAAGGTAAGATTGACTAAGTTTGCGTGGATTGCAAGAGGGTTGACTCGGGGTCTACATAAGTCTAAGCTGAGCGGGGTTCAGTTTTAAGGTTGTGGAACTGAGGCCATTACACTCATAGCGTGTATGTAGTGAGTCACCCAAGCACTCCTTAAAAAATAAATGCCTCGTTTGGTTCGTATATGCTATCTTATAGTATTAGTCCAGAGTTATTTCCTTATAGTTAACTTCTTAGAGATAATATTTTCAAATTTGGTTGAACTTTAAATTTGCAGAGAAGTTTAAATTTTTAAGCAATAAAAAATATGAATTAACATAAATAACCTTCAAACAAGAAAGAGATGTGTAATAAAATGGTCATTAATGAAGGATAATTGTATCACAACTATCAGGAGATAACTCATCTAGAGGGGTTGGGGAGATATCTCACATCGAAAGTTGTAAGTTGAGAGATAACTTGCAAGAAAGTTGGGCAACCAAACAAGATTAATTCCCAACTTTTTTTAAGTTCTCTCGAGAGATAACTAACTAAACAATGCCAAGGAAAATGTTTATTTATGCCAAGGGCATCTCCAATGCATTGTTTCAAAATGGTGCAACTTTTGTACAATTTTGATACAAAAAGTACACAAAATATTATTTTCATCTCCAACCATTTACATTAAATCCCACGCTAAAAATGGACCCCACCATAAATCCCATACACAAACCACAAAAAGTTGTTATTGAAAAAAAGGAGGGTCCACATGCACGTTTCTTCCACCATTTTGGTGTTCACTCACACCAAAATGGTGTTGTGTTTGACACTCCATTAGAGTGCAATGGAGCGCCGAATAGCCCAAGAAAACACCATTTGGCGTTCCCTTGGAGATGCCCTAATGTTTGTTTAGAATTTGTATTACCTTGAAGTCTTAAATTGAAGGGTCATGATGGGATAACAAGTCTCTTCCCTTCTTTAGAGATCTTAAGTTCGAATTTTGAGATTAATTGATACTTCGCCTCAAAAATTATAACAATAAATAAGTATATAAAATACTCCCTCCGTCTCAAATATCTTAAAAATAAATAAGTATATAAAATACTCTCTCGATTATTTTTGTAAGTCATCATACAAAAACTCTTTCTCAAGAAATATGCCATTTTTTAAATTTTAGAAAACATTTTTACATTTTCTCATTATATAATGATGTAATTAAAGTATGAGTAAGAATCTATATATGATATAAAATATATATATATATATATAATGGGTACTACTACCATGAGAATCAAATAAGCATGCATGTCGTAGCTAGTAATGGCTTTCTTTATATATATATATAAAAGAAAGTCATTACTAGCTACGACATGCAAAATTTTGTGAGCGTTAGGTTTTGCCCAACCCAAGAGTATGTGTAACGACCCGATTTTTAATGGCCGTTATTGATGATGTCATTGCGGACATGGATGCCAGCGGGGACGTTCGTGGGTCTCACAGTGAAGACAGAGCACGACAGGATAGCGTTTACAGCCCATTTTGTATGCTCTGATGGTGAAGTTGCAATGTATAGGTCCAAGTTAGTTAAATGACATCGCAATATGTGTGTTTATATTGTCATTGACGTGTGAAATTGTGTGATAAGTATTCGCCTCGATATGCGTGTCGACACGTGGGTACCGGGTAGATAAAATACGAAATTTAGGACAATGGGAAATAATACACACAAAAATGAATTAAATATGACAAAATAGTAAATTGGTGGGCGCCTAGTAACACGTAGGGTCGTGGTCGACACGCGTGGGGTGGTACGGATTGTGTGCACACCCGAGTACGCTCGTTTGTTGACGCGCACGACGAAATTTTATGCGCGAAAGTATAGGCGAATATATATATATATATATATTAAAAATCAGAAAATAAATAAATAATTGTAAAATGACCAAAATGAGTATTTATTTGTGAAAGATGAGGATAAGAACATAGGGGTATTTTAGTCATTTTACCCCAAATTGTTGATAATACCACAGTCACCACTATTTTCTCACATTTTGATCGAAATCGAAAAGAGGAGGAAGAAGAAGAAGAAAGGAGAAGAGAGAACAAAAGAGAGACCAGGAGGTGAGGTGAGGTGAGTTGATGATGTTGTGTTGTTTTTGTTGTTGTTGATTTGGTGTGCGTTGTGGTGGTGGTGACGATTTGGTGGTGTTCGGTGCTCGGGCTCGGCATGGCAGTTCGTCCGAAGAAGAACATGGCATGGGAGATGTCTCCCATGCCAAGAGGAGATGAGGGGTTGGGGTTGAGAGCCAACCCCAACCGAAATGAAAAAAAAAAAAAAATCTTCTATGTTAGAACAGAGCAACAACTCTGTTCCAATGAAGAAGAAGGGGGTTCGGCCTGTCTCGTACGGTTCGGCAGTTCGAGTTGAACCGCCCTAATTAAAAAAAAAAAAAAAAAAAAAAAAAAAAGAGTTTTAAAAAAAGGAAAAAAAGAAAATTCATATAAAATAGGAAAATTTTAGAAAAATTATATTTTGATCAAATAAATGAATTTTGGAATTTTCTTGGAATGTTGCGAGATATTGTCGTGAGTTTTTACCTCGTAAAATGTAAAGTCGACATAATATATTAAATTGATGCTAATTTAATGGTAAATGGTAATAGGTATAATTCGGGTGATAATTTGATTTGTCAGGTGTTTATTGGAGCTGGACCGGGGTTTGATTTTTGGGACGAGGAGTGCGGTTTGAGGTGTGTAGTAACCCAACTGAAATTCACTTTAGTACTTACTATTTGATTTATTTGAATATTGTCCTGTTTATTCAATACTCTTTATTTCTTATTGATTTACGGTGATTGTGTTCATCCCCACCTGGTGCTTATTCATTGCGGGTTATTACTTTGCAATGGCTGAGTACTCTTACCTGGTGTCTTTACAGTAGTTGAGTTTGCTCCTACCTGGTGTCTTTACGGTGTTGAGATCACTCCCTACCTGGTGTTTATGTACGCACTTTAATTCTTCTGCTATATTTATGCATGCGATGATCTTCTACAGTTGCTTGTATTCTTTTGTTCCGCATGTTTATTTATAGTATTTTTGATTCTAGTAAATTTACTTATGTATTTACTTGGTGAATTTCTTTGGGATTACTCACTCTGGACTCGTCTTATGCCTTTTGTGATGGCTTGAGTGCAGATACTGGTACGAGAACGAGAAGAGCAAGGTTGAAGATTATTTATGATTGACTGCAGGCTACCCTACTCGTATGTTTGTTTATATTTATTTGTTTTATGCTGGGTTTTAGGGTTTTGAAAGATAGTCTTGACTTTTATATGACTTGAAAAATGTATTTTGATATTTGAGGACCACACTTGATATATATTTATGAACTACATTTTGGTATGGTTTCCACATTAGATCAATTTATATTTAAACGTGTTACATTTGGGATTAATTTAATGATTTGAGACTTCCGCTGCATAATTTGAGGTTAAATGATTATAACGAGTCCATAAGCTAACTTGAACTATAATTAAAGGAAATAATATTAAGTTAGCAATAATTGATTGATAATGGGTAATGAGTGGCCGTGGGACGTAGCTGGATGGTGAGTTGGCAGAGTTGTGGACCTGCGGTGCACGCTTTAATGGTCGATGGATTTGGGGCCGTTATAGTATGAATAAATTGGTTGTATGTACGCGTGGGTTCAATCTTGAGAGACCAATTATCTTCATATTTTGAAGTCATTAATTGTAGTTTTTTTTTTTTGAAGAAAAATCAAAATTTCATTAATCATTCATAGCTTAATATAGGATCAGATATAAAATCAAATACATTGATTCACCAATCCTATTTGTGCAAACAAACTGCTATTAATTTGACTTTTTTTTAAATTGAAGCACTTTGACAATTAGGTATTGCTCTTTACAACGTTGAAACTCATGACAATACACAAAAGTATTAGAACCACAAAATGAATAATTAATTTTTCAATAAGGAGAAGACCTAAAAACTTTCTAACAAGGAGAATAAAAAATAAAAAACCAACTATGGGAGAAAACTAACTATAAAGTAAAAATTAAAGATAAATCAATCCAACACGCCGAAGTCATTAATTGTAGTTATAAATAAAATCTTGTTCCTATAAAAAAAATTAATTGTAGTTATTCTCATGCCATGTTATTTTTGAATAAAATAAAGAGGAGTGCTACTTGGACTCATGAGTCCGGACTCTTAGGAGAGTTTTTGAAATTTTTTATTTCAAAGTCATCCTCAAGTAATAAATGGTTTCGAAATAACAACTTGTAAAACTCCTTTCATATTTGTAAAAATTTTCAAAAAATCCCCTTGTAAGTCCGGACTCTAAGGGTCCAAACAGATTTTTTGTAAAATGAAATACCTAAACAAAAAGTCTGTTTAGACTCTTAGAGTTTGGACTCATAAGGTGATTTTTGAATTTTGTACAAATATCAAATGATTTTTACAAGTCGTTATTTCAAAGCCATTTATTGCTTAGGGATGACTTTGAAATAAAATTTTTTCAAAACACATAGGAGTCGGGATTCACGAGTTCAATTAGGACTACTCGTATCCAAATCCAACATGGTGAGTAAGGGAATTACTACTAGAGTGTCAAAACTTATTGGTGTCACGTCTCGTTTTTAAAAAAATTTGTTGTCTCAAAATTTATTATCCCATTATTTATTTAATTGACCACACGATATGAAACTATTCTTTAACATAACAAATTAATATTCTTTAATTTTTACTTTATAGTTACTTTATAGATATTGATCCATCTTTATTGTGGTGCATCTTTATCAACGATGTTGCATGGATTTGTGCGGCGTGCTGGATTAATTGATTTATCTTTATTTTTTACTTTATAGTTAGTTTTCTTCCCAAGTTGAAAGTTTTTGATTTGTTTTCTCATTTTTATGAAGTTTTGTTATTCGTTTTGTGGTTCTAATACTTTTGTGTATTATATGAGTTTCAACGTTGTAGAGAGTAGTCTCTGATTGTCAAACTGTTTCAATTTCGAAGAAAAAAATCAAATTAATGACAGTTTATTTGCACAAATAAGATTAGCAAATCAATGTACTTAATTATATGTTCGGTTTTGCATTGAGTCATGAATGATTAATGAAATTTCAATTTCTCTTCAAAAAAAAAAAAAATCTTAAACATTTAATATCCAGGATATAGGTAATCTAATGTAGTACATTAGAAGTTGAATGAAACCATAGGTTAAGATAGAAATGCGGCTAGGTTAATGTGTGTAAATGACAACAACACTCTTAACTAGTATTACAAGTTAAGATTTAATTGCTCTAAAAATAGATAGTAGTTAATTATTAGCTTGATGTCCTCAAACAAAAGGTATTTTTTTTTTTTTTTTGTTGGAACACATTACCTTTCAGATTTTTTTTTGAGAAATTAGCTCAACATATTTAACTCCAATCATATATTAAAATAAAGTAAAAAGAAATTAAAGTGGAGTGATCATGGTGCAGTGGTAAAATATGATGGTTTCTCTTAACCTTCAGGTTATAAAGTTGAGGTGCGATCGGAAAATTGTTCACCTTAAAAAACTCACGATTTGCGAAAAAAAAAAAAAAAATAAAAAATAAAAAATAAAAATTCAAAAATAAAAAGAGAAAAGTGGAGAGAGCATGGGGCTAAAGAGGTAATTTGAGGGGATGGGGGTGAGGGGGGCAGGGGCGCAGCATAGATTGAGGGCATCGGAGTCAATGTTGGGGGCTGTCGTTGCGGCGGCCGTTTGATGCGGGAAAGACGAGAATTGAGGGCAAATGCGTCAATTCGGCTTACTAATCACTCGCATGCAACCATGTCAAATACTTACACATGGACGATGTGATGTATGGATTGTACGTCGAGATGATTAGGCACGATCTTCGAGAAAACTTCCTGCGGCTTCAGATCTCTTTTCCCGGATTTTCGATGTGATGTATGTTATGCCTATTTGTCGGTAATTCGGATCTTCTCAATCTAACGGTTGGTGCTATAATTTTTTTTTTTTGTTTTGGAGTTTCTAAGTTTTTAGTCTCAACCGCATTAAATAATCAACGTTCGAAATTTATATAAAGCGTGACTCTCATGTAACTCAGTTCTTTTTTATTTATAAAATTTGAACTCAGACATTTTTTAAGAGGATCAAATTTATTATCATATATTCTGTCTTATTTTCTTTTAAAAATAATTTGATCATGTATACAGATAATCAATGCTTCTATTAATATGCTTATTTTTGGTACAAATTAACGTATTGTGTTATATGCGTGTTTTTGTGGTTATAGTGGTATTTATATTATAGTGAGTTTTAATGTTGTAAAGAGATAATATTTGATTATCAAATTATTTTAATTTTACAATAAGTATTTATAATCAAATTAATTAATGCCAGTTCATTTGAATAAATGAGATTAGTAAATTGATATGCTTGATTCAATATCTAGTCCAGTATTAAGCCTTAAATGATTAATAAAATTTTAATTTTCTTAAAAAACACTAAAATCAATAAGAATTCACTTAAAAATTAACAACGTGACGGCCCGTACCGACAATATTTGATAATGAAACTTTTTTTTTGTCAATTAAGTTGATAATGAAACTCGATCAATAGCAAATTGCGGACTCAAAAGTACAATTTAATGCATCGATCAACTACTAGTAACAATTATTGAAATTGTGTTTTGGACAAATCATATAGATAGTTATATATTGATTGAGAGTCGTTTTGATCAAATAGGTCATGGTGAGCATGTAATACATTTTTTGTTCCCACTAGTATACATCAATTAGCTAAAATTTATTCAGATCACAACGTAACAAAATGCATAATTAGAATTGTCCATTAATTAATGGTTCGTGCCATCAAAATGAATCCTAAAAACATTAATCAATTAAAGGATATCATAATATGTTGCCAACCTACAGAAAGCTAGGTTGGCCCCTCTCCCATTTCCAAGTATCTCGGCGAATGTCACACTTGAATTATATACAATTTATATATACATATATAGACTACTTATAATTATTTATGCACTGCTTTAATAATTCTTTATGTACAAAGTCAAGTTCGTTCATTACTTGTTTATAAATGGATAACGATGCTTACAATACCTCTAAATGAAAAGTGATTAAAATACAAACCTATCTTTCACTCAACCCACCTTGTTTAATATACTAATAGATTTCTTTTTTAAAGAAATTATATTGTATATGTATTAGAGAGTAATTAATTAAGTATATATATATATATATATATTTAAACCTTTACTTTAATTAGTTATTAAATTAAACCTAATTAATTGTTAGTGATATTAATTAAATGTTCGAATAACTGTGAGTTCATTAGACAATAATCAAACATGGCTTGTGATGGAGAAGATCTCTTGATGGGCCTACACCTCAAACAGTATAACATGTCAATACATCACAAGATTGATAGATAGCTATCTTGCATAGATTTTCGATCTCTTTTTAATTTTTTCTATTTTTTTTTTAAAATATTGAATTCCAAGTGACCCATCAAAGATTATGAATATGACAACCAACTCCCCACTTGCACCAACCAGGTTTCCACGTGAGCTGCGTGGCACATATATATGAGCCTATATATAACACCACCAACACACACACACAACAAAAAATTCTCCTAACAAAAAGTTTCATTAATTATTTTTTCCATGTGGAGCCTCTTATATATAGAGGTCCCATCGAGGGTTTTATATAACATATTTTCTTCATAAGTGTACCCTCTCTCATATACACTCTTTTGTCTCCGCTCTAACCAATCTCAACCTTCATTTTTTAGAAAGACTAGAAAAAATGGAGGAGAAGACATCTAGGTTTAAAAGGATTTGTGTTTTTTGTGGGAGCAGCTCTGGGCGTAAGCTCAGTTATCAAGAAGCAGCTGTTGAGTTGGGCAAAGAATTGGTATATATATACACATATTCACAAATAATCGATCAGTCACTCTTATTGTTCTATTGTTTCTTTTGATTTCATTGTTATGTGTTCTGTTAATATATGTGGTGTTTGTTATTTTCAATGTTTGGTCTGTGTTGTAGTACTTTTGAAAGAAATCAAACAAAATAAAAAAGCAGTTTTTTCAATCCCCTAATGAACATTTTTTCTTAGATTGGTTTTTGGCCATCAATGAATTAAAGCTGTCTTATTGGTGTAATTCCATGTTCAATCCATCATATAAGTTTAATTATTCTTCTATTAATTTGTCTCTCTATTACAATTTTTTTTATCTGTTTTTGGTTTGATTTTCTTCAACCTTTTGTGTACTCTAACAAGCAAATCAATAACCAGGCCTATGACGTGAGATTATATTTGTTGTTAGTGTTGGTGAGTAGTTTTTGCTCTTTTTGTGAGAGTTTGATTTTGGCATGAGAGATTGCTAGCTGTAATCTGCCTGTCTGTTGGAGGCAGTCTTCTTGCATGATCACTTTTAAATTTTTTATTTTTTCAAGTTTGGTTTGGAGAAATCACAAAAAAAAAAAAAAAATAAAATGTATATATACACTACTAATTAAGTCACAAATACAAAAAATATAAGAAAAAAAAATCTGCTTTTTTCGAGGGAGCAAACGTGCTATGTAGATATCATGACTGGCTAAGCATGTTGTCTTGAGCAACCCCCACAAAAACACCCCACCATTAACAATGTGATGAAACATTAACACTCATTGCTCTCTTCGGTCTCTTAATGTGATTCGACTTATTATATAGCATACAATATTAAAGCCAGTTCTATCAATTTGTGGGGTTGTTATAGTAATAATTGGTGTGGTTTCGTGTGATGAATGTTGATGGAGTGTGTTGGACACGTGTTGAACTAATAAGAGGTTGCATTTCATCGTTGTTTGTGCTTTTGTGTGTGTGCAGGTGGAGAAAAGGATTGATTTGGTTTATGGAGGTGGGAGCATTGGTTTAATGGGCCTTGTTTCTCAGGCTGTTCATCATGGTGGTCGCCATGTTTTGGGGTTTGTTAATTTTCTCTATACATCAAACTCTCTATTCCACACTTTTTTTTTTTCTTATCAAATTTATGCGTACCCTTTAAATTTGATGAGAAGGAAAGTGTTTTTTTTTTTTTTTTTTTTGGATACATTAATTTTGGTCAGCTTTTTGCAAGTATGTAGTATATAAAATGCAATCAATATGGATGCTTTCAATATGCAAATATCATAGGAGTACTTATGATTGAGTACTTTGTATATGTTTTGTAAAAGTGTTGGAAGCCTTCTTTTTCTACTTCTTTATTGTTATTAATTGTGTAATTAGAATAAGAAAATATATTCATTATTGTTTGTTAATCTCTAAATATTTGTTGAGGTTATTACATGCAGTTGTTTAATCCATTAGAATTTCTTTTCTAATTCATTGCTAATAGCTTAACAAAAGATTAATTAAAAATGCATTCATGAGTTTGGGCTGACTCTTTTGTTTCCCTTGGTTGGCAGAGTTATTCCGAAGACATTGATGCTAAGCGAGGTAACGAAACTCATACACAAATATGTGGCTATAAGTCTTTTATATTTTATGCATTTATAGTTCAATTATTTAAGCTTATTTATTCTTTTTATGTATGTATTTGTTTAGATGAGAAAATAGAGAATAGTGGGAAAGTTGATCATACTTAAATCTACTTTATTATAATCCTTTTTTATTTATTAATTTATTAATCAATTATATTAAAAGAATTCGGAAAAAAAATGTTAATTTTTAATTCTTTTGTTATTAATTTCTTATGTGAGGCTGTAGAGAAAGTTCATCATTTAATTTACATAATTTTAGTGGGAATACAGAATCGGAGTAGTTATACTTGCTTTCATGAATTCTTAGTTATTAATGGCTTAAAAAAATCTTTATCTTCAAAAAAAAAAAAACTTAGTTATTAATTAGCGACCATGTGGGCAGCTCAATGGTTTGGTATATATGTGGTTATGGGTGTATGAGGTTGAGGGCTCAGTCTTAGAGGGGGCAAGTTAAGTTTCTTTTATGTAAAAAAATAAATAAAAAATTCCTAGTTATATATATATTAAATGTGTACTTGTTGCAGGTGACTGGTGAAACAATTGGAGAACTTAGAACTGTATCTGATATGCATCAAAGGAAAGCTGAGATGGCTCGCCAGGCGGATGCCTTCATAGCTCTACCTGGTATGCATGGTTTTGAATCATTTAACACACCAATATTGAGCCATCTATAATGTGTTGCACTTGAATTTTCTTTTTATTTTAAAACATTTCTTTTCACCTCGCTATTTATAATTCAGGTTGTTTGATCTCACATTTTAATTGTTTTCCTCATTTTTTTACTTATCAGGTGGATATGGCACCCTTGAAGAACTGCTAGAGGTCATCACTTGGGCTCAGCTTGGAATTCACCAAAAACCTGTAAGATTCTTATTTTGTGAATGTATGTGTGTTTGTGTACGCATTCGTGTTTTTTATAATTCTAGTTCGATCACAATACATCGAAACAAGTAGTAATTTGATGTCATAATAAAGCACCCATTAAGTTTTGTTTTATCATTCGCCAATTTTGCATATTTTTTTTTATTGATATCTCAACTTATTAATTTGTCTAATATATTTGTTGATTACAAGAGAAGTGTCTAATGAATGAGTTCATGGAAGTTAGCAGTTCCAAAGAATATATATATATATATATATATATATATATATATATATATATATATATGGTGTTTTTTTGTTTGCCATTCTAAGTTTATCATATAATTAAACTTAATTACCGACTACAACATAGCGGCAACCAATCATGTTCTTCCACATTTCACATTAAGAGATAGCATGAGATTTGCTGGTCTAAGCATGACTTGAAATACACGTTATGAAGGTTCTTTCTTGATCTCTTGCATAAAGAGAGAATCTCCATTTAATGTAAAAGGGCTTTATATATATAATAAAGTAGAAATCATAGTCAAAGAAACTTGTCTTGTTTATGTTCTTGGTCATCTAATGTTTTGTTTCTTAAAGTAAGATAACATGGCTTTTGATTTCATATTCTATTGCTTATGATCGTATAAATTAAATTATATATGCAGGTGGGTCTTCTGAATGTGGACGGATATTACAACTCCTTATTGTCTTTCATGGATAAGGCCGTGGACGAAGGCTTTATTTCTCCCTCCGCTCGTCGCATTATCATATCCGCCCCGACCGCGAAGCAATTAGTGAGGGAACTCGAGGTATATAATACATAGTTGAATCTTTTCAAGTGTGCCTTTTTTTACTTTTGAAGTTGAACCTAGCAAGCTTTTGATGAATGAATTCATACATTCTCTCAATTAAAATACCTTCTCTTTTGGAAAAAAAAACCAAGCATGTTTGACCTGACTTTTCATGGCTTTAATTAAACACAACTTTTGTTTCATAAAGTGGTGTTGATTTTTGGTGATCAAAGTCAGGTGAAAGTGTGAAACTTATCTTCAAGGCTAAGTAACTTGTTTTATTTTCTGCCTTTTTCCCATTGTACACTCTATTTGTTTTTTTTTGTTTTTTTTTATAGGAACGTGACTCTATTTATATTAGCAAAAGATAAACAATGTGGTGGGAAACAATGTGTTTCCCTAAATAAAGTCGAAATTATCGTTTTCATTCATAATTTCCAATTTTATAATGTGGGTCTTTTATTTTTTGAAGGAATATGTTCCTGAGCATGATGAAATCACATCAAAGTTGAGTTGGGAGGTGGAGGTGATGAGCTATGTGCCTGAACCTGGCATTGCAACATAGCAACTCTGGATCTTGGAAATTTGATTAATCCCCTAGCTACTTTTGATCATCCTAACTTACATTTCTGAAAAATATACATATAGTCGCCATATGATCCTACGATCCTGCGCGTGCGATGCGTTGCAAGGAGTTTCGAGGGCAGGCTATACGTGTGTTATGGATGATTAATTATATTATTGTTAAAGAAAAGAAAAACTTCTGTAGTTTGAACTATCATGTTTTGTATCTTTTGAAACAGTGTTGCTGTTTTTACAGGGTTTTTATGGTTGTGCTACCGTGCATCTGCACAAAAAAAAGCTTTGGACATATTGAAAGTACATTTGTTTTTGTAACTGGAAAAAAGGATGAATACAAAGCCCTCGACATTTTGCTTGTCTTTGTCTCCCTGTTTTTATACATATATTTTATTAATATTTGTTTTTATGTGTATTGCGTATATATGTGTTTTTATTGATTTTTTTTTTTTATATTTTTTTGGATAGTCGTTGGTGTCTAAATTTCTTTTTAGGCTAGATTATTTTCATGTGAGTTCCTCAACTCGGAGAAACCAATATATTTGAAGTTGGAGATTGATCCCCATAACTTATTGGTCATCAAGCTTAAGCATTTTAGTAACTTTAACTACTGTTGCATAATTTGTATTATTTATTTTTTTCTGAATACTCTATGGTGCAATTAATTAAAGTTATTCATAACTATAGTTATTTGAAATTATTCTATGCATCTGATGAATGCAATAAATAGTTATTTAATATTGATTAATTCCATTAATTGTTTTTTTATAAGACTTGCTCCACTTGGTTTTAAACTCATGACCTCTTACTCTCAAACTACATACTAAATCATTGGGTCATCTAATTAGTTGGTAATTAATTATGAGTCACGCTTTGTGCACCTCAATACCCTCTCAGGGCACCTCAAAATGCATGTAAATTGATACACTATTGAGGTGCCCTCATAAACAATTGGGGTGCACATAGCGGTGCTCTTAATTATTTTTCAAAATACATAAATCTTTCTTTTCTACATTTTTTTTGTCAATCACTTTTTCTATTTCAAGACTTACGCATGTTGGTAACATTTTGACGTAAAAGAGATTAATGATTACCCTTGTGAAAATAAGATTATCCAAAGGACTGTTAATTAAAGTGGGTGAAGAGTTTCTATTGCAAGCCTAATTTGATTTGGACATTAATATTTATAGTCTTAGGCCTCTATTGTCCTTTTTTAAGTATGAAAAGAAAGAAATAATCTATCTATATATATAAAAGTTGGAGGAAAGAAATTTCAAAACTTACCTAATCTCATCTTTCTAATTTTCTTATTTGGTTTTGAAAAGTTTTTGCTTCGAAAAGTTCAAACTTTTTGTTTGGGAAGAGTTCCTGCAATAAAAGTAAGTATAATGTATGCATCTATTACTAATTAATTAATAGTGTGTGGAACTCCAAACCATGGCTATATACATGGAATGGAGTGTCGTACAAGTTTTTTTCCTCTATAAATATCACCTCTTATCCATTCTTCTTGCAATTCATACGAACTTGACTTTCTAGGTGAGGCAAACCATCGAACAAGCTTGCATCTCCTTTCAATGGGATCGTGAAATCTTTTTTACTCGTACCTCTGTCTCTGATTTATTTATTTATTTATTTATTTATTATTTAGATAATGTGTTTTGTATACTTTTTATTGTATATTTTATTTGTAAGAAATATGAGTTGATTATTGTGAATTGCAATTTTAATTGTAAAAATATTACATTATATTCATGTAAATTAATTTATTAACTTTTTAAAAAATATTTAATAATCCTTGGAGAAGGAAATCGACTGGTTAATAAAGTAAACTTCAATCTCAATTCATTGGTTTGACAAAAAAAAAAAAAAATCTCAAATTCATTGGGGCAGCTTGATTTGATGACTCGAGGATGCACTCTTATAATCTTTAGTCTACCTTTTACTAATGAATTTCTATAATCTATGTTATATCAAGTTTCTTAACTGAGAAAGATCATTTATTTTTCACTATAGGAAGCGTGTGTTTTCCCTTATTATATCGGTAGAGTTTTTTATTGACTTTATTAGAAAAACACATCATTTTTGGTCACTTTAATTACTTGATTTTTGGCTATTAATAAATAGAGTCTCGTTCCTATCAAAAATAAAATAAAATAAAGTTCATTTAATTATTTTCTTTGTAATTATGGTATTGGTACCTTGACCACATGCACTCCGGTAGTAGACTCGCAGGGAGACCTTTTTATTTGGGAAAAACAAGAGCTCCCAAAAGAATGTTTGATCTAGGTTTGGACTTTGAAGTAGTAGGTAGGTTGCTTAATCCTGCAATGTGACTCGTTTTAGGTTCACCAACTACTTATTTGAAGGCCGTTTTTATACTACTTTATTTTCCAAAAAGTTTTGTTTCCTTATGTTGACATTACTGCACTGTCACCTCTTCAATTTTCACATTCCATCACAAATTAAGAGAAGAGTCTCTAGCGTGCTTTCTTATTGAAAAGAAGTTCACAAAAGGCGAGTGAGTTGAATGATGCTCATTAAAGAAAAAACAAATCCAACTGTTTGAGAGAGATAAATATACATGCATGCCCATTTAAAAAAGAGACGTGCTATGTTCAAATAAATTCGCGTCAGTGGTTACTAAGACACCACAATATGTCTCGATCCTATGTGACAGATAAATTCGCGTATGTGGTTCATCTTCGAAAATGAGAAAAAACCCCACAAAAATCATGAAAACTAATCTTGTCGTGTGCAACATCTGCCTCCCCACTCATTTTCTTGAAACATCAGACTCTAAAAATGTTTAAAACTCGTTGAATCTCTCGGCCAACGACGAATCGACAAATGCGATCGACAAGGTTGGTGTGCACTCTTTGATTGACAAACGCGATGTCCAGTCGGCGACGGATTGACTTGACTTGGTAAAAAAATCGGGTTTTCGAGAGTGAGGTGCCCTGAGAGGGCATTTGAATGGGCATGTGAATCATTGGGTTGGGAAGGCATTTTTGTCTATTGGTTATAAAACCAGTTTTAATTAAAAATGGCGTGGGGCCTTGAGAGGATGTCGGGGTGCGCATATCACGACTCTTAAATAATGGGTGGCTATTCCAGCGATTGGTACTAGAGAGGGGATAATAGTCATGTGGGATGTTCGTCGAACCCAAGTAGTGGATTGTATGTTGGGGGGTCATTCAGTTTCGATCTTAGTAAAGGAGGAAAAGGGAATAAGTTGGTGGCTTACGGGAATGTAACGACCCTCAATTTAAATGATGACACGTGTCGTGTGTTTACAGAACCGTGACCCACCACCGTGATCTGTCATATTACTCAAGCCTCGGGAGTCGAAACTAAGGTATATTTTATTTTTTGCGATGTTTGTATTATTATTTATACCCGAATGAGAATACTATTTTTCCTAGAACGTGGTTATCATTTATAAATCGCTACGAATTTCTTTGTGAGATTCGGCTAGGAGAAATGGAAATTTAGGGTATAAAACGAATAATTAATCACCGAAAAAATGATAATTAGTGAATTATAAAAAATAATAAATAATTAAATAAAATGTGGGAGCGAGGTTATGTCCGGGAACACAAGTGGTGCGAGTCGAGAGTTGAAACGGATCCGAAAACACGTTTTGAGCGAGAAATGAGGTGGTTTTGAAGTTGAAGTCACCTATTGGAGTAAAGATTGTGTGTTAGAGTTGGTGAGTGGATGAAATAGGAGCCACGAGATTTGCCTGGAGATCCGTGCGTGTGATGAGATGACATGAGTTGTATATATGTTACATTTTCTCTCTCCTCATCCATTCTTCATTTTCGTTAAACGTCAGAACAAATAGGAGAGGGGGTTTTGACAGTTTTCGAGCACGTTGCGACCAAATACGCGTAAAAAGGTGAGATCTTCACTCCTCTCATGTTTATCTACGCATTGGAGTAAATTTTGGGGGTTTTTGTCGCGACAATTTCAGATGATTTTTTGGAAAAATGTTGGAAAATGACTTTGATTGATGAATTTGGTATCAATTGATGGTTTTATTGATGAATTGGTGGTTGGTTTGTGGATTTGAAATGAATTGGATTTTTTGAAAATTTTTGAAGAATTTTGAGTTATTTTCCAATTGGGGAGTTTTGTCGGGGTTTTGACAGAAATGGAGTTGATTTTAAAGTTGATTTGGATGTCTCGAAGGGTTTGGTATAGACTCGAAACGCGGTGACTCAAGCCAGGGTTTCGAGAAACCCTAGAATAGGTGTTCTGCTGAATACGCCGCGAGGGACGCCGTGAGAAGGGTCTCCTATAGCATCACTCACGGACGTTTGAGCAGAGGAAAACACTCAAAAATGAGGGAAGGCGCCGCGAGGATGCCGTGAGAAGGATCTCTCACAGCGTCACCCACATATGAGTTGTTCAGAGTGTTGTTTCTCCACGCCGTGGAGATGCCTCCTAAGCAAATGGTCACGGTGCTTGTGACGGCGTGACACTGTTCATAAATACCAAAATTTTTGAAAATTTCGAAAAAATTTCGGGGATCTCTCGGGTATTCAATTGGGTCCAAATACGACCCAATACCCCTAGAAATCAACCCAATTTCACTAATTTGATAATTATAGAAAATTGGGTAAATTAGAAAGATATAAATAAGATTTGTAAAATTGGTTAATTGACAGACTTTGGGAATTCGAGGGGATTAGTAGAGGTACGTGAGGATCGGAACTTTGCAGTTAACCGAGGTAAGTTATCGTACGATTGTAAGCCAGATAGGAAGTATGCATTAATTCGTTATCCATTTACTGACATTGTTATTTGAATTGAGCCTTTGTTTGGAATTCAATTCTTATTTTGTTGATTAAGTATCTTGGCGTAAGTGAGTTACAAAAGTACTTTTGGGTCCATATGAGTGGGGCGTGAGTACTTCTACGGTTATGTTGTTCCACCCTACCGATAGCGAATTATACCCTGAGTGCTAGATTGTTTGGACTCTGGGGTTTCTATAGTTTGTTGGTTGCTATGGTACTGCATTGATTTTAACCACTTATGGGCCTTCTTTGATTATGTGGACACTCAAATTTTCGTTGCTCAGCTTTTCAGTCTGTTTATCATTCTATTCGTTATTCTTTCTGCTTTTCAATACTGCATGATATTTGGACTATTTATTTGAAATCTTGAATTACTATTTAGTTTCTTCTGGCATTACTTTATCTTTTTCAGGCACTCATCGTCTAGTTTGTGACGGTGGTGCATATAGAGATAGAGGTAGAGGTGAGACAAGTAAGGGAAAGGAGCTGATGCTAGGTGATCTTCTCCGAGGACTCTTGGAGCGATCATTTCCTTTACTCAGTGTAGGTTTTGTTCTTTTTGTTGTGATTACTGTATATTATGTTCTGTAAAACACCGGGTCATGTATTGGGATTTAACAGACTAGGGGTATCATGTATGATCGCTTTATATAGCTTTGATCACTAGACATGCATGTATTTATTCATTTCTCAGGATTTCCACATTATAGGTTGTTTGTTATTCCTGATTTCCAGTTTACAGTTATAGTTGATTATAGTGATTTATGCTGCGAATTTCCTGATAATTTTATAATCCTATAACTCACACATTTAAATGAACAACTAATGATATATCTGAGAATTTAAGGCTGACTACGATGTGTAGAATTTGCGAGTAAAGATTAGGGGGCTCACGTGGACTTAGGCCAGATGGGATCTAGTTTTATGGGGAACTGGGGCCATCACAGTTGGTATCAGTGCAATACTTGACTCTCGATTTACCTTACAACCAGCATAAAATACAAACCAACAAAAATAGGAAATAATTGGAACATAGAGTGAAACCATATAATCTTAAGTTGAGGTTTAGTTGGGAAGTGAGGTGATTTGGTGGAAAAAATAAAACTTGAGTCTACATGTTATATCTATTGTGATTTACTATACTATATCGATAGCTATTGACTGATTCGGTGATTCGCTTTCGATTTCAGATTGCAATGACTAATCAGATAGAGCCTAGTGATGACAGTGGGGCTACTGATCCTCGAGTGATTAGTGTCGAGGATTTTCAAGCATTGACACAGCGAGTAGCTATTCAGGATCAGAGGTTAGAGGAGATCTTGAGGATTTTTAAGACGCTAGTTGTTGCTACGCCATCACTACCATCTACTTCAGGGGTTCTTGTTACTCGAGGGGTTCCGAAGGACTGGATAGAGTTCAAGACCCAGTTCAATCTAAAGTATTTTCCTCTTACAGCTCTGAGAGTGAAGAGGAACGAGTTCTCCACCATCAGACAGCTCACAGATAAGTCTGTTCTGGATTATATGGGTCGATATTTGCAGTTGCTACCCTATGCTAGGGGTTCAATAGACAGCGAGATTGACAAAGCCTACTACTTCATTGATGGGTTGTTGCTTGACATTAGAGGTGTTGTAGTCTGCACAAATCCATAGACTCTATAACGAGCTTATTTGAGGAGCTTGGCTAGGGAAAGTATCTACGCACACATCCAGAGGGCCGATAGGATAGAAAGAGGAAGAAGAATAGGCAGGGTTTTAGGGACAGTAGAGCCCAGAGTAGTGGTTTAGTTGCTCCACCTCAACGACCTGCATATACCACATTGATTACACCGTATACGCGCACGAGTTTCACTGGTTTACCACCACAAGCTACTAGACTTGCACAGTAGCAACAGAGGCAGCAGTTTGAGAGTAAGGATACCAGTAAAAACGGTGGACAAACTCAAAGATCTGGACAGGCACAGACTCAGAGGTCTGGTTAGACTCAGAGACCTCCACAGGGACGTGGGCAGGGTCAGACACAGGGAGCAGGTTTCGTCTGGTTCAGGGAGACGCGTACTTGTTACAAGTGCGGTCAGATCGTTCACTTGCAGTTTCAATGTCCGTTATTGACGACAGCTCAGCCACAACATCACCAGCAGTACCTGGATGTTGAGCCGGACCAGGGAGCGTCTCATAATCTTGTTGAGGGTATGTATTTGATTTGCAGTACTTTGATGCATAGCATGTTTGATTCAATTTCTACAGTTTCATTTATTTCTGGACGCATGGTAGATGCATTAGGGTTGAGACCATTAGGTTTAGTAGACCCTTGATCCTTAGCACATCGACTGGGGAAAAGATATATCCGAACTTGTTGTGTGTTGATTGTTCGGTAGTTATAGAGAGTCACGATTTGCCTGCTGATTTGAGAGTACTAGAGTTCCTAGAGTTGATGTTGTTAGGCATGGACTGGTTAAGAGGTTAGATTTCAGGGTACAACGACGTTATTACCTATCACTAGGGGTAGAGAGGCTACTAGTGGTGAGATAGAGACATTTGTGAGTATCTTGAGCACTGCTGAGAGACTGGAGGTTAGCATTGATAATGTACCAGTAGTATGTGAGTTTACCGATTTCTCCATGATGATCTACCAGGATTACCACCGCCGAGAGAGATAGATTTCATCATAGACTTAGTACCTGGGACTAGACCCATTTCTATACCGCCGTATAGGATGGCACCTCGAGAGTTGGAGGAGCTCAGGACTCAGTTGGATGAGTTATTAGAGTTGGGATTTATTCGTCCTAGCATGTCACCGTGGGGTGCACCGATGTTGTTTGTGAAGAAGAAAGACGTCAGCCTAAGGTTGTGCATTGACTACAGACAGCTGAACCGGGTGACGGTGAAGAATAAGTATCCGCTTCCTCGTATAGAAGATTTGTTTGATCAGTTGACGGGAGCGGCGTGGTTTTCGAAGATAAACTTGAGATCAGGTTATCACCAGCTCAGGATCTGTCACGACCCAAAGTTTGTTAATCTTGATTAATTTCTTAATCAGGATCACCAACCCGTGATGTGGGGCCCGCATGAGATGTGCACACAGACTGAGGCATGTGGGCGAGGTAAATTTTATATTTGTATTGATGTATTCCTAGTGTTTTGTATGTTTGTAGGCTGACTAAGTTAGTTCTTGTAGCCATCAACGTCGAGACGTGGTCGGGGACACGCCTCGAGTTGCGTGCAAATCGGAGTACCGAATAGCGAGACTTGTGGTAAGTCTAAATTTTGTAAAATGCAATGTAATTAAATTAATGCACATTAGTTTATAGCCTATGGTCATAAATTAATTAAATTGAATTGAACACATATATTTATATATATAATAAATATATACATTTTAAAAATCAGAAAAAGATTTGTGAAATGACAAAAAAGGGCTTTGACTTATTAAGAAAGAGGATAAGATTGAGGGGCATTTTGGTAATTTGATTACCCTTTTTATCTAACCCCAAAAACCACCACCACACACACCACAAATTGAAATCCGAGAGAGAGATCATCGGAGGAAGAAGATCGAAAGCTTCGAGGTGCGGCGTCGGCGATCCGAAGGTAAGGTTGTGTTGTTGTTGTTGATGAAATGTGGTGGTCGGTGATGGTGGCGTCGTCCGAGGATGGAGACGACATGGTTGTCGTCTCCCCTCCCTCCCATCTCGGTTTCAATCTATAAAAAAAATAAAATAAAAAATAAAAAATGTTGAAGTAGAGACATTGCACAGAGGGGGGAGGGAGACGCATGCACACGTGTGCGTGCGTGCGTCCCCTGGTGGGACCCGACCGAGTCAGACCCGGTTTAGGGTCCAAACCCCCCAAAATATATATATAAAAAAATAAAAAAATAAAAAATAATATATACATATATATTTATATATACGTATACATATAAATATATATATACACATACACATGTATGTATATATATATATATACATAAAATAAGTCTATGTAATAAAATATTAATAAAAAATAAATAAATGAATATATCTATGTATATATATACACATATACACATATATTTATATGTATATATAAATATAATATATATACATATAATCTTTCAGGGACTTAGGGGTGTCACGGAAGTTCGGGAGCGCTAGTCGGAGTGTCTCGAGGTCGGATAGCTAGAGCTATCATGTGACTTGTAAATGAAACTGTGGGAACTCTACTTTATTTCATTCATGTTATTTCTCTTTTTAGTCAATTTGATGACTTGTTGTTAGTAATCTACCATCATGCTTTCCTTGCTCTATTCAAATTGAATGTTGAAATAGCATGATGCCTCGTGATAGTTTCACTCATTTTCCTGATATGTCCTATTTTGTTGTGAATTATGTTATAATTGATGTTAGAAATGCATGCACTAGGGTTATTGTGGTAATTAGTTTTGTATTATATTTCTTTTGGGGCTTCGTAGCCTAACTTATTGTTGATATCGTATAACATTAAAAATGAAAATCCTTGAAACGAAAGTTGGAGATTATCTGGTGTACATTGCACGAGAGATGGGTGGATTCATGGGGTCACTGGACCTCAGGGTTTCTGGCACTCACCACTATTACTTGGGTAGCATCACGTAGCTTGAACTACAGGGTTGTCGGCAAGTTTTATACATATATATATATATATATATTCGAAACTAATAAAGTATGTTGAGAGTATCTTCATACGATAGTGGAAAAAAGCTGGCAGATAGTTTCTCACCGCCGACTGGACGTAGATCATCTCGACTTAGCCTGTGTCAGTCTATCTAATTCGGTTAACTATGATATTTATATGCATTACTTTCTCAACACCTTTTTCAGCTATATTATGCATTTAAGTATCTATCTTTACTTTGGCAATGTAATATAGAATTCCCCGGTTATCACTTAAATATCACTATACTCACCGTCTAGTTTGTGACGGTGGGTGTAGGTCTGTCAAGCAGTACCAGACCAGTCAAGGAGAAGATCGACGACTACCTTTGATCTCGTAGCGCGTAGCTGCCGTACATGTAGGTCATATTTTTTGTATTACGCTTATATACGTCTTTTACTTGGGTTGTGCATTAGACGAGAGTTAGTTACCCAACTTTTGACTTTCACTTTGTCTATATGATCGCCGTTTATTGCATATTGATATTGTGATTGTTATTTCCTGGTTTTCACATTTAAGATTTATATAAAATGCTTCTGCTAATACGTTAAAGATTTCCGCTAATTTGATAATCCTTATAAAATAATGAATAGGAGTGATAGGAGATTTTCTTATCCCTGAATCCAATTCATGAGATAATAGGTAGTACAGGCTTATTAATACGTAATTAGGTCATATGTGTGGTAATTAGGGCTTAATTACGGGATTAGGCCGGGCGGTGCCCTAGGTTAAAATAGGGGTCGTTACAGGATCAGGGTTGAAGACAGGGATAAGACTGCATTTAGTATGAGATACGGTCATTATCAGTTCACGGTCATGCTATTTGGTTTGACTAACGTGCCAGCTATTTTATGGATCTCATGCACAGAGTACTGAGGACTTATCTGGATAGATTTGTGATTGTGTTCATTGATGATATCCTTATCTACTCTAGGACTCGTGAGGATCACGAGGGACATCTCTGGATAGTTCTACAGACTTTGAGGGACCATCGGTTGTATGTCAAGTTCAGTAAGTGTGAGTTTTGGCTACCAGAGGTCAGATTTTTGGGTCATGTTGTTGGAGCTAGCGTGTTTCTATGGATTCCACAAAGATTAGAGCTATTGTTGAGTGGCCTACATCGATTAGAGTGACAGAGATCCACAATTTTTTGGGTTTAGCTGGGCACTATCGTTGTTTTGTGCAGGATTTTTCAAGATTACTACACTGATGACTAGACTGACTCAGAAGAATTTGAAGTTTGACTGGGATGAGATTTGTGAGACAACATTCTTTACTCTAAAAGAGAAGCTGACGATTGCACCAGTTCTTGCATTGCCTGAGACAGGGAAGGACTTGGTGGTTTATACATATGCGTTGAAAGTTGGGCTTGGTTGTGTTTTGATCTAGGAGGGCAAGGTGACTGTGTATGCATCTCGACAGCTCAAGGTTCATGAGAAGAATTATTCGATGAATGACTTTGAATTAGCTACCGCAGTATTTGCGCTGAAGATTTGGAAGACATTACCTATATGCGGTGAGGTTTAATATTTTCACTGATCATAAGAGCTTGAAGTATTTATTCTCTCAGAAGGAGTTGAATCTAAGATAGAGACGCTGGTCGATGCGAATTTCTGAAGGATTATGATTTTTTGCTTGTGTATCATCCTGGGAAGGCCAACGTAGTTGCTGATGCTTTGAGCAAGAAAAGATCTGATAGTGAGATAGTTGTGTGCCACATGACACATGAGTATGCGTTACTCGAGGCAACTGAGATAATGAGTTCAGTTGATGTGCCAGCTACTACCAGGACATAGATTTGTAGTTAGTTGATGATGTAGACTGTTTCACTTCAGGTAGTCCATGAGGGACAACAGACTGATGAGTTGTACCAGAGGTTCAGTGAGATGGCTGATAGTTCAGATTATCTAGACCGGAGTCGGTCGATAGACGCATGTATGAGGTATCGAGGGCGACTATGGATTACATTAGTGGCTGATTTGCGCACTTAGTGTAACGGCTCAGCCATCTGGCACCGCACAGGCAGTGTGAGCCATGGATCGCAACCCCTTCCACACCATCTGACTCCCCCAAGCCAGTCTTTCACCCCCCAGACTCGAACCTGCGCCCTGAGGGATAAGTAAACAGGTTTAGCAAGTCTGGTACCACTGAGCTGGTCCAGCAGAGAGGCACCGGATCCCATCAGAACTCCGCAGTTAAGCGTGCTTGGGCATTATGTAACGCTCCAGCCTACCTGCAGGCCCACTGGACCACACAGGCAGTGTGAGACATAGCGCGCAGGCCCCACCCACACCATCCACACCCCTTATGTGTGGTCTTTCGCCCCCCAAACTCGAACCTGCGCCCTGAGGATAAGTACACAGGTTTAACGAGTCTGGTACCACTGAGCTGGTCCAGCACGGAGGCACCGGATCTTATCAGAACTCCGCAGTTAAGCGTGTTTGGGCGAGAGTAGTACTGGGATGGGTGACCTCCTGGGAAGTCCTCGACAGCTCAGTGGTACCAGACTCGCTAAACATGTGTACTTATCCCTCAGGGCGCAGGTTCGAGTCTGGGGGGGCGAAAGACTGGCTTGGGGGAGCCAAATGGTGTGGGAGGGGCTGTGGTCCATGGCTTACACTGCCTGGGCGGTGCCAGAGGGGGTGCGCCCCATGGCTGGGCCGTTACACTTAGATACTTCAGAAGGCTCACCGTTCACGTTTTTCAATTCATCCAGGTATGACCAAGATATATGCCGATATGCGACGTCTTTTCTGGTGGCCGGGGATGAAACCCGATAAGTCGAAGTTTATACAAGCATGTGAGATATTGTCACGGCCGAATTTCCTAATCTTGATTAACTTGCTTAATCAAGATCACCGACCCGCGACGTGGGGCCTGCATGAGATGCGCACATTGATCGAAGCACGTGGCCGAGGTAAATGTTATATTTGTACTGGTGTATGCCTAGTGTTGTGTATGTGTGTAGACTAATTAAGTCAATTTTTTTTTGCAAACCAAAGAAATCGAGTTGACGTGGGCGGGGACACGCCTTGGAGTGCGTGCAAGTACGAGTACCTAGTGGAATTACCGAGGTAGCGAGACTAAGCTAGGAAATAACAATTTATTTCAAATCTACCTTAACATAAATTAAGTTATTTAATTTAGTTGGAAAATACGACGTTCGACGCACGGGGTAAGCGCCTCGAATTGCGTGCGAATCGAGACACCGAGTGCCGGGGAGTTGAGAGTCGGTGTGACCACTTAGATAAATTTTATAAATTTGTGTGACCAATTAATTATGGTCCATTTAGGATTAATGTACATTAATTGAGTAAGCCTATAGTTTATTTATTTAAGAAATCACATTTTAATATCCTATAGTTTGTTGTGAATTAAACTAACCTTAAGACAGACCTCGAGATCCGTGCTACCACACACTCCCATGATGGGAGTCACCCAAGTTGTGTCACATGAGAAGCTGGATTTGCCTGGTTAGTAGCCATCAGATTTACCTCGAGATGCGCAATACACACTAGATCCCATCAACACTATATATACAACTTGATACATGAGATTTCACTATTTACATGCAAATCAAAATCTGAAACTAAGGGGAGGAGAGAGTTCTTGAGAGATTTGAGAGGGGATTTTCGAGCTAGGAGTGAAGATCCACAAGATCTAAGTAAGGTAACCATCATCACCTCTCTATTTTCCATTAAAATAGGTAAAAAAAAATGGGGTATTTCCATCTAATTAGTTTTTGGGTATTAATTGTGATTTTCAAATTTGTCGATTAAATTGGTATTTTAGATGTGGTTTTAGTTGTTTTGTTGATGAATTGAAGGAGTGAAGAAAGAAAGAAAGAAATCAAAAAAAAAAAAAAATTGAAAACCAGAAACGCTATGCGTCTCTGGAAAAATAAAAAAATTTTTGGGGAACGCTATGCGTCTCTGGAAAAATAAAAAAATTGAAAACCAGAAATGCTATGCGTCACGAAACGCTATGCATCTCCCCCAAATGGGCCTGGCTAGGGGGGGCCTGGGCCTGGGCCGACCTGACCCGAATCAAAAAAAAAAAAATATATATATATAATATATATATATATATATATATATTAAAAAAAGAAGAAGAAGAAAGGGAATAAAACCAGAATAAAAGAAAAAAAAATGATGATATAAATAATATATATATATATATATATATATATGCATCTGATATATATATATATATATATATATATATATATATATATATATATATATATACAAGTATACATATATATATAGGAATATACATACATGTATATATGTATATGTATACATAATATATACATGTATGTACACACATATATATATATACACATACAACTATGCATATATATACGTATACACATATAGGTATAAATATAAAATAATAATAATAATATAGAATATATACCTATATAATAAAAATATAAATAAATAAATAAATAAATGATATGAAATGACCTTTCATGAACTTAGGGGTGTTTCGAGAGTTCGGGAGCGCTAGTCGGGGTGTCGGAAGGCCGGATAGCTAGGACTATTGCGTTGACTTGTAAGTGAAACTGAGGGAACTCTTTACTTTATTTCATTCCAGTCATTTATAAATTTTCAGTCTATTTGTAAACTAGCTAATTTATTTCCCACATCATGCTTTCCTTGTTTCTATTTACATTGAATATCGATATAGCATGATGCCTTGTTTGATATATCATTGACTCCATGCTTCCTTATATGCTCAATGTTTGTCTTGAAATATGGTTAATGAATATTTAGAAAATGCATGTTATAGGGTTATCTGCTATGTTGGACTTGTGTTCTACTTCCCTTGGGGCTTTGTAGCCTAACATATGTTGAAATCATAACATTTTAGGATATATATTCTTGAAAACTAAAGTAGGAATTATCTAGTATCCATTGCACACGAGATGCGCGGATTCACGAGGATTTCGGTCTTTCGGGGTCTCCAAAGACTCGCCACTACACTTGGGCAAAGCACACGTGGCATGGACCACGGGGTTGTCGGCAAGTATAAATGATTTAAATACGCGAGAGAGCACGGCTCCGCCATTTGAGGTTATAAAAAAAGATATTATTATCATATGTTGAGCACGCAGTTCCATACAAGTAGTGGAAAAGGCTAGGTGATAGTTCTCACCGCCGACCGGACGTAGATCATCTCGACTTAGCTTTGTGTCGTTTGTGTATCTGTTAACGTTGGTATTTACTTGCATTATTTATTCAGCATTTCTTCAGCTACATATGCTTTTAAATACCTTTGTTTAAATTGGAAATGTAGTATTAGATTTCCCCAGTTATCACTTAAATATCATCATACTCACCGTCTAGTTTGTGACGGTGGGTGTAGATCCATCGAGCAGCACCAGGCTGGGCAAGGAGAAGATCGGCGACTACCTCTGAGCTTTGAGCGAGTAGCTGCCCGTACACGTAGGGTATTTTTTTGTATTATGTTTACTTATGTCTTTATCTTTTGGGATGTTATTGGGATGAGTGTTAGATTACCCGACTTTTGGCTTTCACTTTGTTTATATATGTTCGCCGTTTACTTGCATATATATGGTGATCGTTATTTCCTGGATTCCACACTTAGGATTTAATAAAAAAAAAATTCTGCTAAAATATTAAATACTTCCGCTAAATAAAATAATTGTTTAAACAAGAGAACACAGGTAGTAAAGGCTGATTAATTCGTAATCGGGTCCTATGTGTTGTGATTAGGGTTTAATTACGGGATTAGGCCGGACGGTGCCCTAGATTAGAAGCGGGGTCGTCACAGATATGCCAACGTGTGAAGGCTGAGCATAGGCGACCTAGAGTATTGTTGCAGCCTCTTCCCATTTCAAATTAGAAATGGGAGCATATTGCTATGAATTTTGTCAGCGGTTTGCCTCGATCATCTCGCGGACATGACAGTATCTGGGCAGTTATGGACAGACTAACGAAATCTGCACATTTCATTCTGGTATCCACTACACACAAAGTTGATTGATTGAGTATTCTCTATGAGCGTGAGATAGTCAGACTACACAGAGTTCTGTTTTCTATTATGTCAAATAAAATACCGCAGCTTATATCATTGTTATGGCAGAGTATGCAGACTTAGTTTGGCACGAGGATTAATTTGAGTACAGCGTACCATCCATAGACAGACGAACAGTTCGAGAGACTGATTCAGGTATTAGAGGATATGCTCAGGATGTGTGTACTGGAGTACGAAGATCTTGGGAAGAGTACCTTCATTCGTGCGAGTTTGTGTACAACAACAGTTTTCAGGCTAGTATTGGCATGGCACTATTTGAGGCACTGTATAGCTGACCTTGTAGATCACCATCTTGTTGGGCAGAGGTAGAGGATGCAGTGATAGTTGGGTCTGAGATTGTTGTTGATCATATTGAGAAGGTACGACAGATTCGTCAGAGACTGAAGAGTGTTCAGAAGAGACAAAAAAATATTATGACAAGTGTCACGATGAGTTGCAGTACGATGGAGCCTGTGTGTATTTGAAGGTTTCGCATTTGAAATGGTCACAAGAGGTTTGAATCAAAGGAAAACTTGCGCCAAGGTTTATTGGTCCTTTCAGGATTGTGAAGAGAGTCGACAAGGTTGCTTATTAGTTGGATATGTCGATTCAGCTCGCCGGAGTTTATCCAGTGTTCCATATTTCAATGCTTTGACTAAACAAGTCAAACGAGGGATGACGACCTAAAGTAGATCTGAGTCAGATTGATTTGTGTGATGATGTGTGTGACGGCCCCAAATTCTCAATGCATTTGGGTACGCCCAGCCTAGACTCGTGCAGGTCCCGAGTCAGTTCCTCAGCGAACCTGACGAGCCTAGTCAGCCTCAAACTATCAAAATTTCAAGGTTTATGAAAGAGTTATTGCAATTATAACACAGCGGAAGCAAAATCAAATTCTAATCAAATATTGGGAAATAACTCAATCAAAGGGAAATTAGGAATCTATATAAATGTGGGAAACCCCGATGTAGTCATATCTAGGGCTGGCAAAATGTGCCCGGTCCCGTTTGGCCCGTTTTGTCCGGTCCCGTTTTAAACGGGACCGGGCAATTTTTTTTTGACAAACATACGGGACTGGACAATATTTTTTGTCCGTTTAAAAATACGGGGACCGGTCTCGGGCTAAAATTTAAAAAAACGGTACCCGTTTTGTGATTAATTTGAAGGGTATATTTGTAATTTCACTTTGTTAAAATTGTGTCATGAACTTTTTTATGTAGTTGTTGTTGATGCATGAGGTGAAGATATACTTTGATAATTTGGATTTTGGACTATTGAGAATTTGAGGTGATATCTCTTTTTTAAAAAAAAAACTTTTGTGATGTTTATATTGGAAATTAAAAAATTGTGATATTATGTATTTATTTTTTGGTAATTGGTGATTTGTAGTTGTAGACTTGTAGTTGTAGTTGAGGGGTTTTTTTAAGATAATTGATAAACAAAATATTTAATCATCTTTAAAAAAAAAACGGGCAAAACGGGTCCCGTATGTTTTACAAACATACGAATTTGGACAAAAAAATAGTGCCGTTTTGAAAACGGGGACCGGGACCAGGACACCAAATTTTTGGATTTTTAAAATAGGTGTCCAGTCCCGTTTTTGTCCGTTCCCGTATTTTTGCCAGCCCTAGTCATATCCACGTCAACAAAATGGATTGATGGAATCCACCTCAAAACATATTCCCCAGCCCAAAATAAACATATATATATAAACGTCATACAAAATGAAATAAACATGAGCCTACATCTCGGTACCTCACGTCCAGCTGCTCACAAAAAGTCTCCTAGGCAAGGTCCCTTACCCCTACTGCTCTCCGTCCTATCTGCACCCACCGTCACAAACTAGACGGTGAGCAACTGAGAGAAATCGAAAGTAACGCCAGAAGAATATAACAGTAATTCATGAAATAACAAACAAGACAATCTAAATATCATGCGGGTACTGAAAGACAGGAATTTAAATAATCAAGAATGCATGATAGACAGACTGAAAATGATAGCAATCGAAACATGCGTGTTCTACGAGTCAAGAGAGGCAATAAGTGGTCTAAATTCCACAACAATTCCACAACAATCCACAACAATCCAAGTACATGGTATCACACAATCACTAGGGGTGGTCAAACACTCGTGCGCTCGAGTGCCCGCGTTTTATCCCTTCTAGTGCAGGCCGCATGTACCTTCGAGACACACACTTATGCCAAGAACACACATACAAGGAATATGGAATGGAAAGCCAATAATTTGATAATGAAAAACATAAAGAAATGAAAATGAATCACATGATATTTTCTTAGCTGGCTTACTAACGTACAAATGCTTTTTAAGGCAAGTGTACTTACCTAGACTATCGAAATCGCGTATAACACTCCCGCGACTCCTAACGCGTATCCCCGAGTTTTCCGTTACCTGACAAGGTTGGAAACTCGTATTAATAGGTCAAGTCATTTACTAAAACTAGGTTAAAACTTATCATTTTCCCCAATGTTTTGAATGACTCGAACGACATGACAATTTAATCGACAAAGGAATACTATCTCTCTCTTGGGTTTTGAAAACACAATATATATAAATCTCATCTTGAATCCTGGGCTCGGCTCAGTCGTATGTGGGTCATGTCATGGTCTCGAGGACCGGCGACATGACTACGACGTCGTAACCATTCATCGCCACGTGATGTTTCAATCCAAACCAACACTCAACCATAACTCGTGAAAACCGAACTGACATGTACAAACAAACATGAAACCTCACTGGTGTTGTCCGACATCGGGGAAAGGTTATCATGGCATGGGAAAGCTAAAAAACTCTCCACCAGTTCGGAAATTTTGTCAACACACGCAAATAACGACTCGACGACGGCAACACATGAAATCACGTCAAAACGCATTAATAACACTGTTTTGAACTTAACCAAGGGTTGCGAGACTTCAAACAATGTTAGATGAGATCCTCGACAACCTCCACTAGTGGTGGTCCGGCTGGTGGCACCGCCAAGAGTGGCGGTTTCCAACGAGGCTCCACCACCCCTATCACATGAAATGACGACTTTTTAACGCTAAATAGGACTGTTTTGGCCACACCGAAGATTATGGGACCCACGTAGGAGATTGGTGGGGTCCCCAACAGCGTCTCGGTCATGGTGGTCTGGCGGTGGCGCGGCCGGTGAGGGTGTTTTCCGGCGAGACCAAAAACAACATCAACACATGCAATAAAACAAAATATGAGCACTAAAACCCTATGTATCACGAACCAGAGGTCTCTTCGGGAATATGAGAACTCCGGTGAGCCACGAGGGTCAGTCCCCGACCGTCCCCGACCACCGTCACCTACAGCAGTGACGGCCAGAGGCGGCAGCAGTGCAAAAACATGGAGATCAGCGAGAACGATAGAGGGAATAAGAGAGAGAGAGAGAGAAAGAAATAGATAGAGAGATAGAGAGATAGAGAGAGACCTTCGGTGAGGAGTGAACCCCGACCACCACTGGTCCGGCCAGGGCCAGTGGTGGCTCGTCACGAGAGAGCCAAGAGAGGAGAGAAAGAAACCGAGAGTGAGAGAGATCGAGTGAACATGAGAGAGGGAGGGTGAGAGGCAACCTCCGGTGAGCTACTCCGCCATCACTGGACCTCCGACGACTGGTGAGAACTCGGCCAGTTGAGAGGTGAGTGGATCGAGAGAAAGGGAGGCCGAGAGAGAAAAGAACTGAAAGGAAGAGAGAGATGACAGCCGATAGAGAGAGTGGAGAGGAGATGCATACCTCCGGTCAAAACGCGACCTCTGACTTTTATTCCGGTCACCGGCGAAGGGCTGAGACGGTGGTGAGATGAGGAAGAGAGATGGTCGTGAGTGAGAGTGAGTGAAGAGTGAGAAGAGAGACCGTGAGAAGAGAGAAAATGAGAGGGTTGTGTTTGCATGAGATGGGAGAGGGTGAGGTGAGTGACGTGAGATGAGTGGGGTGGGTGGTGAGGTGAGTTGAGTGATGGAAGTGGGTAGGGTGTGAGGTGAGTTGAGTGATGGGAGTGGGTGGGGTGTGAGGTGAGTTGAGTGATGGGGGTAGGTGTGTGTTTGAATCTTTTAATGGGCATAATAGTTGTGTCTACCCATTTTTACCAACCCACACATCTCAAAGTTAAACCCAAGGGTTCCCCCATTATTTGATTGTCGCTATACATAATTTTTTTAACTCGACACCCGTATATTTTCCAAACATTTTCCCCGCCCATCTCACTTCCTCCGTCCGTATTTCCCCGTCACATGCACACTCTTACCTTTGTCTCACACAAATAAATTATAAAATTGTTAAATAATTCTTTTAATTATGTTTTTAGTCTCCTGTGTACTCGTAACACAGTTGTTGAGTCCCGCGCGTCCATTTTTCCCACTCGTTCACCGGTTTCACAGTCCGGTCACTCAAATACGAGTATAAATACATATTACACATCATCATTCACACATAACCAAATTTTCGGGCCGTTACAATGTGACTTATGATGTGCAGCCGATTCAGATTGTGGACAAAAAGGTCAAGATACTGAGGAATAAGGAGATACCTTAAGTACTCGTTCGGTGGTCATACCACGGAGACGAGGAGTTGACCTGGAATTAGAGTCTTATATGCACGAGTATTTTCCTCATTTGTTTGATTCTGGTAAGTCATTATTTTGAGTAATTATTAGATTAATTTTGAGGACGAAATTCTAATAAGTTGGGAAGACTATAACAACCTTCAATTTAAATGGTGACACGTGTCGTGTGTTTACAGGACCGTGACCAACTATCGCATTATGTCATATTACTTAAGCATTGGGATTCGACACTGAGGTATATTTTATTTTTTTGTGATGTTTGTATTATTATTTATACCCGAATGAGAATACTATGTGTCCTAGCGCGTGGTTTTCGTTTATAAATCGCTACAGATTTCTGTGTGAGATTCGTCTTGGAGAAACGAAGATTTAGGGTATAAAACGAATAATTAAACATCGAAAAAATGATAATTAATGAATTATTAAAAATAATAAATAATTAAATGAAATTTGGGAGCGAGATTATGTCCGGGAACATACGTACTATGAGTTAAGAGTTAAAACGGGTCCGAAAAACACGTGTTTTGAGTGAGAAATGAGGTGGTTTTGAAGTTGAAATCACCTATTGGAGTAAAGATTGTGTTAGAATTGGTGAATGGATAAAATAGGAGGCACAAGATTTGCCTCGAGATCCGTGTGTGTGATGAGATGATATGAGTTGTATATATGTCAACTTTTCTCTCTCCTCATGCATTCTTCATTTTCGTTGAAAGTCAGAACGAAGAGGAGATGGGGTTTCAATACTTTTCGGACATGTTGCGACTTCGAGGAGCGACCAAATACGTGTAAAAATGTGAGATCTTCACTCCTCTCATTTTTATCTACGTATTGGCGTAAATTTTTGGTGGTTTTCGTAGCGACGATTTCGGACGATTTTTTGGGAAAATATTGAAAAACGACTTTGATTGATGAATTTGGTATCAATTGATGGTTTTATTGATGAATTGGTGGTTGGTTTGTGGATTTGAAATGAATTGAAATTTTTGGAAATTATTGAAGAATTTTGAGTTATTTTCGAATCAAGGAGTTTTGTCGAGGTTTTGATGGAAATGAAGTTGATTTGGATGTCCCGAAGGGTTTGGTATAGACTTGGAATGCGGAGACTAGAGCCGGGGTGTCAAGAAACCCCGAAATAGGTGTTCTGCTGAATATGCGCGAGGGACTCCTTGAGAAGGGTATCCCACGGCATCACTCACGGACATGTTGAGCAGAGGGAAAACACACGAAAATGAGGGAAGACATCGCGAGGGGCGCCGTTAGAAGGATCTACCACAACGTCACCCACATACGAGTTGGGCAAAGTGTTGTTTCTCCATGCCGTGGAGACGCCTCCCAAGCAAATGGTCAAGACGCCTGTAATAGCGTGACAATATTCACAAAGACCAAATTTTCTGAAAATTTTGAAAATTTTGGGGATCTCTCTAGTATTCAATTGGGTCCAAATACGACCCAATACCCCAAAAATCAATCCAATTACACTAATTAGATAATTATAGAAAATTGGGTAAATTAGAAAGATATTAATAGGATTTGTAAAATTGGTTAATTGACAGACTTTGGGAATTTGAGACGATTAGTAAAGGTACGTGAGGATTAGAGATTTACGGTTAACCGAGGTACGTTATCGTACGATTGTAAGCTAGATAGGAAGTATGCATTAATTCGTTACCCATTTATTGATATTGTTATTTGAATTGAGCCTTTGTTTGTGTAACAACCTCAAATACTCAAAGCATTTGGGCACGCCCGACCTAGACCCATGCAGGTCCCAAGTCGGCACTCAGCGAGCCTGACGAGCCTAGTCAGCCTCAAATCATTAAATTTCAAGTTTTATGAAAGAGTTATTGCTAGTATAACACAACGGAAGTGAATTTAATACTAATCAATTATTGAGAAATAACTCAATCAAACGGAAATCAGGAATCTATATAAATGTGGAAACCCTGATAGGTTCATGTCCAAGTCAACATAATGAAATTCATGGTATGCACCTCAAAATTTATCCCCAATCCAAAAACTACAATCATATATATAAAACATCATACAAATAAAATAAACATGAGCCTACATCTCGGTACCTCAAGTCCAGCTGCTTACAAAAAGTCTTCTAGGCAAGGTCCCTTGCCTCTACTGCACTCTGTCCTATCTGCACCCACCGTCACAAACTAGACAGTGAACAACTGAGAGAAAATTGAAAATAATGCCAGAAGAAATAACAGTAATTCATGAATATCAAACAAAGCAGTATAAATATCATGCGGTAATTAAAAGGCAGGAACAATAAATAGATCAAAGTGCATGATAAGCAAACTGAGGAAATAACAATAAAAAACATGCATGTTCTAAAGAAACAAAAGAGGCAGTGTGACGGCCCCAAATTCCCAATGCATTTGGGTACGCCCGGCCTAGACCCGTGCAAGCCCCAAGTCAGTTCTCAACGACCCCTGGACGAGCCTAGTCGCCTCAAAACATCAAAATTTCACGTTTTATGAAAGAGTTATTGCAATTATAACACAGCGGAAGCAAATTACCTACTACTCAAGAATTGGGAAATAACTCAATCAAAGGAAATTAGGAATCTATATAAATGTGGAAAAACCCAATATGTTCAATTCTAAGTCAACAAAATGGATTGATGGAATCCACTTCAAAACATATTCCCCAGTTCCAAAACAATCATATATATAAACGTCATACAAAAAGAAATAAACATGAGCCTACATCTCGGTACCTCAAGTCCAAATTTCGCTCACAAAAGTCTCCTAGGCAAGGTCCCTTGCCCCTATCGCTCTCCGTCCTATCCGCACCCACCGTCACAAACTAGACGGTGAGCAATCGAGAAAAATGAATGTAATGCCGAGAAAACAACAAGTAATTCATGATAATACAAGTAAAGCGAGTCTAAATATCATGCGGAAATAAAAAAGACAGAAAATTAAATAGACAAGATGCATGATAAACAGACTAATAGATATCAATCGACAGTTAAGTGTGTTCCAAGGAATCAAAAGAGGCCCATAAGTGGTCTAAATCATAGCATAACGGCGAAGACCTCGCGAGGTCTTCCCGGGCATCGACACAAGCGAAGGCACAGCTATGACTGGAAAGGGACTCGAACCCATCCACCCAGTACTCGGTGTCACACGGTCACTAAGGGTGGTCACACATTCGTGGCCACGAGTGCCCACGTTTTATCCCTCTAGTGCAGGTCCTAGTACTTTCGAGACAAAACACTTACGCCGGAAAACACACAACAAGAAATGGAAGGGAATACCAATAATAGATCATAACGAAACAAAATGAAAGATAATGAATCACATGGCATTTTCTTATCTTGGCTTACAAACGTACAAATGCTTGTGGCAATTGTACTTACCTGAACTATCGCGACCCGCGAAACAAACTATCGTTCCTAATGCATATTCCCAAGTTTCCCGCTACCTGACAAGGTCGAAAACTCGTGTTAACAGGTCAAGTCATTTACTAAATCTATGTTATATCCCAAACATTTCTCCCAGTGTTTCAATGACTCAAACAACGCGATGAAAATTGAAAATAAATACTCTCTTGGGTTTTGGAAACACTATAACACATGTATGCCTAATTACAAGTCTTAGAGTATTCCCTATAAGTTTTGTTTACAATAGTTGGTGAGATTAACTCGAACAGTTGTGAAATATCCTCAACTTGGGTTGTGTTAGGATCTCGCTTGAGTTCGTGGCTTCATAACACAAATACGGTGGTTTTCTTTTAATTACATAACCCATATACACTGTACTAATGAATCAACCCATTTCCTAATTTATCATATTTTTCTGAATTTTTCAATATATATATTTTTGCTATTTTTCTTCTATACATATACATATATATACATATATATATACATACATATATATAGATACATATATATATATATTATATTTATATACATCGTGTGCATCTTCTCCATTTCTTCTCTTTTTGACCAGAGACGCAAGCGTCTCTCGGTTTTTTTTTTTTTTTTTCTCGTTGAGAAGGAGAGGGAGAGAGAGAAACAGAGAACACGAACCTCCGGCGAGCAGTAGGACCTCCGGCGAGGCTCGTGGGACCGTCGTGAAGGAGTGTCGACCCGAGAGGGAGGAGAACCAGTGAGGGAGAGAGAGAAGGCGCCGAGACGAGAGAGATCGTGAGGATGAGAGAAACCGAGAGAAAGAGAGTGGGAGAGAGAGAGGGAGAGAGACGACCTCCGGCGAAAGTGAAAGCAGGGACGAGAGGTGGAAGTGAGAGAGGCGGCGGTGGTGTGTAGAAGAGATGATGAATAGTGTAGGGTTTGTTATGAAACGGCTTATATATATATATATATATAAAGTCAAATGACCTTTTTGCCCTTACATTAACTCTTGTTCACTTCTTGGACAATTGCCCTTATGGGTCTTTAACCACATCATCTCATCTTAACACACACACACACATCTCAAGGCCAATCTCATGGCTCCTCACCATTAGGCGTGTCACTTTAACAATACAAATTACGTAGATCTTGCGTTCCTCGGTCCATATTTCTCGTCAATTGGCTCGTCGTGTCCATTTTCTCGCCACAACCCGTCAACTAATTTATTAAATTAATAAAAATTCATTTATTTATATGTTTTACTCCCCGTTTGACTAGTCGAAACCTCACTCAATTAAATATCGCCCGACCGCTCGAAACCCGTAAAATACTACAATACTAATACACACAATCAAAAAATCATAAAATCACTTTGCGTCGACTCCCGAAGTTCGAAATATTGACCAAGTATTCACGTAGCCGGGTCACAATTTTGACAATTGCCGTACAAGTCGGATTAAAAATTTGGGGTTGTTACAGGCAGCATGCGGTAAAACCATAGCATTCGAAAAGAGGACGCTGGCTCTTTCCAGGCAATGTCGCAACACTAGCGCAGCATCAGAGGGACATAGGCCTCTAGCATACGGAAAGAGGACGCTAGCTCTTCCCGGGCAATGTTACGACACTATCACAGCTTGATAAATGAGGGACACAGGCCTGAAAAATCACATCGACACGCTCATGCCAAGAACACACATACCAAAAAATCAACAAGATAGGAATGCTAACAAAGGGAATCAACAAGCAACAATGAATGAAAATGAATTATATGCAATATTCTTACTGGATTACTTTTGTACACAAGCTTTAGGGCAAGTGCACTTACCTGAACTATCGCGACTCGCGTAAATAACTCCGAGACTCTTACGCGTCTCCCGCTATTTCTCGACTACCTGATAAGGATTTAAGTCCCAAATATTAGGTTAAGTCTTAGCATTTAGTCTTAAGGTGATTCTTTATAAAGTTGTTTTAGGATCGTTTGTTAAGGTGACTTAAACCATTGGGAAAAGTCCCTCGATACGATAAATATATTCCTACTTTCATAGGTTATGGGCCTTAACATTATTTTATTCATATTTGGGCTCTTGTTGGGTTCAATCACCAAGTCCATACTCACCCATGATACACCCTACACCCCAGCCGTGGGGTGTATCACATCATCACGCACCCCAACAGTAGGGTGCGCACACCCCGTCATACACCCCCAACTGTGGGGTGTACATACCACATCACACCACATTGTCTAACCACACATCGTTATGTACCCCACCAGCCACACACATACACAATCACGTACACACACACCCACACTACCATTTGGTTGTCCACCCCACACTATCAACACGGTCCTCGCCAAGCCTGCTCCACCTCCAGCCAGCTGTGACCGGGACAATGCCATCAGCCACGAAAACATGACGGCGGAGAGAACAGAGCACCGGTCGAGAAAGGGAAGAGGAGATAAGCCGTGGGTGAGGTGTACACAAACCGAGAGAGAAAGAGAGAGGTTATACCTTGGCTTGTCAACCCCTTGAGGAGGAGAATGGCGGTGATGACGATCCCGGGAGGACGTGAGCGTGATGACGGTGGTGAAGCCGAGAGTGATGGAGAGAGGGGAGATGAAAGGCCGAGAGCTCGAGTGAGAGAGAAGAGGAATGACCGTGAGTGAAGAGAGATGGAGAGGGAGGCCATGAGGGTGGGAGGCCGAGGAGTCGAGAGGGAGAGGAAGAAGACGATGGGGGGGAGGCGGCTAGAGGGGTGAAGGGTTAAGGTTTTTTGTTTACCAATATATATATATATGAGTTGGGTCAAAATGACCATTATACCCCTGGAGTTTGCTATAATTCCTTTTATATTTCATCTTAAAACATCCACACCTCTCGAGGTCAATCCCATGGCTCCTCAAATTAGAGTTATGTCATTTTAACAATCTCATATATGTCCTCCAACACTTGACTCGTAAGTCACTTAGTTAACCAACTCCCGCATAAACCTTGTATTCCTCGATCCGTATGTCTCCGTTGTACGCGTAGTCTTGCCTCATTTCGCCAAATAATTATTTAAATTATACAAAATTTCATTTATTTGTATTTAACAGTGTTTTAAATCCCCCGTGCCCGTAACTCAATTGTCGATTCCCGCTCATCCAGTTTTCCTACTCGTTTACCGACTCCATTGTCCGATCGCTCAAATACGAGTATAAATACGTAATATACATAATCATGCACAAATAACCAAATTTTTCGGATCGTTACAGTTTGGAATTCAATTATTATTTTGTTGGTTGAATGTCTTGGCATAAGTGAGTTACGAAGGTACTTTTGGGTCTATATGAGTGGGTAAACGTGAGCATTTGTGCGGTTGTGTTGTTTCACCCCACTAATAGCGGATTATACCATGAGTATTGAATTGTTTGGACATTGTGGTGTCTATAGTTTGTTGGTTACTGCGGTAACTATAAATGTGGTGTTGTTGTACTGCATTGATTTTGACCACTTATGAGCCTTCTTTGATTCTATGGAGACTCAAATTTTCATTGCTAAGCTTTTCAATTTGTTTATCATGCTATTTGTTATTCTTTCTGTTTTTCAATACTGCATGATATTTAGACTGTTTATTTGAAATCTTGAATTACTGTTTAGTTTCTTCTAGCATTACTTTCTCTTTTTCAAGCACTCACTGTCCAGTTTGTGATGGTGGTGCAGATAGAGATAGAGGTGAGACGAGCAAGGGGAAGGAGCTGATGCTAGGTGATCTTCTCTGAGGACTCTCAGAGCGATCATTTCCTTTACTCAGTGTAGGTTTTGTTCTTTTTGTTGTGATTACTGTATATTATGTTTTGTAAAACACTGGAACATGTATTGGGATTTGAGAGACTAAAGATATCATGTATGATCGCTTTATATAGCTTTGATAACCAGACATGCATGTAGTTATCCATTTCTCAGGGTTTCCACATTATAGGTTGTCTGTTATTCCTGATTTCCAGTTTACAATTATAGTTGATTATAGTGATTTTCGCTACGAATTTCCTGATAACTTTATAATCATATAACTCACACATTTAAATGAACAACTAATGATATATCTGAGGATTTGAGGCTGACTAGGATGCATAGACTTCGTGAGAAATGACTCGGGGGCCCACGTAGACTTAGGCCGGGCGGGATCTAGTTTTATGGGGAACTAGGGTCGTCACAGGGAATATACAGGTTGGCGTCAATGAGAAATATGGAGGAGTTTTGGGTGGAGTTGGGAGACTTGTATGGTGTATGTGGACCTTTATGGTGTGTGGTGGGCGATTTCAATATGACATGGTATGTAGAGGAAAAGCTAAACAGTCCACGGTTGACAAGAGTATGATCTTTTTTGATCAACTTATCCGGGAAATGGGTCTCATTGATCTCCCTTTGGGCAATGGTACTTTAACTTGGTCTAATTTCCGAGAGATACCTATTTGTGCTCGCCTTGATAGATTCTTATTCTCAAAAAAGCGAGGGGAATATTTTACTAATGGTAGGCAATCATTAGGGAATCGAGTAACGTCGGATCATGCGCCTATTATGTTAGAAACGAGGCCCATATAATGGGGTCTATCTCCATTCCGATTTGAAAATATATGATTAAAGCATCATCTCTTTAGGGACAAATTCAAAGAATAGTGGGAAACCTCCCCAATCAAGGGGAAGAATGGTTATGCCTTTATAAGAAGATTGAAACACATAAAGGAGGCAGTTAAGGCATGGAACATGGAGGTCTTTGGTATTATACAAAAGAAAATGGCGCAGGGTACTACTGAAATCAGTCAATAAGATTTGGAGGAGACCTCGTGGACATGGGATATGGAGAAGAAGTGGAGACGGGAGTCTTTAAGAAATGAAGTTGAGGACTTGTTATGCAATGATAATAGAAGAATGCATCAAAAAGCGAAGTTTAAATGGCTTTGAGAAGGAGAGGTAAACACCAAATATTATCATCAGGTAATGTCTTCTCATAAATCTAAGAACTATATTAACCGAATCCAAAAGGAAAATGGAGAGTTTATTGAAAATGAAGTCGAAATTGAATCAACTGTGTTAGGATTCATCTCAAACTTATACTCTAAAGAGAGGGAGGACAGTTGGGGCGTGGATAGAATTAAATGGGGAAGAATTTCTATGATTGATGCTACCGAGTTGGAGAAACCATTTACAGAGGAAGAAGTATGGATGGCCATTAGTGAATGTGGGGGGGGAACAAATCCCCAAGGATGATACCATGGAAATGTACAAAGAGTTCTGGGGGTTCTTGAAAGATGACATTATATAGGTGATGTATGATTTTCACAAAAATAGAGTAGTGACTGGAGTTACCAATGAAACATACATTTGTATGATTCCTAAGAATCAACAAGCTTGCAAAGTATCAGATTTTCGGTCAATTAGTCTTGAGACATCGGTATACAAGATCATAGCCAAGGTATTGGCATCACGTATGCGTAGATTATTGCATAGTATCATAGCACAAGAACAAAACACATCATACCGAGAAGACAGATGCTTGACTTGGCGTTGATTGCGAATGAGGTCATGGAGGAAGCAAAGGTTACGAAGGTCCCGACATTTATACTGAAATTAGATTTTGCTAAAGAATATGACCGGATTGACTAGGGGTTCTTAGATTATGTCTTATTGAAGAAAGGGTTTGGCGAGAAATGGCGGCAATGGGTGAAATGGTGTGTCTCATTGGTGAATTATTTTGTATTCATTAATGGGAGGCCCCGCAGTAAAATATTTTCATAAAAGGGACTAAGGCAGTGGGATCCACTATCACCTTCCGTATTCATTATAGTGGCAGATGTGTTAGGAAGAATGCTTGATAGTGCAAAAAGTCATGGGTCTATCAAAGGTATTGAGGTCGGAATCGATAAAGTACACGCTACACATCTCCAATTTGCAAATGATTCCCTATTGTTTGCGGATGGATCAAGAGACTCAATTGTACGAATGATGAATGTGGTTCATGCATATTGTCTGGTTTCAGGCTTGAAGCTTAATGTATCAAAGTGTGCTATAATGGGCATTAATGTTGAGGAGAGTGTGGTTATATCCTATGCAGCTTGTATGTAGTGTGGGGTGAGTTCTTGGCCAATGAAAATTTTGGGATTGCCACTCGGGGGAAATCCTCGGAATAAGGAGTTTGGGACCCAGTCGTGAAGAAGGTGGGACATCGAATTGAGGGGTGGAAGTGGGGTTGGCTTTCTAAAGGAGGTCAACTAACTATGCTTCGGTCGATACTATGTGTTCTTCCTACATATTACTTGTCTCTATTTCGAATGCCAAAATGGGTAGTGAAAAGAATAGAGTCTATGATGAAGCAATTTCTATGGGGAATAATGGGTGATGCCAAACCGTGTAGCTTAATTTCTTGGAAATGGGTGACTAGAGACACAGAGAGAGGTGGTTTAGATGCACTACAAACTACTAACAAGGCATTTGCGATGAAGTGGTTATGGAGATACTCTCGTGAACAACAATCTCTGTGGGCGTGTATCATTCGAAGTCGTTATGGACTGGTACGCAATGGGTGGGACTTGGTGACACCGGCGTGTGAAACATTTCATATCGACAGTCCTCCCAGATTTTTTTTAGGGGCCTATGGATTGTAGTGGGGAATGGGCGACACGTTAGAATCTGAGAGGATGTTTGATGTGGAGAGAATGCCTTGAAAGTGGGATTTCCACTAGCATATCAGTCATCGAGGGAACAAAATTCCTTTGTTAAGGATGTGATTACTTATCCAAGTATGAATGAGGCTGAATTGGAGAGAAAATTGCGAATAAGACGTAAAAGGTCAGAAGCAGGGAAAGCCCAAGTCAGCAAGATGGTAACAAAAGTATTGGCAGTACCAATTGTGGAAGATAGGGAGGACCAAAGAAAGTGGGCATTCCCAATCCTAACAGACTGTTCGGTGAAGCTGCGCAAAATGTTCTTGCGGAATGATGGGCATGAAAGATTTGAGACTTGGCAGTCCATTTAGAAAATTATTTAGTCCATCAAAGGTGAAGTTCTTTGGATGAACACTATACCATAAGAGAATTAACACGATAGAGGTACTGCAGAAGAGAAGGTCGGGAGTTTACTTAATGCCACCTCAGTGCGTGTTATGTCAATGCAATGGGAAGACCACATGACTACATGTTTGTCCATAGTTCGTATTCCATAGTTCGTATGCGAGCGAGGTTTGGGAGGCAGTGTTAAACGAACTACACCTTCAATGGGAACCACCTGGGGATGTATCAGGGTACTTTAATGACCAATTGTTTGTAAGGATTGGGATACGACGACTGTCACTATGGAGGGCAGCGGTTCATGCGATAATGTGGGCCTTATGGGAAGAGCGGAATGCTCGAATTTTTTAGAGTAAATGTCGAACAAGCACTGAGTTATGGTTACAAATCAAGAATTGAGTTGGTCTTTGGGCTAGAGCAAAAGGCATACATAGAAAGTGGGGTTGGATCCGACTTGATTGTGAATGGTATTCGTTGTGTCATTAAGGGAATGAGTAGTAGAGGGAGGAAAGGGATGGGGTAGATTGTATCTAGGACGTGCATTTATGTATTTTTCTTTCCACTTTTGTAAATTCTAGCCGTAGGATCACGGGTTCAACCTAGTTGATTCGTTGAGAATGCGGCGCCACGTTGGAACTAGTAAACATTATCGACTTGTTCCAAAGGTGGGGGACATGAGGTAGTTTTATAGGGACGACACGTATTTCCCCTACTACACTGGTAGAGGTTTCTTACGATTTTATTTTACGGGAAACACATTGTTTCCCGCTATGTAAATACCCCATATTTTGGCTATAGTAAAATAAAGTCTCTTTCCTATCAAAAAAAAATCTTGTTTTAGTATTTCTTTTTTGACAAGTACTAAGCGCCCCAATATAGACACACACTTATGTATGGTATGTCCTTTGATACACCTTAAGATGCGTGTGCACCTAAGAATTATGGAAAGTGCATGTCCTTTCTAGGGCACCATAAACTTTTTTTTTGGTCACTAAATGTTACAATGTTTTTTTTTTTTGAAGTAAAAATATTACAATGTTCTTTTCTTACAATATATACAATAATGACTGAAATCTAAGCACTTGTTAATTCTTGGAGCCTTCTGATCATGGTATATATCCTCACTTGCATACGTAGTTTAATAAGAATACTACAACAAAATTGAGTTATTCGAAACCTTAGCTCAAATTAACTAATTAACCTCACGAAAAACACCCAATATTTTTTGGCAGTGGCTATTCGGACCCCATTTTTTGCTTCTTTTACTCCATGTAACGGCCCAAATTAATTTAATTGAGTATTAGTGTTAATCACGATGATTAACGGTTAATTCGGGCGTTACGGTGACAACTGGGTGGACTCAAATAAGAGTACCCAGGTTATATTGTGTTATTTGTGTATGTTGTATGTCTATTATTGTGATGTGGAAATTTATTATTTATATAAACATCACATGTGTGTAAGTTGACATCGGGCAAGGCTACGAGTCGGGTATATGTCCCGAAGTGCGTGTCGAGGACCGGGTACCGGGTATTGGGTAGCCGGGGCGGGGCATAGGTTGCCGGTAGGGTATTTGAGTGCTAGTGTAACGTACTTATGAATTTTATATAATTTATTAGGTGATTTAAGCTATAATGTATTAATGAATTGGTTGAAGTCCTATAGTTTGATAAGAAAAATCAAGCATGCATAGGATAATCCTCGAGATGCACAACAAGGTAATTCAAGGCAAACGTTGTCATGATAAGGTGTCAAGAACTTTGGTGACGCAGGTGTTCAGAACCGTCCGATCTTCCTCGAGATGCGCACACACGCTAGATTAAAACACAACTATATATATCACATTGATCGATCAACATGCAAAGAGGGAAAACGGTTTCATCAAATCGTTGGGAGATTTTGTGAGAGAAATCGAAGTTTTGGAGGGACGAAATCGAGCTTGAAGAGGGAATTCGAGCCACACAACATTGATCCAAGGTAATTTTACCATTTTAATGAAAATTTTTGATAAAAAATGTGATTAAAATGGGTTGTGATAAAATTCGGATTTTTCAGTGAATTTATACTGTTTTTGTTTATATTTGGTGTGTTTGAGGTTGGTTTGATAAACCATTTCAATTGGAATCAAATTTGTGGAAAATTGAGGTGTATTTGTGGATTTTAGATTTTGGGTTACATGCACAAAATTCGAGAATTGGGTATGGTTTGTGTTGATTTGAGGGAAAATTTAGAGGTTTTGGAGGTCTCCAATGGAGTGAAATGGAAGAGAAATCGAGAGGAGAGTGAAGAAGAAACAAGAAGAAGAAATGAAAAAAAAAAAAAAAAAGAGAGAAGAAACCAGAGGCGCGGTGCGCCTACGGTGGAGAGAAGAAGAAGGGAGGGGGCACGCACGCGCGTGCGTGCGTGCGTGCACCCCTGGGCCGGCCGGGCCGGCCCAGCCCATCCCGGTGGGCGGCCGGCCGACCCGGTTGGGTCGGGTCCGACCCGGTTCGGGGACCCACATATATTATTTAAATAATATATTTAAATAATATTTTTATTTATTTAAAAAAAAAAAAAAAAAAAAAAAAAAAAAAAAAACAAAAACAGTTTTAAATTCGGAAAATAGGAAAAAATAGGAAAAAAATATCAGAAAAATTGGGAAAAATTCTAGAAAAATATAGAAAATTTGAAAAAGGTAGAAAAGTAGGTACGGGACTTTTCGAGTATTTTTGGAACCCCGACATTGTCGGAAGAGGTACCACAACCGCAAAATGGAATATATGATATAATATTATAAGTGTGTTATTAATAATATAAAACACTATAAATGGACTTCAGGGACTGGGGAACCATAGCTCGGGCATAGGAGAGCTAGGCGGGTCGGATTGACGGGTCCGGGAAGTCGGAGTGCGTAGTTACAGTGCGTAAAACCCTTGAGAATGTTACACTTTAATTCATGCGTGGTTTGTCCATATGAATGATGTGTTTATTCATTTGTTTATTTATCGCCTTGTTACATATTTTGGTTGCCATGTTATGCATCGCGATTATGTGTTGGACGGTGTTTGATGTGTTCACATTGTCTGAGGTTAATCGAGATGGTCGTGGTACGGAATTGAGTAGGCTAGGTTGTAGCGCGTGTCGGGCATAGCCGGTGAATAGCTACCCGAGCAAATGGGTGCACGTGTCCGGTGGGTTGTGATTTGTTAGGCCACCGTTAGTAGTTTGGGTGTGGTCTAGGCTTGATGTGCTCGTCAAGGGGCATCCGAATCTACGAAGTATGATCTAGTTTGGTTAGACTCCGTCACACTTCTATCTAGTTTTCTTATAAATGATATCGTGGTTGGACCAGATTTCTCGAATGGTGTGTTATTTCTACTTGTGTGTGATCGAATGGTTTTATTTTGGATATTGTTATGACCTGACCATAGGAATATGATTCCTGTCGTCGGGGTCATATTCATATGTCTCGCAAGTTATTGTGGTTTTTCATGATTAACGTGTAGACTTCTCTTGGGAATTTACTCTTTGGGCTCGTCTTCGTATGTGTTGGGCAACCGAGCGCAGACTCGGTACGAGCAAGAAAGCAAGGAAAGGAGATACTAGGCGACTATCTCTAAGGCCGTTGTCGCGATAGCTAGTGTTTTGATATCATGTATGTATATACTATTTTCTTTGGGTTTTGGGGACTTTATAACTTTATCACATGTATATGGATTCTTGTTTAGTTCGTCTCGGTTATATACATGGTGTTTGTATTCGGGTTTTCCACTACTTAGGTTAAATAAATTCTCATAAAATATGAATTAAGTGCTTCCGTGATGATATAATTGTAATTATCAACTAATCTTGGATGTGTCGACAACTTAATATAGTAGGATTAGTTACACGGAGCATCACTTCACAGAGTCATGCGGACGTGGTAAAGCAGTGATGACGTGTCCGGTGATGTGACAGGCGCGCTGGGCTTGAGGGCAGAAGGCGTGGGTTACGGGGCGGCCCCGGGAGATTTAGGGCCGTCTCACTCCACCTATGTGAAATGACCCAACTACCCCTCCATATAAAAGATTTTTACTCACGCATATCCAAGTCACCCCACTCATGTATCCCCACTCACCACTAATCCAAATTAGACAAAATCCGAGTCAAACCCCACCAATTTAACGTCGTAGGTGCATTCTTTATCTCTTTTAGTATCGATTTTATAGTTTTTGGGTTTTTTTTCTTTTTAAGTCGGTAGTGTTTTTGGTTTTGTTGTTGAGTTTATAGCTTCGATTTGGAACTTGAATCTTGCATTTTTTGTACAAAATTTTGATGGAATCAAAAATATCAAGCGATTCCAAGCAAAACCCACAATTTTTTGTCATTTTCTTGTAATTTTTAGAAGTTTTGAAAAAATAAATTGTTCGTTCTTGTTGCCAGAGGGGTTCGAATGTACGGGGTCGACAACTCTTAAAAGATCTCGGTGGATCCCTCCATACCTACTAAGACTGAGTTTTCTTCACAATCTTGGTCGGATTCGACTGACACATCTTTAGAGCTAGGTCTCGGTTCAATTCGACCGTTACCTCTTTAGAAGTTGCGGCCAGAGACAGCTGAGACCTTGACCCTGTGTGACTAAACCCCCCGAGCAACACTTTTTCGCTTCTATGACACATTGCAACCACATCCAACCTTATTCAACGAAAAAAAATACTCCTACGACACTTGGTGACCCAGTGTTCTACAATGACTAAAACCGAAAAACATAGAGGATTGGGGTGTTGGGGTGAGGATGGGGATGATGGAGTGAACAAGGATATTTTTTAAATTTAAAAAAAATGAGGTAAATTAATTAAAAAGTGAGGTAAATAAAGTAAAAAAATCAAAAATAGAGTTACAAGAAGCAAAAGAAGGTGTCTGAATAGCCATTGCTTTTTTTTTGACATCAACAAAAGTCAATTCCACAACCTCTCTGTACCTTCTTTTGTCAAGTGATGCTTTGGCCGAAAACCCCAATACTACACTGGAGATAAATTGGCTCTCCAACCCAAGTTAACTTTTAATTAGCTTGATCGATTTCATCTATTTAGACAACATTCATCAAGCAAGTATGAGTTCTATCGTTTTCCTGTGCAGTGCTACACTTAAATAAAATCTTAATTGAGATAACAAAATCTTACCAAAAAATAAAAACAAAACAAAACTTTAGCTGGTCGAATAAAGAGTTTAATTATATTTCTTACACGCTAAGTCGCAAACATTGAAAATCCAACGCAGTATGTACTTGCACCTAGTGACTTAACAACTACTATGATGATTGTTGTACCCTAATACGAGGAACATCAATGAAAAAAAAAAAAAAAAAAAACCAACCTCTAGGAGTTGGTGCCCGTGGGCCCAAGTGCCTCATTAGGGCCGTAGTCGTTGCAATCGGTTGGCAACAATTATGGACCCACAGTGGACCAAACGGTGCACATAGTGGCCGTTGGATGGTGCATCGATTTGCGTGCATAAGGGTTTTTAATGCATTATTAGCACTATTTTATTAGCTTAAAAATACTACTATATGATAGTGCAATAGAATCCCAAAAATAATATTAAAAAGCAGATGGAAAAGGATTAGGGTTTATCCAAAGTAAGTATATACTTGGAAGATCAAAAAGTTTCATTTTGACTGGTCAAGGAAATCATTTTCAATAATGATTCATATGGGTTTTAGAATCAAAGTACCGGTTTAATTCCCTCGATCGCTTTGCATAGTTATTTACAACCAAAAAAGTGTATATCACATATGTTGTATCTAATAGTTGGACCACAAAGCAAAAGTATAGAGCTTGTTTGATCACATGAAATATATAGAAATAGAAGATTGTACGTAAAGATAATACAACGAGACTATATTGCTTTGTCTATTGTACCGACATTCAGAAACTTTTTCCATATGGACCATATCAAATAAATACATATTATTTCAATATTTTATTTATAATTGATTAATCCACAACTTGAAAACGATCTCATTAGAAAACTCGACTCAGTAGAAATTGAATAAATTCGATAATGTAGGGATAAATCGAAGCTAACTTTGTGACGCATTGATTAGGAAAAGAATTTGAAAAGCACACCATATATTGGACTATATCAAGCATAATGAAAGAATTTGATCTATATAGCTGACTCCAACTATATTACTGATTTTAGGATCGTGGATTTGTTGACATTGTTCTTTTTTTTTGGTCTAAACCTCCCGATATCCAAACTAAATGATTTGTTGACATGTCAGTGTCTCCATTCCTAGGACTTGAACTCGAGTCGAGGGGTAATAATTTGCTTCTAATTGTTCATGTTGTTTTTTAGGTCTAAACCTCCGTGCTTGGGATTAAATCCTGGTTTGGGATATCCAAACTAAATGTTATGTTTTAGGTTCACCTTCGAGTAGTCCCGAATCAACTAGGCCGCACCCGCTCACATTCATAAAAGGTGGGAGCTCCCTTTTAATGTCGTGTCTCCATTAAAACCTAAGGACTTGAACAATAGTTCTTAGTACTAGCTACCATATTTGACAAAAAAAAAGAAAAAAAAAAAAAAAAAAAAGGGTAATAATTTGCTTCTAATTGTTTTGCAAATGTAGAACCAACAAGAAATTGTTATAAATGACTAAAAAATGAAAGAGTGACCCTCATGTTGCTACCACTTCACTTTGTGTCAACTTAAATATATTTAATATAATTATACCTTTAAAGCTACACAATTACTCGATGGCTCACCTTGTATGATTTTATTTGATTTTATTTATATTGGCGGTAGTGATATTTTTCTTTTTTCACTTGTATGATTGACATGTAAATTTGTACACCAATGAAAAAATGCAAAGGTTGAATTACATAGGCTAATGGTTTAACAGATTTTTTTATTATTTTTTTTTTGAAAACAAAGTAGCAAGCCCATTTAGGCTACCCAAGCCCGGCTCGTATTGGGCTTGGGCCTGCCTTATTTAAAAAGAGGCTTAGGCAGGCTTGGACAGAGTCTTCAAAATAAGGCCCGCTTAAGCTCGGCTCGAGCCAGCCCAAGCCCGCCCATTACTCTGGTCTAACCACTACTAGGGCTGGGCACGAAACTCGATGACCCGACTCGGGTCGGGTCACCCGACTCGGGTGGTGGGTGGCGGGTCGGGTAGAGTGGATAAAAATAAAGAGTCGGGTCAAAATAACCCGACTCGTCGGGTATCGGGTATGATCAAAGGTCACTCGACCCGACCCGACCAATGCATAGATATATATAATAGGGGTCTATGGCCCGATGACCGACCCGACCCGACCTGACCAACGCATGGATATATATAATAGGGGTCTATGACCCGACCCGACCCGACGACTGCTTTTTTTTTTTTTTAAGGAAACCGGTCACTTCACCACCCGATGACCCGACCGACCCTAAACGATCGGGTTTTTTTTTTTTTTAAGGAAACCGAGTCAGACGACGACCCTAAACGGGTTTAGGGTGACCGACCCTGAAAGGTCGGGTATATATCGGGTCTACTGCTTGGCGGGTCGGGTGACGGGTCAGTTTTAGGGTGACCTGATATGAGTCGGGTCATCGGGTGTCGGGTCGAGTTGACCCTAAACCCAAACCCGACCCGTGCCCACCCCTACTACACCCTCAACTTATTTAGAATTATAAATAGTAATTAAATATACTTGATTCAAACAAATTTTAAACAATCATATTTAGACCCGTCTAAACCTACCCAAGCCCGGCCCATTGCGGGCCTGCCACATAGCCGGGCCTGGACAGAAACTTAAAACAAAGCTCGGATCAGCCTTGCCCATCAGTTGCACTGATCAAGTTGTAACCATCCAAGCACTTTCCAATTTCCATTGAGAGCACAAAGTTGGGCCTAGACTAAACACGATCCAAGACTCACCAGCCCAAATAGAAACCGGACCGGACTTCTGTTCAGAAACTCCCTCTGATGTGAAAAAAACCAGACATATTACATGGCCGAACCAGCCGGTCCAAACACATGGTCCTGATTAGTTAGAGTCGCTATCACTCGAGATTCGAGAAACTTGTACAGAGTTGGAATTCGTTGCCCTAATTAATTGAGCAGAAACTCACGCATCTGAATTTAGTGTTGTAGCTGTTTTGCAGGTTTGATTAATGGGGAACAAGCCGGCGAAGCAAGAGAGGGAGGAGATCCTGGTGAGGGTCGCGCCGCCGGTGGACCAGGCGTTGGTGCGGTGGCTGGGTCGAGATCTGGAGAGGATTCATGGGTGCGCGCCCAAGAATCCCAAAGCGATTGAGCCGCCCGAGCATTGTGTGGAGTACATGCGGTTGTATGGGTTGTTGGATTTGGACTTGAATGACCCAGATCTGGCCCCTCTTTTTAAGTGAAAAAAAAAACACTCGATTGGATTGGATTTCAGTTGTGTTTTCAAGTTATGTGTAATTGAGTGAGTTTCAGTTGTGTTATGAAGTATGTGTAGCTCATTTGACAAACATGCACTTTGGATTCCATATTGCATCTTCAATGTAGACATTCAAGCCCAAAAATTCTCTCTCACACATAATGTGGATTGAGATTTTTTTTTTTTTTACATTTATAATGTGGATTGGTCATTGGAACCTTTATTTTTACGCCCGTGCTCGAGCCCATGGATCTACTTCACTAATACCGATATTATTTTCAACTTTACCACCTTCCAACTTTTAAGTGGGGTATTATACTTTCAGTTGACACTTTCTCGATCGAAAGTCACATGATTTTTTTTTTTCAAGGTCCCATTCGTACTATAGGCTCTGATGCTGTGTCAATAAGTATTCAAGAACTGAATCTCAGTTTTTTTTAATTATTGTTTTCCTAACGTTGTGTACAACCTCTTTATAACACAAATTTTAATTGAATCTATTACCCCAATTATAGCTTTCTAAAATAACACCTTCTAAGAATACATCAACATAGACATATGGTAGTAAATAAAACCAACTTTCAATAATTTAGTAACTATTCATCTCAATATTTTGGTGTCCCCTTTTGAGAGGGAGAATATGCAGGCTTGAAGGCACGATCCCAGTTAATCCTATTGATGTGAAGAATGTCACAGACATGGGGTATTTGAGATGATTAGGAACAATTAGGTCGTAGTCATCGGGTTAAACAACAATCAAGATTATTACGTGATTACTTAATGCACACAGTACAAAAGTTGTGTCCCTCATTGAGCCCCTCTGCGCACTCAATCTTTCCTTCACATTCTTCAGGCAGTCCTTGTCCTTTATCACATTATGTGAATTTTGATAAGTTTTTTTTGCAACATTGCGCTTTCGTAACATCAATTACTGTGGGGGGTTGAACTAGATTCTTTTACTGCTGTTGTTAAAGATGTCAATTGGAGAGATGCGATGCAAAAAGAAATTCAAGCAAGCTAATGAGATTTGGGATGTTGAACCTTTGCCGCCTGGAAAACGTGCTATTGGTTGCAAATGAGTGTACAAAATCAAATACAATGCAGATGACGCCATTGAGCGTTATAAAGCTTGCCTAATTATCTTGGCATTCGTCAAGTTGAATGCATTGATTATAATGAGACTTTGACACCAGTAGCAAATATGGTTACAGTCCGTACTTTCTTGGCTATAGCGGCAGCTAAAAGTTGGGAACTGTTAGAACTTGAAAAATGTATCAAGTGAGTTTGAATAGAAAACCTCTTTAGTCCCACATTGCTCACTTCAAAGAGTACAAACTCTTTATATACAAATATCTACTCTAAAGATTTGATTTAGAGAAACCCAATGGATAAAGTCCAAATTGGCACCCATTGGGTAATAGGTGTAAATATATATATATTTATATAATAAATAAATATGTATATATAATTATATTTAAAATCAAAGATAGGGCCTTGGGCCTTTGGGCTTAGATTTGTTAGCCTTGTAAAATCAAATAAATTTTTATTTTATTTTTTATTTTCGAAATTAATTATTGGTAGTTAATTTAGTTATTTTGTGAACAAAAGGTGCGACTGTTGAGAACAAGTGCAACTGTTGAGAATAGGTGTGACTGTTGAATATATTGTTTTGAACAGACACATTGGTTTGAATCAGTGCCTCAAGTTCTATTTAAGTAGAACTAAAACACTGGAAATACATATAATTTCGAATTTCGCTTTTGAGAGAGAAGGAAAATCACAGTTTGGCAGACTTTTGAACTTGGTGATTTTTGGTTCGAAAGAGCATCCGGTTGTATCCTGGGGCAGATCTTTGAAGAAAATTCAATCACCGAATTCAAGAAAATTTCTGTCTTAGGACATTGCTTCTGTGCAAGCCTCCGGTTAGAAATTTATTTTGTTGATTGATTTTGTTATTAATTATTTGTAAAACTTGTTCATTCATATATATTAGTATCATTATTTATTGTTCCGGACAACAGGAACTTCATCAAATGGATGTGCACAATGCATTTTTGCATGGCGATTTACAAGAAGCATATGTGTTTGCCTCTCAGATTTCATTATTCAGACAAATCGAATATGGTTTGTAGATTGAAGAAATCTTTATACAGTCTTAAACAAGCTCCTAGATGTTGGTTTGCTGAGCTCCTCAGTGCCTTGTGTTCTTATGGTTTTTGTCAATCTTACTCTGATTACTCTTTGTTCACATTGCACCAAGGCGACATTCAACTTAATGTTCTTGTCTACGTTGATGATCTTATAGTATCAGACAACAACAGTGCAGTTGTACAAAAGTTTAAGCAATACTTGAGCAGTTGTTTCCACATGAAGGATTAGGGAGTCTTGAAATATTTTCTTAGGAATTGAAGTTGCTCTAAGTCCTAAGGGTATTTCTTATGTCAACGCAAATATATGTTAGATATTACTTATGAGGCCGGTCTTATTGGTGCCAAACCATCTTCCTTTCCTTTAGAACAAAATCATAATTTAGCCTAAAAAAAAGGCCCTTTAATGATTGATCAAGAGCGATATAGGCGTTTGGTTGGACGTCTCATCTACTTGTCAGTTACAAGACTAGAGTTATCTTATTGTGATCATGTTTTGGCTCAATTTATGCAACAACCACTGGATGCTCATTGGAATGCCGCCTTGTTAGTTGTGAGGTATTTGAAAGGTAATTCTGGTTAAGGGATTTTGTTAAAAGCAGATAGTGATATGCAAATGAATGCTTGGTGTGACTCTGATTGGGCAAGTTGCCCTTTGACTTGTCGTTCAATGACCGGATGGTACATTTTTCTAGGAACTTCACCAATTTCTTGGAAAACTAAGAAACAACATATTGTTTCTCGATCCTTAGCTGAGGCAGAGTATAGAGCAATGGCAAGTACTACTTGTGAATTACAGTGGTTGAAAGGGCTCTAATTGGCACTTTGTGTGACACATTCGACTCCAATTCCACTTTATTGTGATAGTTAGACAACAATACATATTGCTGCAAATCCGGTATTTCATGAGCGAACCAAACAAATTGAAATTGTTTGTCACTTTATTCATGATGCGGTTGGCAGTGGTCTCCTCGACCTACTTATGTTATGACTTCTACGCAACTAGTTGATTTACTCACTAAAGCATTGGGATGACGACAATTTTTGGCTTTGCTTGGCAAGTTGGGCATTTGTTGCATGCTCCAACTTGAGGGGGGTATTATTGAGTTGAATAGTTAATAAATTTATTGATTAAGTTGGTTTTAGTAACTACCGTATGTATTTGTTGATGTATTATTAGGTGTTATTTTAGAAAGCTATGATTAGGGTAATAGGTTCAATTAGAATTTTTGTGTTATATAGAGGATGGACACAACGTTGGAAAAAACAATAATGAAAAAAAAACTGAGATTCAGTTCTTGAAAACTTCTTGACAAGATCAATGTGAACCTAAGTGCAAAAATTGCTCTGAAAGCTTTTTGTTACACCTTGTTTCAGGTGTGTAATGGAGGCGTATGTACTTTCAAAAACACTTCAAACTAGTCAAAAAAACCTTCCAATTATATTACCAACGGAGCGAGCGACTTGCAGGCTCCTTGGTATGTTAACTTGGTGTAAATCATGGGACATGACCCTTAATAGACAATTTAATAACAAAAGACTGGCCTTTCAAGTTTCAAGTGCACATCAATGCACATCAAAGCATCTCTAGTGAGATGAACGGGCATCACTTGCTAAAAGGTAAAGTTGGGGAAGGCTCCAAGTTCGGCTCGTATATGCATGTACTGGTCTCGAATTTGTTGAATGTAAGTGCAACGAAGGTTATGAGGTAAGGAGACAAGGAAGAGTACCTTTGCAATGACAAATGCGTTTATTCAAAAAAGGGTGAGACGACCCATGTTCTCGTTACCATAACTTACTTCCAAATCCCTCTAAAAGTTCTTTGACAAAAAGGAAATATAAATTACATCGCCACAACAATGTGAGAGGCCCGCGCAATCATATTAGACACATAACTCATACATATAGTCAATCAGATCGCCGCAAAGTAATACTTGCTGAGCTTTGGATCTGGCTTCATGGATTTCTCACCCGGCTTCCAGCCGGCAGGGCAAACCTCATCTGGGTTGTCTTGGACATACTGCAACGCCTGCGGATGACCAGAGAGAAAATGCAAAATAATAGACGAAATCAACGTCAATTAGGTTCTAGCCAACTATATATTGTGGTGCAAAAGCTACTACCAGGCAAGGCAACAAAAAAATAAGTAGAAATTACCTGCAAGGTTCTCATGGTCTCATCGACACTCCGGCCGATGGCAAGATTGTTGATGGTAGAATGCTGAATTACACCTTCCTTGTCAATTATAAAAAGTCCCCTCAATGCAATACCCTGTTAAATATTTGAAATATTTAATGACATGAAAACTAGAGATTTAAGCTGTAAGCACAGTACAGAAGATTGAATTATCTAATAGCAAGTTTTAGCGATTTGGCCACTGTAGATTATTGACCCAAAATGCTGACGGCATATATCAGCCAATTTCACAATATAGATAGTCATCAAAGCATAAGAATGAGAAAGCATGTATAAATCTGTCATAAACACGTTATTGTGATTAAGTTCTCCAGCGAGGAATTAGTGAAAACCTTTTTTTTTTTCCTTGATGATAAAGAATCTCAATTACTCAAGATGGGGGTTTATGTGGAATAAATTAACTAATGTAATTATATAAACTCCATAAAACTTTACCTGATCGGGGATCAGAACTCCATAAGACTTTGAAATTGATTTAGTAACATCGGAAATCAATGGATAATTAAGATCACCGAGCCCACCAGATTTCCTATCTGTTTGAACCCATGCAAGGTGTGAGAACTGCAAAAAATTAAGGACTGTGAGAATGCTGCAAATCAGCTAAAAATTAGTCCAAGATGAGACTAGAAATCACAGCCTTTCAGGGGGAAAAAGAATATTTTTTCAAGAACCAATTTCATCACAAAACATCTGAACAATATATACTTTCAAAATTGTATGAGATAGAGCAAAAAATATTGCTCACTTCTCTTTGGCACAACTAAGTATATCGTCTCATCAGCATTTGACTACCATGAGATGCAATAAACAAATCACCCGTTAGGATTATGTCCAAAGGAAAACTCACCACACTGTCTATGGAAACACCCAATATCTCTGTGTTTAACTTCTCAAACTCGGCATATCGGTCACTAAAAGCAGTGATCTCTGTGACAAGGGAAACAAAAGCAATGATGAAAGACGTTCTAATAGATATCATACAAGCTGCACAAGAATTAAATCCCAATTTCCATTGGTCCTCAACTCACCAGTAGGGCAAACAAATGTAAAGTCCAGTGGGTAGAAGAACAGGATCACATATTTCTTCCCAATGTATTCCGATAGCTTGACCTGTAACAGCAATTCATGAGGTCCCAGCAATATTCACAAGTACTGGCCTTTTTCTTTTTTTTCAGGTCAAGAAGTAATGGCTTTTCCATAAATTTTGGTCACTACGAGCATGTACAAAACTTTGTTACACGTACCCATGTCAAATCATATTTAATGTTCCAAGCCACTTCTTTTAATACATGCTCACGACCAAACAAAGAGCCCTCGAGGGCAAGAAAATATCAAATAAATCATTACACATGCATTTGTTTTTGTTGAGGAGGGCAGCATGATCATGAGACAGATTCTAGACTCATAGCAAACATGAATAAAGGCAAATAATCTCATTCTATTTGCAAATAAAGCATATCCCTGCGAGCGTCCGTGCAGTTCTCACTATGCCGCTATTGTGAGAAGAGCTACATTAAACTTCCTCTCCTCTCAAGGGATAAAAATAAATGGAAAGCTAAAAAATGTCGCCAAAGAGTACAAAGCTAGCGACATCCAAGAATTAGCTAACAAATGGAACTACAACTCGTTTGGGAGATAGTAAATTTCACAAGCAAAACATGTAAAGAAGCTTATGAAGAGAACAAAAAAATGTACACCATACAATTCATACCTTGATGAATTCTTGATCAAAAACAGCCTCCGCTTCAAAATCAGGTGCCGTATTTCCCACCAATGGAGCTTCACTAGACTGAGCAATAAATCAAACGAAACGCACAGTTTTTAGACAACAAATATATAATTCATTTTCTGTACACATACAACATGAACAACAACTATTGCGGTCACAATCAGTACAATGCCAATTGTTCTGAAACTTGATACTTCAAAACCAGTTCAATTCGAACACGGGCTCACAAATCTCCAACTCAAATTCAATTACAACGCTTTCGCGATGCAAGCATCGAAATTATGCACTATAGAAACAATGCAGCCTCTCAAGCAGTCTCAACCTAAAAATTCTCAACTTCAACCGTTCATCTCACCTAAAAAACCCTAAATTTCCACCAAACACACACATGTAGCCACTGAAATCACTTCAATTGAGTAAGAACTCGCGAAACCCCAACACAACACCCTAAAAAGATCAAAACTTTACAATCCGCATAACAAATTAAGCATCAACGAAGAATTCCATCGATACTCACAGCGTTGACGACGAAGGTCCTCTTCGAAGAGGAGCCTCGCACGGACAGGGCACGAGAGGGGCGAGAGTGGTGAGAGGACCTTCTGAGGCCGGTGAAGGTGCGAGGGACGGCTAGGGTTTGAGAGAAGGCCGCCATGGGCGTGGCGGATTTGCGAGAGAGCGCGCTCGATGAGAGGATTGCCGATGGAGCGGCGCAAGCCATTGCGAGTTCTGTGTGTGTGTGTCCGTGGAAACTCACGAAGAAGTGGGTGAATGGATAAGCGGTCTGTGATGAGATGGGCTCGTTTTAAGCAACCAATAATATGCCCAATCTCTGGGATTTAACGGATCTACGTACAATGTTAAGTAGTAGAAAACAAAACAAAACTATTGCAATTACAACCGATTGACTCAAGTGGCAAAGGACTTAAGTCCTACATAAGCGGATTGGGAGGGACGGCGCTTGTATGAGACTGACGGTGCTCAATTGTAGATTAATCGGAGTAGTTGGTGCCATACACCACATGGAAAAAAAAAATTGAATATCAAGTTTTTGTTTTCTCTTGGCAAAATTAATTAACCCTCAAATTTTCTAAGATTTTTTATATTTGACCCCTCAATTATTATGAGGTTATTTTGAGCCCTAGAAGTTTTACCTTAACACGCATTGGGTCCTATTAGTGAATGATCTTTCTTCATGGTGCTTCTTCACGTGAGAGGACTGAAACAGTAATTAAAAAGGTTCATTAAAATCTCTCAGTCTTTTAGTCTGTTCTTCTATGCTGTTGATTTTTTTTTTAATTAATTGATATGTTGTTGTTTTATAAGAGAGGATGATCCTACCAAAAAAAAAGAGAGAGAGAGGAAGCAGGGCAAGTGAAGAAGACGTTGAAAAAAGAAAGATGAAGACCAGAATCAACATGTGAATGTGGTTGATGATGATGTGGAATTAAGCTCAAAACAGAGAATTTGAGTTGGTAAAATTGCATAACTTGGAACCCATTAAACCCATTAAAATCGTGATTTCCCTCCAAATTAAACAGGATATCAGTTAAATCAATTTAATTGATTAACTGATATGTTGTTTCATTAATTACCATCACAAATTTTGCTTTCCATCAATTTTTTAATGGATCGATATTTTTTTTCATAACAATAACTTTTTTTTTTCAATGCGCAATTAAGTTGATAAAATGAGAACCTTACATCCATATTACACTGTAAACAATCGGCAGCGAGCCTTACAACATCCACCATTGGGCCCACTATGGCACAAGTGATGGGGAAATCCTTTGGCTATATCCCAGAGAACAACTCTGACAAAAGAGAAAACAACTCTAAGGGGGATTAAACAACTAAACCTAAACAATTGTAATAAGAAAACACACGGACCCTCAAATATAACTGTAACGACCCTAAAAATTTAACCTATGCCACGTGTCAAAATAGGTGATACGTGGGCCCACGTCGTGGTACAGTCATCAATTCTCGGACGTTGACGCCGAGGTATGTTAGTTTTGTATGATGTTTGTATTATATTATATTTCATTTGTGAAATTTTAAGTTTTTAATGAGTAAAGGCGTTGTGTACAAGCGTTGGTAGCCCGGGGAAACAAATTTAATTAGAAACACTGACAAAAATATTAAATAAATAATAATTAAAAGGTTTTAAAGTTCGTTTGTTACGTCGGTACGTTTGTGGTGACACGACGAACAAAGTTAGTATTATGAGTCGGGTGCGAGAATACCCGAGGGAAACTTTGAGTGTTGCGTGAAATGGATGAGATCAAAAGACCAAAAGTCAACAAAGAGTCACCTATTGGAGTCATTAAAGTTGGTGGAGTTGACTGCGAAGTGACCAAAAAGGGCATTAAACTTGTAAAGGGCTTAGTTAGGGGTGAGGGTATTTTGGTCATTTGACCAAAATACCCAAAATAACAACACGCCACCGTCACCACAATCCCTAATTTCGATCAAAAAAAAAATGGGAGGAAGAGAGGAATCGATCAAGAGAAGGAGAAACTAAGGAGAGGAAGGCGGCGGTTCGTGGAGACCGTGGACGCGACATCGAGGCGAGATTCAGGTAAGGATTGATTTCGTTGTTGGTGTGTCGTTGTGGTTGATTTCGAGATTTGTTGTCGAAGTTATCGTTGAGGGGATGGTGGATTTAAATGGTGAAAATGGTGGTGATGATGGTGGTTAAGTATATGTTGATTGTTGTTTGTTGTATTGTTGTTAATGTTGTTAGAAAATACAAAAAAAATAAAAAATAAAATAATAAAATAATGAATGACGCTGCTGTGTTTGCTGGATTTTCCAGCAAACACAGCAACGGAGAAGAAGAGAAACCGGGTCGGGTCCAGGTGACTCGACCCGGTTTGGGTCAGACCGGGTTTGACCCAGGTGGACCGGTCAAACCCGGTCAAGCCGGTCCTGAACCGACCCATCCGGGTTGGTCCAGACCCGACCCGCGACCCACCTATATATTATATTAATAAAAATTATTTATTTTGATTAAATATATTAAAATTGATTTTAATTGAAATAAATTCGAAAAATAGGAAAAATTCAGGAAAAATTTTAGAAAATTCCAGAAAATTATATTTTCATCAAATAAAGAGAAATTTGAGAATTTATATGAAAAGTGAAATATTCGGGATTTTGTGAGACGTTTTGTCGGGGTTTTACCTTGGAAAACGTGAAATTTGGCAAAAATAGCTAAAATTTTGGAAAAATCATAGGAAATTAAGGAAATTGATATAAATTGCATTATCAGGATTATTGTGCACACGGGGACCATAAGGGGCATGTCAGAGTCCGTGTTAGCGCGAATTAGCTTGGATCGAGATAAGTAAACCAGTGAGGAACACTACAGTATTTCTTGAGCTTTTAATTATTTATTAATATTGTTTCAATACTATCTTGTCATTCCATTCCTTTTGAGTTGTCCTAAGGCAAGTGTGTCAAGCGTGATCCTTGCAGAATTCCGGGCTCGCGGTGTATTATACCGGAGTTTACGGCTGGGGATACGTGATTAGTTGTAATGACGTGTACGGGGTGAGAGTTCTCCACCAGATTGTTGGGGACTCTGCACTCGCGTAGGGTCTTAGAGGAGATTCTCGTCATCGACTCCTAGCCTTTGAGGAGATTTTGTCCTCGCTTAACGACTTTAATTGGTCGGGACCACTTGTGCCTTCCCTTGCATTCCGGGACACTCAATTTCGATTGCTTATTTATTTATTTACAGTTTTTATATATTCATGCGCTCCCTGTCCTTTTCTTTCTATCGGCATGAATTGACTGTTCATTTATTTAATTCGAAATACTGTATTTTGTTGTTGTTCCTGCTTGGCGTTACTTACCTGGACTCGTCATTTTTGTGTTTGACCAGAGTGCGGGTCCATGATCCGATAAAGAAAGGAAAATGGCCGTGCGATTAGGTGATATACTTTGAGCGGCCCTCCACTGCTGATATAGGTGACATTTTTTTGTTGTAATAGCTACTTATATTGTTTTTGTACATGGGGTAATGGGTTGAGAGATATTTTTGGATATTATGAATTAGATGATTCTCTCATTGCTTTACATGGTATATATATGGTATACATGGTTCCCACACCCTAGGTTTTTGTCCTAACTTAGAGATTTCGAAGTTGATTTATTAGTTGAGATTAATTGCTTCCGCTTATTACTTTGATAACTCGCTAATTAATTGACTTCACTTTCAAATGATTAATAAATGATTGAATGGTAAGGATAGGCTCACTGGCCCCGTGCGACTCGTCGGGATTGGCTCGGGGGTTCGCGCGGGTCCAGGCCGGGCGGCGCCCGATTCTAGGGTTGTGGAATTTGGGGCCGTCACAATAACATGCATACAAAAAAATAAACAAAAATAAAAAAGAGGTATCGTAAAAAACTCTTCTTCAAGATCTAGCACTGTCATCATCCCATAGCAACCCTAAACAATCTCCTTCAACTCAAACCAGATTAGAGAGGTGAGGACAATAGGAGCCGAAAGTAAAAGGGCAAGACGCCGAGAGTAATTATGCCGTGAGGATCGTTAGCCGAACTGTACTCTTCCTCCTACGGCATCTCCATCGCCGATCCACCGTCGGATTCAATCATCGGAGTCAGTTTTAGGCACTTGCAGATCCAGCCAAGCGAAGCCTTCGTACCACTCGATATCTCAAAAACACCCAAACCTCTCTGAAAAGACAAATGGATTGGGTGAGTCGACATGGCCATCGGACGCGCGGAGGAGAGATATCTTTTCTCAAGGACAGATCAAACATTAGATGTCCCTACTCCTTCCAAAACAGTACCATCAAGAGGGAGAGGGAGGGGAGAAGAGAAGGGAGAAGGGGTCGAGGGGGAACATATATAAATACACAAAAGACACTGAAAAAAATAAAAACAGAGGTGGAGGGGGGTTGCCAGCCGACACAAGACCGCCGGGGCGATCGCATCGCCGGAAAACGCCCCTCCAAGCGGGTTAGTTGGTGGCATGAGGCGCAAGGATGATGAGAAAGGGCGGAGCTTGTCAGTTGGGTTTCATAACAATAACATGCATGTTATATACTAAGGACTATATTATCACATATTTGATCGAAATATGCTGTATATATCGTGGTTAACTTGATATACACTATTTAAAAACATTATAACAGTGATGCAAATGCTATACTAAAAAACAAAAAAAAAAAAAACAATGATACAATTACTTTTGGTTTATATATTACTAATCAAGTTTTACAGGTTCCTTCAAAAAAATAAGGTATTGCAGGTGAAAATTCTCACTTAGATTTTGTCTTGAATAAAATATTACTTAAAATTATAATTATTGTCTCTTCATTAATAATCGTCTCTTAAAAGTATAAAAAACACTCATGACTGTGAAGTAAATTTTAAAGAATTAATTCTCTTTTTGTTTGGAACGGGTTCTTAACGTGGAACCATGATTCTCGGCACTACTTGCATCTCTAACATTGTACACTATAGAATATAAATTATCCCTATATGACATCAACAACACATCATAAGATATATATGAAAAATGTTAGTGTGATTCGGGTACTTAGGTCGAGAACGCACGCCCCTTCATTTTTGTCGAGATACTTTACAAGCATTCGCACACAAACGCGTGTCCGATCAAAGTTACGCTAGCATTCTCTCTAAGCTGTAGGCTTATATATAGGGCTACATGTAACCATCCTTATCTAGTTTAGATCACACCAAACCAAAGCATCCAACATGGATACACCCTCACTACTCACTAGAGTCACTGCACCACACATAACTCCCCCCACTGCTCCCGGAAACCCGTTAACAATCAACCCCCCACATCCCCACCGACCACGTGTCGCACGCACGCCCCTCAGCAAGTCACAAGTGGCCGCGAAACTAACCGCGGTTAATGATTCACTTTGACTTCGCTGACCAGGGGTTAGATGATTCCTCACGAGACGTGGGTTACACGTGTCGCAGGCGCAGGGCTCGACATCGAGATTTCGAAGCACATTGCAACAGTAGCGAAGAGTCGCTGCTTTAACGAAGACGTCACGCAGTGGAGTGTCGTCGTTAGGTTTTGTTTTCTCTCTCTCGCTTCCCCCACCGAGAAAATGCGCGCCAAATAATCGGCTGCTGAGTCACACCCCAAAAGGCGCGCATCGCCGATTCGAACTACCATATAAATCAAGAAAAACATTTCATTTATTTCTCAAAAGATAATACATCACTTGCTTTAGTGGGATTATTACAAAACTTTTCAAGTGAGTTCTAAACTTTTTCATTGCAATTTAGGTCGTGAGGTTGTCACGTGATGATGCAAAATCAGGCGGAAATAAGAGGTGGAGTCATGATTATAATCTCATACTAATTAGACTAAGGGCAAATCTAAGCATTACTTTGAGAGGTGCGTTATCTTTTTTTTTTTATTTGGTAAGGCTATCCTATTTTTTTATTTACTCTAAGAGTTGTGAAAGCTCTTAAAGCCGTACTCAATTTGTTTCTTATGATTTAAATTCAAGTATAGATCAGAGGCAGAGTCATGATTTCAATTAAGCTCACTTAAGCTAGATCAAGAGCAATTAAAGCATTACTTTAATAGATGAGTTAGCCTAAGTTTTTTTTTTTTTTTTTTTTTTTTTTTTTTTTTTCTATTACTTCGAGGGGTGCGAAAGCTTCAAAAGTAGTACTCAATTTGTAATATAATGTGAGTTTCAAGAACTTCACTAATTTTTTTTAGTTTATTCCATCCACAAAACTCAGAAAATCAAGATCTTAATTGAGGAGAAAAGAGGGTGTTACCACTTAAATTGACTAATCATTGATTGAGAGTTTTATGTATTAGATTTGAAACACTAAATGTGACCTTGACATTATGGAATCTTAAAAAAGGAATGACCCTTCCAACCCAATTTTTCATCTAATACTTGAAATCGAGACCTTATTTAAAAAGAATTGAGTCTCTTGCCACTGTGTTACCCAAAATGTAACACTAGAGGAAGAAAAAAAAAAAAAAAAAATAAAAAAATAAAAAAAAAAAAAAAAGAAAAAAAGAAAAAAAGAAAGTGGTTTTCCACACGTGCGAGCTCCCACGTTTTGCCCCTTCCCATTAATTAATTTTCGTACTAAAATTCCATTTCCCCTTTGGTTCCCTCCATATATCTATCCGAACTAAGTTCCCTCCCTTCCCTCGTTTTCTGCTCTTTTAACCTTTCTCTCTCTCTCACTCGCGCCACCAAATCGCAGATCTGAAACCCTGACTTCTGCCCTAATTTGTACAAATCTCATCTCCTCGATCGGTCCTCTCCAGTTCTCCGATCGTCCTCCCCAGATCAGATCGCCGCGGCGCCCGCAAATCCGGCCGGATTTGGTTCATAATCGAGCGGATTCTCTCGCCTTTGATGTCTGGGAGCCGAGCCGCGAACCGCTCGGCCGCGCCGTCGTCGGGGCAGATCGTGCAGTCGCTGAAGCGGCAGCTGCCGTTCTCGTCGGCGAAGCCGCCGTTCGTGCCGCCGGACGATTACCACCGGTTCTCCGGAGGGCCGCGTAGGGCTGGGGACGACCAGGTGGAGATGATCGTCGTTAAGTCTCCGGTGAGTGGTGGCTGACTTCGTTTCGTTCTGGTTTTGATTGTTTGCGTGTTTGATTTTGCTAATGTGGTGGATTTTGTTCGGTTTGGTTGAATTTTGGTGAGATCGGATTTGCTTGTTCACTGAATCACTGGTTTTTGGCTATCTTTCGACCTCGCTCGTTTCTTCGAACCTGAAAGTAGGAATCTTTGTCTTCCGAGAGACTTTCATTTGAGGGTTTCCATCTGTTTTTGTTTTTCGTTCGCGAAAATGCGAGGTTTTGTTATGGTGCTAGAAGAAATCCACTTCTTTCACATCATTTGTGCCTTTGTCAAGTAATTGATTCGCGATTCGCGCCTACGTGCAATTTTGTTGACGAGAAAAGGGGATAATTGTGTTTGAATCTAATTCAGTTGTTTGTGTAAGGGTGGAGATAGTAAAGAGTTCTTATTAGGTTCGCTGGTGGCCTGACTCGTGCAAACTAGGGCACTTGTGCTGTTATTTAGTTTTAAAGATATGTAATTGTGGAATCTTAAATGTTTTAACTTGTTGGGGATGAAGAAAATTGATGTTTTGGAGTCAATTAGGCTGCTTTCTCCGAATTCCATTGGTTACTGGAAATCAGTTTAGGTTTGTGGAACAAAGTGTGCGCTGTGATTGACCACAATTTTAACAAATAAGACTGGAAGTCAGTGAATTATGTGAGTTATGACAATCAATTGGTGCAGCGACCATCTGCCTTATTTGCGTAAGGTAATGATGGTAATCCCATTACATGATCAAGAGTCATTATAATTTGCTTTTATTCTGTCGAGTAGCTTTAATCAAGCCTTCTTATCCTCAAAGCTCTCACCAGGAAGAGTTATGTTGTTGGGAACTATTTTTCCGAATCTGTTTATACTCAAGCAGTCAAGCTTAACCTCCTAGAAAGAAGAAGCGGGACTTAGTAAAGCTGTACTCTACATGTCTGAGAACATGACCATTAAAACACTCCATTGGGCACCTTACACTTTGCCTTAGTTCTCTTCATTCCATTAATTCACTAGTTATAGAGGTAAGCAGCATTCCATCACTTACACCATTACAACTCCTCATAATTTGGAGCTTGCTGTGTGGTAATATGGGTTCACTATCTACGTGCCTCAATCTTTGAGGAGATCATTATATCTGCAAAGATTATCAAAATGCAAAAGTTGTTTGGGAGTAATCTTCTTAATGTTGGCTTCTTATTCTTGGGTTGCTTTATTTGTTTGAATGACTGTGACTTTTCATGCAATCTTCATTAAATATTATGAAATTAATGACTTCTCTTCTCCTGCAATTGTCTCAGTTTGCATAACTTGAGTACAACCTTTGATCATTTACATGTTTTGGAGCATGGAAGGAACACTAGATATCTGTGGGTTTGTTTGGCCATGCTTCGTAGAACCTCAGCCATTCTATTACTAAAGAAAGTGGTCAATATGGCAAAATTTGTCTATAAGAATATGAAGCAATTGAGCTATTTGTGCATTATCATGTATTGGTTTTGTGTTTGATACCTTTGCCTATCAACGAGTCAGAGATATACTAACATAGATCCTATTTTGTATATCTGGATATTGGACAAAGAACTTGAACATAGAAAAAGAGAAGTTTTTTTTTTTTTTTTTGTATGGTCAGTGGAGGAGAAATTTGTGTTGTTGAGCTTTGTGGGTGTTCTTCTATCTGTTCACAGCATGAGATTTACATATTTTTGCAATCAACCATAGCTGATCTACAAACAAAGCTATATGGTGTTTGTGATGACTTGCAAGCTGCCATCATCAGTTTGGGAAGGCTCTAAATGCATTGTGCTTTTGGGCTTGAAGTAAGCCACATAATATTGTGTTTCCATTACAGCGTATTGAGGCAAGAAACCAATTAATTTAGGAATGATTTCATCTTGAGCTGATCCATTGTAAAAAGGTATATTGAATCATAGTAATGCTTTGATTTTAATTAGGTCAAATCCTTAACAGTGTTCTTTAAATGAGTCAAATTATGCTGATTTTTTTTTGAAAACAGTTATACTGATTTATTGTCAGGAACAGTCGGCTCCAGACAGGTTGACAATTTGGTTTTGAATCTTTTGGTGGAGATTGCAGCGATAGATCCCATGCAATTGCCTCTGATACAGTAGAATTTTCCATATTTCTGCATAAAAAAGTCTTTCTTACTTGTGGTGTTTTTGTTATGGTTGTAGTGATTTACTGTTGTAGTAGTCATTTTTATGAACTGTTCGATTGGAGTGGTTTTTCACAAATGGATAGGAGTAGACCTTAGATGATTTGGAATAAGTTAATTGTAAAAGATCTAAAAGATTACCCAGCCACATTATTAACTTCATGGTAGCCGACCCCAACTAAGTTGGGCTCCAGGCTTGGTTGCTAATGTTGCTAGACTTGATTGGGGATATTTGATGACTTTTGCTCTAGTAGGATATTTGATTGGGATTTGTGTTCAATCATTTATTTTAGCCTGCCTTTTCAAATCGGCAATTTAAAATCATTTAGTCTATTCAGAAGTCCAGCTTTTGTTTTGAGGCTTCCAATGCCAGTCTTGGAATTCTTAAGCTTTTTCCCCCAGTTTTGGGAATATCTCTTATTTTTAATCATATGAGGTATTCAGTTTTGGGGATTTCGTTCCTTGTAGTTCTGGGGGATATTATAAGTGGAATATAAATCATTTACTTTCTCAGCTTTTGGTTACTTTGTTTCTTTATAAACAGAATAAAGTTTGGTGCCTAACTCCTCGCCCTTCCTATTAAAAGCTCTCGCACTCATGCATGTGCACACCATAATGCTTGTCGTGTTCTTGTCCCATTTGAAATCATGTTCACGGCGTGAAACTGGCCAACGGGCATGATAGATCCATTTGCATGAGGTTCCATGTCATGATTGGAAGCAAAAATTTGAGTCCACACATGGAGGTTTCCATTTGTAGCATCCTGTAGAGTCTGTCCCTCGTATCTGTTTCCTGTTTAAGCTGTTCTTATATTGATCATATTTCTAGTCGTTGCCTGACCATTTTTGTATGGACACACCTATAGCTACATAAACACTGATATGTGATTATACAATGAGAAGATGCAAAGCAGTCGGGTTTGTTTGAGGGCAGTGCTAGAAATGCTTTGCGTGAAACTAGAATAATAAAAAGGGGCGTCTAGAATATTATTTTACTAAGTTATTATTTATTTATTTTTTTTACATTCACACACGTATACACCAAAAAATGAATGTAGCAAAAATGACAATTTTTAGATATGTGTGGTAAGAGCCATAAATATAGAATAAGAAATACGAAGACTTAAAGAAATGTAGAAGTAGCACCAACCGATACAATTAGTAGGGAAGGAAGGTTGAGGTGGTTAGACACATCCAAAGATGAGTGGGAATACTCAAATTAGAGAACTTGATACAGTAGAAACTAAAGAAATTTGATAATATAGAGGTGGACCTAAAATAGCTTGTTATACATTGATTAGAAAGGATTAAAAGGAATACTAAGTCCCTCCATCAAGAGGATAAAATCGAGTGGAGTGGAAGAGTTCAATCCATGCATCCGATCCCAACTAATTAGGAATTGAGGCTTTGTTGTTATTATTTCGTCAATGAATGAACAAGACATGGAAGTATATTCTTAAGCCAGTGAGATCACTAGAAATGCACATATTGGTTGTGGTTGCGATCATTTTGTAGACCTCAGTTAAGGTTGAGCCTAAAGCCTTAGAACTGAAGAATTGGCTCCACACACCAACCATTCTGCACATGTTGCATTTTTCAATTTTCATGCTATGCGAGCTTGTGTGTTTCTTGTATACTTGCAAAAAAATTAATTTTTTTTTTCAAATGCAGACGTAAATATGAGAAGAATGCAGATGTAAATATGAGAAGCAAGTTGTTAGTAGGGCGTGTGTGTGAGAGTAAAAGTCTTATTTTAGCTTGACATGGTTACTCTTGGATTTTTTAATTGTTGCAAGTTGATTTGCTATTTTGCTTCTTTTATTTTTGTCTCCTGAAATGACTGAGTTCATAGCATGAGAATAAGAGATAAAGAGGGTATGTATGTGTATGTACATACATACAGACTACAAGTGTTAGTTATGATGTTTGTTTGCAGTTAATAAAATATATCCCAGTATTCTATTGATTGAAGTTGCAAGTGAAGTCTAAGGGATGGAAATAGCAAGCATGCAGTCCTGTTGAATTCTTGCATATTCATTTCCAGTTCTCACAGCCAAGTGATTTGATTATTTCCGCCATATTGCACAAATCCAACCTGTCCAGTGATAAATTTGTATGTTTGTGTATAATGGATGCATGCGTAATACATACATCTATTAACTAGGGGTTACCACAATCAAGGGTGTTCGAGCTTTTTTCTGCCCATCCCTATTTAGACTCAACTAATTTCAGGAGAGTCAGTTGTGTGCCCGGTTCCATGACCTAGGAGAAAGCAATATATTTGGAATTGGATGACATAGTTTGATTCCATTACCTTTTTGGTCACCGAATACACCTCAACAACTTTACTACTGGAATAATTCTATTGGAAGCATAAACACTTGCCCTTTAACCCTCAGTGACACTGAATTGTACTTGCATGCCATAAAACTTGAATTCAGCACTGACTCCAACTGATGTGCTTTACTAAAAATATATGGTATTTCTTTACAGTTTAAACGAAAGACAGAATCAGAGGACTGTGAAGCTGAGTCTAGTGAGTGGACTGTTAGTCCTGGATATACTGAAGTGGTCAACAGCCCTCTCCGAACACCTGTATCCGGAAAAGGGGGAAGAGTGAACAGTAGGTCAAAGGTATCAAAATACAATAGGTCTGGACCTCAAACACCCATGCCAAACGCTGCTGGTAAGTAGTACTTTTGATTTATATTATTTACATGATTGTTGTGTTAATGACTTAAGTATTTATTTCTTAGCAGATAAAAATTAGAAACTTTGTAATTACCAAATTTTTGCTTTTGTAAACTAGAATATGTATGCTAAGAAAATCAAAATTTCATCATATTATTTTTAATTGATTTGTAGCAGGTTCCCAATTAATTTGGAATTGAGGCTCTGTTGTTGTTGTTGTTGTTGTTGTTGTTGTACCAGGTTCCCCTTCTGGCAATTCGTTAACTCCAGTTGGTACTTGCCGATATGACAGTTCTTTAGGTAATTGAAATGGTGGTTGCCGTTTTGATTTTGTTGGTTATAACTAGAGGCCATTATGTTGTGTGCGTGGTTTAATTACTTTACCCTAGTACACAGATATCAAAGTCACTACTTTGACTCTCTTGCAGGCCTCTTGACAAAAAAATTTATCAATTTAATTAAACATGCAGAAGATGGTATTCTTGATTTAAATAAAGCTGCTGACACTTTGGAGGTGACTATGCTACCAAGTAGATGATAGGTCTCAGGTTTTGCATTATTCAGGTGACTGAGAATTTCTTCTTTTATAGGTGCAAAAGAGGCGTATTTATGACATAACAAATGTTCTGGAAGGAATTGGGCTTATAGAGAAAACACTCAAGAACAGAATACGTTGGAAGTAATCTTGAATCTTGCGTTTGTCTTTACAATGCTACTTGATTTTTGTTTCTTTCTTGCTGCCTTGGTAGGGGGATCTTTACACTAGAATATATTCGATCACTTAAGTGCGCTGTACATATTTGATGAGCTACTGTTTGTAGGGGACTTGATGCCACAAGACCTGGAGAAATAGATGATGATTTTGGCTTATTGCAGGTAATGGAGGCTTATATTAACTAACTACCATTCAAAAGTTCTTTTTTTAAAGAAAAAAAAATATTATGGTGCTTTTCTCCTTTATTTTCAATACAAATATAAATATTCTGTCTGGATTTATGAAGAATGTAAAACCTCTTAAAGTGGACTTTTGGTGGATCAATAATACTTGATTTCATGGCTTGTTAACTGGGTTGTTTTGCAGGCAGAAGTTGAAAATCTTTCTTTGGAAGAACAGAGATTAGATGATCAAATAAGGTTATTACCTAGTTCATTCCATGAACAGTTGTTTTGCAATCTTTGCGATGCATTAATGTTTCTATTTTGTTGCAGAGATATGAGAGAAAGACTGCGGGACCTTAGCGAAGATGAAAACAATCAAAAGTAGAATATTTTTACTCTCACTGCTTGTGCAATCAGTTTGTGATGTTATGACTTGCCAAAGGCTGTAATTTCTTTTGTTTTCGAACTGCTACAGGTGGCTTTTTGTGACAGAAGAGGACATCAAGGGCTTGCCTTGCTTTGAGGTTTGTTTTCATTTCTGTTCAATTTTGATACTACACGTGGCTCATCCCCCTTCTGAAATCTTTTATACCTTTTCTCAAGCAGAATGAAACCCTAATAGCAATTAAAGCTCCGCATGGGACTACATTGGAAGTTCCAGACCCTGATGAGGTACGTGCATAGGGAGGATAACAAAAGAAATAAGTGTGTGCCTCCAATAATGAAAAGGTCCAATTCACATTTTAGGATTGGCAATTCTCACATACATGATGTATGTTTTCTCTTGCATCTGGCAGGCTGTGGATTATCCGCAGAGGAGGTATCGAATTGTCCTCAGGAGCACCATGGGACCCATTGATGTTTACCTTGTGAGGTACTCATACTTCTCCACTCATGTATCTTATGTGCAACAGAACTTGTGCGTTATAATGCATAGGACCATAGGTAGATAGAGATGACTGTTATGTGATTTAGCCCACTGAAATGGGTGTTCATGCTCTTTTTTTAGCCAATTTGAGGAGAAATTTGAGGAGATGAATAGTGTTGAACCGAGAAACCTGCCACCTGCATCAAGTTCAGGGTCCACTGACAATCACCAGGCAGCAACCATGGTGACAGATGATGGCAGAACAGAAGTGGAACTGCATGGACAAGATGCGAATAGGATGTGCTCAGATCTTAATGCTTCGCAGGACTTTGTGAGTGGTTTCATGAAAATTGTCCCTTCGGATGTTGATGTAAGTATCATTCTCAACATTTGTAGAAGTGTTGCGTACCATTGTTATAATTTTCAGAAGGCAAATACTGTATGGAAAGAGCAGTAGTTTTCTATTTTCTTGTGGGGGTATTTATAGGTTGTCTTTGGAAGTATTCAAACCATCGCAACCGTCCTTCCCTAATCTTTGAGTAGCATCAATTGACACAAATTAAGGAAGGGTGGTTGCGGTGGTTTGGACACCTCTAAAGACGTCGTACAAATGCCCTCACTAGAAAACTTGACTTAGTAAAAACTGAAGTAATTCGACAAGGTAGGAGTAGATCGAAGCTATACTTGGGACACATTAATTAGGAGGGATTTAAATGATTTGGAAAGTACACCATCAATTGCACTAAATTGAGCGCAATGAAAGAGTTTGATCCATGTAGTTGACCCCAACTAATTTTGGGATTGAGGCTACGTTGTTGTTGTTAAACTTTTAATGTATAGCTGTTTCATATGCTTCTCTTGGTTGGCTAATTTTTTGTACGAGTATAGATTTAGCTGGTAAGTAGAATTCTAGAAGGGCCAGAATCGAAGTAAATTACAGTTCCAAGCCTCCCATTTTTGAAACTTGCACAAACCTGAATTACTATGTGATGGAATTAGTCAAGTCCAATGAACAAAATGACTTTCTTGCACAAGTAGGAGCTGTGACGGAGAACCAAACCTTTCCTTCTAACTTATGTCTTTTGAAAAAAAACAGTGATTGCAAGGTGACACCTAGGCGGTCGCATAGGCATCGCCTAGGCGTTTTGAGGGAAAACCGTAGGCAGGTGTTGTCCTTCTAAATAATTTTAAAAAATTTGAAGGGGTAAAATATAATTGAGTTTGGTGCTATAGTACCTATCAAAGTATCAAACTATAAAATCTTAACATAGATAATGTTACTTAAAGTACCTAAAGGCTTATTAGTATCCTTGAAGTATATATTGAATGCGAATTATATTTACCAATAAAAAATTATTGTTAATTAAGGACTTGTAAATAAATAAATAATAATTCAAGGACCTCTAAATAAATATATTTTTGATCGCCTAGGCATTGATGCCTAGGCGCCATCTAGGCCAGGGAAATCGCCTCGGGATCGCCTTTGCGCCTTGCAATCCTTGGAGAAAAAATGAAAAGAAAGTTAACATCTGTTCTTTAAAAAAATTAACATCTTGTATCCCCCTTATTTCCTTTTGCAGAGTGATGCAGATTACTGGCTTCTATCAGATGCTGGAGTCAGCATTACAGACATGTGGAAGACAGATTGTATCCTTCTCTACAGAATTGCAATACTGTATTTAAATCCTTGTCGCTGTTCATTTTTCTTGGTTTTGGGTGATTACAAGTTACAGTTTACTTGACTTCAACTTTAGCTGGGGTGGGATGGGATGGTGCTGATGCGCTTAATACAGGGGATTTTGTGATGGGAGATGTTAGCACGCCACGGCCACAAACTCCACCTGATATTGTCAATATACCTACTGCTTCTAACTCTACTCAGAAATGAATAGGATTTGCAAGAGCTATATGAAGAATGTAAGGTCTACTTGTTCACAACTTCATGACTTCCATTTTCCTTAAGTTGATTCCATGGGTTCGGAAGCAAGCAAGAATTGTGATGAATCAACCATATCGATCGAAGAATTATCTGGAATGGAGATTCAAGGGGTTAAGGAGACAGCTGCAACATTGTACAGTTGGAGTAATGTGTTGGTCCTGCGACTCTAGAGATGAATAACATCGAGATCTTAAGCCTGTTCACGTTGGTTCTTGTACAGTATTTGCGATGTTGTACTGGTTACATTTGAGAATCACTTTGGTTAATTGTTGAAAGTGAAAAAGAGGTTGTCTTGTTAAAGAGTAATTGAATTTGTTGTATTGACAGGTATTGCCATTATATGGCCCATTAGCGGTCTTGAATTGTAGTCAATCTATGTTCCAAAAAAATATGTACTTTGATTAAGGCCTATGAGGGTAGCTTGTTGCCATTCCTTCATGCATACTGCGAGAATTATTTACTATGGTGCATGAAAAGGAATGACCCAATTGCAGGAATTCTTCATATATGCAAGATTGCTTTATTTCGCTTGAATGCTAATGTTCCGTTTCCTTTCGTGCTAATAATTTTTTTTTTTTGTTCCCCAGATTCACTCAACACGATCAGCAGAAAAGAAGTACAGGTAACACGGATTCGTATTAGAAAAGATTGTTTACATTCAGAGAGCTTATGATATACAAATGAAGTCTTCTACATTGTTTACTTCTACTAAACTCACTCTTCTTTCTTGTCCTTCTTACCTATCCAACTAGCAACAATCGGAGTCAGAGCCACGGTTGGAGGAAACCTGATCGGAGATGCAGCCTTGTGTGCGGCATATGCCAAAGCAAAAGTGCCAACCTTTTCTCCAGTTGCATCTGCCGCAATCCCCACCTGAATACAAATTCAGGTAAGCTATAGTTTCATATTCAGGATCAGTAGGCATGCCACTGCATTGCAAATTGAAGTTGCTATTCATTCAACAGTCAACACTCAAATTGCTTATATTTGATGTACCTTTTGTAGCAATGCTTGAACATCAATGCCTGCGCTGATGAGAGCGTAACAAAGCGAGAATGATATCAACGATAGAGTAATAGAGGTTGCGAGGTAAGCTCCTCCATATTTTGCCAATAGTTCCTTTGCTTGAGCACCCTTAGACTTCTCACCATCTCTCTTACCTTCTTTTCCATTGTCTTTTGAGCTGAATATCTGCAGAATATATTCATAGAAGCATCAATAACTGATCAAGAAATGGAAAAGCTCTCTAATTTCCTAAGGAGGCGTCAAAGCTACAAAGCAAAACCCCAGTTCCAGCTTCCCAGGTACATACTCTAAACAACTCTATAACAATATGAACTTCAATTTTGCTGAATTTCTGAACTCAAGTGACTGTTCTTAACCCAAATGGATTGGTCCAACGGTAAGGGCGAGCTTGGGATTGTGTGAGTTAGGTGCACGGTCCTAAGTTCAATTCCCCACTACATCAAGATTGTCTGTGCCATGTGCCACTAGGGTACTCTCAGTCTAATTGCACCAGGGGCCTCGTGGAGATACCACAATTTAAAAAAAAAAAAAAAAAAGTGATTGTGTTGTTCTACTTGTGAGTTCAATCACACTAGACCAAACAACAATTTAAAGCACTCAAAACCAACCTCACATGTCCACCTATCCAACTACCCACCAATCCTGACTGCTTGACGTAAAAACTATAATTACAAGTATACAAGCAGAAGTCTTTCATACCTTCCAGAGACCAGCTTCGAGGCCGAACTTCTCCGTGATTTCATCCACAGAAGTTGGGTTGTTGCCACTGCTAGTAGTGTCTGTGTTGGTTTCCTTTGTTGTTTCTTTGAGAGCCCTTACTCCGAATCTTCTCATATTGGATCTTAGGCTTTGAAATTGAAGATGAGAGGATGCTTTGTTATTGCGTATTGTGAGATTTGTTGGGTTTTTAAAGAGTCTAGTAGAGAGGTGAGAAGGGAAGAGCAGAGAGGAAGCCATTGTTGTCAGCTTAGTATTTCTGTCCAATCTGCAGATGCAAAGATATGAAGTGAGTGACAGTAAAATCCTTGTACTACCCCTGAAATTTTCCGTAATTTCAACATGTACCCCTTGTGGATCTGGATCCCAGACTTACTAAGGTCCATTAGAATAATATTGTATGATGTTTTCTTTTGTGGCTTGATTTGGAGATGAAGCCCAATAGTCCAAGACTGCACTTTTTATTTCTCAATGAGCATATAAAATGTTTAAGGGGGCTATTTTGTCTATTTCGTTAGTATTTCTTGTTAGGCGTAGAAGATGGACAAGTCGCTACATTTAGAGCACCACAGTATGGTCAAAGTTTGCCTTAACTCATATACCTTTTTAATTTGATAACCACGCATGGCTGTCCAGACTTTTTTTTTTCCTCCTTCGGCTCGATTATGCCCATGAGTTAGTTGAACCCGTGGGCCGTGACCTCTTGGTCATTATTTACAAGTTTTAGCTCACTAGAGTTTGGTGGTTATAAAAATTCATGAGCTGAGGAAGTGTTTGGCCATATATGTACATGTGGGTATATAAATAGGGTTAAAGTCTATCTTGCATAAAATTAATTGACTTGTATTAAATTTTAATCTACACCACTTACATACCACAAATTCTTTCTTTATTTTTGAAGAGAAATCAAAATTTCATTAATTATTCATGGCTCACTACAAGACATACATAGAATCAAGTACATTGATCCGCTAATCTTATTTGTGCAAATAAATTGTTATTAGTTTGATTTTTTTTTTTTCGAGATTGAAACAGTTTGACAATCAGGAATTGCTCTCTATAATGTTGAAGCTCATGACAATATACAAAGTACTAAAACCATAAAACAAATAACAAAACTTTTCAACAAGGAGAAAACAAATTAAATACTTCTAACTAGAAAAGAAAATTAACTATAAAGTAAAAAATTAAAGATAAATCAATCTAGCGCGTCGCACAAATTCATGTAATGCCGTTGATGAAGATGTACTACACCAACTCTTATTATATTTTGATGTGGGATTATATATTTCAACTCTCCCCCTCAAGTACAACTAGGTATGAACTAGTTATCACTTGTCAAATACAGACCTACTATTAGAGATTCGTGCAAACATATTTAGGTTTACTCTTATAAGTTTTTAAGTCCACAAACAGGTTTAGACTTCATTGTTAGTCCACAACTTGGTCTTCAAATAGGTACTTAGGATTGTTCTGCTCTAATACTATATAGAAATTCATGGGCCTGGAGAGTAGGGGTGGGCACGAAACCTGAGAACCCGACTCGGGTCGGGTCACCCGAATCGGGTGGCGGGTGGCGGGTCGGGTGGGATGAGTGGAGCAAACGAGTCGGGTCATAAAACCCGACCCATCGGGTGTCGGGTCGGGTTCGGTGTGGTCATAATAGTGTCGGGTCGGGTCGGGTTCGGATCGGGTCCGGGCGTCATCATGGGTTTTATATGGTTTTTGTGATTTTTGTGGGTTTTATAGGGTTCGGGTCGGGTTCGGGTTCGGGTTTAGGGTTTGGCGGGTCGGGTCGGGTTCGGGTTTAGGGTCTGGCGGGTCATTTTTATATCGACCCGAATGAGTCGGGTCGTCGGGTATCGGGTCGGGTCGACCCGAACCCGACCCGTGCCCACCCCTACTGGAGAGTGTTGAGCCACTTGCGCATATGTGGGTATATAAATGGGGTTGAAACTCATATTGTGCAAAATCAATTAGCTTGTGATAGGATTCAATCTATATTAGATATATATCTTATCAACTCTTATTATATTTTTAATGTGGAATTATATACACCAATAGTGATATATATATGGATGATTTGTAGTATATTAGTTTTGAGTGTGGGGAATCCCCCATTTACATTTGTCATCTTCGTACATGTCGTGGGGAATCCCTATACACTATTATGGTCTCTGTCCCATTTGTATCCGTAGCTAGTAGTCATTTAAGCACATAACTATGCCACACTGCGCCAATTTGGTTTTAATAGATTCAAACAACATTAAAGAATTCTACACGCACAAGCTTTTTCGTATGGTGAACTACTTTTCTATAACTATAATTTATGATTTAAAGTTTAAGACATATGTCCAATTCTTGAAGAAAATAAAGCATATATATATATATATATATGCGAAAGTGACTTGCGCTCAGTTTAATTTTACGGAGCATCACCTGCATTCGGTGCTTCTTAGGATGCCATTACTTTTTGCTTTGACAATATTTTCTCTTGTTTACAATACATCACTTCTGTCTAAGGCACCCACTCCTTTGCCGCTTTCTTCACACTAATTTCTATCATCTTTTCCCATTTGTCCAATTTTGTGGCTGCTTTAGATGTCAACATGTTCTCTTCTAGAGTTGGAGTTATTTAATTTTCCAGTTAGATTTGATTTTATTGGAGATGGCGTCCCACATCGACTACTCAAAAAGAAAAATAAGGCTTATAAATATGGAGTAGACACTTCATCTCGTCTTAACATTTTGGAGTGAACCTCACTTTCACTCTTGTGGCCTATGTATAAAATTAGTCACCACACTTTTCTCACTTTGGACTGAGACCAATATTATAAAAATTGAATATGATATCAGAGCCGATGGTTGGCTTAACAACCAATTATCCAAAGGGCTTGTAGACATCCAAAAAAAATTGGTTGATTGATGTACCTTGGTCAAGTTTCGAGGAGTTGGATTTGAGGGGAGAGTGTTGGAAATGTTAGAATAATACCACATCGACTACTTGAAAAGAAAATAATGCTTATAAGTGTAGAGTGAACACTCATCTTGCTTGGTATTTTAGAGTGAACTTCATTTTCACACTTGTAGCCTGTACATAAAATTAGTCACCACACTCTCACCTTAGATTGGAACTGTTGGAGTATATAATCTCACATTGGAAATATAATAAAAGTTGGTGTGGTATATATAAGTGGTGTACATTGGATATTAGCATAAACCAATTGGTTTCGTGTAAAGATAGGCTCCAACCCCATTTATTTACCCACATGTGTGCGTGTGGCTCGCGTGTGGCTCAACACTCTTTGAACCTATGAATTTCTATATGGTATCAATGCAACTTGTCACGACACAGATGCTTTGACTGCAAAGTTGGAGTCCTTTATAGAGTAGATGAATGCTCGACAAATGGCACTCGAAAAACAAGTGGCAGATCTTTCAACGACAATACAAGGAGCACTAAAACAATCCTCAATCCAAGATTGAAGGATATTCAACAGAGACTTGGCCAATTTAAAGCAGACCGGTACAATAGAAGAGTACCACAGCCAGTTCCAATCTTTGTTGGCCAGGACCTCGAGCCTTAAATCGCGACAACAAGTGGGCTTGTTACCACCGGTTTGACCGAGGACTTGCGAATTGACATTGAGTTGTTACGATCGGGTAATCTAGGCATTGCCATGAATTTTGCTCGTACTTTAGAACAAAAGCAAAAATTTTGTAGAGTCCCTCCCAACACTCATCATGTCCACGGTGAGCACTCCCAAAACTAGTGGAAGTTCCACCAACACAACTATAACTAAGGACTCTGGATCCTATCCAAAAAAAAACTAAGGACTTCGGAGCACCTTTGAGCAGCCAGACACAAATGGCAGCCACTGTTACCAGAAGTGTCAACATAATAATCGACAACTCCTCACCTCCGTTCATCAAGAAATTATAATAGGCTGAGATGGTAGAACGAAAGACAAAGGGCTTGTGCTATAATTGCAATGAATCTTTTAACCCTCGACACAAGCGCAAATGCCTGTTTTGGATAGAGTTTCTTGAAGTTGAAGATGGTTGTGCGGATAATATGCTAAATGTTCCTTGACCAAGTTTAGAAATTGAGCTTGAGGACAAGCTCATAGGTGGGGAGTAATGATACGGTCTTAGATTCAGGGTCTATTATTTAGTAGTTTCTATTTTATTATTAAGAAAGTTTCTATGTTTACTTTTTAATAGGAATTATTAGTAGTTTCTAATAATAAGTTTATGTTTTAGTAGTTACTTTCTTCTGCGTATTAGTTAATAGGAAGTTTCTATATTTAATTATTTTAAGTAGATTTCTTATTCATAGACGACGTTATTTATTAGTTTCTATTTTTATCGTATGAGAGAGTCTGTATATACAAGTATTAAATAATCAATTAAGCAAACAATTTTAGTGAAAAAGAACCAAAGGAGGAATTGAAGTAGGAGAGTCACGCACTCTACCTCTTTAATTACCTATTCTATCTCTCTCATCTCTTATTTTTTCTTATTTTTTCTTCTAACAATATAGATCGAAGTACGAATTCTATTGTGTCTAGACCTGTAACTAGATATCAAACCAATGGTTATAACAACATGTTATCAGAGCGGAATGATTTTGGGCTCGTATTTGATAACTTGATTGGGCTAGTGGTGAAGTCTAGATCCGTTTGTAAACCTAAAAGCTTATAAGAGTAGGCATATGTATGTTTGTCTGAACCTCTAAAAATACGTCTGTGTTTGATAAGTGACAACTAGTCCAAGCCTAGTTGCAATTGAGGGGAGTGTTGGAGTATACAATCCTACATCGAAAATATAATAAAAGTTGATATGGTATATAAGTGGTGTAAATTGGATCCTAGCACAAGTTAATTGGTTTTGTGTAAAGATGGGCTCTAAACCCAATTTAGTTATCCATATGTACGTGTGTGACCCAACACTCTCTTGGCTCATAAATTTCTATAGGAACCAATATTATAAAACTTGATCAGATTTCATTGTTTATATTAGTGTTAATGGTACATGCAAATTTAATGGCACATGATAAGATGCTCTCTTTAATTGATAATATGGAACTGTTCATAATTCTAATTTTCGTTCTACCAACTCGTCATGTTGCCCAAGTACCGTAGACTAACTTTGGTGGCCATGTCTATTCATTTTATTTTAAAAAATAAGCGAAGGTTAGTTCGAGTAGTTAGGCGCTCAAATTATTTAAGTAGAGGTCTCAATTTTGAGTCCTATAAATAAAGTTGTTTAAGAATTTTATTTCTTTTTAGCCGACCCGAATCTTATCTGACTTAGTTAGGTTTAACGGGCTTTTAGACGTTAGGTGGGCAAACCAAAGACAATAATACTAATAATAATTTTTCAAAAAAAAATAATACTAATAATAAATCAATTAGTATTGTAGTCAAGGCCTACTCTAGTCCTAGTGCTACTTGCTTGTATTCTATAGATTCACCATATCTGCTTAAATTTTGGACTTGAGAAGCCCATTGTAAATTACATCTGGGTCGAAAAATTTTGTTGTGGCGAAAATATGTCTCTTTAGGGGTAAAGGCTTGGCTTAAGCTAAGGTCTCCTCGTGAAACTTTATCATTTATTTATCTTTTTTCAAAAGGAAACTAAATCATTTATTGAAGTAGATAATTAACCTGTATAGGTAATGGGAGTAGTAGACTGTAGAGAGAGGCGGCATATATGTCTTCCTCAAAATTAACCTTTTCTATACTTGTTCTTATGATCGGTTTGTATTCTCCTTTTGATGAGATGAGAGCGCTATAAGTCTAGAATGGTAGGATTGCATATCATATATACAGCTCTTCTTTCTATAACATATCACGATGTTTTTGAGTCGCGGAGTGGTTAAAAGACCGAGAAAAGTCTTTCTTTTTTTTTGATGATCTTGGGGGTGTTCGAGCTTCTTTCGATTAATCTTTCCAAAGGAGCGTTGTTGTCTCCACCTATATTAGTTTGACCAGTGACCCATCAAAGTTAGACACTTCGGAAAATTAAAATAGGGTACATGCGCTTAACTTACACTTACTCAACTTTGCTCTTACCGTTGTGGCAATCCAACTGTGTTAAAAAGTCTTTCTTTGTTAGACCTCACCCAATCATACTGTTCAAATAAATGAATGAATTTGAATCTGAACGCTTCTATTGTAGTTTGTCTTAATCAAAATATAGTTGTACACCCACCCTCGGATGCCTTCATGGCACAATGGGGAAAAAGTCAATTACAACCAAAAGAAAACCCTGACAAAAAAAAAAAAAAAAAAAAAAAAAAAAAAAAAAGAAGAAGAAGAAGAGTGCCCTCTAAATTCAAGGGTAGGATTTAGATGATTGTGCAAAATTTCCGTTATAGTTTACAAAATCGAAGGTTGACGATTTCTCAAATGGAATTGCAAGTAAAAAAAATGTTTATTTTTGGGGCGAAAAAAACAAATGATTCGATCACATTGATGTGCCACTCTTTTTTGTTGGAGTATAATTAATTATACGGAAGATTGGACCATTAAGGTTTGGAAAATAATAATCTAACACACTTTAGGAACACACTTTGGGTGAACACTTTTTTTTAGTTATTTATAGTTCTTTCTTGTCTCCTCAAGTGTGGGTCTCATATCTAACAAAACACCATAAATAGCTAAAAATAAAAGTGTGCACTTAAAGTGTGTTAGATTATTATTTTCCTTAAGGTTTTAACTTGGAAAAACTTATAGAGCACGTTAGTTGATGGTTTGTTATTCTAGAAATAATAGTTTGTTTTTGTTTAATTCTCACATCCGTGGATCTTTTCCGCTAACATTGATATTGTTCTCAACTTAACCACCTTCAACTTTAAGTGTAAGGTTTTATCTCAAAAGACATTAATACTAGTTAGGAGGAGTTAATTAATTATATACTTTTTTATGAAGTTGTATTTAATCGATGTGGGACTAACTTTTGGTCCACACATCTTTAGCCTCAGTACTAATTAAGAGAAGTTGTATTTAATCGATGTGGGACTAACTTTCGGTCCACACATCTTCAACCGTTCTTGATCATGAAAAAAGCAAAACGTTTTAGGAACTTCACTCTTAGACATGTTTTCACATTTTTTTTTCCAATGATAAAACTACTGTTGATTTTTTCCATTATAAATATAATTAATTTTGATTCTAAACATCAATTATAATAGGAGATAATCATATTCTTGTTTAATTAAGCTTAGTGGACTAGCTTTATTACAGAGTTAGGAAGAAAACATTCATAACAAGGCCAAACGATTTTTTTTCTCTTTTTTTTTTTCACTTTTGGTACTCAAAAAGAATTTCTTTATTTTTTTTAAGAAACAAGACCAAAAGAATTTTATTTTTATCTTTTTGATAAAAAATCAATAACTTGACTCGAACATAAGCTAAATCCTAATGTCTTCCCCAACCTGTTTTTAGTAAGTGATACCTCATTTATCTAAAAAAAATTTATTTAATTGAAATCATATAAATTTTAGTTTTTTATTTTAAATTTTTAATAGATGATCACTTATTAATAATTCAAGCTGAAGCAATCTTACATACAATTAAATAAGAATCACGCTAAAGACACCCAAACTGTGTATAATGACACCCCAACATATATATTTTAGTGAAGCGTATAAAAATTATTTTTAAGGAGTCAAAAAAATTATATCACTGGAGCACCCTTATACATAGTTGAAGTATCTTTCGCATGACTTTTAAATAATGGTGCTATCACATGCTGGGAGTCTTGGGACCAAAAAATAAAAAGAAAGAAAGATGTGATGGGCTAACAGCGAAAAAGAATTAACATTTGCTAACGACCAAATTGAATTAATTTTATAAGACTTTTAGTTGGTTTAGTATTTTCTAATTATATATTTGAATTAATTTTCATATGAAGGCCTCAACGCATTTGGGATGTGTTGATGTAAAACAACAAAATAATACTATAGAGAGGAAATAATTACAAACCACTTGAGAGTTCATTAGATGTGTGTGATCTAAAATATACTCGATTAACTGTGGCTTGGTAATTACTTAAAGGGTAGATCTCTTTTCAAATGGTGCTAAGGCTTTTAAAGTAAAATCTCTAGTTGTGAGTGAGATTTACGAACTTGCGGATCCACGAATCAAAGTTTTTTACTCTGCTAGATTTAACATAAAATAATTGCTGACATTTATGTTATTAAGAAAAAACAAAATTGAGATGTAATAGTGTAAGAAAGAAAAAGAAGTCCAAACATTTAGCACGTGACCTTGCACTAATTATTGAAGATTCGCCCTCACATGACATCTACTAGTCAGCATGAACAGTCCACACAAAACCCAAACTAAGATTTTCAAAAACCTACAAAATAAAAATTAAGAATAAAATGATTCTGTGCTAATCACCCACACCAACCATTCGATCGATCAAACATGATCTAACTTTATATAATTAATTTAATCTTATTTTAAGAGGAAAAAAGAGGAACATTCGATGGGATTACTGACTAGTCTTTGTTAATTGTTTTTTTTTTTTTTTTTTTTTTGAGCCCCTCAATTTCTTAAAAAAGAAATAAAATACCTTAAAAAATAGGTCAGTTTCAGGCAATTATCGAAGATTCCATCTCCCACAACCCTACGATGCACGTGCCTGGTCTCTATTCTCTCGTCATCAATCACCCAATCACTTGCCAGGTGTTTGTCACTTATTTCCTCTCTTTTTTGTTAAAGAGAGAACCAAAGGTAAACACAACAATTATTTTGGCAGCGCTAAAACGAATCCAAGTTTTTACTAAATAGATCTTAATTTTAAATTTTTACTTCATGTATCTTACTTTTTACTTAGTTTATCTCACTGTTTTTTATTTTTTTTAAAAAAAATATTTTTGCTCAAACTATCACCCTCACCCTCACCCTTGCCGGCGAGTTTTGAATGAACAGAGATTATACCTTTAAAGAGGTGTTAGACATATAGAGCTGACACCTCTTTAAAGGTCTCAATTGAATCTGATCAATAATGCGAAGATAAGTTGGTCTCATTGAGTGACAGAGGAATCCAATCAAAACCTTTAGAGGTGTTGGCTTTATGTGCGACTCTATTAATCTAAAACTCGCTGGTATGAGTTTGAGTTGTTAGCGAGTGCGATTAGAGAGAGATGAGTGAAGTATGGATGAATAAAAATCTTTTTATATAAAGGGATAATTGAATAATTTTATAAAATTGAGATTCATTTAACAAAAATTAGAGATTCATTTAGCCATTGCCTTCTTATTTCGTGATCTTTGAGAGAATAATATGATTCAAACTATAATTTTTAAAAATTATCTTTGTGACATTCATTACTGAAGGCAGTGTTATAGACACCAAACTTTTTTTAAGGACAAGTTAGTTTATAAGCATTTTATGTGAGGTACCAACATTTTTGGATGCCTTTAGCCTTGCTCTTACTTAGTTCAACAATATTACGATAAAACTGACTTACTTGTAACTTCTCTCTATCTTTCTTGTTATGTCCTATTAGGCGTTTTTCTTTTGTGATTAATTAAGAAGAAAGCTTAAATTCACACCAAAAAAAAAAAAAAAAAGAAAGAAAGTTTAAATTTGTACAAACACAAAGTGTGGCAAACTATTAAAAAGGTAATGTCACGTTTAGTCCCGCATATACACGTGGGGGCTTCTGGGCCGTGTAATTTAATCAAGATCGAAAGTCCACTTTGTTATTAAACTTTATAAATTAAAATTTTAATCTTGGCTTACGGTTCATAATAATTTATAAAAGATGTTAGAATGACACCTCTAAATTATACTTTAATGATATAACGTAGGCTTCATATAAAAATAAATATAAGATACAAAATATTTGGTATATAACACATAAAGTGTGTATCCTGAAATGAATACAGATGATATCCTATTAAAAATATGAACCCACATCTAACATCATGTATTGTGATTAGATATTAAAAATGTGAGTTCACATACATACCCCATCACTGACTTTAGGGCCTCATTCTAACATTTTGTAAAAAAAAACATGAATGGCGTTGTTGCATTTTTTAAATCAAAATAATTAAGCTCTTTTTTTGATATAATAATTAAGGTCTTTAAAATATGCCAAAACAACTATAGGAGCGGAGGGTGGGACACGTAAATCTTATCTGTCCTCTCTATCTTCTGCTTTGAGTAGTTTACGATAAAAATTGATATAATTACTGAAGCACTTATAATTGAAATTATCGTTAGTAGCAATTGTAATAGTTCAACAACGTCAAGAAACGTACCGTTAATTCTAAATTAATTAGAGTTTTGTTTGATTTATCTATAAAGAGCAACAAAATTTTATTTATTTTTTTTTTTTTTGAAATAAAGAGCGACAAAAGTTTAACAATACTTATCAAGGTGCACGCAAATCGAGAAATGCATCTAATGGTTCTTTGTGAGTAGGTGACTATCATCGTGACTTGCAAGTATCAGCACGTATCGGACTATATAAATGGAGAAACTATTACTAAAAGGAGGGGATGGTATGAAATCATTCTATGACGCTAGTGCGCTCTAATAATTGGGGAAAACCTACTAACCAAGACAAAAGCCGCTGAGAGAAGAAAAACAGAACCACCACAGCGAGAGAGAGAGAGAGAGAAGATATGGAGAACGAAGAAGAGGCCGATGGAGGGAACATCAAGAGAATCCGACGGCTCTGATTGGCCCAACTCCCCAACTCCCATCACATAGCTACCCGATCAACAACCATGACGATGATGAATCATCATCCAAATGGGCCGTCCGATCATGATCAACAAACCAAGACCATAATCAAACACAGAAACTCAAACTCATCACCACATCTCGGGATCATCATCAGCTCCACCACCACAACCAGAGTCTCGAAGCACATCGACGACGTGGAGCTCATCTCCTTCGCCTCTCTCTCCTACACATCCCTCAAAGACCTCATGCCATCACCACAATCGTTCAACCCGAGCTCACCCACCGCCTCGTCATACGCGCAGTTCGGCCTCGAGATTCCCATCAGGAACCACCTCGTGAAGCAGGCCGCCTGGGCCTACCTCCAGCCCATGTCCAACTCCCCTTCCTCCTCCGCTCCCTTCTCCCTCCGCCGCCTCTTGCATATTCCGGTGGCCTCCTGCCTCTGCTTCTTCCACCGGAAAGTCCTTCCGGCCGCCTCCAAAGCCTTCCATTGGCTTCTCAAGGCCATCTTTGGCAAGCCGAAGCTCTCGTAACCCACCAAACTCTATATGTGTATGCACAATTCCCTCTCTCCATCTCTACTTGAATTGGGTTTTGGTCTTTGATTTGGTTTATTTGTTGAAATCGAGGAAGAGAACAAATCATTTGATCACAACTACTCAACAATGGTAAAGTTAGATCAAATCCTGTCAAAAAAAGGGGAAAAAAAAGAAAAGAAAAAAGAAACTAACAACTGCTATGAATCTACTAGTAAAAAGTATAGAGTCAACCAAATTAAATCCTGTTTTTGTGTTACATTCATTTGATCACTTGGTTTTCATATTCGGTATTGTAAATTGGGGTGTGTTAGTGATCATCATTGATCATTTGGGGCGTGAATCACGAGTTCCGCTCTTAGTTCTGGCTCTGTGTATCGCGTCGTCCATATAGGATTCAGGAGTTTGTGCTTCCGGGGCCTGTTCTTGGACGTGAACGGTGTTAATGGGTGGAGAGCGAGAGACCAACAAGTTTGGTTTTTGGGGTTCCTGCGATGCCATTACAACACACACACACACACACACACAAAGAGTTTGTTAAGAGATTGTCATAAGAAGCAGAGCTGTGTGTTTAATTTGGTAGTTGTTTTCATAGGTGGTGCAGCTTGAAATCAAAATTCGTTTTTTCTTGGTATGTCGTGTGGATTGGGTGGACTTGCTAGCCAATCGACATGTTCTAAGCGATGTGGACACTTGGCCCGACTATGACTCTGAATTTTGGAGTCCCAGACACGCTTGGAGCATGTTTGGCCCACTACATTATTTGTATGGTGAGAACCCATGAGCACAAAATCATTAACTGTTTGGGGGCATGCGTGAACACTGTGAACTCAAGTGAAACAGAAAAAAATGAGCTAAACTACTGACAACTGGGGTTCTCAGATTGTTTGTTCTGCTGTATTTTTGTTGCTCTTTGTCAAAATCAGTGATTTTAAGTTATTAGGGAAATGCTAGAATGACAATAGGGAAGTCACATCAGGCCCTCAAGCTGTCTATGCATATCTCGATATGTGGGTATATATAGATTTCGATGCATAACACGTAGTGGGTTGATGTGATTTCGGATGTGACTTCCTTGTTGTCATTTTAATATTTTCCTTGCTATAGGAATAATGTTTTTATGACCTACTTTGGAAGAAGGTTTACCTGAGCTGCTGTGGATTGAGCAGCCAAGTACTGGAGGAACTGAAAGAATGTAGTCTGCCCGAATTTTAGACTGTTCTGTACATGGAAGATGGCCATGTTCCAAGCTTTTGCTTTGAACTCTCCAATCACCTGATCGATGTTGGTTTCGTATCTGGCGACATTTGGCCTCAAGAATGTCTCGTATATGTAGGTGGTCCCCTGAAATGAGCATGTTAATCAGTCACAGGAAAAACTTTGATTTCTCAATTTTGACAATGTTCTTTTATACATGGAGAGAATGTTGTAATACCATTGTCTTTGGATACCATAAGTAGATGACAAAGGCCAGTTTCATTTCACCATAGAGTGGCAACCTTCATCAGAGAGAAATTCAGTACAAGTTTATCGAAAATGTAGTATTTGCAGTAAAGAATGCAAAGCTAGTTTTTCCTTCCCTTACGATGAAACAAATACATCACCAAATCTCTCAAACACAGTGAGCATTGCAATAATGATCCTGCAAAATTTGAGCAATTTTGGTGATCGTAAAATCTATGAATGCTAGATGAATGATAACATATACATCAAAACGCAGTAAAAATGCTACTGAATAGAGATTAGCATTCCGAGGGAGAAGATTTAATACACAATCAGAGATTAAGGCATAGACTAGCATTGCTAGCATAGCTCTCTTCTAACCATGTTTTGCAAGTTTGTTGCATCTTTTGGTCAATAGAAACCCAGATTATATGTAGAGCTAACACAGAAACATGTACATTCACCCACAAAATTAATATTATTGCCAAAATCCACTACAGTAAAAAAAAAATAATAATAATAATAGAGGGTTGTGGGCCAAGGTCTTCCACTTATTGCAAGCAAAAACGGCTGACTACACATCAAGAAACACTGAAATGGAGCTTAGGAATATTCTAAAAGAAAAAATCTAGCCCATAGGCCAAGGTTAACCATGTACTTGCAATTTGGACTAACATGTAACAGCACTGCCTCTGCTGACAACTAAATGGGACCAGTTTCCTATTTAGAGGAGGAACAGCAAGCATTTGAGCTGCAAATGTGGTTGTATATAAAAACACATTTGCTCTGAAGGTCCCTCGTTCTTGTCATATATATCTTGTATCACATGTTATAGTGCATTTCAGAGCAGAGCAGAGCAGAGAACATTCTCTGATACATGGCACATTGCACAGATATCATTCTTTTGTTTGCAACTGCGAAAGGAAAAGGTTCTGCTCCCTAGTTTTTCTGCTAGGCCCCATCAATTTTAGTGACATGGACGCAATAGGGCCCCCATTGTTCCATCCAGTGGAGAGAAATAGGCCAAGTGAATGAAGCAACTTTAAAACTCTTGGCCAAAGGTTGCGGCCTTATGGTCCAACAGGTGGAATTGCTTGACCTGAAGATGCCCGAGCCCAAAAGAAAGCAAGTTTCACAGGTAATCACTAGTTCTTTTTGTCTACTATTCATACATAATACATCCAAATTAATCAAGTAATAGCAGAAAGAATTTGTACATGAATACAAAAAAGTATAATCTGAAGTGTAGACAAAAAATGTAAAAATACCAACATTAACATTTTTTATTTTAGGTTACCAGTAGACTGATACATTACTTGAGTTTTGAAACTACCAAATTTAGGTCATTACAAGTTGAAGCTTCCTCCCCTCGGGGAGTTAGGCGCTCATAGTTTAGCTGCTCGTCAGTTCCTCCTCTCTTTCGGTGTTGATCCCCCCTTACTCCATAGGGTTATGTTTGTCTGCCCGAGCGGGGATGGAACTCGGAGACTTTTTATTTATTTTAAACATTCAAACAATGAGATGATGAATAGACACGACCCATACTCTCTGGAAGAATGTGCTGAACAAGCATGCGGGGGATATGGATTGGCACGATCTTCCCAATGAAGCTTTGATCAGTTCCAACCACGGAGAACCACCGTTTTGCCTACCTTTCGACGATTGGATATAGACTCTACCTACTCTCTGGAAGAATGTGCTGAACGAGCATGCGGGGGATATGGATTGGCACGATTTTCCCAATGAAGCTTTGATCCGTTCCAACCACGGAGAACCACCGTTTTGCCTACCTTCGACGATTGGATATGGACTCTACCTACTAACCAACTGTCTTTTCTAGCTCTTGCCCAACAAGGATGGATTCCTTTCGTAGAGAGCCCCGAAATCAAACCGAACCACCACCCTTTTTCGACCGGGGCGAGGGAAAGGCATGGAACCCGTGTTCAACTCTTTCATCCTAGTCGGATCCCTCAAAGCATCACAGCCTACTCCTGGGACTCGAGTCACTTGACTGTTAAGGTCAGGGACTTTAGCTTCTCCTCCTGCTTTCGTATGCTTCTCTAGGCACGTTCAGTTGGCCGAAAATAACATCCATTTTTTGGATGCCTGCTTAGATCCCTCTACTCCTCTACTCCTCCACTCTCTGGGCTATCCATCACGTCGAGATGAGGCGATCGACCAACCACTTCCCAATCGGGCAAGTGCTATTCCTTCATTAATCCCTCATTTATAGATGACCGGCTACACGAAATAAAGATCGGGAGAGTTGAATTTTACAGGCTATTCGAGATCGGTTGGTGGATCGGTATCGTCTGCTGTCTCCCCCTTGCTTCTAACACTAACCTCATTTTGAAGATTTTGATGGGCTCCCCTGCTCTTAGAGAAACCTCAGCTAGTAGGCCGTGCAGTGCGTATGGCTATAGAAATGAAAGGGACGATTATCGTGGTAGTGATGGAGAAGCTGGGACATGCATAAAGGGCTTCCCCGACACCATGCTCTCGATTGCCCGTATCTAATAGAAGGAAGACCCCATTCCCTCCTCTTAAGACGAACGGAGGGCATTTACTACCTCAAAGCAATTGAGTGGCTTTCCGCCCCTCCCCCCGAGCAAGAGATCAAGCATCTCCAGGCTAATATGCTTGAAGTCGCGTAACCGAAGTCGCTTCAACTTCGAATTTGTATCGCCGTGAGTTAATTACTCACTCATTCTCATATATATTACAATCACTCTCTTTGGCAAAGGTCTCGAGTTCGAACCCTGTGAATAAAGCAACTTTAAAACTTTTGGCTAGAGATTGCGGTCTTGTGGTCCTACCCTCCTTAAGTCCAAGATTAGTTAAGGCAAAGTTTCAAACACCTAGGCAGCCGCTTAGCCGTCCTAACAAAAAAAAATCTTCCTAGTGCTATTCCTTCTTTTTGTGGAGTAAAAGGCAGGTTCTTTTTTGTTTCTCTAATTTGGCAATCAAAACTTCAAGAATAAGAACTAAAGATGAATAATCAAACAAGAAGGAAAGAATCAGTACAGAGCAAGAATTAAACTAGCTATTAAACAGTGTTTGAACGGATTTTTCGGCGTACCAATATCGACACCAGAAGCAGAGTAGCTCAACATCAGTTTTGTTCCGCTCAACCGTTTTGTAGCATTCAAATGCAGGATAAGCATATCCAAGTAGAACCCTAAAATCCAAAAATCAGAACTTTAAGAAAGGAAATCAGTTCTGCTAATTAACATGTTATGATTTCAGTTCTTCATTACGACACAATTGCTTCGAATTTAAATCTTGTTTTTCTCTTGCAAATTGATTTAAATTCCACCATGAAATCGAGGGCAGTTTTGAAAATTTAACTTTGGAACGGTAATTAGTTCAAAAAACGACAAAGTCAGATTTGCCGGACTATTACGCGCCACTAATACTATTCGAGATTCAAATTAGTCTGAATTTCAAATCATGAACTTTTTGTGTGATCTCATCGCCAGTTCGCAGAGTATTCAAAATAGAATTCAAAGTGATAGAAGAACATACATGAGAGTTCTGGAGATGAAATCCACGATCATCTTAATCTTCTTCGCAAACGCTTCGGCAACAATCCACCTTCAAAAACACAAAAGAAATCTGTCACACAAAGAGCTCATTCGCCTTCAATTCCTCACAAAAGCTCAATCGTTTTAGCATAATCAGAAAATCAAACTCATGGAATCGCGCACTCCTCAATCGCCAATTCAAAATCACACGCATCGAATCCAACAATCAAGAATCGGAGATGCAATCGAAGGCGCGAGAGAGTACCAAAACTAAATAACTAAAGAAACTCCTTCGAGAAATTCAAATCCAATCCTAATCCGCCATGAAAACGATGGACTAAAATCGAATCGAATTGCTAAACCTTCAAAATAAAGTGACAGTTTCTTCTCAAATCACCCACACACATTGAATGCTTGAATTCGAATCAAGAATGGAAAAACAACTCAACATTTCCAAAATCTCCACCACTGCTTTCTCTGCACCTCAAACTCTTCAGAAATCAAACCAATCCGACGAACACTAAACCCTAAACAGAGGTGCAATCAAATCTCCAGAAAATAACAAATAAAAAAAAAAAACAAAAAGATTCGACTCTTTTTAGGAACCAAATCCGAAATCCAATCGAATCATTGAAACCTCAAAATCAAGTCGCCACGATTTCTTCACAATCAATCACTTTTGTTGCAAATTGTGGTAGTAGTAGTTCTAGTTTTACCTTCCGAAGAGAGGATCTCTGCGAAGAAGAGTTCGTCACGCGAGAGAGACGAATTTCGCAAAACGTGACTTCCAAGATTCGAAGAACGAACAACTGAGACTTGTTCGCGCTATTTATATGCAATGCGAAGCGGGGCCGAACCGGTTCGGAGAGGCGCCGATTCTTCGCGCCTTTCCGCCGAGTCAAGCGAGTCAACTTGGGCCGGTTCGAACCGGATAGCCGTCTGGCAGTTTGGGCTTTTGAGGTCGTTTTCGTCATTTCATGTTCAGTTTTGGCCATGTTGGCAGTGTGAGGACACGTGGCTGGTGAGGAGACGGGTAGTTGGGTAGAAGAATAGCTTTGGGAGTACGGGATCGGGCTTGACGTTTGACTATTTCTTGGTTTTTAACTTTGTTTTGCAGTTCTTAGAGTTGACCGAAGCTTCTTTTAGAGTTGAGAGATGCTGACATGACTTGCGTGGAAAGCTGTTTGAGGGGTATGATTGTCATTACGCATGTAGTTATGTTCCTAGGTGAACTCTTGGGTTTTATCTGGTCTGGCATTGTAGGCTTTTTTGGTGGTACTGAGAGCCTGTTTGGTACACCTTTCGCATGTCACCAATGGTTTGGTTTTATTTTATTATTTAAAGCCACAAATGATACTGTTTTGGTTCAGTTTTTGCTTCTTATTTGTGTTTTGATGACATGAATACATTTTTATGAAAATTATAAAAATATATCTAAAGAGATGTTTTTGAAAATTATGGTAATTTTAATAGTTTTAGGTAGTTTTGATTGTCACATCTACATCATGTCTATCAATCGTATAAAAATATAAAATGCATGTAATCAAGTACAAAAACTATTTATTAAGTGTCACATTAATTATAAGCAAATCATAAGTACCAATATGTAAAGTTGAATAAGTTTTAACTAATTTATATTCAAGCCGAGTATATATATATATTTTTATGCTTTAATAAGATAGAAAGATACTTTATAATGAACTTATTTAATATAACTTAAATAAATGAAAATCTTTGTTAATTAGTAGAGAAAAATAAAAAACAAACAAAGATAAACGAAAGAAATACCAACACATGAAACAGTTTGAGGTTTTCAAATATCTTTTTCTAAACTACTTTTATTTATTTATTTTTTATTTTTTAACTCTTGCGTGTAAACCAACAAGGTTTTGATCAATTTATGCTGCATAACATTACGAGTCTGCCACTCCAGAGGGGCATGTGCGTAGGTACATCATACGTGATAACATGACTTTCATGATGACATGGAAAGTGAAAAAGTCGGGCCTAAAGTTGGTCGCCCGCTTAAGAAACTTCTATTAATTAATCTAAATCTAACATATGATGAAAAAAAAAATCTACTTATAATATGAAGTTCAAATGACCATTACGCGCGTTGTGTATTTTATTATTTTTTGGGGAAATTTACGTCTGTTTCTTGACAAATTTATTCTAAAAAATGAAAATTTGTTTTCTATTATTTATTTAATATTAACAAAATGCATATTAATAATATTATATGGAGAGCATTTGATTTGCAGGTTGGTTTACTACTTGGTCTTCTTTGCCCAATTCATGAATGAGTGTTTGGTCCACCTTGTTAATGATCCAGGAAACTCCATATACGTAAGTAAAATGAGGTTAATGGGTCCCATGAAATTCTCAATGATATATGACCTTTCATCCAATTATTTAACTATTTATTTATAAGATAGCTTGAGAAGGTGATTTCAATGTTTTTTATACTTGACTTGCATTGTGAACAAAATAATCTTACTTTCGTGAATGGAAAAAATTGTGGTGGAACTCACCTTCTATATAGAGCTCGACAATGCCTGAATGTCTTTTAGTTGATGTAGTTAGAGTCGGATAACACATAGGAAACCAAAAAAAAAATGACCGAGAAAAAATTACGAAACTTTGATGTTCCATAGCGATTAATGATATGCATCATTTTTAAGGGCAACAATTCAAACTAACCTCATACTTAATATAAAATTAAGGTACCAACCAATTGGGTGGCTTAATGGTAAACTATCGTGTTTTTTTTTTGGTAGGAAAAGTATGGTGTTTTGGAGTAAAAGGTTATGATTCAAATGTCGGGGGAAACAATCCTCAGATTGAAGGACACGACTACAGTTCAGTACTGCGTACCATCCTCAGACTGAAGGACAATCGGAGTGGTTGATTCAGATTCTTAAGGATATGCTCAGGGCGCGTATTCTACAGTTTGGTGGATCGTGGGAGGATTATCCGCCGTTGTGTGAGTTTGCATACAACAACAGCTATCAGGCGAGTATCGTCATGCCACCGTTCGATGCACTTTATGGTAAGCCCTGCAGGTCACCATCATGTCGGGCAACATCGGAGGATACAATGGCTATAAGACCTGAGGTTGTTGTGGATCACTGAAAAGGTGAGGTAAATTAGACAGAGACTTCAGGCGGCGCAGGATAGACAGAAGAAATATGCGAATAGATATCACAGGAATCTGAGCTATGAGGTTGGTGATATGGTGTATTTGAAGGTTTCTCCGTGGAAAGGGCAACAAAGATTTGATATTAAGGGGAAACTGACACCGAGATTTGTTGGATCGTATAGGGTCAAGGCATGCGTCGGCAGTGTAGCGTATGAGTTAGAGTTACCGTCATAGTTAGCTGGGGTACATCCGATATTTCATGTTTATATGCTGAGACCTATGGTTGATGTTAAGCAGGTAGAGGTACGACTTGATGACACTTATGAGAAGCAGCCAGTTGAGATTTTAGATTGTAAAGTGCAGATGTTAGGAACAGGGATATCCCAAAGGTTTTGGTTCGTTGGCAGCATCACGGAACTGAGGGACTCACCTGGGAACTTGAGTCTACGATGAGACAATGGTACCCTCAACTATTTGCTAGTGAGTGAATAGTTAATAATTTAAATTTCGAGACGAAATTTCACCTAGTTGGAAAGAATTGTAATGACCTGAAGTTAATTTGTCGTTATTAATGACGTGTTTGCATACGTGGTAGACAGCTCAGATGCTCGTGGGACTCGCTGATAGGTCAGGACGCGCCTGGAGTTAGGTAAATAGTAAATTTATGTGTTGTGATTTATCTTGCGATGTTTATTAGTAATTACGTTATTGGCACCGCGATGTGTGTTAATTATTTTATAATTGACGTGTGAGGTTGTGTGATGAACATTCACTCCGAATAGCGTATAAACACGGGAACCGAGTAGCGAATGATAGTACACTAGGTCGGAGAACTAAATACACACAATAAATGGTAAAATTCATTAAATAATTAATTAAATAATGTCGTATATGCGTTTGTGGTGCGAGAGTACGCGGGGACGCAAGGTTACATTCAGGACTTGGGTATTGGAACACCCTGGGTTTTAGTGTTTTGATTGAGCAAGACAAGGCAAGAGGAGTGTGTTAACTACCTAAGTCACCTTAAGATGGAATTATTGACCCATTTGTGCCCATTGGATTGAGCTAGTGATGGAAGGTTGTGTTAAGATGAAATTTTCATATAAATATCATAATTTATCACTCTCTCATAAACTTTTATCCCTACTCTCATTGTGAAATCCGAAAATGGAGAGAACTACCCCACTAGCAGAGACGTCGTGGTGAGATAAAATTACGGCGTCACCCACGTACGTCTCAGCCAGTGACCTAGGGCCTCACGCCATGAAGAACAAAAACTCAACGATATCAGTGGCGATGTCTTGAGCAGAGTCGAAATGTGAGGAAATGGAGAAAAATGCCACGAAGGCGCCGTGCAGGATTGTACATGGCGACGTCTTTGGCAGTTTTGAACTAAAATTTTTAAAATAAATTTATCAATTGGGGTTTGAATTAGGGACCTATATGGTTTATTTGAGGTATTCAAATGATGAATTGATCAATGATTTGTGTATTTAATCGGATTTACAAGGTTTATGAATTTATTCAATTTATCGAGAGTTAATGGTTTTAGGTGGAATTGTGGAGATTGGACACGCATTGTGAGTGCGATCTAGTGACATTTGGGGTTAGTTGAAGTGCGGTTTGAGGTGTGTAATATCCCAACTGAAATTACTTGAGTATTTACTTCTTTTGGCATTTTGAATTCAATTTTTTTCATTTCAATACTTTATTTTTGGTTGTGGTTATATGGACGGACGTTAAGCTAGGTTCTGTTGGGTTTTGGGGTTCATGCGCAGCGGAGATTACAAAACAATTTTTGAGAAAAACCCCAACAGGATCCGAATCTGATTCCATTAAAACATGTTTAAACTATGAAAACTTAATCATACCTCGTCGCAATACCTCTCGAAGGTTAATCGATCTCTAAGGCGCGCGCAACGACGAACGCCTCTATCGTAGTCCACACACGAACAAGCGCCGAGATTTGAAGTGCTAGCTTCGAGAGAATACCAAACCTTTTTGTTTCTCTCCAAAACGATCCGAGCATACCAAAAACCTCTAAGTCGTTTCTTAAAACGAAAATAGAGTTTCGGCCCTTTTAAAATCTTTCTCGTACTTGTATTCTAACTCAAAGCGTCTATTTATACAACCCTTGTATATAGACGGTTAAGTAAATTACACATATACCCCTACTTAAAGAAGTATAAGTGTAACTTTACAAGGACGTTTTATCATGAATTTTATCATATAAAATTCATTTTTTCGAACCATCTTAAAATCTCGCAAAACCATTCTCAGTGTGCGACCCAATAGGCTCATACAACGTTGGCAGTGTACCAAAACACATTTTGGTATACAAGTCATAAGCGGCCTCTAGCAAGACATTATGACTACCCAAGTTATACGAATATCAAATCGATATAACCTAATCAATAGTGTATATAATATCCTTTTGTCACACGATATCCTTTTGATCAAACATAAGGCATGGAATTGTCATCCAACATGTTCAATCGTACTAGTCTCGATTTCTAGGTAGACTGAAAACATCTAAGTGACATTGATCAATATCAATTCACTTAGACTAGGCCTTTTAACAGATCTAACACATCGAGGGATCCACTTTGGATATCTCTCTTTATATGAGAGGGACAAATTCTATCTCGATTACACAACTTCACCACATTATTCACACAGTAACCAATCACAACCTTTATAATCATCCGGTTAAAGATAACGTTTGATTGCGTCAAATCACTGTATTTCTAATATTGAAGTCTCTGGTAATCTCAAGTCAGAGGACTGAAAAATATACCTATCATGAGAAACAACTATGACTTAATCCATGTGGTGTTCTCATAGCGGGTCGGTCCAGTACTTTGTTCCCTAACAAGTACTCATGATCTTGATTCGTATTCCTATACGTATGATCATCGTATGATCATCAATCAAGACTCACACTAGTCTTAATTCATTATAGTTCCCAGTATAATAATCGACTAGGGACATTTAGGATATTTCTGTAAATACCCATGGATCTTATTATAATGTAAACATGCAAATCAATTATAATAAACCGCAAATGAAATCCTCTATTTTATTAACTAAAATGTATTCATAAAGACTGTTAATGGATTGACCTAGGGCATATTTCCCAACAGGTTCCCTCCGTTCCATTCTGGTGTGTGCGTCCACTACTCCATAGCACGTGCTACCAGATCAGTCTTGGTGAATAGCATGACCCGAGTATCACGTCGTGGCATGTTTTGGTGCGTCGTATGTATAACGCTGACCATCGAACAAATCTAAATACTTGTCCTGCTTGAGTAGGACTCGCCGACACTATTTCTGTGGAAGTGTCCGAAGTATGGTGGTAGTCTGACCCTAGAGGCTAGGAGCACACTTTGAACTTTTCTTATTATTTATTCATGCGATGACCGTAGTTGCCAGTATTTATTACCACATGTTTATTTAATAGCTTTATTTAAATTCGAGTATTTACGTTCAGTATTGCTCACTTAATTTCTTTGAGAATACTCACTCTGAACTCGTCATATGCCTTTTGTGATTATTTGAGTGCAGATCCTAGTATGAGCAGGGGCAAGGGCAAGCTGCCAGAGTACCGTTGATCAGAGATTGTCTGCCTCGTACGTTTGTATTATATATATTTTGTTTCATTTTAGATTTGGGGATTGTGAGATATTTTGAGATACCTTGTATGTATTGATATTTTTTTGTGACTTCAGAGGTATTTATGGTTATATATGGGTTTTCCACATTAGGTTTATGATTTATTTCACACATTTATAGTATCATTATATGAGTAAATGTGGTAGTAAGGCTTTCCGCTGTGTTAATTTAAGAATTTTAGGATGACTTAACATATAATTTGATTTCAATACAACTAAATCAGTAAGTTGTTGAATAATAAGGTTTAAAAATATAAAATGAAGGATATAATCCAATGTAGAGCACAACTGTCGCTGGTAAGACAGTCTGTGGGTCCACATTGGCCCCCGTGGCGGTCTATTTGGAAAATAGGTTGTTACATCATCTATAAGGTAAACTTGGGATATCAAGTTGCAGTTGAATTGAGTAGAGATGAGGATTTGGTAGCGACCCAAGGAGATTGGTTGGAACTGTGGAACCTTGAAACTCCAACAAAAGTAAAACATTTTATGTGGCGACTTTTACAAAATTGTATTCCTATAAGGTCACGAGTTATTTATTGGGGGCTACAGATTGAAGATTTTTGTGTTTGTTGTGCAGAACCTGCTCAATCAACACAACATCTTTTCTTTGAATGTTCAAAGGTACAAAACTGTTGACGAGACCCTCGTCACTGAAAACTTACAAACAACGATATAAAAGAGTGGTTCTTTAATTTGTGTCAAGACTCAAATTCGTCAGTCAATGAAGTGTGTATGAAGATGTGGTCTATATGAAGAAGAGTGATCTCCCTACCTAATGTGATCTGTCAAGGATGGAGTGGTACAATTCATGGGTTGAAGTGTGGAAGAAATCTAATATTGACAACAATCAGATCCCTCCACAGAGTATTGGCATGACATGGAATCCCCCCGAGGTTGGTTGAAAAAAAAGCAATACAGATTTAGCGATATTCGAGATTGAGGGGCTTGTGGGGATGAGTACAATAATTAGAGACTCTGAGGGTTAGTTTGTTCAAGCGAGGACAAAACATTTTAGTGTGGGTGTGACCGATTAGAAGCAGAGACAATTGGTATAAGAGAAATAATGAGTTGGATTGACGAGTTACGGATTGAGAATATGGTTTTTGAATTGGACTCGCTCCAATCGGTTAGAGGAATCACGAAAAACATCCCTAATCTTCTTGAAGCGGGAGAGGTGTTTCAGGATTCATTAATGAGAAGACATGACAAATGAAAAATCAATCGTGTTAATCGACAAGCGAATGAAGTTGTCCATCATATGACAAAAACATCGCGAAGTCATGTTGGAGTATTGTTTTGGAGTGAATTACCATATTATGTTCAAGCTTTGTTATATTAATTTGATGTAATCCTGAATTTTTACTTCAATAAAATTATCTTTGAGATAAAAAAAAAACATGTAGCAACTAACATATCGTGATATATTAAATTTATTTTTAAAATTATTTACTCATTTCATAATTATGCATGCAATGTTTTTAAAAATGTATTTATCAAATTTTTTTTTATATTGTAAAATATGCTTTTTCTTGTTGTGAAGATAAAGGGGAGGAGGAGGAGAAGCGAAAGGAGGAGGAGAATAAGGGTGGAGGATGAGTGCAGAATGATGAAGATGTTGAAACAAAAGACTCGTGCTTTTTTGTTCTAGTGTTTTGAAGAGAAAACTTTAGTCCCACATTGGAAAGCAATAAGACAATTTCACACTATATAAGTGAAAACAACTCAACATACTTTATTTTAGGACAAAGGGACAAAGGGTTGAAGACCCAATGAGTGCACATGGAGTATTAGATGACTCATATACATTTTAAGTCAAAGATAGGCCTTGCGCTTTGGCTTGGTTGTTAAACTAAGAATTACTTTTTACTTAATCTTTTTTATTTTCGAAATTAAATAACTGTTATACAGTTATTATAGTTGAAGTTTTCAACTGTCTTTTTTTGTTATTTGACATAAATCACATCAATTGAACTAAATCGAGCACAATGAAAGAATTTGATCAATGCAGTCGACCCCAATTAATTTGAGATTGAGGTTATGTTGTTATTGACTTTAGCAGAAATCAAACCCACAATCGCCTTGATACCTCATGCATTTCAATGGAGATACTTCCAACACTTTTCCTGTAGTCAATTATATATATCAATAATCTTTATATTTTAACAAGGACTTCATTAAAGTAACCAACTATAGGCACCATAAAATAGGCACTGAGTTAGGAGGTAGTGTGATACATCTCGGACGATTGCACCCCCATTTTGAGGTGTATCACATGACACACAGGCGTATAAAATCGATATCCTATCCATTGGCAAAACAGTAAAAGGGTGAGGGCAAAAGTGTAAAAGTAAATCATATATGATAAAAGTGTCACTTTGCTACAGCATTTCCTGCAAACATCGTTTGCAAATTGCAACCCATGAGGCCAACAGTTGGTGCCAATGTTTAGTACAATCTAACGGCCACGAAACACCCCACGTAACCAATCCGATCTCGAAAAGCATCTCCACGCTACACCGTACCAACGACCCACCCACCCAATCCTCTCTCCATGCTCCCTCTCAATCGCTCTCCATTCGCTCCAATTCCACGTTTCCTCTGCAAATCCATCAACAACAAAAACAACAAATCGTAAGCCATCGCATTGGGATCTCAATCTCTGTCGTCATTCACGTTTTTCTTGCTCTCCAATCACGATTTTCAGTACTCGTTTTTCAAATTCAATGCGTTTTGCGTGTTCTTCGTTGTACGATTTGAATCGAAGAGTTTCCCCCCTTTTGTTTCGCTCGTTCATAGTGTCAGGGTTAGGGTTTCGAAGTCTACGAGCGGTGCAATGGCGGCGGAGAGGTCACGTTCGAGCGAGCAATCACGAGCGAGTCTCCGATTGTGCAATGTGTCGAGGTTAGTAGTAGATTGTCGATTTGGTTGCTACTTAGGGATTTTATAGGGTTTATGATGATGTTCTTAATCGTTTTGTTTTCTTTCTAGTTTCACGACTGAATTGCTCGAGCTGCGAAGCGAGAATCCGTTGTTACATGTCCTAGTAATTCCAGGAAATCCAGGTTTTGTGCTTCATTTTGATACTTTGGTTTCTCTTCGTTCGTTTTGGTTGAATTGTTGAGTTTTTAGGGGTTGCGCTGTTCTACAAAGAATTTGTGGAGGCAATGTACGAGAGGCTAGGGGGGTGCGCGTCGGTGACAGGCAGGGAAATAGTACTTCATTATGTTCTTTTAGCGTTTCCGGTTTCGTTTTGGTTTGAATTGAAGTGTGTTTTGTACTGATTAGTTTTGTTTTGTTTTATTGAGGTTTTCAGTGGTTGGGCACATTTCCGTAACGAAGAAGGTAAGCACGGTTTTATTTACTTGATAGTTCATGAAGAAATTGGATAATTGGTTGCTTGTGGTTTGGGATGGTATAGGCAATAGACGATTTTCCATCTCCATTAACTATTGGATTAGCTTTTTTTTTTTTTCGGATGACTGAAAACTTTCATAGAATTTCTTGACTGATTTTTTGTTTTGGTTGCTTGGATTCTAACTTATTAAGGCGTTTTTGCGTGTCAGATAAATTCCTTCATCTTTGTTGCCTTTTTGTCTAGTTAAGATATCCTTGTTGGATTTATTACTTTCCCTTAAAGAAACTACCTTCTTTTTTTCCCTGTATCTTTTGAGTCGTATGCTTTTCCAATCTGCTATACTTTTAATATTCCCAAGTTCCTATATTTTTCCTTTTGACCATTGTATTTGCAAATGCATATTCAAATGAATCAAATCAGCTTGTAGCTTGGCCAGACAAATGCATAAACTGGTCGATGTATTTCTTCCTTAAATTTGCATTTTTTTTTTAACGAGTTCATTCAATGAACCATTGAGGGTCTCGAAAGTGTAAGTTTGCAGTTTTGCATAAAAAACTGATGTCCTATGCTGTGGGTTGGATGCTTCTTGTTAAAGCAATTAAAACTTTAAGACCAATAAGACAAGGAACTGTAGATTAAGTAGTTGATTGTGAGAAAGAAGCTTGAAAGTAAGAATAGGACGGCAGCTTGAAAGGAGTTTACTTGTTAAAATTCATGCTTATAAAGCTGTGTAATAACTCCCAAAGAAGGGGAAAAAGAAGAGAAGAAGGAAAAAATGTGTATTTTTGGCCTTCTTGCTGTATTAATAGGAGTCAGAGAAACACATTTTGCATTGTTTGCTTTCAGTCCCATGTCTAATATTTAATGCAAGGTTGTGTCATGACTCATGTGGTATTGTGTAACAAACTGATGAGCGCAAAACAGATTTCTGCTTTTTGATCCATGTAGCTGACCCCTACTACTTTTGGATTGATGCTTTGTTATTTTATTTTATTTTTTTAAATATAATTGCAGTTGGCGTCAATTTACAGGCACAAAGTCTTGACCCTCTAATAAGTTCCTGATTTGTTATTGTTCTCCTGTCATCTTTTGTCAGATTTTGACAAATTAGTGACTTTAGACCGTTTTATGTTTCTAAATTTGCCTGGCCTCGTTATTTTTAATCTACATTCGAATTCATAACTTTCAACATACTGCTACCGGTTTTCCTTGTGTATGCACTCGAATTCATAACTTGACATTAACTTTCATTGTCTCTGTAGAATTGGGAGAAAGGAAGGTTGTTTTCTTTACAAGATCAGATTGATCACAAGGTAATGTTCCTTTTATAGTGCTTCGTGGTGTACCATTTGCATGATCATGTAAATGGCGTATTTGGAATTTGAACGCAATATTCTGTCTTTTCTCCCTCTTTCCATCTATTTCCCTTTCATGATTCCTTTTTTTTTTTCTCCATCTGTTATTTGGATTGGTATTTTCTTTTTGTCTGTCTAGATTGTAATAGTTTAATGAGTATTGTGATGGTGGCCTTGCAGGTCAGCTTTATCAATCAAGAGCTTGGAGATACTGAAGTTCCTCTATATTTGGTAGGAGCTGTTCTTTTTATATGTTAAGCATTGTTCATAGTTCTCTTACTACTTCCCATCACGATGAAGTGAAAATGAATGGAGAATTTTTGGTAGGTAAAGAACTGGCAGGACCTTCATCTTTCTGTCTCCTTACTACTACAATTCTAATACAAGGATTTCAAGGATTTACTTTCCTTCTGTAGCATCCATTTATTCATTTCTCTTTTGGTGGGTTGGGGAAATTGCTTAATTTAAGACGGCAAAAACATGTGTCAAAAATATTTTTGAGGAGTTTCTTTATATTTTAAGAAATCTCCAAACAAATGAGAGTGATACCAAACCAGAAGTCGTAAAACATTTTAAAAAAAACTAACTATTGTCTTTACGTCATAAAGAACTTGAACTGTGATTCTTCATCTTTTCTAGAAGTAATAGAGAACTATAAATGATATTCTGTATGTCATTATGCGGCATCTTGACCAGCATGGCCTTTGCCTTTGTGGAAAATGGTGAGACTTTCAACCATTAGGTTAGTTGTTCAAAACTCTCTCTCCTCAAGCTTGGGTAGGATGGGTAGTTTAGGTTCAAGGATATGTAATAAACAGTGGATTTGGTGGGGGAGGAGGATGTGAGCCCAATGTAGCCACGGTTTGTGTTCTATAAAAAAATGTAATGTAGCAATGTTCGTCATGTTTTTGCTCGTTGAATCTCTAAAAAGTTAGTCCTGGAGAAAGATGCTTAATTTTATTGTGCTTGCAATCTTGTGAAATGAAAATGTCGCATGTACAATAGCCAGTGAAAGACATTTGATACTGCATGCTACTCTTGTTGTGTTTTAAGGGGAACACAAACATTGTAAGTCGATTCAATGTTTTATCTTCTGTGCTTTTTCAGCTTTAGATACAATCAGTTTTTGATTTGACCATGTACCCTTGTTTATCTAGATTGAATGCGTGTGAGGCTTACTTCTTGTTCATAAATGTTTGGTAGCTTATTTTCAATCTTTGTGTGAAGGTTGGTCACTCCATTGGTTCATACATCTCTCTGGAGGTTTTTAGGAGATTTCCTGAAAAGGTGAATGCTAATTTGTTGTCGTACCCACTTAGAGATTATTGTGTCATTTTGTATTGCTGAAATTCTAGTAAATTTGATGCTGAAAGAATTTGTCTACATAAATTTACAGGTGAAATATTGCATAGGGCTTTATCCATTTTTGAGTCTGAACAAGAAGTCCTCAAAGCAGATTATAATTGGCAAGATTGCAGGGTCTGATTCTTTCTTGTCTATGAGTGCTGTTAGTTCTTCTTGCCACCTAAGTGCTTTCTTGGTTGGAAGTGCAACTTAAGAGATGGAGTGCTTGCTCTCATTTCTATGTTGTCTCGCTAATGGTTATGCAAGATTCATATAAACAGAGCTTAATGTGTCTGTGATGTATATTTTGGTGATTTCTGCTATGCATATTTCAATCATTAAATAGTATTACCTTGTATAAGCGTCGATACGGGGTAAATATCTGGCTGTCAATATAATTTTTTTTTGAACCTTCAAATAGCCTACATCAAAGTTACTAAAATGTTTTGGCATCTGTTGCATTTGTGAAATTCCATTCTTCTCCAAAATTAGCGTCCTGTAGTCTAGAGTGAAAATTTCTGTATATATATATTTTTTTTAACATAGGAAGAGATACTTCTTTCAATATTTTAGTAAATGACGTCCATATTGCTATTTAACGTCAATATTTTATTTCAATATTTAACATAGGAAGAGATACTTCTTTCAAAATTAACGTCCTCTAGTCTAGTCTAGAGCTTAATATGTTAGTTTCATGCTTTTGTAGTTTGTGTTAACTTGTTATTTATTTTGGTGTCTCCATATTGCTTATTTATGTTTTTGCTGGTTTCAGGTCTGAGATTATATCTAAATTGCTTTCTTTAGTTTTAGCAATGTTGGGAATTCTCCCCATCTCAGCTTCAAGATTTCTTGTGAGAACATCTATTGGAAAGTCATGGTCCACTTCAGCAGTTGAAGCTGTATGCAGTTATCTGTTGCAGGTTAAAATCTCCTATTTTTTGCTGATAGAATCGATATTTTAAATATAATTTAGGTGCTTCACGGTGATTTGTTGCTTCAGTCAGATTAAAGTTATTTCATGCTTTTCCTGGCAACTTAACCACATAAGAGTGTTTTTCTACAAAATATGATCAATATTTTATACATTTTAAAAATGACAGTTTTAATTCTATTAACTTTTATGGTATATTGCTTTGACAAAAAAAAATTATGGTATATTGTTGTTGTGCAGTACCATGTAATGCGAAATGTCTTCCATATGGCAATGACGGAATTCCAAATGGTGAATACTTTTTCTTTTTCCATTATCTTTTAACGTTTTTGCTTTTTTCTTACGATTCTGTGCACTGACCGTGGACAGTTCTTTATTTATTTATTTTGAGGCCGGGCGAGGTAGTTGAGAAGAAACAAATCCTATATTATGGAAACAATTATTTGCAAAACAAGTCAGGAGTAGAAGCAATCCTGTTGGGAATAGCAATCGTATCTTGCTTTTCTGTGATTCGTATTGGATTTGTATTTTCTCATTCTCTAAACTGAGAGGCACCAGCTCCCTTTATTTATATCTTAAGTAAGTCAAAACCTTGAAAGTTGCGGATTTGCTTGATGAGAGGTCTACCTTGTAGAATTAGTCTTGACTCTAGAGCTGGCAACTGCAATTTTTTTTTTTTGAGAAATCCTAATTTGCTTTTTCTGATGTGCATCTCTGTTGAGGCACATACATTACGTGCATGGTTCATAATTACTGATCGACTCAACATCATAATTTGAATGTTGGTTATATTGCTAAACATGTGACGTGGTTGAAGTGAAATTGGTGAGTCAAAATTTGAGGTTGACTCAAATAACACAAAGGCTTTATGTCGATACTTGGACTGAGATTTGGATTTAAATATTTGTTTTGTGTTGAATTCAGTTGTCTTAGTGTTTGGTGTGTATCGAGTCAATATGTATGCACATGTGCTCATTGAGCGAGCTTTATGAGATTGAATCTTGTTCTCGGGGTGGCTATTTGAGTTTTGTACATTAAATTATCGATAGTAGAATTTTGTTCTTACTTGTGGTTTTTAATATTTGGAGCTCTCCACTTAATATTTCGTGTTCTGTTCTCTATGTTTGTTTCCTTTTGGTTAATCCTTGTGATTGAAATCTTTGGAGTTTTTTTGCTTCAACAAGCTGTGTTGCTCAGCAATCTCCTTACATGAATGGAGTTGTTCTAATCATTCAGGCTATGAAATAGCTTGCAGAAGCACCAGATTTGATGTTCATGAGAGGGAAACAAGAGAAAATTGCATTTTTGTTTGGCATTGATGATCACTGGGGTCCATTATCAATGTTTGAAGAGGTGAGTTCTATTGCATGATTCTCTTGATCAAATTATTGTTTTGATTTTTGAATGTTCAAGTCATTTTATAAAGATGTGTGGGACCTCTGGGCACACATGTGATACAATATATTCATTAATATGTGTAATTATGGAAATGCTCTTCAGTAAGAGTGCAAGGAGTTACTGTTTAGACCTTTCTGAATTTTTACTTGGTCTTGGACAATTACATTTTTATGCTCAATTTGTGTGGCTCAAGACAAGTCATGCATGTACTGCAAGTCATCAAACATGGAGATACCAAGTGGAAGATGATTTATGTTTCAATGCTCATATTAGATCTAAATGGTTGAAACTCGTAAATCTTTTGGTGGTTTTTTTAGAGGGTGCAACTGTACAACTATCGGTGGTTAATTTTGCATTTTGTTTTCTGAATTTTATTTCATTGACCCTTCATGTTCTCTTGACAAGAGTTTGGTTGCTATCTTGGATGATTGAACTATGTTACGATGGAATTGATCCTGGCCATCATCTTTTGTTGTTCTCTAGCTGAAACTAAAAGTGAAAATTTATTCGTTTGTCTTTTGCCCTTTTGTTGCAAACCATCTCGCTAAAACCTGCACAACATAATCTAATTGTACTTATCTAGTAAATCTAATACTTTGGAAAGGTTACCCCTCAGCCCTCACCAATGATAAATGAAATAAAAAGAAAATGATTGTTGTGACCATCTGGAGGAATTAATCACTGCTCTTGGAATGTTTTTGTCATCCTATGTATGTAATTTCTTTCCTTTAGGATTGACTGTTCGATGCAATGTTCACTCTTTGGCTGTTAATTCTGTTTCTTACTGCAATATTTTGTGTATGTTAGATCTTGAAGGAAGTATCAGATGTTTCTTTGTCAATTGAGAAGGAAGGACATGCACATGGCTACTGTTGCACAAAGGCAGGTTCAGAATGGGTTGCTGGTCATGTTGTGAGCTTGATTGAGCAACAGATATCACCTCAATAACGGCCTGGTAAGCTTCTATGCTTCTTACTGTTTCGATATTGCGAAAACTTTTACTTCTTTTGTTTGTAGAAGTTTCCCTTGTTTAGCTTTAGTGCTTAATCAATGCAGGGGCCTCAATGAAGTTATGAGCTAATGGAAGTTAAAGAGATAAAAGTGGGTGGGTAGTTTTGGTGCTTGTTAAATTTCGAATATTTGAAAGTAAGGCAAATCAAACAAATAAACTTGACTATACAACAAGGTTGAAGTTTAGTTTTCACCAGGCTTCAGCCTCATTATCTTCCAATTTATATCTGTCGATTTACATGGATCTACTGAATCATCGATTGTCATACTTTAGTCTGTAATACCAGATGGCATAAATCTAATTTATCCAGTCATTTCGACAATTCAGTGTGCTCTTGACGTGTTTACACTCTTTGCTATGCTTGTAATGCAATTAATTAAGGCTTAGCTTCCTAGTAATTAAGTTCTTTATATAACAAAAACCAGGTCATTTAAATAGAGCCTTGAATGCGTGAGTCTGGTTTCATAAAAGCCAAAATTGAATAGTAGGTATCATCTCTTAGTACAAGCAACGAACTTTCCTACTTCATTTTATAAGACAAGTTGATGTTGAATGATGGAAGTTAATAAAGCCCAGACCTTCAGCTTTGCCTACAGAATCCCTAGAAGGCTGTCAGAAGATCGTTTTGATCACACTACATTGCCCGTGACATCTGATTCAGTGTCACAATTCCTAAAGTCTATGATGTCTGTTCCTATTTTTTTTACAATTTCCTCTTAAAGAATTGGGCCTCTTGTACTTCACACTACGAGCAGTACTCAGGAGAGCGGTTTTCAGCTCAGTGAGAACTCAGTGAGCCAACTCAATGGAACCTGGTTCTCATGTTAAAGGGAATCTCCAGTGGTGCCTTTTCTCTGTCCTTCCTGCCCAATATTTTGGATTCGGCCCATAATGGTGTGGTGATGAGGTTTCCTAATGTCATTTCCTTCCTATTCAAGGCTCTACCATTTCTTCGATGTGAGGTCTGCCACAGTGATTTGTCCATATCTTCTAATTACTCTCTACTCAGATCAACCTTAACAATTGAGTCAAAATAATGAAAAATTATTTGGAAATTAGAAATGCTCCATTGGAGGGATGGCAATGCATCCCAGTTTCCGAGGGTAATATGCTTAAAGATACTCAAATACGGTTTTTCCGGGTCCAAGTAGGTTGGTGTAAGATGATAATGACAACAGATCATGTAATGTGAACTCTTCCATTAATCTTGGTTTAAGGTGGAGATTGTTTGAGATGTGCATAATAAAATTTATATAGTCTCACATAGGTTGAAGAACAGTTATAAAATGAATTTTAAGTGTGGATCTCTCTTTAAATAGCTTCCATTGTAGAAATGGAATGGCACAATTTAGTTTGAGAAGTGCTACATTGATATCGCCTAACCCACACCTCGAAGTCACATTAGCCGTGGGAGTTGTTTGTGTGTGCATAGTTCTCGATACATAACACGTGTAGTGTGTATCTCGAGGTGCAAACATACTGCTTTCCAAGGCCAATGTGACTTCGAGGCGAGTTTGGTGGCGTCAAAAAATCATTTCCTCCCATTTAGTTTTGGGTCAAGATATTCGGATCCCACTTTTTGCCCCCTTTACCCCCACCCTTGTGAAATGATCCAACTACCCCTCCCTATAAAGGGTTTTTACTCACGCATACCCGAGTCACTACTTTCTCCAATCGCACTCTCACCACCAATCCAAATCTGATGAAATTTGAGCGAAAACTCATCAATTCGACGTCGTAGGTGCATTATTCATCACGTTTAGTATCGATTTTGTAGTTTTTAGATGGTTTTTTTTTTCCTTTTTAAATTAGTATTATTTGTGGTTTGTTGTTGGGTTTAGGGTTTCGATTTGGGGCTTGAATCTTACATTTTGGGTACAAAGGTTTAGATGGAATAAAAAATATCAAGCGATTCTGAGCAAAACTTACTATTTTTTTGTCGTTTTCATGTATTTTTTTAGGAGTTTTGAAAAAAAAATTGTTCGTTCTTGTTGCCTGCGGTATTCGGAAGTACAGGGCTGACAACTCTTAAGAGGCGTCGGACGAAAAGGGTCGACATCTCTTAAGAGGTTTCGGCGAAACAGGGCCGACACCTCTAAAGAGGTCTCAGTTAGATCCCTCCGTCACCCATTGAAATTGAGTTTTCTTCACAATCTCGGTCGGATTCATCCGACGCCTCTAAAGAGGTGTCGATCGAATCTGACCGTTACCCCTTTAGAGGTTGTGGTTAGAGTCGGCCGACATCTCTTCATAGGTGTTAGCTCTGTGCGACTGAATTCTGCGGGCGACATTTTTTCGTTTATAAGACACATCGCGACCACATCCGACCTTATTCAACGAAAAAATACTCCTACAACACTTGGTGACCTAGCACAAGTGTTCTACAATGACTAAAACTGAAAACTGAAAAATATAATTGATTGAGGGGTGTTGGGTTGAGGGTGATAGGGGTATGACCGTATGGGGTGAGCAAGGGTAATGTTAGAATTTTGAAAAAAAAAATTAGGATAAATTAAGTAAAAGGTGGGAGGTAAATGAAGTAAAAATTCAAAAACAATATAAAAGAAGTAAAATGTGAGATCCGAATAACCTGACCCTTAATTTTTCTACATGGATTAGGGACAATTTTTACGTCCCTAATGTTGTGACCCTGGTTCCCAAGTTGCCGGTGTCACTGCCTATGCACCCATAAAAACCAAAACATTAACTTAACTCTTACTCGCTTAACATGATTGCCTGTGTTGTACAACAGCACTAAATCCCCAGATCTGCGTGTCCTCCTCTGCCTTCCTCTTCCTTCAAGTCTACCCTACTTGGGATTTGAATACTCTTCTTTAAATTTCACAATTGCCACTAATTTATGCAATTTTTCTTTACAGAAACCTCAAGTGGGCCAAATGCACTTCTAATATGGATCTTCTCCTAAATTAGCTCATCTGACGGCAGAATTTTAGCATCACAGATCCCAATGTCATTCCCAACAATTTTTTTATGTGAACCCATCCAACCTCTCTTCGTCTGTTCTTCTGTTTCCTTTCTTTTGCTAACTTTGATAGTATCCGTAGATATGTATGTGTTATAATAAATGGCCCTATTAATAAGGCCCCCACCCCCTGTCACATGCACAATTTATACACCCCTCTCCATCAGTCAAACATCCATCTCACACACCGCTCCCCCTAAAAAACTTCCTCATCTCTTTTGCTCTTCCTTTCACATTTTTTCTCTTGAGATTTCTTTGAAACCAAGCAAATAAAGCTTGGAATTTGGAAACAACAATGTCCACAAGCAGGAGAAAGCTCATACAAAACACAGTTGCAGTGAACATAGGGTGCAGCTGCAGGAGAAGAACAGATCTCTCCACCATATTCTGGCCTAGACCCAAGTCCAAATTATTCACCAAAAGCCACCACCCAAAATCAGATCTTTACAACAACTCCTCTTCAAGCTCACTAGAGCAAGCCAGTGGAGCCTCTCTTGATGACTCCACCAACATCACATTATCTCCCACTTTTGACGCCACAACAACTCCACAGTCCTCTGAAGCTGAATATGACCCAATTTTCACTACCAAAACACCCATTAAAGGGTTCAAAGGGTTTGATAGAATTGGTGGCAGTGTCGCAGTTGTGAAGGACTCATGTGACCCTTATCATGATTTTCGCCATTCAATGCTTCAGATGATACTAGAGAAGGAAATCTACTCCAGGGAGGATCTTAGAGAGCTCTTGAACTGTTTTTTGTCTCTCAATTCTCCTTACCACCATGAGATTATTGTTCAAGCTTTTACTGAGATCTGGAATGGTGTCTTCTCTACAGACCAGAAGCATTGGCCGTTGAAGCATTTTGTCAAAGGGAAGTCACGTGAGTTCTTGATTTAGAGTGAAAGGGAGGTGGGTAGGGGTCACGTGAGAGTTGTTGTTCTTGGTTGGTCTTGAACCAATGGAATTATAATTTCTAATGAGAGATATCAGAACTGATGTTTTTCTTTTTCTTTTTTCTTTTTTTTGTTGTTATGCTCTTTTTGGTGATAGATACAATATAAATGTTTTTGTACATTTATCAAGCAAGCACTAATGCCATTATGCTTACTACTACTGTTCTTAATTATTTTCATCATTTTGACAAGTCTAATCTGCAAGATTTTCAAGTTTTAATGGGCATTAATGTTAGTAGATTTGTTCATTGGATTCTGAAGCTTAGATGCTCTACAATTTATTTGTTGTCATTAATTAAGTAGTGTTGATGCAGTGCACATCACTTCTTTACTGTTCAAGGTATTAAAGAGGAGAGAAAAGGTTGGTTGGTAGAGAATTCAATTGTTGGATTGATTTTGGACAAACTCCTTGGTTAAATTAGTTAGAGTAGTGCTACTTGGACTCGTGAGTCCGGACCCTTAGGAAGTTTTTTGAAAATTTTTTATTTCAAAGTCATCCTTAAGCAATCAATGACTTCAAAATTATAACTTGTAACACTCTTTTAATATTTACAAAAATCTCAAAAACCCTCCTTTGAGTCTCGGACCCTTAGTGTCCAAATAGATTTTTTGAATTAGTTATTCTTTCTTCTCTAGATTCTCGTAATCACGGATATATAGATAGACTAGCTGGGATAAAAGAAGATTTTTTGACCATATTGAATTGGTTAAACAAATAGTATTATTTATCAAGCCAAATTCTGTGGGCTAATATTTTCGTTGTCCAAAAATTTGATAGAGATTTACTAGAGAAATCGTCATGAGGGTTGCTGATTTAATATTCAATTTAATGCAACCAGCAAACGAAGACTTTAGTGGAGCGAATCATTGAACCTTAAATTCAAGGTCCAATCCCTTCTCCCGTCCCGTCTTAAGATGATTAGCTTGGCCAAATGAGTTTACTAGTAATTGCTATTGTCGAGCTATTCAAGGTGAGGATGTTGATGAAGAATATCCTTGACGTTATTTAGTTTGAGGTTGTTGTTGTGACGGCCTCAAATTCCACAACCCTAAAATCGGGCGCCGCCGGCTGGACCCGCGCGAACCCCCGAGCCAACCTCGCAGAGCCGCGCGGGGCCAGTGAGCCTATCCTTACCATTCCATCATTTGTTAATCATTTAAAAGTGAAGTCAATTAATTAGCGAGTTATCAAAGTAATAAGCGGAAGCAATTAATCTCAACTAATAAATCAACTTCGAAAGCTACAAGTTAGGACAAAAACCTAGGGTGTGGGAACCCCGTATATCATATAAAGCAAGGAGATAATCATCTAAGTCATAATATCCAAAAAGATCTCTCAACCCATTACCCCATGTACAAAAAAATAATATAAGTAGCTAATACAACAAAAATCACCTATATCAACGAGAGGAGGGCCGCTCAAAGTATATCGCCTAACCGCGTGGCCTTTCCTTTTTGGATGTGGATCGCACTCGTCAAACACAAGAATGACGAGTCCAGTAAGTAACGCCAAGCAGAACAACAATAAATACAAAGTATTTCGAATTTAAATAAATGAACAGTCAATTCATGCCGATAGAAAGAAAAGGACAAGGAGCGCATGAATATATAAAAGCGTAAATAAATAAATAAGCAATCGAAATTGAGTGTCCCGGAATACAAGGGAAAGGCACAAGTGGTCCCGACCAATTAAAGTCGTTAAGCGAGGACAAAATCTCCTCAAAGGCTAGGAGTCGAGACAGAATCTCCTCTAAGACTCCTACGCGAGTGAGAGTCCCCAAACAATCGGTGGAGAACTCTCACCCCGTACATGTCATTACAACTAATCGTGTATCCCCAGCCGTAAACTCCGATATAATACACCGCGAGCCCAGAATTCTGCAAGGATTACGCTTGACACACTTGCCTTAGGACAACTCAAAAGGAATGGAATGACAAGATAGTATTGAAACAATATCAATAAATAATTAAAAGCTCAAGAAAATACTGTGGTGCTCCTCACTGGTTTACTTACCTCGATCCAAGCTAATTCGCGCTAACCCGCACTCTGAAACGTCCCTTTCGGTCCCCGTGTGTACAATAATCCTGAGGACGCAATTTATATCAATTTCCTCAATTTCCTATGATTTTTTTTTAAATTTCTAGCTATTTTTGCCAAATCTCACGTTTTCCAAGGCGAAAACCCCGACAAAACGTCCCGTAAAAATTTTGAATATTTCACTTTTCTTAGAAATTCCCAAATTTCTCTTTATTTGATGAAAATATAATTTTTCTAGAATTTTCTAGAATTTTTCCTGAATTTTTCCTATTTTTCAGGAATTTATTTCAATTAAAACCAATTTTTAGTATATTTAATCAAAATAAATAATTTTTATTAATATAATATATAGGTGGGTCGCGGGTCGGTCATGACCGGTCAAACCGGTTTGACCGGTCCACTGGTCAAACCCGGTCGACCGGTCAAACCGAGTCGACCGTCTTGACCCTAAACCGGTCGGGTCACCTTGACCCGCCCGGTTTCTCTCATCTTCTTTGCGTTGCTTTTGGAAAAATTTCCAAGAAGCAACAACAAAAACCTTTTTTTTTTTTTTTTTTTTTTTTCTTTGCAACAACAACAATCACATACACCTAACCACCATCATCAACCCCATTTTCACCATTTGAATCCACCCTTCCCTCAACAACAACCTCAACAACAAATCTCGGAAAAATCACAACGACAACACCAACAACGAAATCAATGACTCCTTACCTCGATCTCGCTCGACGGTGCGTCCACGCTTTCCGCGAATCGCCGTTCTCCTCTCCTTGAACTCCCTTCTCTCGATCGATTTCTCCCTTTCTCAATTTTTTTTGATCGAAAGTGTGGTTGTGGTGACGGTGGTGTGATGAAATTGGGGGTATTTTGGTCAAATGACCAAAATACCCCTCACCCTTATATATACCATTTACAACTTTATTGCCCTTTTGGTCTTTTCACAATTTTACCTACCAACTTTGCTAACTTAATTGAGTGACTTAGTTGACTTTTGGTCTTTCACTCTAGCCTCTCCACCACATCTTTTGTGCAATCCTAACTCGACTCGCGCCGCACTACGCGTGTCTTGCGCACTTGGTCGAATTGTGTACCACTTGTTTCGATAAATTTGAATTTATATTTTATCAGTGTTTTTAATTAAGTTTTGTTCCTCGAACTACCAACTCTCGTATACAACGCCTTTACACGTTAAAAACTTGAAATTGTACAAATGAAATACAATATATTACAAACACCATACAAAAATTAACATACCTCGGCGTCGACGTCCGAGAATTGATGACTGTACCACAGCATGGGCCCACGTATCACCTATTTTGACACGTGGCATAGGTTAAATTTTTAAGGTCGTTACAGTCTTCCCAACTAACTGGAATTTTGTCCTCGAAATTTAAACGAAATTAAAAGGAAAGACTTACCGAACTCAGAAGAGGTAGGGGAAACACTCGCGCATATATGACTCCAGCTCCCACGTCAGCTCCTCGTCCCCGTGGTGCTGCCACTTGACGAGAACTGATGGGATCTCCTTATTCCTCAGGGTCTTGACCTTGCGGTCTACAATCTGGATAGGCTGCTCGTCGTATGTAACATCATCTCTTAAGTCTATTTGGCTCAAATCTACTGTCGGCCGTTTGCCCTCCTTGGACCTATCCAGTCGCAACATCGATATGTGAAAGACAGGATGAATCCCTGACATTGGAGGTGGTAACTCTAGCTCGTACGCGACCTTGCCTACCCGTTTCACCACTCTGAACGGACCAATGAACCTCGGCGCAAGTTCCCCCTTGATCCCAAACCTCTTGTGCCCCTTCAATGGCGATACTTTTAGGTATACAAAGTCTCCGACATGGTATTCTAACTCCCCGTGGTACAAGTCATAATACTTTTCGTCTCTCTCCGCGCACCCTTCAATCTCAAACGGATCTGGCGTATCTTCTCTGTGTGATCTACCACAATCTCCGGCCTAATCGCCGCCACATCCTCGGGCTCCGCCCAACAAGATGGAGATCTACACGGCCTCCCGTACAATGCCTCAAATGGTGCCATGCCGATACTTGGCTCGATAAGCTGTTATTATATGCAAACTCACACAGATGAAGGTACTCCTCCCAAGATCCACCGTACTCTAACACACACATCCTCAACATATCTTCGAGAATCTGGATCAAACGCTCTGACTGTCCATCAGTCTGTGGGTGATAGGCGGTACTAAGATTCAACTTCGTGCAAAGCGTGCGTGCTGCGCATGCTCGCCGGATCTGCGATGTAAAGCTGCGACCTCGTCGGATACAATCGACAACGGTACCCCATGCAACCTAACAATCTCTCTCTCGTAAAGCTCTGCCAGTGTGTCTACCCGATGTGTGGTCGAGATCGGTATGAAGTGCGCGGATTTAGTTAATCTGTCCACAATCACCCAGATGCTATCATGTCGTTGCCGAGATCGAGGTAGCCCACTGACGAAGTCCATTGCAATGTGCTCCCACTTCCAATGAGGAATGGGAAGTGGCTGTAATAACCCACCAGGTCTGCGATGCTCAGCCTTAACACGCTGACAAATATCACACCCTCTAATAAAATTCGCAACATCGGTCTTCATCCCTAGCCACCAGAAGAGACGACGCACCTCTGCATACATCTTAGTCCTGCCTGGATGAACCGTAAATCGTGAGCGGTGTGCCTCATGAAGTATCTCATCGCGTAACTCAGCCACTGATGGAATCCACGAGTCGTCCTCTAAATCTCAAGCATGAGTCGTCGACCGACTCCAATCTGGATGATCCGAACTCGCGCCAACTCTAAAAATTTTGATCGCTCGTCGTCTCTGGCCGGCCTCGAGTACGCTCTCGTATCGACACCGTATGAGTCCTCATCTCGCCGCAAATCATTACTTTAGTATCGGTTGGAAAGTCCTCGGTACAAATCCTCTCAACCGCCTCGAGCAAAGCGTAATCGTGCGTCATGTGCGAGATAACAACATCGAGTCGACCTCTACGGCTCAATGCGTCCGCAACAACATTAGCCTTCCCGGGTGGTACTCCAATGAGAAATCATAGTCTTTCGGGAACTCAAGCCATCGCCTCGTCGCATATTCAATTCTTTTTGCGTGAAGAGATACTTCAAACTTTTGTGATCGTAAATAGGACGAATCTCTTCCCGTAGAGATAGTGGCGCCAAATCTTCAATGCAAAAACCACCGCCGCCAACTCCAAGTCGTGAGTAGGGTAATTCTTCTCATGAATCTTCAGTTGTCGGGACGCGTAGGCAATCACTTTACCTTCCTGCATTAGAACACAGCCCAAACCAATCTTAGAAGCATCGGTGTTCACCTCAAAACCCTTCCCCGACTCGGGTAAAATCAAAACTGGTGCGGTAGTCAATCGTTCCTTCAATGTCCCGAACGCTCGCTCACGATCATCGTTCCACTGAAATTTGACATCCTTCTTCGTCAACTGCGTCATCGGTGCCGCGATCCTCGAGAAATCCTGTACAAAACGCCGATAATAACCTGCCAAGCCCAGAAAACTACGGATATCGATGCGATCTCGGTGTCGCCAATCGCTAACCGCCCCGACCTTAGCGGGGTCCACCGACACTCCTCGGTCCCAACAATGTGGCTAGGAATCCTACCTCTGTCAACCAAAACTCACACTTACTAAACTTAGCGAATAATCGATGCTCGCTCGCGAGTGTCCGCAAAGTCAACCTAAGGTGCTCTTCGTGCTCCTCCCGAGTCTTGGAATATATCAAGATGTCGTCGATGAACACAATGACAAATCTGTCCAAGCTTGTCTCAACACTCGATGCATCAAATCCATGAACATCATTTGGGGCGTTAGTCAATCCAAACGGCATTATCAGAACCGATAGTGCTCATATCGTGTGCGAAATGCGATCTTCTCCATGTCCTCTCGCTCTTATCCTCGAGTTGATGGTACCCGGATCTCAAATCAATCTTCGAGAAACACTGCGAACACTGTCAAGCGGTCGAACAAATCGTCGATGCGAGGAAGTGGATACTTGTTCTTCACCGTCGCCTTGTTCAACCTGTCTCGTAGTCGATGCATAATCTTAAGCTGCGTGCCGTCTTTCTTCTTCACAAACAATACCGGCGCTCCCCAAGGCGACATACTCGGTCGAATAAAGCCTAACTCCAACAACTCGTCGAGTTGTCCTCTCACTCATCTAGCTCTTTCGGAGCCATGCGATACGGAGGAATAGAAATGGGTTTGGTCCCCTGGGACCAAGTCAACGATGAAATCTATCTCCCAGGTGGTGGCAAGCACGGTAACTCTGCTTTGGAAAAACGTCGGGAACTCGCATACTACTGGCACATCCTCTAACCTAGTCTCTACTCTGCCTGTCGTACTCAACACGCCAGCGAATGTCTCTACATCTACGCTAGTGGCGACTCTACCCCTGGTGATCGGTAAATTGGTCGAAGTCCCCTGGAAGCTAAACTACGGATGCCCAGAATCCGAAACATGATCCTCTACCGTAGTAGCGGTGAATTTGTGCATGATAAGCACCCAACCAATCCATGCCCAGTAGTGCATCAAACTCTAGGAACTCCAACACTCTCAGGTCTGCAGGTAAGGTGTGTCCCTCTATCTCTACCGGACAGTCTACACACACTAAATTCGGGTAAATCTTGTCCCCAGCAGCCGTGCTAAGGATCAAGGGTCTCTCTAATCGAATAGGTCTCGACCCTAACTCGTCAACCATACGACCCGAAATAAAAGAAACTGTAGAACCGGAATCAAACATGGTATGCATAAATCGACTGCAAATGTAAACCGTACCCTCAATCAAGTTCCGCGAGTGAGAGCGATCGCGTCGGTGCGGCGATGGCATGAACCTGCTCCCGGCTCTGTGGCTGTCCTCGACCCAACCGTGGGCAAGCGCTGACAAAGTGGCCTAACTGTCCGCACTCGAAACATGCTCCCCTCTGAGACCCTGAACTAAGCGGACCACGCTGTCCCTGTCTCGGTGCACGACCGAACTCGTCCCCGACCCGATCGCGTCGTTGTCCCTGTCGGTATCTCGCTGCTCCGACGACCACCGCCTCGCCCTCGGTCTTCGATCTTGTTGTCTATGCTTGGCCCGATCGAGACCGTGGTGGCCGAACACTAGCATAACTCCGTCCGGAGCGGATGATACAACGCGCTGCGGTGGGTGGAGATGCTACGATGCTACACTATGAGCTCGGTCTCTCGTGACCACCGCTTTCTGAATCTCTTCCTCTTCTTACCATCCCCGAAGGCCTCCCCGGCGAGAAGGTGCCGATGAAATATCCCGTGCCCCGCACGTGTACTACCAAAACCCTCACCGGCCATAGCTCTCTCATACGCGCTTTGTAGTGTGCTCTCTGAGTGTCGTCACTACCATCGAACCTATCGAATCAAGTAGCCCGTGTACAAAGTAATAAGCCTGGTCGGCGTCGTCGATCTCTCGCTCCTCCGCATACTCCATCGATCGTAGATATCGGTCCATGTCGCATCACGGACTCGTCGGCTCTCTGTCGAATATTCTGAAACTCGGTCCTCTTCAAGTTACGAACCGTAGGAGGAATGTACTTCTGCTCAAATCTCTCCTTGAACTCAACCCAATCTCGGGGCTTCCCCTTCATGGCCACCGTAGTACGCCACCAGACATCGGCCTCTCCGAACAATGAAGCGGAAGATATACTAGGCTGCATGTGGGCCGGTGTAGCAAGAATGTCGTGAATCTTTTCGTGACTCCTCAAAAAGATTTCTGTTGCCTCAAGATTCATACCTCCGTAAAACTTTTCGGGCTGATGCCTCTGAAATTCTCTGGCCTGCCTCGCCTCCGGCGTAGCCTTAGTACTCGGAGTAGTCGGGGTACTAGGCGTCTCAGTGAGTGACGTACTCGGTGTCGATGGTATCACCTCCGTCTGAGTAGGCAATGCAACCCCTGTCTGTGCTATCGGAGCTACGGTGGTCTCCGGCATCGCTGAAATCGGAGTAGGAGCTGTCGACGTCGCCGCGGTAGCTGGTGTACCAATTTCCTGTGCAACAGGCAACTGAGAAGTAGTCGGCGTAGATGGTGTCGTTGTGGGGGGTGCTCTCAATAGTCTCAAGATCTCCTCAAGTCGATGATCTTGACTCATAATCCTTTGAGTCCACATCTGGAACTCCTCCATACTGACTCCTCTAGGACCTGGCGTCCCACTATCATCACTGAACGGGTGATCCGCCATCGCAGTCTGCAATTAGGCGAATCTCCGAATCAGTGAATAGCTAATCGATATAATAATAATACACCATCTCAAATATAACATGTACATTACAAGTTTCGATTTTTCCCAAACTCTCCTCACTTCCCAACTTATACTTAAATTAAGTTCATAGGGTTCCACTCTAAGTTCAAACAATATCCTAACTTCCGCTTTCCAATGTCTTAATGGATTGTGATTTAACTTCAAGAGTATTTTATTCAACCTTTATGCTCTGATACCAACTGTGACGGCCCCAAATTCCACAACCCTAAAATCGGGCGCCGCTCGGCCTGGACCCGCGCGAACCCCCGAGCCAACCCCGCAGAGCCGCGCGGGGCCAGTGAGCCTATCCTTACCATTCCATCATTTGTTAATCATTTAAAAGTGAAGTCAATTAATTAGCGAGTTATCAAAGTAATAAGCGGAAGCAATTAATCTCAACTAATAAATCAACTTCGAAAGCTACAAGTTAGGACAAAAACCTAGGGTGTGGGAACCCCGTATATCATATAAAGCAAGGAGATAATCATCTAAGTCATAATATCCAAAAAGATCTCTCAACCCATTACCCCATGTACAAAAAAATAATATAAGTAGCTAATACAACAAAAATCACCTATATCAACAGAGGAGGGCCGCTCAAAGTATATCGCCTAACCGCGTGGCCTTTCCTTTGCTGGACTGTGGATCTGCACTCAGTCAAACACAAGAATGACGAGTCCAGGTAAGTAACGCCAAGCAGGAACAACAATAAATACAGTATTTCGAATTTAAATAAATGAACAGTCAATTCATGCCGATAGAAAGAAAAGGACAAGGAGCGCATGAATATATAAAAGCGTAAATAAATAAATAAGCAATCGAAATTGAGTGTCCCGAATACAAGGAAAGGCACAAGTGGTCCCGACCAATTAAAGTCGTTAAGCGAGGACAAAATCTCCTCAAAGACTAGGAGTCGAGACAATCTCCTCTAAGACTCCTACGCGAGTGCGAGTCCCAAACAATCGGTGGAGAACTCTCACCCCGTACATGTCATTACAACTAATCGTGTATCCCCAGTAGTAAACTCCGATATAATACACCGCGAGCCGGAATTGCAAGGATTACGCTTGACACACTTGCCTTAGGACAACTCAAAAGGAATGGAATGACAAGATAGTATTGAAACAATATCAATAAATAATTAAAAGCTCAAGAAAATCTTGTGGTGTTCCTGTTTGGTTTACTTACCTCGATCCAAGCTAATTCGCGCTAACCCGCACTCCGAAACGTCCCTTTCGGTCCCCGTGTGTACAATAATCCTGAGGACGCAATTTATATCAATTTCCTCAATTTCCTATGATTTTTTTTTAAATTTCTAGCTATTTTTGCCAAATCTCACGTTTTCCAAGGCGAAAACCCCGACAAAACGTCCCGTAAAAATTTTGAATATTTCACTTTTCTTAGAAATTCCCAAATTTCTCTTTATTTGATGAAAATATAATTTTTCTAGAATTTTCTAGAATTTTCTAGAATTTTTCCTGAATTTTTCCTATTTTTCAGGAATTTATTTCAATTAAAACCAATTTTTAGTATATTTAATCAAAATAAATAATTTTTATTAATATAATATATAGGTGGGTCGCGGGTCGGGTCTGACCTGGTCAAACCGGGTTTGACCGGTCCACACTGGTCAAACCCGGTCGACCGGTCAAACCGGTCGACCTGTCGACCCAAACCAGTCGGGTCACCTTGACCCGGCCCGGTTCTCTCATCTTCTTCGTTGCTTCTTTGGAAAAATTTCCGGCAAGCAACAAGCAACAAAAGAACCCTTTTTTTTTTTTTTTTTTTTTTTTTTTTCTTTGCAACAACAACAATTTACAACTAACCACCATCATCAACCCCATTTTCACCATTTGAATCCACCCTTCCTCAACAACAACCTCAACAACAAATCTCGGAAAAATCACAACGACAACACCAACAACGAAATCAATGACTCCTTACCTCGATCTCGCCTCGACGGTGCGTCCACGCTTTCCGCGAATCGCCGTTCTCCTCTCCTTGAACTCCCTTCTCTCGATCGATTTCTCCCTTTCTCAATTTTTTTTTTTTTTGATCGAAAGTGTGGTTGTGGTGACGGTGGTGTGATGAAATTGGGGGTATTTTGGTCAAATGACCAAAATACCCCTCACCCTTATATATACCATTTACAACTTTATTGCCCTTTTGGTCTTTTCACAATTTTACCTACCAACTTTGCTAACTTAATTGAGTGACTTAGTTGACTTTTGGTCTTTCACTCTAGCCTCTCCACCACATCTTTTGTGCAATCCTAACTCGACTCGCGCCGCACTACGCGTGTCTTGCGCACTTGGTTGAATTGTGTACCACTTGTTTCGATAAATTTGAATTTATATTTTATCAGTGTTTTTAATTAAGTTTTGTTCCTCGAACTACCAACTCTCGTATACAACGCCTTTACACGTTAAAAACTTGAAATTGTACAAATGAAATACAATATATTACAAACACCATACAAAAATTAACATACCTCGGCGTCGACGTCGAGAATTGATGACTGTACCACAACATGGGCCCACGTATCACCTATTTTGACACGTGGCATAGGTTAAATTTTTAGGGTCGTTACAGTTGCAAACAAAAAATCTATTTGGACACTAAGGGTCCGGACTCAAAGGGAGGTTTTTGAGATTTTTGTAAATATTAAAGGAGTGTTACAAGTTATAATTTTGAAGTCATTGATTGCTTGAGGATGACTTTGAAATAAAAAATTTTCAAAAAACCCCCTAAGGGTCTGGACTCATGAGTCCAAGTAGCACTACTCTGTTGCAAATAGTCTTATGTTGTGGATACGAGTTTTAATGTCGTATAACCATATTAGTACAAGGAAATAACATTAATGTAATATCTCGACAAATAAATGGGGTACCATTCATGGTCTAGCATTTTTTTTGTGATTAAAGAAAAGTAGATGTAGATACATAATTGAGTCTAAATAGCACATTAAATTGAAAATTGATTGGATAATAAATCTTGTTTTGCTTGCAAAGTTGAAGTAAAGCAAGTGTTTAGAGCTCCTAAAAGGTCAACCTGGTCACTTAAAGCAGTGTAAACTGTCAGTTGAGTAGCAAGTAGGACACCCTTTGGCCTTTGTCAGTTCAACTCAAGTAGACAAGGTAGACCATGTTTAGGAAGCTCATTGAGTGTTTCACAGGCTAGCTGTGGCACCAAAGCTTTCCAGTTTCATGTCCATGACCATGAATGTTCAAGACACAAACATAGAGAGTGTAAAGAGCAGTTCATAAATATCACAGAAGTGCAGTTTTCAAAAATATTTGATGGTTCCAAACTTCATAATGAGATCTGCTTTAAAAAGGGTTGGTCAAATCCAAGGACCCATCAAGGAATCTTGAGATTAGTGGCTAAAACTGTAAAACATAAAAGTGACCTAATAGTTCAAAGAAAACTATTTATGTGGGCAAGGATGAATAACTATCTGTGCAGCAAACCCCCAACAAACCCATCAACTGATATATCTTCACTTGGAAAAGGAAGCATTGCTTTCTTAGCTTTCATGCTACTCTTTACTTCACATGGTGATGGTCTTTGTCATCCATTTTGTCAACCAAACATGTTGCATTGAAGAGATATTGTCTCACAACATTTTTGTTGTTGTTGATGAAGCTTGTGAAAAATATCAGAATAAGAAGCCTTAATTTGGAGTTCTGAGAAACTCAGAATCATCTTTCATTTAACTCCATTGATTTCTTTTCTTAGTGGGAGGCATGCATCTTTATTGTTTCTCTGTCTCCATCTATGAAGTGTGATCACAAATATTTGTGTTGGTTAGTAAGAGAGAGAACATTATATTATTGGAATCTCTGATTCAATATTGAAATAGCTTTTCCTTAGCACTAGATTAACGTTAGTGTTCCATCCAACTCTAGATATTTTTTTTGAGGAATCCAACTGTAGATATTTTAGTTTATCCTGGCCAATGGAGTTGGGCATTCTCGTAGGATTAGTTAAGCCTAAGTAGGCAGCAACCAAAAATGCCTCCAAGGGGTGTGATGAAAGGAGCACCAAACTCTAACTAATGCGAAGTCTTAGGTTTAATTATTAGTTGCTACGTACATTATATTCCCATTTTATCTCCTAGGCTATGGCGTTAGGGTGCCCAACTAGCCCTGCGGGATTAGTCGAGTTGAAAGTTTGGATACCTATGGATCTATAAAAAAAAGTCAAATTGGTTAAAATATCCTAACCTTTCACAACTTTTGTTATTATATCCAAACCTTTCTATATTATTTAATTTGTATCCTAAACCATTTTTAGACTCCAAATTTGATGATTTAGCACTTAAGTAATGAATTTAAATAATATAATTAATAATTATTTTGATAATTATGGGTGATGATGTGGTTATCGAACTCATAATTAAGGTGTTATCTCTTCAAATTTTAAGTTAAAAGTTAAATTGAGATATAAATTTAACGATCTATAAAAGTGAGGATATAATAACAAATTTCAAAATGTTAGAACATAATAACAAAAGTTGCAAAAGGTCAGGATGTTTTAACCAATTAAGCATAAAAAAAAAGTAGGGAGCAACTAGAGAAAAAGGTATGGACACCCACCCTCAGTTATCAAAAGAAAATTTTTTTTTGTAAGAATGTCAGAATGCAATTCCTTTTTTTATTTTTTTGTCAAATTAATGTTAGAATGCAATTTATATTGACTGTTTGTGCAAGTACCTGTTTTAGTTCTAAAATTAAAAGTACTGTACTTGGTTTTGGTTCTATTGTTGCCTTTTCAATTAAAGGAGCTCTCACTTGATTATGATCACTAAAAACTATTATAATGCATGATCTTACAGTTCAGATATAAGTAATAAGTGTTTCAAACTCAATCATAAAACAATTAAACCCTGTATGCCATATTGTGTTATTGAAACTAGCTTAATTACAATCTCTACCTCTACCTTTTTTCCCTAGTATTATTTGATAGTTCTTTACAGCTTGAGCCCATATCTTGGTGTTCATCCCCTTGGATATCCCTTATTACACACACACACACACACTCTATCTCTCATATATGATCTAGATTCATTTGGCTAAAGTAACTAGCTTGTTCTACACATTGATTTTTTTTTTTTTTATTATTTTTTTTTCAAGTTAGACCAAGTTTCTCCACTATGAAGAACATATAGGTTCCCATGTCTGCAAAAGATAATGTTTACTTATCTGTTTAAAAGGTGATAAGATCTCACTTCCTTTTTTTCTCAAAAGTTTAAGCATGTAAGTTGTTGTGGCAGAAGCTGTGGTCCAACCCATGTCCTGCATTTTTGTGAAACCCTGTTGCCTAAACAGTGGGCAAAGGCTCACCCATGTTGATGGTGTTGGGAGCCTCCCATGAAACTAGCATACAGCAGCACCCTCATCAGTTTGAGTCAAATATAAAGCAGATATTTGAGTGCGCCCATAACTTTTATTAATCAAAAGTTAAGAACAAATAAAGGTTTTGTCTGTGTTTATGAAATATGTTTCTCTTTAACTTAAAATATTTAACTTAGTGAAAGAATCCTCTTGATTATGGTTGTTTATTAACCTTATATATACACAACTGGAGGACAATGTTGTGTTTTATGTTTGGAAAAATGATAAAATGACCCACTTTGGACGCACACTTGGGACGCACACTTTGTCTTTTAGTTCATTTATGGTATTTTGTTAGATGTAGGCCCACACCTTGGGAGACAAAAAATAGCTATAAATGGGCTAAACGACAAAGTGTGCGCTCCAAGTGTGCGCCCAAAGTGTGTTAGATTATCATTTTCCTTTATATTTGAGGTGCATTTTGACTTGGTCGATTTTATTGTAGTGTTATTGTTGTTTGGGAAAAAGTTGTCATTCGTGCTATTGAGATTGAGTTCCCACAATTTAACTAAGTTTTGGTGGTATGTACGGTTGTCACAAAAATATTGCTGCTAGTTTGTGTTCTCGTGCTTCAGTACTTGCATCAATGTAATAGAAGAACACATTGTAATAAAGAATTCAAAACCAAATCAGTTAAAAACATATTCAAATTTTGAAACCCTTGAGAAATAATGATTGATATAGACCATAGAGTACTCAAAAACTTATGCTGATTATAAATATATTTGTACAGTTGGTTCATGGAGGAAGAAAGCAGTTCTGCTGTGTGCTGTAAACGAGGTGATGGTACTATTGAAGAGTTAATGAGATCACAACCATTTAAATCCAAAACTCCACACTTCTCAAAAGAGCCTGGAAGTTTGAAGCTCGAAGTTACTATCTATGTTCTTGCCTATAAAAGTCACCATCACATCTTGGAAACCAGGAGGGCTTAGTAGTTGATTGGCATCATCTACAAATAAAAATTGATCAACTTCTGCATAATGACCAACTAAGTGGATAGCTGATATTTAAAAAAAAAAAAAAAGTAGATGGCTCTCTAGTTTGATATGGGGTTATTGTTGAACTTCAAAACCAAGAAACATACTAATGTCACCAATATCGTTAAGTGCAAATGTAGTGTGGAGATAGTTAATAAACTCTTGAATATGATCCAATTGAGCTCCAGTAATGAGTATATCATCCACATAGACGAGAACATATAACATACTCCCTTTGTACCTTAATATAAATAATGAAGAATTAGATTTGGATTTATAAAATCCCCAAGCAAGCAATTGTTGTTTAAGGCGTGATAAGTTTTTATTTATGCATATTATATATAGTTTATTTATATATTCTAGTGTTGATTCTCCAAAATATGGGCCCAATTATCTCTATTTGTCATTTTCAGGACTTTTGGGGTACACGGTTGGATTTAGGGCAAAAAAATATTCAAAATAGAGTATTTACTTGAAGAAATCGGATACCAGAGGGTCTGTTTTGGAGTGTACACAAGAGTATGTGAATTGGAGTTTCGGATGGCTACGTGTCGCATCTCCATTGGTCCAGTCACGTCACAGCAGTCCTGTCCGCCAATCACAACGCGCCACATCATCCAGTGACAGCAGTAGCGAACTAAAGCTTACCATGTAGCTGGTCCCACTCTCCTCCACGTCTCTCGCTTAACTGAACCTCTCTTCCAATCGCTCTATTTTCCTCGGGATGCGTACCCGCACAGGCTCCCACATATTCGGTGACTCCTCACTCGCGCACACTCACCAGCGCTCTCTTAGCTGTTGTTTCCCAGCCTATCACAACGTGCCACGCCATCGGTCAACCCTCCTCGCGTGTCACAATTACTCCTCTCGGTCACTCACGTGCCGCCACGTGTCGGCATCTTCACTACCAGTGCGTCACCAACAGTTTCTCCTCCAATCGGTCAGCGCCACATCAACTTCGCGAGCAAACTCGTCCAATCACGCTGTAACATATGGCAGAGTCCAGAAAAATACCAAAAAATAGCTACAGATTGTCCTCGACACATGTGTCATGTACAAAACTCGAAAATAGGCATTGGAGACTAAAATTTGGTAGTTTTAGTTAGGGTTGTTGGCAGGGAGGTAGATATCTATTGTTTTCTTCTCTTCTTAGCAGCTTCTAGTATTTTCTCCTCTTTTTCTACACTTTGTTTTTAGATTTTAATGGAGTTTATTACGACGATGGCCGGCTAAACTTATTAGTTTGAACCAGAGGTGGATCAAATCATCCTTTTTGGCCTCAAAACATATTTGAGATCTATTTTATTATTTATTTAATTTGTTTTTCATAGTATTTTATTTTCTTTGCTATTGTTTGAACAATTGTAGTTTAAACTTAATTTATATGCTAGTGAGTCGTAAGCACCAGTCCTTGTGCAATAAGACCACATTAGTGGCACCCGACCATACCAATTGATTAGACCATTTTGGGACCGGTTGAATACCATATGAATCTAGGCTAAATCGGACACACGAGTGATCTAGTTGTCTAGGTTTAGTGCCTTCACAAAGCCTATTGCAGTTAGCGCATTAAACCCAAAAACACTAGAATAGGGTTATGCGTTTGACTAGGGAAGTGGTCATTGTCGTACCTTGACCATCGAGATGGGGAAGTGCGAGGACCTGCGTACGTTACCGGGTCTATAACTACACTAATTTACCATGATTTGCATGTTTTGATTAGATTGAGAACCATATGTAAAATTATGCCAAATTGAGAAGATTTGTGATACCGATGGTTTGGATTGTTCCCCCCTCTTGATTGATTTATTTACTTGATAATTTCATTATTGTTTTTAGTGAAATTAGAGATTATCCCAGTGAACACTCCGAGTTAGTTTTAGTTTCATACCCTAGGTTGAAAACTTGGTCTTCGTGGTTCGACCTCGTGCTTGACACTACTATAGTTCTTGTGGTCATTGGTACTCTCATTGGGACTATAAATATATATTTTGACACATTTGACACGCATCATAAACCAAGCCCTTGGAGCTTGTTTGAGACCATAAAATGTCTTATGAAGTTTGTAGACCATGTCATTAGTCCCTGATTCAATATAGCCCTCTGGTTGATGAGTATACACTTCTTCATTCAAAATTCCATTAAGGAAGGCATTATTTATATCAATATGTCGAATTTGCCAACCAAAAGTTGCAGCTATAGATAAGATAACTCGTATAGTAGATAACTTCACAACTGGGCTATAGGTTTCAGTGAAATCAATATCAGGAACTTGTTTAAACCTCTTAGCCACTAATCGAGCTTTATATTTGTTGATAGAACCATATGAATTCTTCTTGACAGTAAAAATCCACTTGTTCCCAACAATATTGTGATATGGAGAAGCAGGAACAAGGCTCCATGTATTATTCTTCATTGGTGCTTGAAACTCCCTGTCCATGGCATCTTTCCAATGAGGAATCTGTAAAGCTTCAGTTGCAGATTTGGGAATTTGATCCAACGAATCAATAGTAGAGACAAACACCTTTTTCTTAGAAATCCCTGCTTTTGCTCTTGTAATCATGGAATAACTATTCTCAACAACGACTTCAGTATGACTAGCAGGTGCAGCTGTAGTACTTGTTGATGAAGTTTCAGGTGTGGCTGCAAAGGGGTTACTTGTAGGACGGTCATGATGAGAAGAAGGACTAGATACAACAATAGTGTTGGTGGAGTAATTTGAGAGACTCGATTATAACTAGGCATAGGTCTCATTATAGGAAGAGAGATAACCGACCCTTGATTTATGTTCTGAGCAATTTCCTTTCCTTTACTATCAGTTGGAAATAAAGTAGAGTATGAGTACTTTTCCTCATTAAAAATAACATGTCGAAAAATATACAACTTTCCCAATCCATTCAAGCATTTATATCCTTTGTGTGCAGAACTATAGCCCAAAAATAAACATTTTACAAATTTAAACTGATACTTATTTGTGTTATAAGGTTTGGTGTATGGATAACAGGCACTCCCAAAAACTTTCAAAATGTGGTAATTTGGGGAAACTTGAAACAATTTCTGATAAGGAGGATACCTTGAAGCACTTTTATGAGTAATCTGTTAATTATAAACATTGCTGCCACACATGCATTCCACTTGAATTTATACAGTAATTTTGCTTGAGCCAATAATGTTAAACTGGTTTCGACAATATGTCTATGTTTCCTTTCTATTCTTCCATTCTGCTCATGAGTATATGGACATGAATGCTGAAATATAATACCACGACTTTCTAAAAATGGTTTAAACACTCTGAATTCACCTCCCCAATCTGACTGAATTTTCTTAATTTTAGTGGAAAACTAATTTTCAACTTGTAATTTAAACAACTAAAACACTTTGAAAGCATCAAATTTCATTTGAAGTAGAAATATCCATGTAAATCTGGTAAAATCATTAAGAAACGTAATGCAATATCGGTATCCATCTATAGAATTGACAAGTGTAGGTCCCCAAACATCAGTATGAATGAATTCTAATACATGTCTACTACAACTGTTTGAATCAGGAAAAGGCAAAGCATGATGCTTTCTAATGGACAGACATCACAAAAATCCTTATTTAAACTGAACAAACTCAAATTTGTCTTCAAAACTTGTTGCAATGCTTGGTGAGAAGGATGACCAAGTCTCTTACGCCAGATTGAGGAAAATGACTTTGTAGAAGCAATGAAAGCAGAATGATTCGAGGTTGAAGAAGTCCCAACTTTAGTCACAGCAGAATTATCAAACTGATATAAACCATCCTTGACAGTCCCTTGAATAGAACCTCTCTAGTTTGTGAATCATTCACCAAGCAATGTGAATCAATAAACTCAATAACAACATTGTTATCTTTTGTTAATTGAGAGATGCTTATTAAGTTCTTTTTTATACTTGACACATGTAATGTATTAGGAAATTGTAGTTTAGAATTAACTGAAGCAATTCTAGCATTTCTTATACATGAGATTGGTAAGGAATTACCATTTCCAACAATGAGAGAGTCTTTACCTGTATAAGGTGCACAACCAGACATCTGAGACATATCAGTGGTTAAATGTGAAGTAGCTCCACTATCAGCATACCATGTAAGATCATAACTACCTTCATTGTTTGGAAAAATGTTGTCTTGTCCATTTCCAGCAAAATTGTTCTGAAACCCCATAACATTTGCACTAGGAGATCCATGAAAACCACCTCTCATACCTTGATTTCCTTGACCATGAAAACTAGTATTCTGATACTGATTTCCTTGTCCATTGAAACTTTATGCACCATTGTAACTCATATCAGCTCTATAATAACATACAATAGTTGTGTGTCCATTCTTATTGCAAATTTGACAAGTAGTTCTATTATTAGTTTGATATCTTTCTCTTCCTTTATTATTCCTATTACCTCTGCCTCGAACATTATAATTTCTTCTTCTATGACTATTGTTTCCCTGCTAGGATTTTTTATTAGTCCAAGTTGGTATCCCTCCTTGTCTCACTTCAACAGAGTTCATTTGATTTGAAGTTTGAATGTTCAAAGAACTCAATCCATACAACATATCTAATTTGCCTCAAATCCAAGAAGTGCAGACTGCACATCTTGCTAGGTTAAACTATCTTTTTGTTCAATAACAAATGTGATAGGTAAGTATTCACTATTTAGGTCAGATAAGGTACACAAAATCAACTCAGAAATTGGAATAGGTTATCCTGCTGTGGCAAGATTATTAGAAATATCTTTTCATCTTTTTCAAATATTCACTAATTTTTATAGATCCCTTACGAGTGGTTCTTATGGATGTTTTGTAAAACTGAATTTGTGCCTTATTATTTGAACTGCATTGATCTAATATACAACGCCACAGTTCATGTGCTCTTCTTTTCTGTGAACCTTGAACAGTGTTCACTTGATTCCCAATTTCAGGTTCTAGGCACATAACAACCATCCATATAATATTCTATCACAATAGAACCATTCCTGATACTCATGATTTACCTTACCATTATCAAGAAATTTATCAGGACATGGCGTAGTAAGTAGAAAACCATCAAATCCACAACCTTCTAACAAAGGAACTACAATGGACTTCCATAACGAAAAGTTTGTACTATTTAACTTGATAGAAAAGATCTGATTGAGAGAGTTACCGAATGGACCGAGAAGATGATGAGCAATCGAAGAAAAATCTGTTGCTCCATATGTTGATAATCGTTTCTCCTTCTATGCAGGATCATCCATGGCGATGAGACATTCAATGCTTTGATACCATGTTGAGAAACATGAAAGAACAAGAGAGACTTGATAGACAAGAAAACTTTGCTTCTCTCAATGTCCCTTTTTGAGAGAGCTTCTCTCTCTCTCTCTCTCTCTCTCTCTCTATATATATATATATATATAGTAACTGAGTTGTTACAATTCTAATTTCTAAAAGCTTTATAGGAACACAAGTATGGTCTTTTTAGGAACTCTATAGGAACGCAAGTATAGTCCCGATCATCTCACCCTCAACGCCCTACTTAAAATGACATTACAATATTGTCCTCACTACATAATCACTCATTCCTCGGTTTAGTGATTGACTCTTACAATATTAAATGAGTGTTACACGTTGTTATTTTGAAATCATTTATTGCTAGATGATGACTTTGAAATAATTTTAAAAAAAAAACCTCATAAGAGTCCAGACTCTAAGAGTCAAAATAACACTACTCTACCTTATATTATGGTGTCTATATATGTGTATCTCAATGTGTATTCGATGGGCTCGAATCATCCTATTAATTAGTGTCAAGATATATTTATTTTTAGTGAAAAATAAATGGACTGCCTTGAATTTCTACAACATATTGTGAAAAAAAAAAAAGAATTAGACAAGATGAACCTATTGTAAAACAAGGTCCGGAGAAAGTAGTTAGCTTCACTATTAATTAATTATTAATTTTCTTGTCAAATTTTTTTTTTTATATGAACGAATATATATGTGTGATTTTGGCCTTTATTAATTAATTAGTTGAAACATACACATTTTTCAATTAACTCATCGGATTAACTCACGAATTGTATACTAAGGTAACACCAAAATAAAAAGTTTTTTTTCCTACCAAAAAAAAAGTTTTTTTAACCAAAAATGTGAGTCGCATTATGTGCACTCAAGTATCCTCTCAGGGCACTTCATTGATCAGGGCACCTCAGGACTTTTACCAAAATGCCTTTGATTTGTGAAGCAACGCACCCCACTACCTACAATATATGTTAAAGTGGTTTCGGTCATGTCTTGTCGAGACTTCTATTGCAGAGTCGGTCTATATCAACTGACACCCAAATAAAGTAGTCAAATACCCAACTCGATGGGTGACCACCTAGACTATACAAGTGGTATCGGTGGCCTTGTGCCAAGACATGTGTGTATGTCTCGGTCGGATACCGACTGACAACAATCTATGTCACGGTCCTGTGTCTGAGACCATAGGTTCGGTCATTTCTACCGAGACTTGAAACGTAATGTCAGTTAATGTAGTGTTGTGCTATGGACACCTCAACGATTACTCAAGTCACTCTGGTAGGCACCCCACTGATTACTCTGGACACCCCGGGCAAATGTGTCATTTTTTCTTAAAACCAACATAAATAAAAATAGTCGAGATGCCCTAAGAAGATACTGGGGTGCACACAATGCGACTTAAACTAATTGTATAATTATGTTTTTTTTTTTGTCAAAGAATTGTGTAATTATGTCAAAAAGAGAGAGGCTGAATATGCATATTTTGTGACGGTACCAATGAAATGTAACAGCTTCATAAAAAAAATCATCTAAATTATAAAAAAATCATGTAAAAATGTATTTTTCTTGATGTCAACGCTAACTTTACAAAAGATTTGCAATTCCAAGGCCTTCAAATTTCGTAACACTTTGAGTGAGCAAGAAAAGTGCAACAAATTCCGGACCAGCATTTGCTCACTACACCAAACAAAGCCCAGCATTAATTAATTAAAAAAAACTAATCACAAAATAGATCGTGCTTAAAGCACAAAAACGCAAGCTTGATGACGTTATTACTTAAGTAATAAATAATTTTAAAATAACAACTTGTAACACTTTTTTAATATTTGTATAAATTTTAAAAACTCTCTATAAGTTCGGGTCTTAAAGTTCAAACAAAATTTTTGATTACATAATACTAGTAAGAGTAATTAAATTGACCAGCTATTCATCAAAAATAAAAAATAAATAAATTGACCCACTAATATTGATCCTTACTAGTTTAAAAAATAATTAATCAACACAGTTAAACATGTACATTTTGATTAAGCAAATCTCATGGCACAAAGTTTAGAAACTTCGCCCCACAGACGTGAATCTTGCGCGGATTATGAAATAAGCCGTGAACCCCAACATCATAATCTTTGACGATCTCTCTTTCTTCTTATCATGTGTGGAACACAAAAATTTGGAATTGATTAATTCTTCATCAAAACAAGGTTAATGAAAAGAAGACCTTGACGCATAACAACTCATATGGTAGGTGTGGGATAATGATGCCTAGATTTATTTGTAATCATCAATATCGTGTCTCTGTCACTGTAAGCCTCATAGATTAATAACACTAATGTAACCAATGCTGGTGCATTAAGTGGTTTTACATTTCAGTTGGGAGAGCTAATCTCTTAGTAGGTCAACTCTGCTCGAGCCTGAAGTAGTTGGTTAAGCTCGGATAACGAGTAGTCTAGACAAAAAAAAACACTAATATGATTAATTTTAAATCTAAAATAGGAACTTTCTTGTAGTGTTACAACAAAGAGACAAATGAAATGTTGTTGGTAGGTGATATGAGCATGTGGCTTGCTTGAGTCTATAATGGGATGTTCACTTATCTCCTTTGATGAGAGGATTTGTTGGATTGTTCAATTACATGTTTGGCTAACCGTGATCCATGGTAGACCAGCTTTGATTAATTGTCAAGGTCTAGACCTCTAGAGTGTGTTTATGAGTTAAAGTCTTTCTTAGTAACTTAACCGTTTTCGGCCCCTCCTTACTTTAGTTTAAGTAGGAGTTGGAATTTGGAAGTCTTTTTATTTTATCTGCCTTTCACGAGATAAAGCACTTACAATTGCTCCTAAAATATTCATATCATTTGTTCACGAAAGCTCCTCCCCAACCGCACGTGTTATTAGTTATATTGGGCTTTAGTAAGTTTGAGATTATATTCGAAAAAAATGTGCATTTAATCAATAGTGAGATATGATCAACATCATGAACGAACTTGGTTACAATCATCTTAACAAGCAGTGTTATTACTTATTAGATAGAAGTTGTGAAATTAAGTCAAAAATTAAATCACAAACTAGAAATCCAAACAAATGGGACCCATCACATGGTGGACCCACGTCTTGCTGGATTCATGCCACGTGTACGGTGATGACACACTGGCCCCACATCTCAGTTTGTCTCACCTTACATGTTATAAAAATTTAAGAGAATTTAATGAGAGAGAGAGAGAAGAGAGAGAGAGAGAGAGAGAGAGAGAGAGAGACGTTGGAGGTCATTCGCTTTCAGCTGAAGTCATGCAAAGCCAAAGAAAATATTTTCACTCTAAGTTTTCGTATAAGAAATTGAATTCACTTCGCATTCACCAACAACTTTCGCTCCCTTTTTTACTATGCTTTTGAATCCAAACTTCCTCTGCCATTAATGTCCAAAACACACCACAAGAACCATCACATATTGCCATCTGGGTTTTGCATCTGTCTTCAATGACAAATCTCCAAACAATTCACCAAAATGAAGCATTTGAATCAATTTGAATCATGGGCAGTCATTCAAAATGATTAAAAAAAAAAACAGGTTTTAAGGAACACTTGTTCATGAAAAAAATAAACCACAAAAAAGGCCCTTAATTGAATTCGTGTGGTAGTGAAGTTATGGAGTCGTGCTTGATGATTAATAGATTTTTCCATCCAACTTTAAATATATTGGTTTTTCCTTTGTCATGGGGTTGAGTAGTTGACTGGTGAGAATAGTAGTCTGCCGAAGAAAAGACTCGGACACCCACGATTATCAAATAAAAAAAACACAAAAAGAAAAAAGAGGGGAAAAGAGAGGAAAATAGAGAGATCATTGAAGCTTTTGTGTGAGTTTGATTTCTGTTTCAATATCATACAATGGAGCTAACACATACATAAAGAACTAAATAAAATTCAAAAATTCTTCTTTTGAGACATAATCAAATCTGTAAAGATGAGATCTTTCCTTTCAAATCTTCATCATCAACAGATGGTAATGAAGAAAGAGAAGGAGAAGAAGAAGAAGAAGATGAAGATTTAGGAGAGACAGCAAGAGCAACAAGAAGATCAACAAAAGCACCCACAATGAACCCATGATTCTTCTTACCATTAACCCTCAAATACCAACACAAAAGCTCTTCCAAGCACTCCCAATTCTTCAATCCATGTGCCTCCACCATCTCCTCCATTGAAGTCCTAAAATCCACATAAGGATCATCTGACTCCAAAGCCAACACCACACTCTCTTCAAACAAAACCCCATTTCCTCCCTGACCAGACTTTGATTCCTCTAGTATCGAGTTCGACTCCCCGCCCGGCTCGACGAACAACCGATCCGATCGAACCCCGCGAATCACACTCTCTACTAGCTCAGCCCCAGAGTCCTCCTCAGACACACTGGAGAAGCTTGTAGAGTAGTCAGAGGAGTTAGTGAACCATGACTCTGGTGTTGTGACAGTGTCACAAAAAACTGAGTTCGCTGTCTTGAAAATGTCTTCTCCATTGGCTCTAAAAGACTGGGTCTTGGGTTGCTTACATGATGGCCATGCCCATGAAGACATGTGATGAGGCTTTTGTGTTGATGGGTGGTGGTCTTTGTTTTTGAAGAGTGTAGGGATGCTGCTCATCACCTTGTTTTTCCCCATTAGAGATGATGAAATTGTGCTTGGTGAATGGTGGGCTTGTTGAGTTTTTTAGAGAGAGAGAGAGAGAGAGAGAGATGGGTTTTTGTTGGTTTGAATGTTGAGTTTGAGATTTGAGAGGTTTGTGGGGGTGGGCATTAATGGAGGTGAGGGAAGATTTTAAAAGGGGAGGTGTGTGTGTGTGTGAGAGAGAGAGAGAGGTGGGTGGTGGGGACTGTTCATGTGTGTATTAAATTGCAGAGTTTGGAGAATTCAATGTGATGCAATGGCTCATTCAATATTATAGTACTATCTGTTCATATTTATTTAAAAAATAAGTTAAGAAGTTTCATGTGTTTTACTAAGATTTTTCTAGAGTTCAGCTCCCTAAAACTTGCTGTCTTGATCATGTTTGAGTTATTTTAATCACCTTGGTTTTGTAGCTTTTGAGTGTTATGTGGAGTTTGATTTTGCACCATTGACCTCTTTTAGTTATTTTGGGTTATATGATTTTTTCTCAGAAAATGCCGTGGTGCCCCAAGTAGGATCCACTTCGAAAATTAAGGGCGACGTGTGCCCCAAGTGCGTGTCCTATATGGGGCATGCTACCATCGCTTTTTTTTTTCTCTTGGCTTAATTGATTAAAATATCTTAATCTTTCACAACTTTTGTTATTATATTTTAACCTTTCTAAATTGTTTGATTTGAATCCAAAGTCAATTTTTAACTTAAAATTTGAGACACCTTAATATGTATTTTAAAAGTCACCCAATCACTCATAATTATCAAAATAATCACTCATAATTATCAAAATAATTAATAATTTTGTGATTTTAGATTCATTATTTAAGTGCCTAATCAAATTAAAAGTTTAAATGATGTATAAGATACAAATTAAACAATTTATAAAGGTGAGGATATAATAATAAATTTCAAAATGTTAGAATATAGTAACAAAAATTGTGAAATGTTATGATATTTTAACCAATTTAGCCTTTTCTTTTTGATAATTGTGGGTTTCCAAACTTTATCCGACCCTTCATTACTCTGATTTGACTAATTCCAAAAAATTAATGGAGTACACTAATTTGATAACTTAAGAGAAATTAAAAAACATAATGTAACTACTATGATTAGAACTTGAACAAATTTATAACTTTTCTGTCGGTTAGAGCTACGAAGCTCATCTCGTTGTCATGCACCCCGTCTTTTGCAGCAGTATACTATTCATATCTAATAAAATGGATATATAGACATTAAAATAGATAAATCTACTGACCATACATTTAGATAAAAAGAGGAGAAAAAAATCTTTGAAACTTGAGAGGGACAGTAAAATTGACAATGATAGAAACCCTAAAACATTAGTAGATAACATTTAACATGATGCATGGCCAAGGCTGCTCTGTTTTCTTATTAGGGATTTCTAGCCATTTTGAATTCATGAAAGAGACTGCTTTAATTGAGAGAGTGATCCACGTGGCTTGTTTTTGGGTCCATAGTGGATTAAATATGTCACGGGATAATGTGTCACACTTCAAGTTTTTTAACTTGCTTGGTGAGAAATGAGAATATTATGCCACTTGTCACATGGTATTTAGGGTTTGAAGAGAAATATTGGGACACAAGTGAGGAACTAAATATTTATGAATCAAATGTATGTTTGTTATCTATACATCCATAACAAAAGAAAGAAAAAATTTATTATTATGCAAAAGTTCAATTGATGTTTGCAATTCACAAAACTAGAGAAAAGTTCTTTTGTAGTTAATGTACTATAGAGATTAAATTTTCTTTTTGACACAAAAAAAGTATTATTTTGTGTGAAAGAGGTTTATCTTGTCATGGCAAGTCACATGGATAATTCATGAAGCAATTAAATGAAGTTCATTCACAGTTCATTGGCCCCATACTCTAGACAGTACAACAGATTAATTTATGATCCAACAGTGAATGTTCTTTGAACTTCTTTTTCCCTTGTAAATTGATATCTACGACTAATTGTTTTAACTACTCTTCCCCGACCTGTTTTTTAAACTGCTACATGTTTAGCATCTAAGATTAACACCTCAAGCTAGCTGTTAGCCATGACCACGCTTCTATAAATCTAAGGGGGGTTACGTCTCTGATATGACTTCTTTTTTCTATTTGGTTTATAGTAAGACCTTTTGTATGTTATAATAAGAGACGAGTCACAATCATTCAATTTACCTTTGCAATTAATACGGCCCAAGTTATCTTAACACTTTCTATACCGTCGAACTTCAATTTCTGTTGCCTTCTCTATGGACAGCCAAATAAAATAAATGAATCCTCATCTTTCAAAGGTTTTTCCTCTTGCTAGTTAAAGGAATTTTTATTTTTCTAAAATCTGAAATCTGATAACCACTTTTTCTTAGAGAAGATAAGAGTTCCACCAGTTTTGGAATATATTTTTCATGTGGTAACAAATCTCACCCACACATGAGGTGCATCTAATGTGTCGTATATTGCACTTATGCAGAAAGTTTATTCAAATGATTCTAATTCATAATTGAAGAGAGATGACTCACAAAGCTATAACAAGCAGATATGGTGTTGTTTGTTTAGGAGTCAACATGTTGGGCTCACTAGAATTTGTTCTTCTCCATGACAGGCAGCTTTGAAGAAGCTCATGCTCAACATGATTCATACTTAACTTGAACCACCGACAGCCAAGAATCATATTCAAAAGACGAAATTCAAATGCATGCATTGTCAATGGTTCCATGTACTTTCTCTGATATAAGGTAATGAGGATTTTAATGTGTTAATTAATCCTTAATTAATCCCTCGTTCGTGCGAACGAAGAGAGAGAAATTGTCATGTCGAAATCTGTAGATTTAGAGGCTTAATTAGCTTGCTCTAATCATATGGTATTACCTAATGTGGAAGAGATGAGCATGTTTGTGTAGTATGTCTTGTCTATACTTACATTATTGATATGCAAGGAATCTATCAGAAAGAAAATCCTTTCTTCAAGAGCTGCACATGCTGCATTGACTTATGATAATTTGTTAAGCTTACCCTAGTTTGGTATAGGTCATGTAATTTGTGGGAAGAACACAAACCAACAAACAATTAGTAAGATTAGGCTTTTTTAACTTCATAGACATTATTTCAACCTTTGAGATTGAATTATACTTTTTTTTTTTTGTTTGAAAACAGATTGAATTATACTTTTAAGTGAAGTTTAGCAACTTTATCGCATAAGTTTAGCATACCCTCATCCAACGTGTGCATGATCAAGAAAAGAGCGTCGTAACTTGTAACTTTCAACTGAGATTGAGGTTGTAAGTTCTATTTATGTCATGGCATAAGCATTACATTTCATTGATTTCAAAAAAAAAAATGAAAAACTTAAGTGTTTCATATAGATTATTCTCATGGGGTGTCCAAGCAAATCAGATCTGCTTTGATGAAAAAAAGACTTGCAAAGGAAATGGTATTGGGTGGGTGCATGAATGGTTTGGACAAGTTTTATAAATTATAAAATACACGCATGTTAGGTTCTCGTCAATATGTTGTTTGTGGATGAGAAGATTAACAGAGTGTGGAGACATCATGGAAGCATCCTTGTGTGCTCAAGCTAACAGTTTGCTAGAAATTAGATAAACTTCAATTATTAAAAAGGGTTATGAGAGTTTAGAAAACTTCCTGCATTAGTGTAATAGATGTTAACAAGTCAGCTGATCCAACATTAATCCTGATTTGCTTAATTCTTGTTTATAGATGTTGTTGAGGAATTCATTGTTTCAACATACAATGCATTTTACATGCCTTAATTTATGAGGAGGGCTAGGGTAACTCACTACGGGCACGCTATAAGCACTGTTTTTTTTTTTTTTTTTTTTTAACAATTTTGTAGTCGTAATGAGTGTTCAGTAGTGGATAACCTTAGCATTATCCTCAAGCACAAAATTATAAAAAAAGTAAAAAATAAAATAAAAAATATGGTGCATGCTCTTAGTGAGGGCCAATAGTGGGCCACTACGACATTTATCTTAATTTAATTTCCAAGTACATGTAGAAGATTATATAATCATATTAGAGTAATTCTTTATGCTCCTCAACTATCCACTGTGGTTACATCTTGGTGAATTACTTTGGTGGATGTTTCCAGTACATAAAAGATCAATAGCAGATAGCTTGAGTGGTTAGGGCTTGATACTTTTTAATTAGATGTCTTGAGTTCGAGTTTTCAGAAATGTAGGAAATCACATTGAAAGACCCCGCCCTTTGTGGATTTTACAAAGGTAAGCAAGGAGCGCCCAAAAGACAAAAATATATGATATGCAGATGATTAAGAATGTTTTAGATATTCATCAAGTCAATGATCAAATCAGCAGTGGTTGCAACTTGACTTGGATTTGAGGATGAAGGCCATATTAAGGAATAAGGGATTCAACAAACTAATTTCTTTCTTTTAATTTTTTTTTTTTTGGTGGACACTAATTTCTCTATTTTAGATTTAGAAAGTCATTTGTCAAATTTGAGATCCAATATAAAATGGCCTCAACCTTCCAAATACTAATACAGACTGCTTTTTTAATGATTCAATTTGCACCTTAAATAAGTGTATCCTTGGTGGAGTCTCAGCTATTGTTCATCGCCGCAGACTGCCAAGAACCAAAAGCTTATATTCTTTGTTAGATCTTTCAATTGTAATTCTCCATCGAAGAGTATGTATTTATCAAATCTGTTTCTACCAAACAGAAAACTGTTGGATGATTGGATCAGATGACAAAGATGTTAGAGAGCTCTTCTTGGATGAGATTAATCTAATTCCTGTTAACAGAGGGAGATTTTGGACTCCCTAACCAGAAGGATTGGCCATGATGGAAGAAGACTAGGTGGAAATTAATCTGTGTAGAGAAATAAAAAAATACTTGTTTCTTTCATATTTTATACCTATCAACCATGGCACTTCATCTATCAGATGTTTCGATTGTATCGGAGATAAACGGGGAAGGGAAAGTGCATTTCCCAAGATGTAGGAGGTGTCACCTTCTTCTCTAGAGGGGAAGTGACCTACCTTGGGGAGACTAAGGAAGTGTGGTTTCTCATAAAAGTCGCACTTTTTGAACAAATATACCACGTGAATTAGCTTTGTCTAGACCTTTTTAAGAAAGGAATCACAGTCAATTAGTACACCAATTCATTATGTTCAAACATCTAACTTTCTTGGTCGTAGAAAACTCAACCAAACACATAAATATCAACTTCCAAGAAGTGCCGATTTCCCAAGAAGTATACCAAGTGAACCAAACAAAACCTAATTTTTACAGGTTTCTCGACTTCCAACATTATTGCAAGATATCATTCAAGTGGATCCATCGACAACTCAAGTTCCTTAAATGTAGAGAATCAAAGACCATATGGATTAACAAACACAAAGAAAAGAAGTACTAATATAAAGCCTTGCACATGCTATTTTTACAGTTTCAGTCCATGCCATTTCCTTAGTTTATCCTTTTGTCTTAGTTGGTACAACAACTGTTTCAGTTTTTTCTTTCTTCCTTCCTTCGAAACATCCTATGCTATCATATATGTCCAATCAAAATAATTTATGGGACCTACAGATGATATTAATAGGAAAATAGTTGAAAAGGCAACAAAGAAGGCCACTAATAAAAGAGGATTCAAAAACAGTGATAGAACCTACAAGGTGCATGAAAAGTGTAGATTCGATCTTTCAATTGTTATACTCCATCCAAGAGCAAGTATTCAAATCTGCTTCTACCAACAGAGACCTGTTGGATCAGATGACATAAGTCGTTGTTAAGAAAGAGAAAGCTTTTCTTGGATGAGATTAATCTAATGCCTGTAGCAGAGAGAAATTTTGGATTACTTAGTTAAAAGGGTTGACCATGATGGAACAAAACTACGTGGAGCAAAATTAATAAGTATAGAGACATAAGTAATACTCGTTTCTTTCATATTTTTGAACTAAGATGTTTCTCATGTATCGGAGATTAAGGCCAAGCTTGGTTAGGGGTAAGCAAGAGAGGGAAGTGCATTTTCGAAAAGCAGGTGTCAACTTCTCCCCTAGAGGATACAGGTCCTACCTTGGGGAAGACTAAGGAATTGCAATTCCTTTATGAAGTTGCACTTTTTGAACTAATTTAAACTTTTTAAGAAGAGCATCATAGTCAATCACAACACTTCATTATTTTCAAAACCCAACTTCCCTGAATGTAGAAAACTTAACCAAACACATAAATATCAACTTTTGAGAAATGTACTAAATGAAGCAAACGAAGCCTAATGTTTTAAAGTTTTCTTGACCACCTGCATTATTATAAGACATCACTCAAACGGGTTCAATGACAACTCAAGGGTTCCTTAAATGTGGATATAGCATATTCGTGAGAGACCATATGGATAAAAAAAAAAAAAAAAAAAAAAAAAAAAAGAAAAGAAAAGAAGAAGAAGAAGAAGAAGTACCAATATAAAGCCTTGCACATGCTATTTTTACAGTTTCAGTTCATGCCATTTCCTTAAAAGCTTATCGTTTTGTTTTCTTTCCCTAAACAAGGAAGCAAGGAACAACAGCTGTTTCAGTTTTTTCTTTCTTTCTTCAAAACATTGTATGCTATCATACATGTCCAAACGAAATAATTGATGGGACCTACAGCTGATATTACCATATTAATGGGAAATTAGTTGAAAAAGCAACAGAGGGGGGCATTAATAAATACAGGATTTAAAGACAGTGATAGAGCCTACAAGGTGCACCAAAATCAAACTCACAATAAATCTTGAGTCCGGCTAAGTGCACCCCACTGTTTACTGAGTACACCCCAGAAAAGTCAAACTTTAAAAAACAGGTCAATCCTATCCCTACTACAAAATGACCCTTATGGCCCTCACTGTGATTAGTGCACCCACTACAATTTCTAAGTGCACCCCACACACTCTTCTTTGTGACTTGTAGGCATCATCGAGTGGTTCCACATCGAAGGTCCGAATCTATTGTTGGAGAGTCGGTTACAGCTTGCCAAACCTTTAATTGGAGAGTCGGTCGGAACCCACCGAACCTTTAGGTCGACAGTTGTCACTAAATCTCACCAAAGAGATTCAGATGGACAACACCAAGCCTAGTGGATAAGTCTTGGCTACATGTCGCCAAACCTAAAACAGATGTTTCAAAGGTTTTAGAGTTTGGTGTTTTGGTTTGGATGAAAGGGTATTTTGGTAAAAATGTGGTGTGCACTTAGAAATTGAAATTTGAATTTGGGGAGTCACGCACTTAGTAAACGGTGGGTGCACTTAGCCGGACTCTAAATCTTTGTATAACATATTCATTCATCTTAGAGCTTTTATATATGGCCAATATGATAGAAACAAGGAAATCTCTTCCAACTTTGCTTCTTCAACCAGTGTTTTCAAGGCGACCCCTACGCCACACCTCAAGCAATTTGGAGTTCCACAGACTGGGCAATTCACTGATTAAGCAGGTGGTGGGCGTCTAACAAAAAAATATTAGAGGGGATCTATGCAAATATTAAAAAAAATCTTCATAGTTAGAGGGGATCTAAGTAAATAACGTTTGTCTGCCTTGACTTTCCCAACAAGGCCCCGCCTCACTGCCTCCAAAAAACTGTCTTCAACTCAGGCCGAATGCTTAACATTCAACTGTGTATATAGGTTTCAATGGCACTGAATTGAGCGGAATGGAAGAGTTTGATCCATTTTGCTGAACCCAACCATTTCGGTACTGAGGCTTATCGTACATAAAAATCCACTATTGTCTTTGGTGTATATAACCAGTAAATTCTCCTAAAGGTCCATGATCACTATGAGGTCAAAGACCCATCAATAAAAAATCAAAATCACCCCCACCTATATGGTTGGTTGGCACAACTGGAAGCAGTTGTTGTCCCTTAACTAGTGACTTAGTTCAAGTCCTGGGAATGGAATCACTAACGTTGGGAGCTACCCCACCTATATGGTGTACGACTTGGTGACCCTGGAGTAGTCGGATAGTCCGGATACCGGGTGGTTAGACCCAAAAAAAAAAATCAAAATCACCGAAAACCACCCAACATGTAAAAATTAGCAACCACATCAAATAGGAAAAGTTTCATATGAAAAACTACTCTTTAATCACTAAAAACTGTACAAGAGAAGTAATAGAGAAAACCAACAGATCATTATTATTGAAATGAAGAAGAGAACTCACTAGTCACTACTCAATGACTTCCAATCCAAACAGAACCCCACTATGCTCGTCCACTCCATCCTTTGAGAAGAACACATCTCTAATCCTCTCAAAAACATGCCAAGTCAACAAGCTATCGGACGCGGCCTGGTGGCTCTTCCCAACAGCCCTGCTCACACTCAGCATCTGAGCAACCCTATCAAGCCCTCCATACAAGCAATCACAAAACCTCATCAAATACTTCACATCGTAAACCCTATCCCCAAAAAACACCCTCATTAGCTCCATAAACCCCTCAATCTCATCAGGCAATCTCTTCCAAGTTAAGACCTTTATCAGGTACCCGAAATCGTAACCGCTATGAAACGTCACCCAGCTCACAGAACCATTGCAAACAAGCCCAGACGACATCGCCAGCTCCGCAAACTCCACCGCCGCGACGCCCTCCTCTCGATTCCTCTCAAAATCCATCCCCTGCTGCCTCAACAACTCGATCGATTCCAACGCATACAGATCGGCATCGACATCGAAATCCCTAAAATTGAACTCCCAAACGAACACATTGCGGCCGGTCCCCAAATCGGGCAGATTGCCCAGCGAGTCCGTTAGGGTTAGACCCAATTGGATGAGTTTTAGGGCATCAACGTTGGTCTTGAGAGCAGTGTAGTTCTCGGCGGAGTTGAGTCGCCGGAAGTGGGGCTTGCCGGGGTCGGTCACCGGCCGGTAGTATACGCCGGGGAACTCGGTGTCCATGGAGACGAATGGGAAGGAATCGATGGTGTCGCGGATGAATTCGAACTCGGATAGGAGATTGTGCGCCCAGACTTGGCGGATCTGGACTGGTTTTGGGGAGGAATCATTGGTGGCGATGGACATGGTTGGCGATGGCGATGATGGCGATGATGGTGAACATAGGAGTGATTGATTTCGATTTGGTAAATTAGGGTTTCGGAATTTGGGGATTTTGATCCAACGAATGAAGAGACTGAAAAGTGAATAATAAAACAAGGAAGAGAGAAGACGTGATCTGCTGCTGTAGCGCGTAAGTAGGTCCACTTACCACTTTTGAAAAGGTTGACTCACTAGTCAATCTTAGAGTTTTTATTTTTATTTTTTTAATTAAATATATGTATATAACTACAACAACCATAAATATATGTATATGTAATTAATTAATAATAAATAAATAAATAGGAGATTTATAGTTGAATGATTATAGTTGTTTTATTTTTAAAACAACTATTTATATTTTTAAGATGTTGCAATTCGAGTCTTGTTGTTATTGTGAGTGGTTTGTATTAATATTTTTTAATTGTTTATTGTTGTTGAAATTGATTTCAAGTGCTTCAAAGTAGAGTTGATTTAAAGATAAAATTAAGTAATATAGTATTAGCAACGGCAAAAAAAAAGGAAAAATTAAGAGTATAAAAAAATAAAATTTAAGATGATAGGTGACTCAGATGTCATGATTGAATTGGATATCTATAAGATTATATACAATGATAAAATCTCTTCTTTTTTTACGTTCCATAAGAGATTTTCAACGTAAACACATTAACTAGTCTACATTAAGAGAATGTCGAGGTCATTATAAAGGCAATTGACCGTTTCTGCTACTCTATTTGTTCAATTTATGAAACTCAAAATTAAGACCGTTCTAAGGGGACCTAACTCCCTTGCTCAAATCGATTGTTATTATTACACTTAAAATGTATGTATGAAATGCAATGAAAGCCTATGTGTGCAGCAAGGTCCAATATGATCTTGTAACATGGATTGAATCCCAACCTTTAGTAGTTCAAAGAAAGTAATCTTGGTACACCCAAAAAAAAAAAAAAAGATATCATGATTTTTTTACAAATGTTTACTTAAAGGTATCGAACACAGTCCAATGTTTTGTTGTGTAGCTAATTAAGAAAGGAAATACCTAAGTGGCTTCAAACATAGACTTCCATCCAATAAACTAAGTATTTGACTTTTCAATTCTTGTTGTAAGACCTTTTCAAATTCATTCCAATCATCTTAACCAAAAATGAAAATTCAACACATGATGATATAATTAAATCAACTTGTTATTAATTGATTGAATTGGATTGGATGGGATGGAGACTTGATTTTGATTGGCATGTATTGAGTTGCTGAAGATACCATTCTATGGACGGAAGTGGCCCTATGGTTTGTGAAGCCGGCCAAAGACAAACAAAATAGAGCATCAACATAAAACGCAACAATGCCTCCTTTTTTGAATAGTCTCTCTCAGAACAATGTGCTCGCTGACCCTCTTTTTTTATCTTTTTTTTTTTTTTTTTTTTCAGAAGACCCTCTTTTATCTTACTTTATTTCATTCTAATGAGCCTAAATAAAGTTCTAAATTTCACACTTACATAACTTCTACTGCTACCGACACTCGGTTCGAATGGTAAGAAACTCGAATTTCTTCTATACAAAGTCTCAAGAATAGAGCAAACTAAGGTGAGAGGGTGACCGGAGCTAGTAATGAAACGCTATGGGCTAACTCCATTAGAAAAAATTCTAAACAAATTCTCCAAGCTTACATAACTAATGACCTTATATATTTGTAATTTTTCTGAACAAAAAAAAAAAAATTCTCCTAACCCAACCCCATTAGAAGATGTTTACGCCTAAGCCCAACCCATCTCAAATTCTTGAATCCGCCTTGAGGGCGCGGACAATGCACGAACTACAAAACACCAAGAGATATAACACAAATGAAAAAGACCTGCAACACTCCCATATTTGACTAATAAAACGTGAACCCAAAAGAAAACGTGATACATTTCAAGGTCCTCAATAAGAGAACGTCAATCACCTTGACTGTTCTATGCTTTAAGGCCTAAAATCAGTGATCTAGGAGGAAAAAGTACGAAATGAAAATGAACTTCCCTGTAGCATTGAATGTACTGGGTTGTAGATCTGAACAAGTAAGAACTCGATGGGGCTTACGATACTTTGAACTCATTTTAGGAATTAAACTGGTTAGTACTACATAGTAGATAATATTCGTTGAAAGTACGAGAACAAACAATAATTGAAACAATCAATATTCGCGATGTCGCTTTCTCATTCACAAACTGTGCCAGCAACGACGAACAACCAATACAAACAACCGCTAACAGTACTAGCTATCACGCTCAAACACGAGCAACACCATTGAGAAGCATCATAACAAAATTAGTTGAGGTCAGCTACATAGATCAACACTCTTCCATTGCACTCGATTTAGTGCAATTGAACGCTTATTATGGAAATGGTGAGCTAGACAAAGGTGGGGAAGAATGATAAAGATGAGCATAAATGAATTTTAGAAAGACAAACACCAAAGTAACTAATGCAAGCAAGCATCACGCAGAGCGCATAAATCAATGCATGGCGATAGAGAGAACAAACAAAGAAAAATAAGAACTAATAAATACTTTCAATATTCAGTCTTCAGCAAGGGAGGAAAAGAAACATCTTTACCTACATAAAGCACTGCAAAGCATCCTTGTACATTGTGATTCTAACGAGTTGAAACGGAAAGCACTAACTTCATCTTTACAAGATGCTCTAGACTATCGCATTTTCAGTTCATTTGCATTCAGTTTACTGATATCACCGCTAGCAAGCTAATTAAAATGTCAAAAACCATTAAGGGTCCTTCCCTACAGCAGCTAACCGATCCATAGCTAGGGAAGACGTAAACTAGATTAGAGCATGCAATGAACATAGACATGCCATAATTGAATTACCAGAAGTAAATCTTCTTCTTCTTCAGAAATCATAAAAGTATAACAAAGAATAGATTAAAAAGCTGCCCAGATAAGATTTTGGAGGCTGAATCGCAAACTTTTCCAGATAAGTAAAAGAGAAAAAAATCGACATCAAATTAAGCTAGACAAATGCCTTTTTAAATTGATAGCATTATAAGGTAGTTCTTGAGATGACACACAGGCAATACCATTCATTCATCAGATATCATCCAACAAGCACACTCAACGACAAAAGCGAGAAGTAGAAGGTCCTACATAAGGGACATAGTGAAAAGAAGAACGGTGTCTCTTGGCCCTTTTTCTCATTTATAGAACCAAATCACCATCACAAACAGATACAATAGTATATATGGGGTTCACTCTATCTATATCTCCAACTAGAAAAAGGTACCTTCTGGAGGCTGGACAAGCTTTCGGTTGTGGGGAGCTGCCATCTCCTTCTTCAGCTGCGTGAGTATGTCCTCCATTGTATACTCCCTTTGCCAGTTTGTTAGCATTTCAAACTTCTTTGGCTCTACCTGTTCAAATCAGATAAAGCAAAGACTTGCAATTCAGAACTTTGGTATAGAATCTCAAAAGACTCAAAACATTTAGAAGCTGGACTCTATCTGAATTTAGCTACTATCTGAATTTAGCTACTATAATCAGGTGGCAGGACAAAGCACAACATCCAATTTAGCATCCACTGAGAAATGAAAAATCCTCCGTCTCCATTGCTGAATGGTAAGCAAATGGGTTCCTCAACTCAACAAAACCTTTCTCCTGGTCAATTTTCATTGGCAATTGTAAATATACACATCAATGGATTTCCAAAAGGAAAACAATGGCTAATCCTTGGTTGATGAACTGATCCATGGCAGATTACACAGTACCAGTATATTGATCCTGTAGAAGAAGCTGCATAGAAGTTCAATTAACAGTGATTATCGAGCAGGCTAAGAGAATATTAGTTACCACTCCAGTCTCATGATTCACGCAAGTCATGTTGATTCGCGAGTGGAAACGAACACTGGGAGGCTTCTCTGGGTAATCTTTGTCACAGAACAGCTTCAACTGATAAATGCGACCTTCATGCACAGACTGAAACGGAACCATTAACCCGTAAGACATCTATATCACTTTGACACAGCAGAAAAGAAACAGGCACTTGATATGAATACAAAAATCAAATAAGTTATCACTTGAAACTTCCAGAGAGAGAGAGAGACCAGATGCAAAGTTCTGTGCAAACAAATGTTATGACTATGACCTTAGTCTAGAGCTTAGCAGTTTTGCAACAAGTTCAAAAAAACAATTGCTTCAATTTACTCAATTAAGTCAATTTACCAGATATTCTCTATGAAGTCAAGTCCCTGATACAAAAAGAACTAAAGCGTAAAAAGTGTATGCTAGGAAAATGCATGTCTTGTCACAAGATGACTAAACATACTCGAGAATGAAGAACTGAGCCTGTGACTTTCATTAAAATACCGTATACAGCCTGACCGTCCTATATTTCACAACTGGACAATCTATTTGATTCCCAAAAGCAAACCATGAAGATGAAAAGGGTAGGACCTACTTGAATAGGTTGAATTTAGTTGTGTTCCACATGCATCATTTTCTTATCTACCTATCAGTATAAATCTAGTTGGAATTCACAGTTGACAATGATATCTCTTTAATCAGCTTTCCACCTAAGAAGCCCACACTATTAAAGAAATCAATCTATGATTAATTCACAAGATCCATTTGAGGCCTCCTCTGGTTCATATTCCTAACCTCCTACGAAGTTGATAGTTGTGTGTTTGGTTGAGATGTGTACTTCCTACTTCCTAGTAAGTTGGGTGTTTGGAAAAGAACAAATTATTGTGACTTATTATAATACCCTTTGAAAGAGAGAGTGTGTGCATTTGACAGGGTAGTCTTGTCCATTTCCACTTAGAAAGTGCACTCCTTAGAGCATCTCCAATGGTACTATGGATTTAGACCATGGATTGGTGCCTCGTCATGGATGTGGGGAGGATGTCTATCCTATGTGTGGCATTATATAGACATTCAAACCCCAAAATAATCTCCAATAGACAATGGATTTAGACCATGGATTGAGACTTTTTTTGACTTTCAATAACACACAATGATGATGTGGCAGTGGAGAGAATGACTACCACAATGTCTAGAAGTAGCCATTCTAGACATTGTGGAAGACACCCTCCACTTTGATTCCCTGATATATAAGATAGACATTCACAATCTATGGTCCCATTGGAGAGCACTTTTTGGGTTGGATGTGGATTATGTCTTAGGTGGATCCATTTTTACCCAAATCCATAGTCCCATTAGAGATGCTCTTAGTCCCCCTAAGTGTACTACCCCTATACGAGGAAGTTTTCACATCCAAGGAAAGTGCAATTCCTGGGAAGTGGGACAAAAATCCCAACCCACTTCCCGAGAAGTGCACTTCCCTTGGATGTGACAACTCCTGAAAATTGGGACAAAAATCCCAACCCACTTCCCAAGAAGTGTATTTGACAGGGGTAGTCTTGTCCATTTCCACTCAGAAAGTGCACTTCCTAAAGGAAGTGTACTTTCCTTCTATGGGGAAAATTGTCATGTCACATCCAAATGAAGTGCACTTCCTGAAAATTGGGACAAAAATCCCAACCCACTTCCCGAGAATTGCACTTCCTTTGTATGTGACCACTCCCACCCCACCACACCACACCACACCACACCACACCACACCATGGCCTAAATACAGGGTTGACTGCAAGATTCTCTTCTTCCACTTCCCTTAACAACTTTCATACTAGTGGATAAGTCTTTCTTAGTTACATCAACTTATAAATGTTTCTTTTGTATAGATAAGGACACAAACCAATCTAGCATACCCCATGATCAACATTTTTGCATCCAAGTTTTTTTGCTTCTTTTTTCATTTTTATCCACACATCCTAGTGACTACAGTGCAACTAAAACTATAATCCTTCCCCGTATCATCAAATTGGGGAGTAAATCCCCAAAACTAAAGCACAAGACCCAATTTCCAACCACCAAACTTTTAGGACTCCTCTTCCTAAATTGCTTCCAAGTTACAAGGATGGGTAGTAATACATCAATATTCATGCCATTATTGGATTCAACTAGTTTTTTAATCATGTGACCAACCCATTTTCCCACTTTAATCTAGTCTCTTAATTTTATCTTCACAAACTTCCACAATGGAAGGAAATGTTCCTTTAATCTTTATAAGAAAGCATACAGATATAAATTCAAACAAGTATAGTCAAATCAACAGTTAGGCATAAACTTTGAAAATTACCTACGCTAAGTTATGCTTTTTTGATAAAAGGTCGCTAAAAATGGTCTCTTGTTTGAGATATCCATCATTCCAGAGCTTAATTCATCCTAAAACCTCTATACATACAGGGTAAATGACAGACATATACACGGATTGTGGTTGGCGATTAATTATGCAAATAGTCAACTGCATAACAAAATCAGTCACAAGCCAACAACAACAACAACAACAACAACAACATAGCCTCAGTCCCAAATTAATTGGAGTCGGCAAAATCAGTCACAAGACCAGAATAAAATTAACAGGGGCTCTATAAACATATACTAAGAGAAAGTACAAAATACATTAGAACGAGACGCCATCACATATTACTGCATACATTATGAGAGAAACCAAGAAATCGTCATAGAGCAAAAAGAAACTTACGTTGTGAGGACCAATTATGGTACCCGTCCAAGAACGCATATATATGTCATCCCCATCGTCCATTCCATAGCTCACTGTGCCATCCCCGATGCCCTTTTCTCCACGTTCGAGTTCTTCAAGCAATCTAAAGTTTCGTGGGACTGCATAGCAAAATGAAGACCTAAACAAACTTTTTTTTCTTCCCAATGTTTCAACTTTCAGCAACTAGTTGAACCAGTTTAGAATAAAAACAAGATGCCGTGGAAACTTTGACTTCAACACTCAATGATATCAGCAATCTCTAATGCACGCACTGTAAATGACTTAGAAAACCATTGCGTATAATTATAACAAAAAGTACTCTACTTCACGCCGTCACGGCCTCTTTTCAAAATCTGCAATGATATATTATTAACTATACCATAGGAACCACCAACCAGAGTGTTTTGCAGCTTCTATATAACTCGCCAAAGCCTCTCCATAGCCACATGGGTTTACCCAAATAAATTTAGTGGAATGAAATGAAATGCCAATTGATCGACGCGATACTTTCAAAAGTCGGCAGAGACGCTCATAGTAATAGAAATCCATAACAAGTTGTGGAATTTAATCTATTCATGGTGTTTAGCATCTCAGTCATATAATGGGATTAGTACATGCCAGATTGCCAGTTAAAAATAATGATTACTCCAACAAGTAAGACGACGCCTGAAACCCGAATCAAAACTCGAATGCATCGCATCGCGATAAGAACATAACTAGCATGCTGACCGCGGGTTTCTTCGAGAATCTACTGAATCCCCCATTTTCATTGCTAGGTTTAATTTTGTAAAATTTTGTACTTTACCAAAAATGGCTCAATCACAACCCTAAAGGCATTATAATTCAACAATCACACTATCAATTGATCAAAGACTCAAACTTTCCGATCCAACATTACCAAAAAAAATCAATCAATCAATCAAATAGGACCAAAACCCCCAAATCCACAAAAACCCTAGAAGATCCAACACTGAAACGAACAGATGAACAAACCATCAAACACAATTCGATCAGAAATCGAGTCTCACCCACGACGCTGGATCCGGCAGAGCCAATCGTCATGAATGATTGGAGAGATCGAGAGGAGCTCGCGTTGTTGTTGTTGTTGCTTAGATGCGATGGAGAGTCTCTCTGTATGTATGTATGTGTTTGTGTGTGATTTGGAGAAGATGAAGAAGACCAAAAAAGAGGAGAATCTGAGGACAGAGAATCGGAATAAAGAGGAAACACTAAACAGGGATTGTCAGACCCAGTTCTCTCTGTGTTGAGGATCGCGACGAATAAAGCTTAAATATTACAGTGTCCCACCAGGAATCTTGTTTTCTGGTTCCGGTTTGGTTTATGTGGTGCGGGAATCGGTCTTTCATGTCCCGTTTTAAAGAGTTGAATACGAGGATAATAGGTTATTGCTTTGTTTTTTTTTTAGGAGAATGTTAAGGTGATTTAGCAAGGACACTCCTACGAATACATTTTTTTTTTTTTTTAATAATTTTATGTACTTAGTGAGTGTCAGCAGTGAGTCTCTTTAACATTTTCTTTTTTTAATGAGCTATTTTAACTAAAAGCTCAATTTAGTTAAAAGTAAAATGGATTTACCAATATTTTTTTTTGGTGAAAAGATTTATCAACAATTGATTGGTATGAATAGCAACAATGCCTAAATGTGAATTAATTGATATGGTTGACATCAATTATCATGTAGAAAACAAAAAATAAAGCTAAGATTTAAATATGTTTGGTGGCCAATAATTTTTAGACTCAAATTCTACCACCCATCTCTTAGTAAATTGATTTATCTTGAGTCATGAGATTGAAGTGCTTGGTGGAACAATAAACTTAGACAGATACTAGGGAGGGCCGAGAAAAAAATCTCAAAAAGAAATGAGAAATGCTACGTTAATCCAAATTTTAACTCATTTTATACACTTACATCACCAAATAAAAAAAAAATTGTACTACCTTTTGACTTTGACATTAATTTGTTGAATTAGTAAGCAAAAAAATATTAATTTATTGAAATATAAATTATAAAATGTTTTATATAGTGAACAATCAGAGCAATAAAATGCACATCCTTAACATTAATTATTTGCTTTCACATCAGGAAGTGAGCTTACGCATTTTAAAGTACATAATATATTGGGTAATAAGGCGGGATGCCTTGTGTAGTTAAGGGTGTCATTGAAGCATATTAGAAAGTTGAAATATAAAAGTATTACCAATAATCTCAAATTTGGTGTCCTAAAAAAAGATATCTCAAATTTGGTGACGTGAGTGTCAAAAAGTGGATTAATAAAGTAGCATTTCTCAAAAGAAATTATATGATTGAATCTAATTCGTTGGATCAACGTCAAAAAGCGCACCAGTCAACGGTGGAGATGAATCAAATCACAGACCATCTGACTGACGAGTGACGATCATCGCTTGAAGGTCTCGACCGCGTCGCGCCCCATTTCTAGGGTTTCGAATTCCAATCCTCCCAACTCCAATCTTCTCAGGTAATCGTCCGTAATCCATCCCTCTTTAGCACATCTCCATGTTTCATCCATCGAAGTGGCGATGATGTTTCTGATTGTGCGTTTTCGTTGTTGGAGACGATCAAGTTCAAGAATTTCGGTTTCTCAGGGTTCTTTCTTGGCTGATCGTTGTGGTTTGAGTGACAAAAGATTGTCTTGCGTCAGATTAGAGCCAGATTAGGTGAGTTGAGCTCGTAGGGTTCGGCGGCGGCGGCGGCGGCAGCGGCAGCGGGATTGTTACTAGAATTCGATGATAATGCGATTAAAAGATTTGGATAGAATTATAGGAATGTGGTTTAGTCCGCTGTGGATTGTTGAAAACGAAAAAGTTCAAGACTTTTGATTCTTAGCCTCTTAGGGTTCTTTATTGGTTGATGATTGTGGTTTGAACGATTGCGGTGTTGTGTGGATTTGGATCGGTTTGTTTCCGTTGGATAGGGTACGAGATTGTTATGCGTCTCGGTAGAGCTGATAGGTTATGTGATTCACGCTAGTAGGGTTCGTTATGGTATCACTTTCTGTGTCTATATATCAGTTATGTTTTCCTCGGTTTCAATACTTGCATTAGTGTTTGTTCTTGTAAATGTCCTAAAAGAAATTGTGGCACTTGTTATTATGTTGGGATGCTTTCGGATTTACTTATTTCTTCATAGTTTTGTTGGGGTAGGCACTGCATATGATCTTAGGGATGAATGTAGTGATTAGTGAATTCATTGCTCAAGTTACTGATTGTTGGAGATGTTGGGAATAATCCAACATCAACTAGTTAGAAAGAAAAAATAAAGCTTATAAGTGTGGAGTGGACACTCCATCTTACGTTAGCCTTTTGTAGTGAACTTCACTTTCACACTAAAGCCCATACATAAACTAGTCACCAAATTGACCACACTTTTCTCACCTTGGATTGGGCCTGCTATTAAAAATTGAACACCGATTTTATTGCCCCATGTGTTGATGGAAAGAGTAAAAAATGTATGGTACTATTGAAATTACAATGTAGCGTTTTTTCCAGGTATTACATAATAAACTAGAACTTACTTATTAAACCCTTCTTTGCATGGGTTGAGTCCTCAAGATTTTGTCTATCTTCTTGAACGTGTGACTGCTATGAGTCTAGAGACTCTAGACAACTTTAACATTCAGATAAATGCAAAATTCGCTGCATTTGTTGTTGCCAGCGGATACTCATCTCTTGCACTGTGATTTTATACTCAAGTTGACATTATTATTTTTTTTTTGTGTGTTTCTTTTTGGACGAAGGACATTGTTTGTTTCCTTCGGATTTGAAATTTCATTTATTATGCATCCACTAATTATGCAGAAAGTGATATCTGTTTTATATTACTGCAGATGTCGCTGTTTATTGGTAATCTGTCACCTCGCGTTCGTAGGGATGAGGTAGAGCGTGCGTTCCACAGGTTTGGTCGTTGTAAAATACAGATAAGAGATGGATTTGGTTTTGCACATTACAATCTTCCTGGAAACGCTGAGAATGCTCTCAAGGCACTAAGAGGTAGAATTATTTGTGGGAATCCGATAAATCTAACGTGGGCAAATAAACAGCCCAAGTCATTTCAAAGGAATATTGGAGGGTCCAAGTTCTATGAGCCGTATAATGAGAGGGGTTTGAGGAAGAGGGAAGATTATGGTACCAGGAGAACTGACTCATGCGACCAATCAGCATTTAGAACAATCACTGAACAGCCATTTGAAAGAGATGTAGAACTTGGCATGAACAATCTTCTTGATCAGGAAACAGGTCAATCTCGAGATGATATTGTGGATCACGAAGGGGATAATCATCCTGATGTCAAAGAGAATTTGGTGGATCAAGGCGCTTCCATTGAACCCAATCTCAGGGAGAGTGGTAGGTGGGGCGAGTCTGGCAGTAATCCTTTGGATGTAAATGAAGTGGAAAATGGCTTGAGCTTTGACCGTTATGACCCTTATCATGGTTATGACAGAACAAATGAAGGCAAGGATAATACTGTAACCAATTCTTATGATTCTTATGCTTTGGGAAGGCTTAGAGGCAAAGAAATGGTGGAGCGCCCTGGTGATGCAACTTCAAAGCCCTTAGATAATTCAGAAATACAGCACAGGTGTTTCCTTTGTGGGAAAACTGGTCACATGAAGCGCAACTGTCCTTATGGTGACTTGAAAGGACAAGGGAAGTTTACTAGGTTTGATTGCAGGCCAGATAACAATGCTAGTTTAAAGGCCCATGGGAAAGATGAACTCAAACGCCGTAGAATCAAACCTTTGGAGAAGTTAAACTCAAGCGAGAAGCAACATAGAAGAGATAGGAATACAGAATCATCTGGTTTAGGAAAGCGTGGAAGGTTGAATATAAGTGAGAATTCTTCTGAACTGAAGGAGTTTTGCAAGTCTACACCAGGAAGAGATTCTAAAAGGAAGAAGAAACATCAAGACGTGGGAGGTTCAACAAAGTATCAGAGGGGAAGGAAAGGGAAGATTTCTGGTTTATCTTCTTTGCTTTCTGATTCTACATCATCAAGCTTGTGTTCACACTCTCATTCATCATACCTAGGAGTGAGTCCGACAACAAGATCAGCAAGGTCAAGATCAAGGCGGGCTTCTTCTAAATCATCATCCTATTTGAGGTCTAAAGGTTCCAGGTCTCGATCTAGGTCGAGGTCTCTTTCATCCTTGTCTTTGTCTGTCTCAAGAGGGAAACCTTCAAGACCCTCTCCAAATAAAGCAGTGACAAAGGAAACTAGTGCTTCCCCAAGGAGTTGTGTTGAAAAGGATGCTAATCACAAGCACAAGCTGCTTTTGACTGACATGGTACAGCCAAGTAATGGTGAACCTAGCTTAGATATTTGTAAACAGGCTATTAGAAATGAAACTCCGGAGGAAGAGAACAGGCTGAAATTGGAGGATGAGGTTTGCAATAATCATCAAGAGACATTGAATGAGGATGAACACCTTTGTCATCAGAGAACAGTAAATGAAGCATATACTCCATGCATGACTCCACCAGAACATATTTCATTTGCTGCTAATGGTTGGGTCTTAAAAAGTACGGTTCAAAGGAGGAACTCTGAAGATTGTCAGCCAGCGAAAACACTGGATACTCTAGCACCTGTGGAGAAGCTGGATATGGACGCCCCCACTTCACAATTCAAGAGTTCTTTAAGTATCTCCTCTGAGGAGATGTACACAGTACTGAAGCACCATGGATTGTCTGTGCCAGAAGAAACTGAAAGATCTTTGCCTGCTGACTCGTACTTTGGCTCTGCTCGTCTGTGGCCTTGGGAAATCATCTACTACCGAAGATTAAAGAAAGGTCCTATTTCAATTGAGAATTATAACAAGAGAATTGCTCAGAATGAAGCATTTGGTATCGTTGATAGATATGTCAGGAGCAGCAGTGGATGGGGAGAAGGCAATCATGACACAATTTTTTCTACATCTTTATGCTAAATGTCCTCAAGCCCGCCAAAACTGAGTTTGTTATGGAACCTTTTGAAGTGTACCCAAGGCTGCCCTTAAATATCTCTTGATGAGAAGATATGAATTGGTAAATTCTTTGGTTTTTTCCTCTTGTAGGAGGATTGGAGCATAGAGGGAACATGATTGGCTTATAGAGTTTGTTTTGATATGAATCCATGTAATGCACTTCTTTTAGTAATTGACAGTCATTGATACAGACAAATATTGAAGACTGCAAGCATATGGAAACAAATGATACTGAATTATACGCAGGCATTGCACGGGGAAGAAGATTTGGATGAAGCATAATTTAATATTCAAAGCAACTTTATATGCTTCAAAATAAGTGCCCGATGAGCATGGTAGAAGAAGTATTGTTTAAATTGGAATTTGGACTTCGAAACCTCTACTACTTTTAAGTAATGTTAAATTATAAAATTTGGTAGACAAAAAAGGTTATTAGGCTGAATTTATGCTTTTGGTGGGAGGAGAACTGGGAAAAAACAATTAAGAACAATCTTTTGAAACCTTGTTGAATCACAACATTGAAATTTTCTTGTTTGGCATAGCATTAGAACTGTTAAGGCTTAGAGCTCAAACTGATCTGGTCACACCAGGATTTGAAATATTACCCATTAAGGAATGTTAAATGAAAGTTGAAAGGTGGGAAAAGGTAACTGATATGCTGAATATGAACTTTTCATGGTTGGAAGCATGAAAGAACCTATCTGTTGAAATCTTATTGTATCATAGTCAATTGATAGACATCGGATCTAGAACTGAATTACCAAGATGAAATATTGAGAGAGTTCAACAACTGTAGTCATTTCTGATTAGGCTTAACTGATTGTGGGTTAGATATATTCGTTGTTTGTAGTTGTACGTGTAGTCTATTCTTTTGTTAACAAGATACTGAATAGAACGTTTTCGACTGTCTGTATTCTTTTTTAACGTCCTATCTTTTAGCTGCTATGATTCTTTTTAGAATATTTACTCAAATTCTCTTGTTTGTTTTCCAGTAACTTGAAACTACAGCTTGCTCCAACTATGAACCAATGGAGCAAAACTACGCCTACATTAACATTCAACTTACTGAACATTTGGAAGTCGAGCATTGCCTGCAGGCTGTCTAGAGTTTAGTCATTTATTTAGGCTATTTGGTTGAGATTCATTGTCAGATTTTAGATGTGCTTTGTGTTTAGCAATTCATGCTTGAAATAGGGGAATCCGGCCCATGCTGTTTTCTTTTTTTCGAACATATTAACTACAACAATGAAGCCTCAATTCCAAATTAGCTGGCGTCAGTTGCATGGATCAAACTTTTCGACTCCGCTCAATTTTTTTTTCGAACATTAAAGCTTATAATTTATGGTGGTGACCTATTTTTGAATGTAGTGCTTCTTGTATGGGTTTGTTCTTAACTCATGAACCATCATATTTGACCATCTGCTGATTTCCATTTTGTTTGCGATCTTTTGTTTTTGCGATTCTGTTTGAATGTCATCTCTTACTTCAATATCTCTATTCTCTTATTGACATTAACTCAAAAAGATGAAGGCTTCCTGCGCATCTTGTTTTCAACTGCATCTAATGGATTGATGGATTTGCATAATACAACTATACAGGCTATGCCTCTAGGACATAATATACAGGAGGACATAATATAGAGAGTGTGTTTGTGCAGATGTCCATGATATTAGCAGTGTCTTCCATTCATATGGTTCTCTAGTATTGTTTATATGAATTTATTATATGGTACAATTTATATATATCTTGGGATGCTCATGAATATTGATAAATTTCACAAAGTTGTAGTTGTATGTGCGAATTGCACGAACAATTATTGTCCAACCTGTCGTGCATTGTGCTTGATATTATAAAACTCGTGCCTTTATGCTTGAAAATGCATTTACTTAGTAGGGCTGGATATCTTTTCACACCATCATCACAAGTTGCTACCATTCCGTGGTTGTATACCATAATATTAGTTAATTATTTGATTCTTCTGATTCTAAACTTTGCGTTTCTTGTGTTCATTTCAGTTGCGGAATCAATTAGCTTCTCATGTGGCTAGCTGGCTTGAAGCCTTGACAGTAGCTGTCATCTCAACAATAAAATTGGGTACGATTTTAATTGAGACTTGCAATATGCCAGTTCTCATTAAATTTGGGTGTGTAATGCCGCCTATTAGTTTTGTACAAATGTTCTATATTGAACATGAATTGTTGATGCTGACTTATTTAGAGAAAAAGATTGAACAAATATAAAGATAAATTTGGAAGATATTGAAGCAGCATGCCTACAATTTTAATAATCTCTTTCTAATTTTTTTTTTCTTTTGACTTTAGTGGGAATCGAACCACGATCTCCCGAGGTCTTGCCTTTTTGGCAAGTGATGTCTTTACCATCTCACTTGAGAGGCTTTTGACAATAATCTCTTTCTATTATTCCTACTGTACTTAGTCATTTTTAAGTATATGATTGAAAGAATCTACAATAAACAAAAGTTTGATGAAAGGAATCCTAAAAAAATCTTATTGAATAAAACAAGCAGATTCTTATTAAAAATAAAACTGAAAGTTTCTAACCATAAACAGTTAGCGTTCTGATGTGATTCTTCTTCATTTGTGATTCATGCCCTACGCTAATGTGATTTCATGATTCCTTTCCATCATCTTGTGCGTCATTATTGCAATTCAGCAGGTTTATGATGCATGTTGCTCAGGGTAGTCCTTTAACTTGGGATTGTGGCGGTGAAAATTTTCTTGGGAAGAAACAGACCTTTTTTGCCAAAAGGTGCATGCATGTTCTTAAAAAAAAGAAAGGCGAAAATAAACATGATTTTATACACATGCTCAAAGTGTAATTGCAAAACGTTCTTTATCCAACTATGCATTTGCTAGACTAGTTTTTTGTTGTTGGTTCATTGTATTTGAATTTTGCAATGAGCGATTGTAGAATGTGTAAGGATAGCATATTAGAAATAATAGCATGGTTTCATTGTAATTTATGAAGAGTGCCCAACAACCAATACGGTACTCATTATTTTTTCCGTAGTAGCATATCTATCAAAGTTCACTTACATAATCTTGGACAGATTTCTACTCGATCCCTGTATTGGTGCCAATCTGCTATTAATTGCGAATTTTCTTTATAGAGTGTACCATTTAAGCAGATCCACGTGGCTTGCCTAAACCCTAAACCCTAAAGCATGTGCAAGGCTTTATATTGGTACTTCTTCTTCTTCATTTTTTATTTATTTATTTTTTTTTCCCGGGAACCCCTGTACAAACAAAACATGAAAAATCTGTCAAAAAAAAAAGAAGAAAAATCAGCAATAAAATCTTACCAACACAGGCATGATCTTGCATAAACCACTTAATGAAGAATTGTTTGATTAATTTTACCACTCTTTTTAAGTATTAGTATCTTGCATTAAACCACCAAAATGAACTCGCCAATGTACTAATTTTTATCTTGCAACACTTTTGAATTTCTATTTCCATTTCTAGTATTACCTCTAGAGTAGTGCTACTTGGACTCATGAGTCCGGACCCTTAGGGGGTTTTTTGAAAATTTTTTATTTCAAAGTCATCCTCAAGCAATCAATGACTTCAAAATTATAACTTGTAACACTCCTTTAAAATTTACAAAAATCTCAAAAACCTTCCTTTGAGTCCGGACCCTTAGTGTCCAAATAGATTTTTTGTTAGCTCTACTGTAATTACTGCTTCTGCTGTTATTTATGTATGTGCATGTATAAATAAATTTTGCTGAAAGTGAGCTGGGATGTCCCATGAAATATAGCAGCATTAAGTGATAAGGATACTGTTGGCAGAAGTTTTAATTGTTATACTCTATATGGTCTAATATCATCACTAATCTCAATTGTCTCCATTACACTTGCATTCAATTGTTTTTATGGAAACTGGCTTGCATTAATTTGGGGAATTTTTTTTTTCTTCATCAAGGTACCATTTTTTTAAATAAAAAAGGGTAAAATACAAATTGATACTTGAGGCTTACTGTTACCACCTCAATAGCTGGATCGGAGTATGCTGGGCTGGGCAGCATGATAGCTTAGCAAATGACCGAGTCTCGGTGGACTCGGAAGGCTTCAGGGGACTCAGGTGACGGATTAAGGTTCAATGTATGGCGCGTACCTAAGTGGGCACGGTGTTTACCTTAGTGGGTACGGTGTTTACCTAAGTGGGCAAGGTGTGGCATGGCGCGTACCTTAGCGAGCACGATGTGGCACGGTGCATACCTTAGCGCACACGGTGTGGCACGGCGCATACCTTAGCAGGCACGGAATGGCACGACGCGTACCTTAGCGGGCACGCAATGGCACGACGCGTACCTTAGCGGGCACGGAGTGGCATGGCGCATACCGCTAGGGCATGGAGTGGCATGGCGCATACCTTAGCGGGCACGGAGTGGCACGGCGCCTACCTTAGCGGACACGGAGTGGCACGACGCATACCTTAGCGGGTACGGTGTGGCACGACGCGTACCTTAGCGGGCACGGAATGGCACGACGCGTACCTTAGCGGGCACAGTGTGGCACGACACGTACCTTAGCGGGCATAATGTGGCATGACACGTACCTTAACGGGCACGGTACAGACCTTAGTGGAAAACGACGCGTACCTAAGCGGGCAAGACGTGTGTACCTAAGAAAGCACGTGCGCAGGCAAGGTGCTTTCCCTGGTGCAAGCACAAGGGTGACTTGGTGCGAGTACAGCGACGACTTAGAGTGTACCTTAGCAAAAGCTTGGCACATACCTTGGCACGAACAAGGTAACGCCTTGGCACGGGCAAGGCAAGACCTTGGCAAGAGCATAGTTGACTTTCCTTGACTCTGGCGTTGACCAAGTCAAAGTATGATTGGTCTCACTTTTGGATGTTCCCTATTGGAGGGCCAGGAACTTAACATCTACTATAGGGGAGGGACCTCTCCTGGGGGTGGTATGGGTAGGAAGGCAAGGGTGACCCTAGAGAAGGCCTTAGGCGTGCATGCCAAGGCCTTGCCCAAAGACTATCATGCAACCACCTCTGCGCCAGTAGGACCCGGACTTAGTTAGGCTCTGACATGCACCCAAGGGTGCCTAGGCTCAGCTAGGCACGACCAAGCACGAACCTAAAATCAAAGAGCGTTCCTAGGCTTGGATGGACTAAGTCAAGCATGGCAATTCCTACGCGGTTAGGCAACTACCTTGGTCATGGCTCGGAGCATGACCAATGCACGTCCAAGCAAGTCTCTAGCACATTGAAGATGTGTTTATTGACCAGGTGGTCATGACAGTTACGAGGCCAGGTGGCAACAGATGAGACAAGCAGTTAGGCAACTGCTTGGCTACATGGGAGTGTGGTGTGGTTTACTTAGTCTTTGATGCTTGTAAATTAGGACATGTGTCCATTTGGTTATGTAACCACTTCAGGCTATTTTCTATAAAGCCAACCCCTTATGCTTGGGGAAGCATAAGGTGGTAGAGTTGTAACCCATCTATCAAAGATCAATAAAGCTCCTCTTTGTGTCTACTGTTACTTGTTAGTGTGAAATTTATTTGTGTGTTGTACTAAGGTGGTCCTTCGGCACCACGAAGTGACATTGAGTGAGAAAAATTTCCTTAGAGTAAACCCTCTCATAAGTGACCCCGTGACACTTACCATAATATGTACTTTAGTCCCTGAGGTTTAAAAAATATGCACTTTGTCCCTTCTACTAACTTTTTGCTAAACTATGGTCGAGTCAATGTGAAAAGACTAATTTACCATTACGAAGAGACAAACACACAAAGAATAAGGACCCAATATTTTTAAATAAATCATGACTTTTTATAAATCTTCTTTAAAATAACCTTTTTTATGTATTTATGCATATTAATTTTTATTAATAGAGTAGCATTTGATTTTAATGTTGATTTACTACTTTTATAGCCTTTAATAATATCTTGTGTATTTATTTTTATAAATTATAGAAAGGTGTAAATTAAAAAATAATGCGACAATTTAATTAATAGTTTTTTTTGGGTATGCATAAACTTATACACCTTTTTGCATATTTTTTATTTTAATAATGTGAAAATCAACATAACTTTACAATTTTCATTGTTAAGCACTAAATTCCTTTCACAAAATATAGATTATCAATTTATTATTATTATTAAATAATAAACATACTTACATTTTATTATTATTTATTTCTTGCAAAACATGATTTTTATTAATTTAAAATATATGAATAATTCTTGAACAAATAAATAAATATACTTATGTACATATAGTTGATATAAATAAAATAAAATAAAATTGTACATATAGTTAAGAGACTAAGATGATAATTTTTTTAAATAGTGTTGATTAGGAAAAAGAGAATTTGAAAAAACTTAAAGGGTATTGTTGGTAAAATAGTTACGTCACACCATCAAAAAGTATTATAATAGTAATATTTTAATTTGACACTAACTCAAGGATGTTTTTGACTAACTAGAAGTAAACTACAGGGACTAAAATGCATATTTTTGAAACCACATAAACTAAAATGCATATTATAATAAACCTTAGGGACCAATTTGCAATTTACCATCTTTTGACATTATGACATTATATATCTTTTTTTACATTTTTCTTTCCTAATGATGCAATTTCATATGAATGATTTTCCATTTTGAAAATTTAGTAAACTTTCATTTGGTATCAAAATAATAATGTAAAACCTGCACAGTTGGAATCTATGGTAAGTTTCTTTCCACAATAACTTTGATATTTAATATTTCAACTACATGAAATAGTTTTATTAAAGAGAAAAGGTGCCAGTAATTATGAATGTTGCTGTTTCTTGTTGCCTATTTATTTCTCATTGCTTCATTCGATATAATGGAGCAATCTCCATTAATTGAGTGACATTATATTCTTTCTATTTGTTCAGATTGATATGATGCTTTGGAAGTACTATCTGTTTATTTATCTATACTATATATAAAGGGTACTGCTATTTGGACACAAGAGTCCAAACACAATAGATTTATTTATTTCAAATTCATCCTTTAAAAAGTTAGTGTTATTGTTGAAACACCCAAGAGAAATTGGTGCTTTCTCATTAACTTTTGTAAAAATTATTCACATATCCCTATGAGTCTAGACTCTTGAGTCTATATAGGTTAACAAAAAATCTATTTGGACACTAAGGGTCCGGACTCAAAGGGAGGTTTTTGAGATTTTTGTAAATATTAAAGGAGTGTTACAAGTTATAATTTTGAAGTCATTGATTGCTTGAGGATGACTTTGAAATAAAAAATTTTCAAAAAATTGTTAATTGATATCAAAAAAAGGATGACAAAAGGAGGTTTTTGAGATTTTGAAATACAAAAAATTTTCAAAAGGATGACTTTAAAATAAAAAATTTTCAAAAAACCCCCTAAGAGTCCGGACTCATGAGTCCAAGTAGCACTACTCATAGGTTAATTGATATATAAAATGCCAATCCTCCCAAGGATTCTATTAAAGCCAAAATAATCATATTGACATAAGTGCACTTAAATGCAAATATCTCATTGGATGGAAAAATCTTTAAAAAAATGATGCTAGGGGTATCTATACTATATATAACTAGTCGACTCGGTACATGCTCCGCACATGACTAAAAAATTGAGAACCCAATTGAGAAAAAAATTAAACAATATAACAAAATCAAAGCATGAAAAAAATATCTAATGGTGTGTAGACAGACAAAAAAAAAATCAATGTACAAAAATAAAATTAGAGCGTGATGAGAACATAATTAGAGGTTGCAACCTCATTAGTACTTAGCAAAAGGATCAAAATTAATTGCAACCTCATTAGTACTTAGCAATATGAATCCCTTTCGGGTATGCCAAAACTGAAAATTATTTACCAAAAATGAAAATAATATTTAAGTGGGTTGGGTTCTTTCCGTCCTCTTTATCACCAATATCTTTATTTGTTCGCAATATGTGTATAATTTTATTCTATCATCCAACACAAAAAGATTAGAACAAAGAAATCTTTAAATTTTTTTAATAAAACATGCTATGTTGGAACCCATGACTTGATTTGCTTCTATATAGGCACTGGTCTCATTACGTACACCATCGAAGAAAAAGAGATATAGAGGGAGAATTTTTAAATTTAAAAATAATTGGAAGAGGGAGAGAAAGGAATCACGAGAACATTGAAGATAAATAGAAATCATATTGTTTAGAGCATTTTCTAATGGTAAATGTGGATTTGGGTTGTGCATTGTTGTCACATCATCACTGTGGAAGGGTTGTAGTATAAATCGACATTCAACACCAAAAATATCTCTAGTGGATTACGTTCAATAAATTCACCTTTTTCCTAATTTATAGGCATTTTCAATTTTTTTCCTGCTTTATTGGCGTTTTTTTTTTTTTTTTCTTTCTTTTAGGTATTTTTAGGAATCATAGGAACCATGCAGTTAAGTAAAAAATAGTTAAGGAAAACTGCTACCTACGTCGCCTATGTTTTCGGCGTAAAATGGCAATTGATGCTTTCAATTTGGCAAGTAGTACTTCTTTGAAGGGCACTTTGATCATAAAGGTTATTTTGGCTCAACCACAACTGTGTATTTGCAATTTCGTGGGAACGGTAAAGAACAAATTTTTAGTTAAGTCAAATTTACACAAATACCCCTAACATCATTTTTTTAAAGATTTTTTCATCCAATGAGAGATTTGCATTTAAGGGTACTTATGTCAATATGATCAAATCAAAAACATCAATTGCCGTTTTACTCTGAAAACATAGGCGATGTGGGTAGCAGTTTCCTTAACTGTTTCTTACTTAACTGCATGGTTCCTATGATTCCTAAAAAATACTTAAAAGAAAAAAAAAAAGAAAAACGCCAATAAAGTAGAAAACAAAAATTGAAAACACCTATAAAGTAGGAAAAAGGTGGGTTTATTGAACGTAATCCACTAGAGATATTTTTGGTGTTGAATGTGGATTTATACTACAACCCCTCCACAGTGATGATGTGGCAGCAATGCACAACCCAAATCCACATTTACCATTTGAAAATGCTCTAAGCAATACGATTTCTATTTGTCTTCAATTCTCTCATGATTCCTTTCTCTCTCTCTTCTAATTATTTTTAAATTTAGAAATTCTCCCTCTATATCTCTTCTTCAATGGTGTACGTGATGAGACCAGTGCCTATATAGAAGCAAACCAAGCCATGAGTTCCAACATAGCACATGATTTGAAGTATCTTTGTTATTTTTTTTTAAAAAAAAATTAAAGATTTCTTTGTTCTAATCTTTTAGTGTTGGATGATATTATTATAAAATTATACACATATTATGAACAAATAAAGATATTAGTGATAAAGAGGACTGAGAGAACCCAACCCCACTTAATTATTTTCATTTTTGGTAAATAATTTTCAGTTTTGGTATACCCTACAGGGATTCATACTGCTAAGTACTAATGAGGTTGCAATTAGTTTTGATCCTTTATGAACAGTTGATGGAGATGTTTTGTTGGTGATAGATTGATTGCCCATGAATCAATGTTGAGGTACTTAGATCAAAAAAAAAAAAAAAAAAAAAAATCAATAATGTTGGGTGAAGTCATGACTCTGGAGAGAGTGAGTTTGTGCGGTAATTTTTTTGTGTTGTACCTAATTTTGTGTTAGAATAAAAAATTAATGTAAAGAAGAGGAATCTCTAATTATGTTCTCATCATGCTCTAATTTTATTTTTGTACATTGATTTTTTTTTTCTGTCTATGCACCGTTAGATATTTTTTTCATGCTTTGATTTGTTATATTGTTTAATTTTTTCTCAATTGAGTTCTCAATTTTTGAGTCACGTGCTCCGCACTGGGTCTACTAGTAATTATAATAGTAATAATATAACAATCCCAAATTAGTTAGGATATATATCCACAAACACTAATCAAACTCTTTATTGCACTTGATTTAGTGTAACTAATGGTGTGTTTTCCAAGTCCTTATTGACATGTAGTAAATTGTGAAATGTTGGAGTAATTTGAAAATATATTACATACCAAACACAACCATAGAGGGAGAGAGGGAGTACATTGATCATTAAGATTAGAGAGAAACAAAGGAGAGATATTATAGGGACTAATTGGTAAAACAGACAACACAACCATTTGTTCATTTGAACTGCCTTGTTTGGCAATACTAACTTCCTCACTAAAAGAGTAAAAAATCTCTAAATTTCATGTCAACTTACAACTTTAATTTTTATTTATTTTTATTTTTATTTTTTTCCATTGTTAGTGCAAAGTCAACCCTGAAATATGCCCAGCCACAATGACACCTAATATTTATGTACTGTTTGGTGAGTCTGGTGACTCTGGTGACAACACAAGAACAAAGTTGAAGCTGCTCTTATTGTATAGAGTACATGATAACTAGAAGGATTTGCTATTTGGTGTTCTTGAAATTTTATCAAACATAAGTGACAAAGTTCTTGTAAGGTGTGATAGATCACATCATTTACTCCAACTTTCACTGCTTCATCAAAGCGCACAGTAATATTTTTCAACAATTAATGCAATTTTTGCAGCACTTAATTCACACTCAAACTTCAACCAAATCTTAAATCTCATTCAATCTCTTCATCATCTCCCTCACCTCTCACCAATTAATGTATTACTAGATTCAATTCAAGAGAGTAAGCCCATCCCAACCCACCCCAACCATCTATCTTTCAATTACTAATATAAATTGCCTAACAGCTTCAACAACTATTTCATGCTCCGCGGTGGTGCTAGCTATACACTGCTATAACAAGGTCTCAAGCAAAGCCTCCAAAGTTTGGTGTGAGACATTTTCATCTTACATTCGCGACACACGTCTCTAAAGTATAATCTATTTCTGCATTGTTTTCTTGTATGTGTATGTATATGTGCATGTAGATGTGTATGCTAGTATTAATTAAAGATTAAACTCAAATGTAGTTTTTTCATGTACCTGTGCAGCGAGGCAATTGAAGGATGAGTCGAGAGAGAAAAACACCAACTATGGACTTGAGGCTGAACCTGTCGCCGCCAACTGCAACCAACCTGTTTGTTGAGTCTCCAAGCCGCTCTACGACAACACCTGCGGGATCGCCACAGAGCTCATGTGTGTCATCGGAGAATGCTGAACCAAACAGCCCGGAGACTAAGTCCATGGTGTTGGCCGGGTGCCCTCGTTGCCTTCTGTTTGTGATGCTGTCTGATGAGTATCAGAAGTGCCCAAGGTGTCATGGCGCAGTTTTGCTTGATTTCCAGCAAGAGAGCATGAGCAAAACTAGGAAGATATAGGCCATGGATGTCCTTCTCAAGGATTTATATTTATGTTAAATTATTGATGCGAATCCCTATGGTTTTTGGCCCTATTTTGTTTGTTTCTTTTTGGTGTCTGGTCTCTATGTTTCTCTAGTTGTTCCATTTCCATCATTTGCAAAAATGGATTGGTCATGCACTTTCAGATTTTGCCCATAAGGATATGTTCTTTGTTTAAAATCAAACTTAACTGTGAAGGATATTATCCTAAATGTCATTTTTTATCTTTTCACAGTCAGTCTCAAGTCCAAAGAAAGGAGGAGGGTTGCGATAAGTTAATGCCAACATAAAACATTTCACTCTTTATGAAATGGATCAAACATGTATAAAAGCTGGGGTCTTCCCACCAAACAACACGCTCTGCATTAAATCAAGCAGAGTAGAAGAGTATGATCCATGTAGCCAACTCAACTAATTTAATTGTTGTTGCTCAGAAGCCATAAGCTTGAACATGACAAACACGTATTGTTGGAATATAATCCCACATTGAAAATATAATAAGAGTTGGTGTGGTATAAAGTGGTGTGGATTGGATCCTAGCATAAGCTAACTGGTTTTGTGCAGAGATAGGCTCCAACCCCATTTGTATACCCACCATGTGCGCGTGTGACCCAACACTCTTCAGGCCCATGAATTTTTATATATTAAGGATAAATATCATTTATTAGTTAGGATATTTTATTTAACTTTTAATTTATTTGTAATTATCTTAGATTTTATTATGTAATTTGTTTTTTATTTGTAGTTATCTAGATCTAATATGTAAACCATATATATATGTGCATATGCACAAACAAAATTAACGAGAAAAGATGTGATCATTCTATTTTTCTTAATTTTCTGTTACGTATAATAGGGGAGTTTACAGTAGAGAATTACTTAGAGAAGAAGTGAAATGCACCAAAGAAAAAGAAAATGCAAAGAACAGTACTGATGCTAAGTGATTTTGAATGTATAATACGATATGATGTAAAATCGGGTTTAAGCTAATAAGTAAGAGTTAAGCCCGTACTAGACCCAGTTTTAAAAAGGGCAGGGAATCCCTGATCAAACCCACTTAAACTTCAGAACCAGGTACCCGTTTTGAACCCAACTTTACATTCATATTACACATGAAAAATAATAAAAATAAATTAACAATGTTCTGATAGTTCACACCAAAATTGTAAGTCTTAAGAAAACTTGAATGATACATACTTATTCAAAGAAAACAAATTTAATCTACATTTTGTAAACATTAAGCCATTAAAATTTCAGATTTTAACTATTAAAAACAGTAATAAGATAAATAAAACTTAAATCAATTAAATTATTTTATTTTTTTTAAATAGGAAAATGAGAACTCAAAATGACTTAATTTGTAAGTATGCTTTTAAATAAATTTGTTTGATGAATCTACCTAAATACATAAAAGAAATTAAATATAGATATACCTACATTTAAATATATTTTTATTATTTATAATTATAAACCAGGTACCCATTTTTTAATATTTTCAAACCCTTACCGAGCCTGGTTTTAAGTATACATTTCTTAACCATAACTAGCCTACTTACCAAAAATTATTGTCCATACCCTTTTCAAATTAAAACGCGCTGGAAAAATACTCTGGGCGACAAATGTTGCTATACAGTTACGTGCAATTTTTGCCACACCTAAAGATTACAACACTAAATGGAGTTAAAAATTCGGTATGTCGTATGCCACGTGTACATACAGGGTCTACCATAAAAATTTTGTATTTGTCCACATAAGCTGAGATATGTACTGATCCTAAGTGATGTGAATGTATGACATATGGTAAAAACTCCAACACTGAATTGAGGTTAAAAATCTGGTATGGTACATGTCGAGTTGTCATTTTTAACAACCCAGATTTTTAATCTTTGGAAACTCACAGTACCTAAGAAATCACTTTCTGTGTAAAATTCTTTTTGATGGCCAAGGGAACTAACCCCTTTCGTGGGCACTTGATTTTTTTTTTTATTTTTCTGGTCTTGGACTTGATATCCACTAGCAACACAAGGCACTGACCCTAGTCACAAGACTCACCTCAAGATCATGCTCAAGTGACATACATCCCTAACGGCCGATGTTTTATTTTTTGATAATGTGGGGTCCAAAGATACCCTTTACTATTCCACAGGGGGAAATACCCCACGGGGACCTTACAAGAGCTACGCATAACAAAAACTAGAAGATCCAAACCTATGACTTTTGAGAGGTACAGGCAAAAAAACAAACAAGTTCCAACCACTGCACCAAAGTAAGAGTTGTCACATGAAAGAGAAAAAACTTGTTACCTTGCTTCATTAGCCCAAGAAACCAAGCAACTCAATAGAGATAAGATGAAAATATGATCTTCTAGCTCTGGCTCTCTATTATAAGCATTCATTTGTTGTAATGGCATCTCCACTATAAAAATTAGTCGACCCGGCATGTGCTCCGCGCGTGACTTAAAAATTGAGAACCCAATTGTGAAAAAAAAAAAATAATATAGCAAATCAAAGCATGGAAAAAAATATCTAATGGAATATCTAATGGTGGGTAGACAGACAAAAAAAAAATCAATGTACAAAAATAAAATTAGAGCATGATGAGAACATAATTAGAGATTCCTCTTCTTTACATTAATTTTTTATTCTAACACAAAATTAGGTACAACACAAAAAAAAATTACTGCACAAATTCATTCTCTCCGGAGTCATGAAAAAAAAATTACTGCACAAATTCATTCTCTCCAGAGTCATGACTTCACCCAACATTATTATTATTATTATTATTATTATTATTATTATTATTATTATTTATGATCTAAGTACCTCAACATTGATTCATGGCCAATTAATCTATCACCAACAAAACATCTTCATCAATTGTTCATAAAGGATCAAAATTAATTGCAACCTCATTAGTACTTAGCAATATGAATCCCTGTCGGGTATACCAAAACTGAAAATTATTTACCAAAAATGAAAATAATATTTAAGAGGGGTTGGGTTCTCTCAGTCCTCTTTATCACTAATATCTTTATTTGTTCGCAATATGTGTATAATTTTATAATATCAACCAACACAAAAAGATTAGAACAAAGAAATCTTTAAATTTTTTTTAAAAAATAACAAAGATACTTCAAATCATGTGCTATGTTGGAACCCATGGCTTGGTTTGCTTCTATATAGGCACTAGTTTCATCACGTACACCATCAAAAAAGAAGAGATATAGAGGGAGAATTTATGAATTTAAAAATAATTGGAAGAGGGAGAGAAAGGAATCATGAGAGAATTGAAGATATATGAAAATCATATTGTTTAGAGCATTTTCTAATGGTAAATGTGGATTTAGATTGTGCATTGTTGTCACATGGTACTGTGAAGGACTGTAGTATAAATTTACATTCAACACCAAAAATATCTCCAGTGGACTACGTTCAATAAGTCCAATTTTTCCTACTTTATAGGCATTTTCAATTTTTTTTTACTTTATTGGCGTTTTTCCTTTTTCTTTTTTTCTTTCTTTTAGGAATAATAGGAGCCATGCAGTTAAGTAAGAAACAGTTAAGGAAAACAACTACCCACGTTGCTTATATTTTCGGAGTAAAACGACAATTAATGCTTTTGATTTGGCAAGTAGTACTTCTTTGGAGGGCATTTTGGTCATAAAAGGTTATTTTGGCTCAACTACAACCGTGTATTTGCAATTTCATGGGAACAGTTGAGAACAATTTTTTAGTTAAGTCAAATTTACACAAATACCCCTAACATAATTTTTTTAAAGATTTTTTCATCCAATGAGATATTTGCATTTAAGGGCACTTATGTCAATATGATTATTTTGGCTTTAATAGTCCTAGGGAGGATTGACATTATATATAACTAGTCGATGGGCACGCACTCCGCACGTGAACCACAATTAATAATTTTAATCAAACTCATGAAAAATTAATAAAACATATTTGATAAAAAATTGAACATTTCTAAAAAAAAAAACCAAAAGTATGGTATGATATTTATACAAAAGGTAAAATGATCATTGTATTTAATAAAATCAAAATAAATGAATGAATGGATCTATCTCGATCAAAAGACATATGGGCTCTTTGCGATCTGGCTTTGCAAGTATTACCAACCCTTTTGGTTGATCAATTGATCTTATACAATGCTTTTGAGGACATTTTTAAATACCAACTGTTGTGGTTCCTCTTCCACCTGCTTTGATCATAATGAAATGAATTAATTCAAACTGATTAAGCACTAAATAAAACAAAATGCACCCTCAAATTAATGAAATAAATTAACAATGGCTAAATATTTTCTTTAAAATCAATTGTATTATTTTACCCACCGTTGAAAGATCCAACCCCACCAAAACATGTTATAAGGAGAGCAAAGACTTCCACATTCTTTCCCCAATATATAAGTGTAAATAAAAACAATAGAAAAAAGAAGGTTGGCTTACTTTTCATTAATTATTTATTGTGACGGGATGATCTAGCTAGTTAAGAAATTTCAACTCTTGTACGTTTGGCATGGTGGCTTGGCCAAGCCTTTCTTAAAATTCGAAACCCACATTTGAGTCGGATCTTCGTGAAACACGCCTTAAACATCGATAACACACATCGAGAAGAACTACAATTAACAAAATGATGAGCATGATAAAGTACTTACAGTGAGAGCCCCAACATTTGTATTACACCAAAAAAACAACTTTTGTAAACAAAATTTGAACATTATGATAGAAGCATATATAAGCTTGAATTAATTTTCAATTAAGAGAAAGTGGGAACAGCTATCAATTCCTTAATTAAAGGATATGACGATTTTCATTTAAGAGAAAATGGGAACGGTTATCAATTCCTTAATTAAGGGATAGAGTAATTTTCAATTAAGAGAAAGTAGGAATGGTTATCAATTCCTTAATTAAGGGATAGGGTGATTTTCATTTAAGAGAAAGTGAGAACGGTTTTCAATTCCTTAATAAAAGGATAGAACAATTTTCATTTAAGTGAAAGTGGGAACGATTATCAATTTTAAATTCACATATATAAGCTTGAATCAAGATGACACATACATCGCTACTTTTACTTTTCAAAGAAATTTTCATCTAGTAAAATATTAGCATTTAAGGGCAATGTTTGAATAATGTAAGGTTTTGGAGTGATTGTCATTATAGTATAGATATAAATATAATATAGATATAGATTATTTTAATTATTTTGAATTTTTATCCATTTTATTTTTATTTTTTTTTGGGTAGGAACATGGCCCAAAAAAATGGGTCAAGAATTACACTGTGCTATCGCACTTATCTTGTGCTAACAAGAGGGAAGTAAAATGAGGCTCTATGTCTAATTTATGAGCTTCATACTGCAATCCGAGCGCATTATTCGCTAGGAAGTCTGCACAAGCATTAGTACATTTGGGGATGTGTTTAATGTACCTACCATCCATCTGATGAATAGTCCGTTGAATCTCCTCGATTTGGTAGTCCATGAAAACCAGAGTATGACGAGGATCCATGAGCGAAACAGCTTCTAATTACTCTGTCTCGATCACCACCTTAGTGAGTCCTTTCTCCTTTGCCATGTGGACTTTGTACCATAACGCCTAAATTTCTACTGACAAAGGTGGATAACTGCCCAACTTGACTTGGAAACCAGAGATGAACTCTCCTCTGTCATCTCATAACAGCCCTACAACGGATGAGCATGTGAGGTCGTTCGTTACTGCCTCATCACAATTCAGTTTTGCCTAACCCCTAATACGGTTTCCTCCATCGTGTCTCCCTCTTAAATTTCCCCTTTAAAACTAGAGGTGCGTGTTCGAGCACCACATCTAATTATCTCATATGTTCTATCTCGGGCTTGAGAAATCATTTCCATAACTGATGCCTGGATACCTTTAAAGACAAACTCGTTTCTTGTGAATCAAAGAACCCAACACGTAACACCAAAAAGGGCCTTCCAATAAAAGACACTTTTTTTTTTTCAGATTAGAGTTCAACCATTCTCTTTGTTTATCACTAAAGAAGTTAGGACGCTGTCTTCCCATCAAAATATTGTCCCAAACCGTCCTTGCTATAGGGGCAGTCCCTAAAGGCGTGAAGAACCGACTATGATTTGCATTACATCTCCTACAAACATTGTAGGTATTAATTTGGCGTTTACAACACAACATGTTAGTAGGGAGGCGATCATGTCTAGCCAACCATAGGAAAGTCTTGATTCTCTATAGACCCTCCCAATCCCATACTAACCTCCAGCTTTTATCATCAAATTGGATATCTTCATTGGCGATTCGCTCATAAGCCTTCTTAACTGAAAACTTCCCAGACTTAATGTACATTCAGGAGATCCTGTCCATTCGTTTGCTACTATTTTGGTGAGGAGTGGCCAAGATTTTGTTGCCTATCTCACTAAGTAGAATCTGTGCAAGCTTTGAGAGGTCCCAACTACCCGATGTTGTGGTATAATGAGTCACCTTCTGCTCTACGTCCCTGTCGGAAAGTGAAGTAGTAGCATAGGGTAGGAGAGAGTCTACGTTTTGTTGGGTTTTGGGGTTCATGCGCAGCGGAGATTACAAAACAATTTTGAGAACAACCCCAACAGGATCCGAATCTGATTCCATTAAAACATGTTTAAACTATGAAAAATTAATCATATCTCAGTCGCAATGTACCTTTCTAGAGGTTAATCGATCTCTAAGACGCTGCCAACGACGAACGCCCTCTATCAGCAGTCCACACATGAACGGCGGCTAAGATTTGAAGTGTTAGCTTCGAGAGATTACCAAACCTTTTATTTCTCTCCAAAACGATCCAGACCATACCAAAAACTCTAAGTTGTTTCTTAAAACGAAAATAGAGTTTTTTTTTCTTTTAATCTTTCGTACTTGTATTCTAACTCAAAGCGTCTATTTATACAACCCTTGTATATTGACGGTTAAGTAAATTACACATATACCCTTACATAAAAATATAAGTGTAATACACTATAAGGACGTTTCTGTCATGAATTTTATCATATAAAATTCATTTTTTGAACCATCTTAAAATCTCGCAAAACCATTCTTAATGTGCGACCCAATAGGCTCATACAACGTTGGCAGTATACTAAAACACATTTTGGTATACAAGTCATAAGCGGCCTATAGCAAGGCATTATGACTATTCAAGTTGTACGAATATCAAATCGATACAACCTAATCAATAGTGTATATAACATCCTTTTGTCACACGATATCCTTTTGATCAAACATAAGGCATGGAATTGTCATCCAACATGATCAATCGTACTAGTCTCAATTTCTAGGTAGACTGAAAACATCTAAGTGACATTGATCAATATCAATTCACTTAGACTAGGCCTTTTAACGATCTAACACATCGAGGATCCACTTTGGATATCTCTCTTTATATGAGAGGGACAAATTCTATCTCGATTACACAACTTCACCACATTATTCACACAGTAACCAATCACAACCTTTATAATCGTCCGGTTAAATACAACGTTTGATTGCGTCAAATCACTAAATTCCTAATGTTGAAGTCTCTGGTAATCTCAAGTCAGAGGACTGAAAAATATACCTATCATGAGAAACAACTATAACTTAATCCATGTGATGTTCTTATAGCGAGTCGGTCCAATACTTTGTTCCCTAACAAGTACTCATGATTTTGATTCGTATTCCTATACGTATGATCATCAATCAAGACTCACACTAGTCTTAATTCATTATAGTTCCCAGTATAATAATCGACTAGGGACATTTAGGATATTTCTGTAAATATCCATGGATCTTATTATAATGTAAACATGCAAATCAATTATAATAAACAGCAAATGAAATCCTTTATTTTATTAACTAAAATGTATTCATAAAGACTGTTAATGGATTGACCTAGGGCATATTTCCCAACATCTCCCACTTGCTCTAGGGCCAATCATTCATGCATCTAATGCCTAATGATCTAACATGACCATCATGTTTCGCTTATGGAAGAGCCTTTGTCAATGGATCCGCAACGTTGTCTTCAGTAGGTACTCCGCAAATCTTTACGTCTCCCCTCTCAATAATTTCTCTGATGAGATGAAAACACCTGAGTATATGTTTAGATCTATGGTGTGATCTAGGTTCCTTGACCTGTGCTATTGCCCCGTTATTGTCACAATACAAACAAATAGGGTTAATAATACTTGGAACCACACCTAGTTCAGAAATGAACGTTTTGATCTAAACTGCCTCCTTTGCTGCATCGGACGCTGCAATATACTCAGCTTCTGTTGTAGAATCTACCACAGTCTCTTGCTTCAAACTTTTCCAGCTTACTGCACCCCCATTCAAAGTAAACACATATCCAGACTGCGATCTAAAATCATCTATATCAGTTTGAAAACTTGTATCTGTGTAACCATTTACAACTAGATCATTTTCAAAACCTCCATAGACCAAGAACACTTCCTTAGTCCTTCTTAAGTACTTAAGGATGTTCTTTACTGCTATCCAGTGACTCTCACCTGGATCTGACTGATATCTGCTTGTAGTGCTCAAAGCATATGATACATCAAGCCGAGTGCATAGCATGACGTACATGATAAATCCAATAGCAGATGCATATGAAATTTTATTCATACGGTCTCGCTCATCATTTGTCTTAGGACATTGAGTCTTGCTGAGACTTATGCCATGAGACATTGACAGCAATCCTCTTTTTGAGTCTTGCAAACTGAACCTATTCAGTACCCTGTCTATGTAAGCATTCTGACTTAGACCGATTAGCCTCTTAGATCTATCCCTATAAATCCTTATCTCTAGGATATAAACTGCATATCCTAAGTCTTTCTTTGAGAAACACTTCCCTAACCAAGACTTGACACTCTGCAATGTTGGGATGTCATTTCCAATAAGTAATATATCATCAACATACAGTACTAGAAAAACAACTACACTCCCACTGACCTTCTTGTATACAAAAGGCTCATCTTCATTCTTAATAAAACCAAAATCCTTGATTGCTTCATCAAAACGAAGATTCCAACTCCGAGAAGCTTGCTTTAATCCATAAATGGATCTTTGAAGCTTGCATACCTTCCTAGAATTCTCAGGATGTACAAAACCTTTAGGTTGTGTCATATACACGTCCTCAAGCAACTTTCCATTAAGAAATGTTGTTTTTACATCCATTTGCCATATCTCATAGTCATAATATGCAGCAATGACAATTAAAATTCTTATGGATTTAAGCATAACTACTGGCAAAAAAGTTTCATCATAATCAACACCTTGAGTCTGCCTAAAACCTTTTGCTACAAGTCTTGCTTTGAAAATATGTACTTTGCCATCCATGTCAGTTTTCTTCTTGAAAACCCATTTACATCCAATGGTCTTACCACATTCAGGTAAATCAACCAAGTTCCAAACTTGGTTATCATACATGGATTGCATCTCAGAGTTCATGGCACTTAGCCATTTATCTGAGTCTGGTCCAGACATAGCCTCCTGATAAGTGGTGGGCTCATTTTGATCCATAAGCAACACATCACGACTATCAGTAATGAGAAATCCGAATCTCTCTGGCTCATGTCTTACCCTACCATATTTACGTGGGCCTAGTGTTACTTGCGGAGATTCAACTGGTTCAGAACTTCCAATGGCGGTTCAGTGTTTATTTGTGATTCTTGAACTTCTTCAAGATTTATTTCTCTCCCACTAGTGTCTTTTGAAATAAACTGTTTTTCCATAAAGGCACCATATCGAGCAACAAACACTTTGTTCTCAGTGGGATTATAAAATTAATATCCTTTTGTTTCCTTAGGATACCCCACAAATAAACACTTATCAGATTTAGGTGCTAGTTTTTCTGAGTCTTATCGCTTTACGTAAGCCTCACAACCCCAAATCTTAAGAAAAGACAAACTAGGTCTCTTACCGTACCATATCTCATATGGTGTTTTATCAACCGCTTTAGAAGGAACTCGATTTAGAGTAAAAGCTGCAGTTTGTAATGCATAACCCCAAAAGGATAATGGAAGATCCGCATGACTCATCATAGATCGAACCATATCTAATAAGGTTCGATTTCTCCTTTCAGAAACTCCATTCCATTGTGGAGTTGCTGGTGGAGTTAATTGTGAGACAATCCACAATTTCTAAGATGATCATCAAATTCTTGGCTCAAATATTCACCACCTCGATCTGATCGAAGTGCTTTAATAGTTTTACCAAGGTGATTCTGCACTTCATTTTGAAATGTTCGAAACATCTCAAATGATTCAACTTTATGTTTCATAAGATATACATAACCATATCTGCTGAAATCATCAGTAAATGTAATGAAGTACTGATAACCTCCTCTAGCCATTGTGTTTATAGGACCGCATACATCAGTATGTATTAGACCTAATAAATCACTTGCCCTTTCACTATGTCCAGTAAAGGGACTTTTAGTCATCTTGCCTAGTAAACAAGATACACACGTTTCATATGATTCCAAATCAAATGAATCTAAAAGTCCATCTTTATGGAGCTTCGTTATGCGTTTCTCATTTATATGGCCAAGACGACAATGCCAAAGATAGGTTTGATTCAAATCATTTGACTTGAATCTCTTTGTATTTATGTTAAAGACTGGAGTATCAGTGGACTTTTTCATGCTTAGAATATAAAGACCATCACACAAATCAACATTTGCATAAAAAATGCCTTTACGAGAAATTGAACATCTATTATTCGCAATAATAAAATCAAAACCATCCATATCCAAACATGAAACAGAAATGATGTTTTTCGCTCAAATGAGCACATAATAACAATTATTTAAAGTTAAAATAAGTCCACTAGATAAGACTAAGTCATATGATCCAACAGACAGGGCAGCAACTCTTGCTCCATTCCCTACGCGGAGGATGACTTCTCCTTTCTTCAACTTTCTACTTCTAGTGAGTCCTTGCACATTTATACAAATGTGAGATCCACATCCGGTATCCAATACCCAGGAATAACTAGTAGATAAATTAATTTCAATAACATAAATATCTAAGGTGGTAGTCGTACTACCCTTTTTCTTCTTTAGATCTTCCAGATAGAGTTTGCAATTTCTGAACCAATGTCTAGGTGCATGGCAGAAATGACAATTTCCTTCATTTTCCTTTTGGTGCTTTGAAGCAGGAACAGGCTGGGGCTTAACTTGTTCTATAGGCTTTGCGACAGGTGCAGCACTAGCCTTGGTAACTTTAGCCTTGCCTTTGCCTTTCTTCTTCATTCCCTTTCCCTTTTGGACCATCAACACATTACTATAGGGTTTCTTGATATTTTGTTCAGCAGTTTTGAACATCAAATGCAACTCTAAAATTGATTTCTCCATATTATTCATATTGTAGTTCATCACAAATTGTGAGTAACTCTTTGGTAATGAATTTAGGATCAAATCCGTAGCCAACTCTTGGCTTATGGGAAATCCAAATCTATCAAGTTGGTCAACATAGCCCTTCATCTACAGAACATGAGGACTAACTGACGCACCCTCAGTCATCTTACAAAATGAAGTTTCTTGACTGTCTCGAACCTTTCTTGCCTAGCTTGCTGTTGGAACATTTCCTTTAGCGTTACAGCCATGTCATAGGCTTCCATTAGTTCCATGTCCTTCTGAAGTTTAGGAACCATAGTTGCCAACATAATGCATGCAACATCAGTAGAATCGTTGACATGCTTATTATGCGCATCCTTCACAGCTTTCGTAGCATTGACTGGTGGGTCCTCAGGGATCGGAGCATCCAGGACATACAACTTGCGTTCATGCTTGAGAATGATTCTCAAGTTTCTGAACCAATCAAGAAAGTTAGTCCCAGATAGCTTATCCTTCTCAAGAATAGATCGCAGTGACAGGGGATTATTGTTATTTGAAGAGGCCATTGATCTACAATAAAGATTATGCAGTGTTTATTTTAGTATAGAGGAATAGACTCCCACTAAATTAACAACCCTCCTAAAACATACTGTTTATTTAGGGGACTAAATCCATATTTTACCTAATTCTATGACAGCTATGGCATGAAACACAGAACTAGATTATTTAGGTAGGTAACAGTTACCAATTACATCTTATGTAATTTTAGATACTTTTATGAGATACATGACATCTTATGTCTTAGCATATTTTTATCTCATCATATGCCAAAAGTCCAAAACTATTTTGATAGCTTTATTAAGTCGGACCAATTTAAACATTTAGGTAACTCTTATCCAACTTATCTCACCAAGATAACACAATACACCCAACTATGGCTGAAACTATATTAGTGCCATCGAGGCCTTGACAAGTGTTTAAAATTGGATGGCACAAGACTTAAGATTTAATAGAGGGATTTTATTCAGTTTTAGTGATTTTAATTAAAAAATGAAATATCATATATTTTATTGATTTGTAGAACCACTAAACAATTTAGGAAATTTTTATGCTATTCACTAATAGAAGAATTTTCGTGCGCTAGGATTAGTTAGACGGCGGTCCCGCTTGCCGGTCAGAGGGCAAATCTCAATTCGAAAATTGAAATTCGCTATAGAAAATCATATTTTTCGTTGATTTTACTATACTAAATTTACCCCTTAATTTATCCAAAATTAAGCCAATTAAAACGTTTTTAATTAACTCGGGCCCACATCTAACTAATCATCTTATCCTAATCCAATTAGGACTTTAGATATTTGAATCCTAGCATATCACCAATAACAAACTTCTCTATGTTTATCTCCTATCTAATAGGGATAATGAAACCGATTTTGCATATATCTCCTAATCTAATTTGTTATCTTATCTTTATCGAATAGAAACTTTATAACAAAATAGATATAACAAGATAAATAAATAATTTCGAACATTAATTATTTATTTTGGATTTAAGATATTTGAATCCTAGTATATCACCAATAACAAGATTCTTGATATTTATCTCATATTCTAATTTGTTATCTATCTTTATCAAATAGAAACTTAATAACAAAATAGACATAACAAGATAAATAAATAATTTCAAAAAATTAATTATTTGCAATTTCGATCTTCATCCAAATAATCACAAACATGTAATTGAATCATGAACTACTATTCCAATCGAACCTAACGGTGTCATGGATCATGGAACACGAAACTCAATTCATTAAAATTATTCAAATTAACCTAACATGGTTACTAGCATGTACGAAACTAATTTCAATTAAATCATGAATATATGTATCATATACACAAAACATGATAATAAATCTCATAGAAAACTTATGTATATCACATATACATCAACTATGAACATGCTTTCAATCATATATGATAAGAAAACATGCAATGAGTTTAATGGAATCAAACTCGAAGGCTCTGATACCACTGTTGGGTTTTGGGGTTCATGCACAGCGGAGATTACAAAACAATTTTGAGAAAAACCCCAACAGGATCCGAATCTGATTCCATTAAAACATGTTTAAACTATGAAAACTTAATCATATCTCAGTCGCAATGTACCTTTCTAGAGGTTAATCGATCTCTAAGGCGCTGCCAACGACGAACGCCCTCTATCAGCAGTCCACACACGAACGGCGGCCAAGATTTGAAGTGATAGCTTCAAGAGATTACCAAACCTTTTGTTTCTCTCCAAAACGATCCAAAGCATACCAAAAACTCTAAGTTGTTTCTTAAAACGAAAATAGAGTTTTTTTTCTTTTAATCTTTCGTACTTGTATTCTAACTCAAAGCGTCTATTTATACAACCCTTGTATATTGACGGTTAAGTAAATTACACATATACCCTTACATAAAGAAGTATAAGTGTAATACACTACAAGAACGTTTCTGTCATGAGTTTTATCATATAAAATTCATTTTTTTGAACCATCTTAAAATCTCGCAAAACCATTTTTAGTGTGCGACCTAATAGGCTCATACAACGTTGGCAGTATACCAAAACACATTTTGGTATACAAGTCATAAGCGGCCTCTAGCAAGACATTATGACTATCCAAGTTGTACGAATATCAAATCGATACAACCTAATCAATAGTGTATATAACATCCTTTTGTCACACGATATCCTTTTGATCAAACATAAGGCATGGAATTGTCATCCAACATGATCAATCGTACTAGTCTCAATTTCTAGGTAGACTGAAAACATCTAAGTGGCATTGATCAATATCAATTCACTTAGACTAGGCCTTTTAACAGTCTAACGCATCGAGGGATCCACTGGATATCTCTCTTTATATGAGAGGGACAAATTCTATCTCGATTACACAACTTCACCACATTATTCACACAAGTAACCAATCACAACCTTTATAATCGTCGGTTAAAGACAACGTTTGATTGCGTCAAATCACTATATTCCTAATGTTGAAGTCTCTGGTAATCTCAAGTCAGAGGACTGAAAAATATACCTATCATGAGAAACAACTATGACTTAATCCATGTGATGTTCTCATAACGAGTCGGTCCAGTACTTTGTTCCCTAACAAGTACTCATGATTTTGATTCGTATTCCTATACGTATGATCATCGTATGATCATCAATCAAGACTCACACTAGTCTTAATTCATTATAGTTCCCAAGTATAATAATCGACTAGGGACATTTATGATATTTCTGTAAATACCCATGGATCTTATTATAACGTAAACATGCAAATCAATTATAATAAACAACAAATGAAATCCTCTATTTTATTAACTAAAATATATTCATAAAGACTGTTAATGGATTGACCTAGGGCACATTTCCCAACAAGTTTTCACTCACTTCTCCTTCCAGAATAAAGTTCTCCATCCATTTTCAATAATCTTCGTAAGGCCTTCCTTGAAGAGAGGTTAAGATTGGCATAGACTCCTCCATACCAACGAGGCAGGGCGCCCTGCTCTCAAAGAAGGTTCCTCATTTGTCAACTTGCAATACTTCTCTTTCATGACTTGGGCCCATAAGCACTCTTTCTTAGTATAAAAGTCCTAACAGAGCTTCCATATAAAGGCTCTATTGTTGTCCCTCGCCATTCTAAACCCTAACCCCCAAGGGACTTATTAGAACACAAGACCTCTCATCGAACTAGGTGGACTTTCCTTTTCACGTCAGATCCTCGGATAAAACCGCGCACAATTTTATCAACTTAATCGCATAGCATTAGAGGGAGTTTTGCAGCCTACATCTGAAACACAGGTATAGATTGAAGACATGCATTGGCTAGCGTCACCCTGTCTGCTAGCGAGAGTTGTTTCACTTTCCACCTTAAGAGTCGTGCCCTCAATTTATCAACAATGCCTTTATAGGTGTCCTATAGCAAGGCTGGTCTGTGATACCATTTTGTTGGCCCCATCGCATTGCGTGCACGGGCACGTGGATTTTCGCTAGTACCGACATTGTCCCCAACTTAACCACCTCAACATTAGGTGTGGGGATTTTACTCCAAAAGGCCTTGGTACTATGAGATGAAACATCCACTCTTATGAACTTCATCAATAAGCCATAGATAACCAATGTGAGACAAAACTTTTCGGTCCACACATCCCAACAATCTCCACCTTGGACCGAAATCCATCCAAGATGGACACACTGCATGATCCGTCGTCGCTACCATCTCGATGGAGAACAACTCGAGGCACACATACAACCATTGACAGACATGCCTTGTCCCAGCTGCACCATCGACTCTGATACCACTTGTTGGGTCCCATCTGTGCATGCATACGCGGGCACATGGATCTCTGCCAGTACCGATATTTTCCCCAACTTAACTGTAACAACCCCAAATTTTTAACTGACTTGTGTTGCACTTGTTAGAATTGAGACCGGCTACGTGAATACTGGATAGTATTTCGAACTTCGGGAGTCGACACCGAAGTGATTTTATGATTCTTTGATTGTGTGTATTAGTATTCTAGTCTAATACGAGTCTCAAGCCGGTCGGGCGATATTTAATTTAGTGAGGTTTCGACTAGTTAAACGGGAGATAAAAACAAGTAAAAATTACAAATAAATGAATTTTTAATTAATTTAATTAATTAGTTGGCGAGACAAGGCGAGACTACGCGCGTTATGGGAGGCGGAACAAGGAAAAACGGACCGAGGAACGTTGTTTGAACGCGGAAGTTAGTTAATTACGCAACATATGGTCTACGGAATAGAAATTGTTAAAGTGACACAACATGATGATGAACAACCATGAGATTTGCATTGAGATGTGTGTGTGTGTGTTGAGATGTGATAAAGGGACAAAAGACCCATAAGGGCAACTGTTTTGAGGTGTGTAAGAAGTAAATTGGAGGGCAAATGGGTCATTTCACCTATTTTACACATATATAAACAAACAAAAACCCTACTTCACTATTCATCTTCTTCTCCAAACACCACCACCGCCGCCACCTCTCCTCTCCTCTATTGTCCCACGCCGAACTGGACCACACCGGAGTGCTGGTCGTCGGAGATCCTCCCCCACTCTCTTTCTCTCGGTCTCGGGTTCTCTCTCTCCCTTTCTCTAGGCTTCACTCACGATCTCTCCTCCCTCACTGATCTCTCGGTTTCTTCATCTCTCTCGTTGGTTTTCCACTCCACCCTCCTCCACGACTGCCCCACGAGCCTCGTCGGAGGTTCCACTGCTCGCCGGAGGTACGTGTTCTCTGTTTCTCTCTCTCCCTCTCGTTTCCTCACTGATCTTCTCGTTCTCACCGCTGTCCGCCTCTGGCCGTCACTGCCGTGGGTGACGGTGGTCGGGGACGGACCCTCGTGGCTCACCGGAGCTCCTATATCCTCGGGAGACCTCTGGACATTGGATACATAGAGTAGATGTTGTCCATTCTCGGTTTTCATATATTAGTTGTTATTTTATGTCTTGCCGGAATATGCATGTGTGGGCGCTCTGCTGGCCGAACCACCAAGCGTGAGGGGAGTTGTCGGGGACCTCTCCATGACCTCGATGATGCCTCGTTGTTTTTGTTGTGATCGATTTGGTCGTGTTGGAACTGTTTTAGTGTCTCAATCCGCGGTAGTAAACGTGAATGTGTCATTTCATGTGTTTTTGTCATCGGGATTTCATTATTTTATGTTGAGTTTATTTCATTTCAAAACTCATGGCATGAATACATGATTTGGTGATTTGAATTCATGCATACGTGAGAACATACAAGGGTTGGGTATTTGTTTGGTATAAATGTGTACCGAGTGTTCGAATACATGGTTATTTCGAGTTATGATGTGTTATGGTGATGAGTCTATGTAGGATTTATACATTTCGAATGGTTGGTGTATAAATAGAGTTTAAAGTTTGACGAATGGTCATGACGTCGTGAATACGCCGCCGACTCTCGAAGTTATGGCGTAACTCATATGCGACTGAGCCGAGCCTAAGACTTGAAATTAGGCTTACTTGAAATTAGGCTTACATAAGTATGGTTATAAAACCCAAGAGAGTCATTGTATTTCGTTGTGTTTTTGGTTTGATTTACCTATTGAATTATCGAGTTGTTCAAGTCATTAAAACATTGGGAAAACACTAGGGTTTCACCTAGGGTTTAGTCAATGATTCGACCCATTAAATGGAGTTTCCAACCTTGTCAGGTAGCGGAAAACTCGGGGATACGCGACGTGAGAGTGTCTACGAGTCGCGATTAGTCAGGTAAGTACATTTGCCACAAGCATTTGTACATTTGTAAGCCAGTAAGAAAATGTCATGTGATTCATTATCATTTATTCAGTTTTGTTATGCTATGTTATTGATATTCCATTCCATTCCTTGTGTGCTTCCCGGCGTAAGTGTTTTGTCTCGAAAGTACTAGGACCTGCACTAGAGGGATAAAACGCGGGCACTTGTGCGCACGAGTGTGTGACCACCCTTAGTGACCGTGTGACACCGAGTACTGGGTGGGTGGTTTCGAGTCCCTCCCGTTATAGCTGTGCCTTCGCTTGTGTCGATGCCCGGGAAGACTTCGCGAGGTTTTCGCCGTTATGCTTTGATTTAGACCACTTATGGGCCTCTTTTGATTCCTTGAAACACACTTGACTTTCGATTGATATCTATTAGTCTGTTTATCATGCATCTTGTCTATTTAAATTCTTGTCATTTTATTACCGCATGATATTTAGACTGCTTTACTTGTTTTATCATAAATTACTGTTATCTTCTTCTGGCATTACATTCGATTTTCTTCAGTTGCTCACCATCTAGTTTGTGACGGTGGGTGCAGATAGGGTGGAGAGCAGCAAGGGCAAGGGGCCCTGCCTAGGTGATCTACTATGAGGATTAGCAGTGACATCAGAGAGACTCTTTAGTAGGTGTTTATACTTTTGCTGATGTGTATATTGTTTTATATTTACATTGTTGGGATCATTGAACTTGGTATTTCTTTTGTGAGACTGGTATCATGTATATATATCTATCAAATTGTACATGAATACCCGGGGTTTTCCACACTTATAGAATTCATCTACTTCCCTTGATTGAGTTATTTTCCCCTTTATTATAATTGTTTTAGTCTTCCATTGTTTACTATTGTAATAACTCTTTCATAAATTACTAAATTGATTAAATTGAAGGCTAACTAGGCTCGTCAGGTTGCCGAGTGATGACTCGGGGCTTGTACGGGTTTAGGCTGGGCGTACCCAATTGCACGAAAAATTGGGGTTGTCACATTAACCACCTCAACATTAAGTGTGGGGTTTTACTTTAAAAGGCCTCGGTACTGGCGGAGATCAAAAGTCAAATTTCCACGTGAAGATCGAAAACCTCAACTTCCTCATTTAAGTCAATAACTTGGTCTCCTTTAAGGGCAGCAAAAGTTGGCGCAACTTTAATTGAATAGCTTGGCTGGTAGGTTGTTGCGTGTTTTTTCTTCTTTTTCGTGTGTAATTATGTAGTTCATGAAGCACTTGAACTTTGTACGTGTGGGTAATGGTTGCATTTGGTTTTACAATATAAAAGAAATTGAATATTATTCTTGATTTTAGTCGATAATTTGAAGACCTATCGACTATCATGTTAATTTTATTTGTAGATCAACAAATTTATCAGCCCATGCTATTGCAAATGAAGCTATTTCTTTCTATGGTCTTTTTAAGTGGCCGCTTGTGCCCCTTTTTTTTTTCAAATGTATTAGCTAATGATTTAAAACAATAAAAACTATATTGGGTTCAACAAAAAAAGAAGGCAACATTTAATTGAGGGAGAAGTGTTATATTGTTGCAGATCTCAACTAATTTTGGTTTGAGGCCAGTTGTATTGATTTTTTCGAGTTCGTTTGATACATGCATCTTGGGATGTGCATTTGTGCAAAATCAAGGCTGTCAACGATTGCTTTTTTTTTTTTTTTTTGGATTTCAACAATTGCATGTTGTTTGTGTCTTTCTTTGTTACAAAAGAATTGTGACATACTGTATTTGCAAGGTGTAGATGTTAGGATCGATAAAAAATGGCATGTCAGGACTTCCTAATTTTTAAATGATTATATATTTGAATTATATTTTTTTAGGAAAATAATTAAGTGATCTAGTTGGAACATATTTGATGTCTATTTGTTGAAGGCTCTTTAGATACACATCAATATGTGTGCGTATGTGTTTCAAAGTGGGAATGGGTTTTGATAATGTTGGAAGATACCAAACCATCCTTTATTTGTGGAGATGAATTGTAGAAAGACTTCAAATCGAAAGCCATGTTTAACTATCTACCACATATATCTCTTGCCCATCTAACCATCTTATCATTGCTACTTTGCTTCAGTTTTAATTTTAATCTCTTTGTTTTGAATAACACAACATGAGTTAATAAGTACTGACGTGATCCTAAAGGTACTTACTAATTTATTGCTCGATATTACTCAGTAGGAATCTTGATTCGGCATTTTGATATCGATTTCATGATTTTTCATTTTCTTTAGTAGTGATTTTGTTACTCTATCTGTCTCTAAATGAAATTTGTTACATATTTCACCATGCCATTGGGCTTTGACTTTTCAAATTCCCTTTACCTTTTTTTTAACTAAGTTTTAGTGAATCTTTAGTGTGCTTTTATGTAAATTTAATCTACAACTACGTATCTAACTGATTTCATAAACTAACATCCATCGAGTTTATATAGGATTCGATGCTTAAATCCTTTTTCCGTTATAGAGTATTACTAATAGGGTGAGCTATACGTACCCCACATTTTGCTTCTTTTACCCTGTTTTTAAATTTTTACTTCGTTTATCCCACCTTTTACTTAATTTTTCAATTTTTTTCAAAATTCTAACAATACCCTAAACCCTATCACCCTCAACTCAACACCCCTCAATCCTCTATATTTATCGGTTTTAGTCATTGTAGAGCACTTGTACTAGATCACCAAGTGTTGTATAAGTGTTTTTTTGTTGAACAAGGTCGGATGTGGTCGCGATGTGTCCTAGAAACGAAAAAGTGTCACCCGCATAATTCGGTTGCACAGGGCTGACACCTATGAAGAGACAACCTCTAAAAGGGTAAAAGTCAGATTCGACCGACACCTCTAAAGATGTGTCAGCCGAATCCGACCGATATTGTGAAGAAAACTCAATTTCAGTTGGTGACGGAGGGATCTACTCGATACCTCTTTAAAGGTGACGGCCCTGTGTGGCCGACACCTCTTAAGAGCTGTCAGCCCTTTCTGTCCAGCACCTCTTAAGAGTTGCCAGCCCTTTCTGTCCGGCACCTCTTAAGAGTTGCCAGCCCCATCCGAACACCGCCTGCAATAAGGACGAATAATGTTTTTTCAAAACTCCTAAAAAATACATGAAAATGACAAAAAAAAACAGTGGGTTTTGCTTAGAATCACTTGATATTTTTGATTCCGTCAAAATTTTGTACCAAAAATGTAAGATTCAAGCCCCAAATCGAAGCCCTAAACCCAAAAACAAAACCACAAACAATACCGACTTAAAAAAGAAAAAACTCAAAAAACTACAAAATCGATACTAAACGAGATGAAGAATGCACCTATAACGTTGAATCGATGAGGTTTCACTCGTATTTCGTCGAATTTGGATTGGTGGTGAGAGTGCAGTTGGAGAAAGGGTCACGTATTAAATTGAAGATTTTTTTTTCTATTTTCTATTTTTTTTGAGGTGACCATTAGAAAAAAGGCTTTTGTACGTGGGGCGGTGTTAAGCTCCTCGGGACACGTAAGTCCACATTCCAAAGCATTGCCACATAGGTAAGTGTGGTTAAGTGGGTATGTAAAAGCATCTCCAATGGGGTTGTGGATTAGGGGTGGACGTAGGACACGTACGATAAAATAGACATCATAACCAAAAAACTCTCTCCAATGACAATATAAATTTACACTGTGGAGATGATGTTAGAAGGCGCGATGCACAGTGGAAAAAAATATTAATAACGATGTGGCATGAATCCACAACCACAATCCACATTCACCATTGGAGATGCTCTTACATACCTACTTAACCATACTTACCTATGAGGCAATGCTTTCAAATGTGGACTCAAGTGTCTCGAGGAGCTTAACACCGCCCCCAAGTACAAAAGCCTTTTTTTTAGAGCCACGCTATGTGCACCTCAGTGTCCTCTCAGGGCACCCCAAAATGCATGTAAATTGATACACTATTGAGGTGCCCTCATAAACAATTGGGGTGCACATAGCGGTGTTCTTTTTTTAATGGTCACCTCAAAAAAAAAAAAAAAATCTTCAATTTAATACGTGGCAATGATAAGCCCGGAATCCGTTTAGTAATCCTGTTCCCGGACACGCATATTGGCGCGAACGAGCTTCTATAAAACAAACACTACACACTCACACGCACACATCGAATACCAAAATATTCATAGCAATCTCAGTCAAAAATCCGATCTTGGTAATTCAATCCCTAATTTTTACACATTTTAATATCAAATCGCGTTCTTGATGTCTCTGATTTCGATCTGTTAGTGTTCTTTCATCGATTGAATCGATTCAGTGAAGAATCAATTAGGGTTTATTAGATTGATATGCTCGGATTGGTTTTTAGGGTTTGGGATGTTGATTTGTCTATGAATCTTGAAGTTTGGTTGTTGAAGTTGTTTTGTTTGATTGAGATTTTTGTGTATTTTGGGGAAATTAGGGTTTTGGAGTTGTTGTGGCAGGTTTTGGTGAGGTTTGGTGGGGATGGCGACGGAGGCGAAAGTAGCGAATGAAGATGCGAAGGTGGATCTCTTTGATGACGACGACGAGTTTGAGGAGTTCGAGATCGGTCAAGGTAGTGATTTGTGGTTCTATTTGTTTGTTTTTGTGAAATAGAGTTGGTTTGATTTGTGCATTGTGATGTATTTTTACTTGTTTGCTTTGATATGGAAAATATATGTTGTTTGTTTTTTGGCCGAGTTTGATTGATATATTGTGAAATGCTGAAATTTGGGATTTTAGGTGTAGAACTTAAGATGCTATATCTGTTGTCATGTTGGTGTATGATTCGAATATTGGCATCAGAAGAAAATTTTCTTTTGTGGGTAAGTTTGTTATGGCTATGCTTCCTAACCTAACAATGAGTTCATTTAGAAAATAGTAAAACTTGGTCGGAAGGATTTATAGAATGGTGGTTTTTTTTTTTTTTGGGATTAGAATAAGGGTGGTTGGGCACTCGACGGGTGTGGTGTAGCAAGGGAGTCAGTGCTAAGGCATTGACTGAGGCAGAGGTCTAGTGTTTGAGTCGTGGTAGCTTCATCATTTCCTTGAGTTGTTTCTTGGGCTATGGGGTTGATGCACCCGACTAGCCCCATGGGATTAGTCAAACTCTAGTGGTTCTCCAAAAAAAAAAAGGAAAGGGTGTTTGGTGTTTTGGGAATAGTCATAGGCTTATGAGAAGTTGTCGTGTTGCCATTATTAGCCCTTATCAAAAAAATATGAACTCTTTTGTGATTGTGAAAGTTTATTGATTGCCATTGCCTAAGAGGTGGATGTTGGCAGTTTGCAGCTGGTTATAATCTTACGGACTTACAACACACTATGTTGGACCCTAATTGTTGTTGCTTGTTTTGACCTCTTTACCACCTCCCTTAGATCTTAGGTTTGCATTTTCGTATTTCATGGAAATAGAATGTTTAATAATTGCATAATAGAAAAAAGGTAAAACCCATTATTTGATCCATAAATTGTGTTTTTTATGCTTTTGGTCCCAATAGATGTGATATGTGATTGAATTATTCCTACCAAATTAAAAGGAAAATTTTATAGAACTACAATTAGGCCAACTATGCTCTATGGCTCTATAGAAGTGAATGTTGGGCGGTAAAACAACAACTACATAAAATGAATGTAAGAGAAATGAGGATGCTTTGGTAGATGTGTTGTAAAACTCGCAAAGATAGAATAAGAAATACATAAATTCAAAGAAAAGTATGAGTAACCAATTGACACAAAGATTAGGGAAGGGCGATTGCATTGGTTTGGACTTCTGAAAAGACGGTCTTCAAATGCCCCCACTAAAAAACTTGACTCAATAGAAACTAAAGAAATTCGACGAGGTAGGTGTAGACCGAAGTTAACTTGAGATGCATTAATTAGGAAGGATTTAAATGGTTTGGGAAAATCACCATCAATGGCACTAAATCGAGCACAATGGAAGAGTTTGATCCATGTAGCTGACCATAACTAACTTTGGATTGAGACTATGTTGTTGTATGCTTTTGGTCCCCCTAAACTTTTATTACTACACATTTGGTCCCTGAACTTTTTTAAAGGTATATATTTGGTCATTCCACCGTTTAAGGTGTTAAATTCCGCTGATGTTGTTAGCAGACGTGCCACGTAGGTGTAGCTAGGCAAAAAGAGTTAAGTGGTTTATATTATTGAACAAATGATTCACTTTAACCAAAAATAAAAATCCCCAAAAGCATAAAAAACTCAAAAAGTTAAAGGGACCAAATGTACATTAATGAAAGTTCAGGGATCAAAAGCATAAATAACTTTAAGATCAAGGAGCAAAATATACGTTTTACCTAGAAAAAATCTTTTGAAATTGTGTTAGAGAGCATTTTGAATTTTTGTGCCTGTTTAGATGGAAGTATGCTTTTTAAGTTCTTTTGCCGTGTTGATGTTATCATTAGCTCTTGCGAAGTGTTATATTTGAAACTGCAGAGATTTTTATACTGTGTAGATTTTTTTTTTTTTTTTTTAATCACTAATTTCCAATCTGTTTGTTATATCATTTAGAGTGGGATGACAAGGAGGAGGGAAAGGAAACAACCCAACAGTGGGAAGATGACTGGGATGACGACGACGTGAACGATGATTTCTCACTGCAGCTTAAGAAGGAACTGGAGAGCAACTCCCAGAAGAGCTAAGTTCAAGGCTCATCAATTGAACACTATCAGTCCTATTTTATCATGTTGTCTTTCCATTTGTCAGACTCAGAATGGTTCCTGATGCCAATTTCAGTTTGCAGAACTCCTTTTTTCTGGGTGTCAAACCAACATTAGTTTCATCATCGCTTCTCGATGCAGCTTTAAAAACTAGGATGCTTTATTGATCACATGCATTGTCGACTATATTCCAGTTGAAAGCGTATTAGCAATATAAATGCATATCATGATCTCTGGTCTTGGGCTTTCCATTGGGGATTTTGAAAATTGCAACAGCCAGGTAATGAGCATCTGTTTCACTTAATGTTGGTTTACTAGAATAAATAACAAATTGAGCCTCAATATTCCGTTGTCATTAGGAGGAAAATGATTTTGTAACCCAATAAGGACATGCAACACCAACACGATATGATTAACATGACACGACACGTAATAAACATATTATAAGTTTGGCATAAGCGAGTTTGAGTCATAAACATGTAAGTACATTTATACGCAGTTAATGAACGAGTCATTAACATGTCAACTTGCTTCACTCGTTTATGACTCGCTTAACACGATTAAGGAATATTGTAAAAATAATAAATATGTTATAATAAATAAATTATTACAAAATTCATCTATTTAACTGTGTTAATAACATGATTTATTTTTTATTTACATACATCTTTTACCATATTTTATTAAATAAATAATATATTATTTTATTTACTAAAAATAAAATAACTTGGGTGAAAGCTATATCGCTCTCTTGGGGAGATTAGTCGGGCGAATCTCGAATACCCTCAGAGTCGTCCAAAAAAAAATTTACCTTTAAAATTTTATTAATAATTATTTATTAAGGAAAATATAAAATTTCTCATGTTTTTTAAAGGGTTTTTGTTGTTGTCTATATGTTATTTGTTACGAGTAATTTTTTCACTATTATTAACACTAAAGACCAAAAATTTGAATGAAAAAGTAAAACAAAACTTAAGACTACATCTCTATTATATTTTATTGGCTATTTAATTATGTTCATTTAAATTTATTTATATAGATATATTTAAAAATGTAGTAAGCAAATTATGAAAACTTAAATAAATTAAAAAGTTTAAATAAAATATTTAATACACAAGTGACACGAATGGTGACACAAATATCGATATATTTATAACATGACCTGCTTAGACAAGAAATCGATTAACATGATTAATAAACATGTCATATCATGAGTTTACATTATATGTATATACGTTACGACCTGTTTACGATACCACACGTTTATGACTCGTCGACACGTTTACGAATTGCCACCCAACACACACATATTGACTTCTCTTAATTTTTGCATTGTGACGCGTGGGCAGGGATGGCAACAAGTGCATATTGTAACATTTGCTGCCTTTAATGTTTGATTTGATTTCAACCAGAACTGGAATCTCTTTTACACTTGCATAGAAAAGTCTCATACTAGGAGACCATGCGACATATATGTACACCCTTGCAAGTTGCATGCCTTCTCAAAGTCTATATATAGCATTGAGCAATATGTATTCGTAACTAAGCGTGTCCAATGGACTTACACTGTAGAACCAATGTCAGCATGCTTACACATCATCTCAATGTCTATTTCACCGTCTCCAAGTAAAGTCCAATGTATAAACCTCATCTCGAATGAGGATTCATTGGCATGTTGAGACGGCAACATCCTAATCTCGAAGGTAAATACGAGGGAGCAGTCGGCACTGGAGACCCCATGGCCACAGCCACAAATCCAAAACTAATGATATATTTAAGAACTGCAACTTTTAGATTCGAAACTTTAGTATCAATGTCAACTACCAACATATAACAATCAGAACCAGGTCCATTCATACAGTTACATTTACTGGATTGTTACCACTCGGTTCATTGGAATATTTGAACTGAATACCAACACTGTACAACTACAAAAATTATCAAGATTCAATCAGCATAACAAATACAAGAAAAAGAGGCAGAAAAAAAGAGCTCATATACAAAACAAGATTTCTCTTGGTAAGTTCAGTCGTGCTAATTACTCCTACCCTTAGTTGTTTAGTTAGAGAGAGGCTTAGCAGCGCATACCAAAAATGGAACCAACTTAGTTACAACAATTCTCTCTTGAGTTCTGGACCGGAAATGGTCCCGTCGCAAGGCAACCGTTTTCCCACTCACTGCCATAAAAACACCGTCAGGTATATGAAAGAAAAGCAGTTAGCTTATTGACGCTTAGAACCTTAAATCCACTGAAAAGTATCATGTTAACATCAAACAATTATATGGGTACATCTGGTAATACAAACCTACAGAAGCAACACGAACAGTTTTTAAAAAAGAGATGCTACCAGGCAAAGAGAGAAGAACAATCGACTTTTAGAGTTCCTGCTCCAAGGCTTGTGGATAAGAAAAGGAAGTTCTTATAAATGCAACAGCAGATTACATCGACAAAAACAGGTGAAGTAAACCTTGTAACAAGCAATAACATGCACAACACCGGACCGGACTAGCCTCAATTTGGTATCCAACTCCATAGTAAATGAAAGTAAATAGTCATAAATGATGACAAGCATTGGGTCAGAAAGGCATAACAGCTTAAAATGTCACTTTGAGGTGAATGTCTCGAAATTTTGTCTGTAACAAGAATCCCTCGAAGATTTACACCTCTAAGGATTATTTGACTTATACACCATGCTGTTACAGCATTGCGGTGTGGATGATTAAAATCAAAAGATCGTGCATATCCTATTTCAAAAGAAGACCTTGTTTATTTGGCTTCTTTCTCCAAAAGGATACATTGTCATTGTTTCAAGTGCAGTGATCAAACAAGCAATGCTGGAATCATATTTGCAAGAAATTGTCCCTAACTCCCTATTGCTAGAATCATATTTGCAAGGCACCTACGTTCATCTTTGTCTGATTTCATAGTCGACTAGTTCTTTTTCGTTCATCTTTTCCTGATTTCATAGTAGACTAGTTCTTTTTCGGTTTGGTTCAAGACGCTTGTTTCTTTCTCTTTTTTACTATGCCACATCACTTTAATCTGGAATAATGCACCCTTAGAGAGAAACAGCTTATTAAAGCAATAGCTACTAGCTATGAGAATAGATGAGTCACGAAAAATGTCTATCAAGGGTTCAACTTGATGTGCATTGCATGATATCCATAACTAGGAAAAGATAGCCGCTTTTTATGAGCAACTTGATCCCCCTACCTAAGATGCCTCGCTGTCATACTTAAGTTAACAAACTTTCGTAACTTCAGATATATTTGGTAGATCCCTTTTTTCTCCTTTCTTGTTTTTGGTTATAATTTTTTAAATATCATTATGAGTTTTTCAATTATGTCTAGTTTGGTGTAGGTTTGACTTTTCCGATACTTCAATGAAATCGTAATGGTAACAGCATGCCTGCTCAAATTCTAGAATAAATAACTAAATACTAATTAAATTAAGATGGGAAAGTGTATATGAGGTGTGGATATGCACATAATTTGAGCTTTTAAAATTACTAGGCACTTTCCGGTAAAAACTTAAAATTGATGGAAAAATATAAAGAAAAGAAAAAAGATCTTCATATGGTATTTGAAGATTTAGAAAAAAGCATATGATAGGGTTCCTAGAGATGTTCTTTGGTAGGTTCTAGAAAAAAAAAAAGTGCATGCTAGATATATAGACACTGTTAAAGATATGTATGGGGGAGTAGTAACGAGTATTAAGACATTTGGAGGAACTACAAAAGAATTTCCCATTGCTATCAGACTACATCACGGATCGACTTTAAGCCCATATCTCTTTACTCTAGTTATGAGACCTAACTAGGCATATTCAAGTGGATATACCATGGTGTATGTTATTTGCAGATAACATTGTCTTAGTGAACAAAACAAGAGATGAAGTGAATAGGAAATTAGAACTTTGGAGGAATAGTTTAGAATCTAAAGGCTTTAAGTTGAGTAGGATGAAAACCGAATACATGCATTGTGAGTTTAGAAATACTAGAAATAAAGATGAAGTGGTAAAATTAGGAAAAATAGAAGTTTTCAAGGTGAAGCACTTTAAATATCTAGGATTACTCATACAAAATGATGGCAATATTGAGAATGATGTGACACATAAAATTCAAGTTGGATGGAAGAAATGGAGTGCAACATGTGTGATCTGTGATAGAAATATCCCTACCAAGTTAAAAGGAAAATTTTATAGGACAACTATGCTCTATGGAAGTGAATGTTGGGTGGTAAAGCAACTAAAATTACATAAAATGAACGTAGTAGAAATGATGATGCTTGAGTGGATGTGTGGTAAAACTCGTAAAGATAAAATAAGAAATACAAAAATTTAAAGAAAAGTAAGGATAGCACCAATTGACACAAAGATTAGGGAAGAGTAGTTGCGGTGGTTTGGACACCTGCAAAGACGGTCTATAAATGCCTCCACTAGAAAATTAGACTCAATAGAAACTGAAGAAATTCGATGAGGTAGGGGTAGACCGAAGTTAAATTAGGAAGCATTAATTAGGAGGGTCTTGAATGGTTTGAAATGCTCACCATCAATAGCACTAAATCGAGCACAATGGAAGAGTTTGATCCATGTTACCATGTAGCCAACCCCAATTAATTTGAAACTGAGGCTATGTTGTTGTTGTTGTAGTATTAGGCTAGCCATGCTTCACAAAATAGAATGTCGGACAATAAAGAACTGACATACAAGCAAATTAAGCATAGAGGAAATGCAAATACAAAGGCGTACATGCAGTAAAGCCTAACACCAACTAGAGAATATAAACTTAAGAAATATATAAGAATTAGAGGGAACAAATTAGGATGGTTTTCAAAATAACAAGATACATGTTATACCAGCTGGCAAGAGTGGCATGGCAACAGTTAGAGATAACAATCAAAGAAGATTCACACAAATCATTGACAATATATAGATGCTAACAATATATTTGATATTTTTTTTTTTTGATTTTCCAGGTGGTGTCCGACGCCAACTGCACCGACTAATCCACGTTCGGGCTCTGTCAGGCCCCATATGGGGGGCAACATATATTTGACAATTTGTTCCAAAATACAATTAAGCGAAGGGAGTAGATTCATAGGATTTCAATAAACACACAAACACATGCATATGTGTACACATTAGAGTGGAATGGAGTGGAGAAAGCAGTTTCATGAAATTTGAATAAATACACAAATATGTAAACATATAATATACATAAAGACATACCAAAAAGCTAATAAAAAAAAGACATACCAAAAAGAAAAAGATAACGTGTTCATACCTATTGTTGGAGCCAGAAGGAGAATAATTTGGTACGACTTCATTGGCAATTCAACAAAAAGCAACTTCAAATCCCAAGTTCAGCTAGCTTTCCAAAGCTTAGAACCACAATTTATGGTCATTAACTTGATCGTCGTTTTCATTGCCAACTTCATCCCCATTGCTTTCATCATCACTGTAAAATTCATCATCATAACTATTTATGTCTAAATCGCCTTTATCTATCAGGTGGGATTTTTGCTCAAGATTTTCAAGTGAGGTCCAAGCAGGAGGGAAGGTTTTTTGCAAAGCTGCTGTAAGCTCTCCCCCACTCCTCTCAATCTTACGTAAACATTTAGACCAATAAACCGCAGTCCCCATATCAACAACCAAGTCAAGTACTGCCATCTCTTTGGTAATATTTAAAATTCCTGAATAAATATATTCATCAGCGACAGTTGCCCTTGACAGAAGAGATGTCATCAAGCAATGATATACAGCTTTATCAGGCTTCAAGCCGGAAAGCTTCATATCCTCAAAACATTTCAATGCCTTCTCAGGCAGTGAAGCACGTGCCCAGCCATGAATTAATGTGGTATAAGTTTTTACATTAGGCTCCACCCCGACTGCTTTCATTTCCTCGAATTTTTCTGTTGCTCTCTGTGCATGGAAAATTCTCTAGTCAGAAATGTGATAGAATAGAAAAAGAAGTTGTCACTTTAAATAATTCATTCTTCAAAAATCACCATCATGTCGCCAGCTTTGCAACAAGCATTTATAAAAGATGTGTAAGTACGGATGTCAGGAAGAACTCCATGCTGCTTCATTTGTTGCATCAATCCTGCAGCCTCCCAGACATCTCCTCTTCGAGCCCATCTACGGGATAATACCACCAATTTAATTGAAGAAAAGAACACAAAGGATGACATAAAAAAGAACTAGAAGAAAAGAAAAATTTTAAACAGAATTTGCCAGTAAAAAGAAACTCCGAAGCATCTCTGAAATAATTCTATCAGCAAACACACAGCTATTAGAAACAATGAGTTCTATCACACATTGGGATGCAGTTCTTACCCATCAATTAATATGTTGTACACAAAGGTATTTCTTGGAATATTTTTTGCACTCATTTCCCTTGTTACTGCTAAAGCACTCTGCATTCTGCCTGCTTTGCAACATGCTTTGAGTAATGCCTCGTAGGAAAACACGTCAAGCTCCAGGCTGTCTTCTTTCATTTTTGTAAAATATTGAAAAGCTTTGCCAATATCACCCAATGAAGCATAACCATGCATGATTGTTGTATACGTATGCTCATTAGGAGTTACTCCAGCCAGTGCCATCTCGTCTAATATTTCAACGGCCTTCTCCATCTAAATGGAACACAAATGAATGAATTATCCTCAGATGTCGAGATACTTCAACATCACAAATACAAGCATAGGTAGAACAAAATATCACAATGTGAAAGGGTGCATAACCCAGCGCCATCGATCAGTGAAAATTAAAGATAAGAAAAAATCATGTATCATTTAGTTTTTTTTTGTCAAATCATGTATCATTTACTTAACCATGAGAAAGATACATAGGGCATTAAGCCATTAACTTGTACAAACAATTCCCACAATTAATTGGAATATGCATAAATAATCAGTGATTGCCATTAAAAATGACAACATAAAGTGACATCTAAGGAGCCTATAGCTTATGAGTTGGAGAATCTATGAACAAGAAGGTACGAACTGTGTATAGCTAAATGGAGTCAGTTTTACATTATAGGCAGACCAAGATCACAAACTATGATTTGCCAGAGACATTCCAAGTAAATGATGAGAACATTATTTCATGAACTAAGAAAAGGATGAACAAAGACAACATCTACTCTCATCAGATCACATGCATGCAAATGTTTGGAAGCCTTTCTACAAGTCTTCTTACCCTTTCTAGCATGAATACAGAGGTGATTGTTATCATATATGACCACATAAAGTCGCCACCAACCAGAAGAAGTCTGCATTTTTTCCTTTTTGTGGCCTCAATTCCTATAGATCCAAATTTTTTATCAACTCAAGTGCACGACAATTCAGTAACGTATACAAACATTTGTTCCCATTTATTGTAGTTCAATCTAGAAAATTATTCTTGTCTAGGCATGGTCTTAATTGTCCAAGTGTTGAAGGTTAGTAAGAAGATAAAAGGCCTCGTCTCAGATTTCCGGAAATGGCTCCAGCTAAATTAATAAAAAATTATGACGAACCTGACGCTTCTCAACAAGGCCAAGAACTAGTGCATTGAATGTGTGGACAGTTGGAATGCACCCGTTGCGCCTCATCATATCAAAAACATTGAGTGCTCTTCTTGTTTCACCGAGTTTTGCAAATCCATGTATGATAGGCAAAAATGTCCGTGTGGTTGGCCTAAGCCTCCGCCTTTGCATCTCTTCAACAGTGCAAATTGCCCGATCCATGTTACCCATCCCACAAAATGCTCGAATTACATTATTGTACAGCACTACATCTGGTTTGAAACCTTCTTTCACAACTTCTTCGAAAATAGCAAATGCATTTGCCCAATCGTTTAATTTCAGAAAACCGTTGATCAACATTGAGTAGGTTTTCATATTATGTTTTATGCCACTTGATTCCATTGTTTTGCTAATATCCAAGGCTTTCGAAATCTTTCCCATCTGAAACAAACAAATAAATAAATCTGGATGTCATTATGGCACTTAAATATCTTTCAAATACAAAGTCATGAAAATACCTTAATTCAATGCAACGACAGTTATATAAAAGAGAAGCAAAAAAAGAAAAGAATGTGTTGTGGAAAACTTAGATGCAGGATCATACAGTTGAAGCAGCCTATTAAGATTTATAAGAGCAATTCATACATATGAAAAGGTTGAACATAATGGCTCACATGGTACAGAGATGTGCTCATCTCTGTCGTATGTTAATAAACTCCTTGACAGTTGAAAGTAATAATCCAAAAACCTTGTCTTGACCAAAAAAAATACCAGCCTTGTGCTTTAATGCGACCAAAGCAAGTGGCGATGTCAATATATTTTATGATAAGATGTCTTCCAACAATATAAAGTTTTGTAGGTATAGAGAACATCCCAAGCCTTTCATTATGAGTGAACACGCTCATGAAACACAATAAGGCTAGTTTGTCGTGGATGAGCACCAATAACAGTTGATCAAAAGAAGGATCAAAACAAATAAACAAAATTACATTGGCCTTACCTTTGCATAAAGATTAATAAGACACCCATAGGTGATCACGGTAGGTGAAAATCCACATTCCTAGAGGAAAATGAACGCAAAATATCAGGATTTATGAGAAGACATAATCCACAACTCATGCTACCAACAATAAACTCTTCAACACAAAAATATTACCTTTTCACTTAAGAAAGATACCACGGAAAATGTCATCTTATATGATTCAATGTGTTATTAATTCTCTGCTTTTTGACCCTGCTATATTTTTATAACACAATTCTCAGATGACTTGTGTCTAAAAATATATTATCCATAGGGTAATGGTGCAATTGCGGAAAATGATAAATTTTCTACAAGCAAACATGATGAGTTCTGACAACCTGAGATGCATGGGATGTGTACCTAAGATTTGTAGTAGGAAAGACTCAACAAACTCATCTCAACCTTACAGTTGATTAGTAGTTTCACCATTCATGACAAATGAAGGAACACAAAAATGGTCGAATTTTACAAGTAACAGGAGTTTGTTTACATTGCTTTTGCTCTAATGCAGAAGCAACAATAAGATACTCAAACAAAAAGTTTTGAAATTTACTCAAGAGCAATATCTAAGATAAAAGCCTGTGATTTTAACTGCTTAAGGCTTAATGCCAAACAAGAGTATCCTAATCTGAATAGGACAACCAAGGAAGCAAAAACAGAAAATAAACTAAAAATGAATAAATAGGCACCGGTTTTCATTATCGCAAGAGATACAAAGTCTAAAATGAAGAGTGAAAAAGCAAGCCCAACATAATAGAAGTAAAAAGACGAGATTATCCAAAAAATGAATCCTAATTAGTAAATTTGGAAACCAGAAAGTCCAGAACTACAGCTGTGACATTTGTTTCACGAATAACTTCAGCCGTTTAAAGGAGCTTTCTTATAAAGTCTTTACCTTCAACCTTTCAAACACGAGTACACACTTTTCCTCATTTTCTATGTTGGTATAACCGTCCATCATTGTGTGATAAATGTCAATCGGAGCATCAATCCCCTCTTCTTCCATTTTTCTCACTAACTCTTCGGCTCTGCCCATATTACATGTTTGACTGCATTAATAAAAATTAAGTCAGCAGAGGATCACGAACATTCTAGTATAAGAGAAATTGTGAAAATCACAGCATGCTAATACAATATAAGAGGGGAACAGCCAGCACACCGCATACAACTATTGCTAACATAAAGCAGATTGCACATCTGATAAAGAAAAGGAAAAAGTTGAGCATAAATCAACGGCTGAACGTACTCACCAATGAGCATAGATTATGTTGCCATATATGATTGCGTTCAAATTTCCATGCCTTTCTTTTGCCTCCACAAACCATTTATCTGCAGCTCTTCCCAAGCAATAAAAGTTAGTTACTTAGGACACACTTGAACCTTCTTCAACCAAACTCATGAAGACAAGGTAAATTTGGTAAAGTCTACCACTAAAGCAATTCGAAACTGACAAAAAAAATTCTGCATACATCTCATCCTAGCTGCTGCACCATGATTTTAACTTCTAATGACTTAACAAACTAATAAGAAGAGCAAGGACATGGAATGGCATCTCACTTCCAGCTTAGAAAGTATACGAAGAAGTGCACATGCGTGCATAACCTACAAAGATAAGGAAATCCACAAAAGTAACCGGTAAACCTAACCAATTTAAAATAAGAAAGTAAGAGAAACAAACAAAAAAATGCAACTGTCATCATAAAAAGTGATATTCCGTCTTTCACTTGTTATCACAAAATTGATAGGGGTTAACACAAGACTCTTGAATTGTAAATATGAAATCTTACTATCATCATCAACCATGTAATGGCACTGACATGGATACTATAGCATAACGCTCGCCCTCTCTTTCTTTTTTCGAGAAAATAATCAGTAAGAAGAAGAGAAGAGATGAGAGGCGGTGGTCGAGAATCAGAACGCCTAGGAAAAACTAAATGAAGCAACACTACAAAATGATATGTTAAGACTTACACAAATGACACAAAACAAGGAGCCAATGAGGCTTATGCATAACTTACTCGGCATCCTTGATTTTGGCATATCCGCCCACAATGATACTATAAGTCACTATACTCAGTTCAATGCCCTCTTCCTTCATTTTCCTCACACAAGATAATGCTTCCTCCATATCCCTAGCAACTGTATAAGCATGAATAAGGCTGCATGAAATGAACCACTTCAGAAAGAAACACAATAAGCCATGTATCAAGCAAACTGATTATACATCCTTTAAAAATGGATCATAGACTCATAATTTCGTCAAGTACACCAGGTTTTGCTCATCCCTAAAGCCATTTGACCATACATAGATGACTTACCTAGTATAGACATGTGATGTTGGTTCTATTCCTCTTGCACGCATGCTCTCGAATGTTTGACGAGCACGGTGCACATCCCCTCGCCTCGCGTAATAGTTCACCAATAACCCAAATTCCTTCCTAGAGGGCTGTCAATACAATTTTTTTTTTTTAAAAAGGAATGAGTGGACTAGATTACATTTAGCTAGAAATAAAAGCACTATCAAAATTCTAAATAACAAGTATCTCAATAAAGTTAGCTACGCAAAATTGACCATGTGATATTAGATAAAATGGTGAGTTTCTAGCTATAATAGGTCAAAATACTTATTTCAAATTGAATAATTAGTAGAACAACAATAACATAGTCCCAAATTAGTTGGGGTCGGCTACATGGATCAAAACTATATTTTAAACAACCACTTCCCTCTTCATTCATTTTTGTATCTTTCACATCTGAACTTGGTTGCATTTGATTTGAAAACAAACAAAACCTTTTTGATAATCCAAACATCCATGCAGAGCAGGAAATATGCAGAGTTGTCATTGCAAGAGCTGATGTCATTAGTTCCAAAGTCCAACCATATTACAGCAAAACGATGGCCAGTTCACACAATTGATGCCTAGGGCTAGTGCAGTTTCATTTTCATAACCACTTTCCAAATTTCCTGTTCTGAACATATCAATAAAACATAAAAATATATATAGAACATAAACAATCTTCCACGTTGAGTTACAAGTTTTTGAATCCACAATTACGAATTTAGAAAAGAGTAGGTAAAAGAGGAAATTAGAGAACAGCTTTTAACCAACGTCATCAAGAAAGAAACATATCAATAGAATATAAGCAATCTTATTTACGTTCAGTGACAAGTTTTTGAAGCCACAATTACGAATTTAGAAAATAGTATGCAAAAGAGGAAATCAGAAAACAGCTTTTCACCAAATCTTCTTTAAAAAAAACTATGTGACCATCATTTTTCATCGTTAGGAGGTATATTTGCTTCATTTTGGACAACCACAACAACAACCAAGCCTCAACATTTAGTTAGTTGAGGTAAGCTACATGGATCAAACACTTTCACTCAGTTCGACATAAACAAGTTGATGATGTGCTTTCACGATACTCCAAATCCTCCCTGATTAATGCATCCAAAGTTATATTACGTCTATCAAATTCCTTTGATCTCTATATCTTGATTTTTTTTTTAACTGAGTAGTTTGCAGGTCGATTTTAAATGTGTTCAAAGTTAGGTGCTCCAAATCATCCCTCGTAGGGCTAGTCAGACTTCAATGAGGAAAGGGTTGAGGCAGTTTGGACACCCATGGACATAAAAAAAGGCCTAATGATAAAATATATCCTAACCTTTATAAGTTGTATCAATTATATTCTAAGCTTTAGAATTTATCAATTATATCCTAACCTTATCGATTTAGTATCAATTCTATCCTCTAATTTGGGGCACTTTTTATTTGTAATCAACTTAACCTTCCAACTTTTCTTTTCATGATCATCCACATTGATCAATTTACAATGAAATCTTATAAACCTCATGTTTATATTAAGTGTATGAGAACTTACAAAAATAATAATTTATAAATCAACGATACATTAATACTCTAATTTAAATTTAGTTATTCATATAAATCACTAATAGTAAGTTGAAAATCATGGGTATATATATATAAAAATGGCATAAAGCTTATAACAAGGTTACCCATATATAGTTGTTTAATTAATTTGACAAAAGAATTGTGTGGGCACATATTATTAAAGAAAAAATGGGCCTAAATTAGTAGAGGATAGAATTGATACTAAATCAAAAAAGGTTAGGATATAATTGATAAATTCCAAAGGTTAAGATATAATTGATACAAATTGTAAGGATTAGGATATTTTTTATCATTAGGCCCAAAAAAAAAAAATGCTAGGAAGTTAGAATGCTATAAGTGGGAACTTGAACCATTATCATTTGTATTGAATAGAATGTGGACTTGAAATATATGCAATAATGCAAATGCTATAATGCATATCTTATCCATTCATTTCCCATATAGTAACACTTCTAGTACTAACTTTCAATTAGGATTTCTCAATGCAGAACTCAATTAATAATTTCAGGTCCCATACCTTCTTAATCCTTTCGAATGCCCGAACGACAGACTGCCAATTCTCCGGCTCTGTCTCGATCACCTTCCTAAACGCCCTACGAGAACCCTCCCTCTCCTCGTGCCATTTCGATCGAAACTCAACCTCATCCGATCCCGCCAACCACCTCCCCCTCTCCTCATTCCTAGCCTTCAACCTCCTCCCATCATCCAGCTTCACAGTCAACACCCTCCCATGAAACTCCACCCCATCAAACTCCACCGCCTTCGCCGCCGAATTCCCTGCCGTCGGCCCCCCATATATCACAAACCCAAACCCCACATTCCTCTCCGGATCCTCATGCCCCTTAATCAAAATCACATTCTTAATCGGCCCAAATTGCCTAAAATACTCAGCCAATTCATTCTTCTTAATCCACAGAGGCAAATTCCCCACAAAAATCTTGCCCTCTTCCCCCAAAACCCTAATTTCATCTTCCTTGTCTTCCTCGACCGCCGCCGCCGCCGCCGCTTCTTCCGGCTGCTGCGGCGGGGGCGGTGGAGGCGGGGGCGGCGGGGGAGGGTTGATTTTGGTGGAAAGCCAGAGACTGCTACCTACTTTCTCTGGATCTCGCTGAATCCTTGACGGATTGACGAGGTTTCTGAGGGGGTTTGTGGAGATTCTAGGTTTTAGTGGGGTGGGATTGGTGGTGGGAGAGGTCTTGAGGGGCTGAGGGCGCCGGATGTCGCCGGATAGGTCGGAATCCGGCGAGGGCTTCGCCGATAAAGAGAGAATTTGGGGTTTTCCGGTGAAGAGCGGCGGAGGAGGTAATGGGACAGTGTGTGTGGATGTGAAGAGGAAGATATTATCCATTATCATTTTTTGCCCACTGCTAGTGGAGGCGCCAAGAGTGGTATTTATACCTCAAACATTAAAAATACTAGTTTTTTTTAAGACTTTTATTTTATTTATTATGCTCGAATATTGTTTTTAGACTTACGACCTCCTTAAATAATTTTTTTTGGCAAGTTATACTTAATTTATCTTATTAGAAATGCTTTGGCAATAGAGAACGTTGTCTCGTGAAACGTACGTATCAATTAACTCAAACAATAATTATAATAAAATATTTGCAACTTACGTGTTATATTTTAGGGTGAAAAGGGGATAGGGTATCATGTGCAACATATGTGTCAATTAACTCAATCAATAAATATAATAAAACTCATAAAGGAGCTAATAAATACATTTGATAAAAAACGAAGATCTTAAATAAATTTCTTAAAATAAACTAACATAATTATAGTATTTTCTGTACATAGTAAACCACAATATTTCTAGAAAATAAAATGATTATAGTTTATATTTTATAAAATAAAAAAAAGATAAATCTGATAAATCTTAACATAGAATATGATAAGTTTATTATGTATATCGTATATTGATTTATTACATGTCTCTATATATAGATATGTAATTACATACAAAATGAAACATTTAAATAAGGTAACACATAATCAACGGAGTGATTTGTGCACAACATAATTATATGAGTGATTTCACAACATAATTATATGAGTGATTTCACAACATAATTATGAGAGTGATTTGTGCATATTTCCAAATTTCATAATATTCTTTAACACTCCCCCTCAAACTCAAAGTGGGAACAACGAAACCACTTTGAGTTTGTAAACTAAAATAAAACTAAACTCGGACTGAATTCGAATTGACTTCAGTCTGGAATTCGTACTGAGTTTAGAGACAATTATATGTGGGGCACCATATTGCGAAGAACGGGTGCAAGTGATCACAGACAAAATCTTCAAATAGGCAGGCGAGACAGATATATCTACAACAGTGTTGCAACTAACAGGCATGACAGACATCGCGAACTACGCTCGACAGAATACAATATGCGGATAACGGACGTGAAAAGCATTGCAAACTACGCTCAAATTAACGGACAGTAACTGATAACATGCGTGACAGGCATCGTGGACTGCACTCTGATCAACAGACAGTGCACGAACGGAACAACAGAATAACTGAACAAATGGAGCAACAGAGTCGACTTGGCAGAGCAAAGACGGTGGAACGATTATCGGAACAGAGTCGACGGAATGACTATCGGAACAAAGTCGACGGAACGACTAACAAAGCAGTCGAGAGTCGACGAATAATAGAGGTGACAATTCGTGTCAGCGAGTCGTAAACAGGTCATGACCATATAATACAAATCCATGACATGACATGTTTATTAATTGTATTATAAACATATCAGTATTCATGTCACATGTTTATTAAATATTTTATTTAAACTTTTTAATTTATTTAAATTTTTATAATTTGTTTACTACATTTTTAAAAACATCTATATGAATAAATTTAAATGAGCATAATCATAATTTTTTATTATTTTTTATAATGGAGATGTAGTCTTAAAGTTTACTTTACTTTTTCATTCAAGTCTTTACTCTTTAGTGTTAATAATAAAAGGAGAATGGCTCTTAACAAATAACATATACTCCTCCGTTTATTTTTATAAGTCGTTTAATGATCAAACACACTTTTTAAGAAGTCATTAAATTATGGGTTAACGTTACTATAATACCCTCCTATTAATAACTTTATTAAAACTTATATATTTTCTTGATGTCAATAAATGATTATTTAAATGAGGGTAAATTGGGTAAAACTAATCTTGAAATTGGTGAACGACTTATAAATTTGAACAAAGTGAGTTAACTTAAACGATCTATAAAAATAAACAGAGAGAGTACCAAACAACAAGAATCCTATAAAAAAACGTGTAAATTTTCATATTTTTAATAAATAATTATTAATAAAATTTTAAACCTAAATAATATATTAAAAGTAATGTAAATATTTCCTCTAAAAATAAAGTTAAGTATGGAAAAGGATGTCTGCAAATAAAAAATAAATCATGTTTTTAAGATGTACTCAAATAGGTGAATACATATTCAAATAAGTGAGTTTTGTAATAATTTATTTATTTACAGCATGTTTATTATTTATACATCATTCGTTAATCGTGTTAAGTGAGTTATAAACGAGTCAAGCAGGGTAACATGTTAATGACTTGTTTATTAACCGTGTATACTCAGACCCACTTATGTCAAACCCATGACATATTTATTACTTGTCATGTCATGTTAAACGTTTCATGACCCAAATTGTCAGCCCTAACGAACAGACAACGGAGCCGACAAAGTTGATAACAGGCAGGAAAGCAAGGCTCCACGCAATCATAACGTGGTAGTAATAATTTTTTTTTAAAACCAAAAAGAAACTTTCTTTTGATGGACGTGCACATAAGTAGAAGGCACCAGCGGGAATGAGCAGCGGGTTTGAGCAGGAACAACAACACAAGAAGTGTTCAACCAGGTTAGTCAAGCAAGGCATGCGGGGGGCAGGGACTGGTGTGGGTTAAACCTACTTGCAGGAAAGATGGGATGAAACATGACATCAATAAACACATACATAAAACAAATATTTATTCTTGTAATGATGCTTATCATGATGATAGTGATGATGGTTATAGGTGATGCAGTGATGACTTCAACCAAACAAAATTTGTTGAGGTTACAAACAGGTTAAAGCAAGCAAAGACAGAGGACAAGTGTCATGCGCATAAACCCACACGGACACGGATGGACAGAATAACAAGGGGATTGGGGTTGAAACAAAGGGAAAACACAAGAAAACTAAACGAAAATCAAACCAATAACGAAGAACTGAATCATGAGATAAACATGGATAGATGGACTCACGAAAAAAAAAATTAAAGTCGATTGGCAACATCAAACCGACGACAATGAAGCTTATGAGAATGAACAAATCGCATCATTAATGTGCACTGCCAGATGTGACATACTAATGATGTGAATAGAGAGAGTGGTGGTGGACTTGATGCTTGTTGCATCAAACACGAACGAATAAAGTAGCAAGATAAAAGATGATGATGCATGATGATATGGTGAACAGAATCATAGACACACAAAACGAAAAGGGTTGGTGGGTGGACGAGCAACAAAGCAAAACAACCATAAAAACAAGAATGACAAAACAAGAACGATAGCGAAAACAAAAAAGTCACAAAGGTGAGAACAAACATCAATGAAGGGAGCACCATGAATCGGAGAGAAGAAACATTAGAAACACAAAAGAATGAGATCAAACAGCAAAACAGAGTCGAGGGAGTCAATCAAAAGAGAAGAGAAATAAGAGATAATCGAACGAAGGCTTTGATAATATGATAAATCTTAACAAAGAATATGATAAGTGATAAGTCGGTATTTATAAAATTTACTAGTTTATTTTATATAGTTTAATATGGAAAGTTTCTAAAATACATGTCTAATTATATTTAGTTTTCGTTTTCAGGTGAAATGGAGTGCACAGTTGAATCTGAGGTGCAAAAATACTTACAATAGAGTATTTACTTGCAGTTAGGGGTGGGCACGGGTCGGGTTCGGGTCGACCCGACCCGATACCCGACGACCCGACTCATTCGGGTCGGTATAAAAATGACCCGCCACCCGACCCGCCAGACCCTAAACCCGAACCCGAACCCGACCCGAACCCTATAAAACCCACAAAAACCACAAAAACCATATAAAACCCATGATGACGCCGGACCCGACCCGAACCCGACCCGACCCGACACTATTATGACCACACCCGAACCCGACCCGACACCCGATGGGTCGGGTTTTATGACCCGACTCGTTTGCTCCACTCATCCCACCCGACCCGCCACCCGCCACCCGATTCGGGTGACCCGACCCGAGTCGGGTTCTCGGGTTTCGTGCCCACCCCTACTTGCAGTGATCAAATACTAGAGAATTTGTCTCGAAATACACACTGCACAGTTGAGTAATTGGAGTCCGCAGTGCCACGTGTCACTTTCCTATTAGTCCAGCCACGCCATCTCAGCGAATCACGTCGCGCCACTCCAGCAAACTCGCCCAATCAGAGCGTGCCACGCCATCGGTCTCTAAAAATTCAACCAATTAACATCTAACACGTGGCAGAACCTGCAAAAAACGTCCAAAATGGTCTGAAGGCGCAAATCACTCCACTAATCATAAAAACAGTTTCGGATGTGCACATCACTCCACTAATCACGAAAACAGTTTTGGATGCGCTATTCACTCCATCAATCACCAAAACGGTTTCGAAAGCGCAAATCACTCCATTAACCACAAAAATTACTTTCTCTTACCTTCATAGACCAATTTTTAAAAGTTCTATATAATAGGATTTGGGGGGATTGTTTGAGATCATCTTCTCTTTTCTTGAAAACTCCTTCATTTATTTTTCTTTGGGTTTTTTGTGAAAGCCATGTCTGGCTAAGCAAATCCTTGCCTTGGTCGAAGGTGAAGCAAGTCGGGACTCTTGATTCATGACATAACTTACGAGATCCAATATTTTATTATTATTATTATTTTAATTCAATTTCTTCAATTTCATTGTTGTTGATTTTCACAAATAGGATTTAAATCTAGAGCATGTATATGGCCATTGCATGCTTCTAAGTGAAAAATCTATAGTCAATTGACCTAATTGTATCCGTAATTGTACTTTTAGAACAATACCAGTGACAAACTCTCACCCGATTGCCGTAAAAACCTTTCAGTTCTTGAGGGTGCAATAATTGCATCTAGGTTAAATTGGGAGCGGACGCGATCTGGTTATCTAGTATTAGTATTCCCATATATGTTTATTGCTGCAATTAGTGTGTTAAACCTTATGGTGGATGTCTAGGGTTATGATTAATTAGGGAAGTGGTTAGTGGCGGATGTCCTAACTATCGAGATTAGGGGAATGAGGAATTTGTAGCAGATATCGATTTTCTATATCTACTATAGGAGAATTCAAACTAATAATTTTTGGGAAAGTTCGAAGACCATGATATGCCATTGAATCTTGATCCTGTCTTGTGGAATCGAAGACCTAGGTATTTCTTTTATTTCTTAGTGATTAGATAGATTAGTTAATTAATTCATTTTCTCTAAACCCCCAATTTTTTTCTTTTTATTAGATCCTTAGAAAAATTTGATGTATACATCTCGCAACTCTGCTTTTCTATGTATGAGATATATCTAGGTAAAATGGGAAAAGTCATCAACAAAGATGACAAAGTACTTTGAACTACTCATTGTTTCAGTTGGAGAAGGTTCCCAAATATCATAATGAAATAGATCAAACAAGGAAGATGACATGGAATCACTAGAAGTGAAAGGAAGAGCATGATCTTTTGCAAGATGACATGACACAAAGTCAATATGTTCTTGCAAAACATAACTTAACAAACCGCTATAAATTAATTTATTTAAATGATGAGAGGAAACATGTCCTAAACGTGAGTGTCAAAAGTGCCAGATGTGATAGTGGCTTCACAAATGGATTGGTTCGAAGGCCATCAAAAAGAAATGAGTTTGAATAATCTTCCTTCTTTACGCCTTGTCCCAAGGATCGGCCCCGTCTTTAGATCCTGCACTTAACAACCATGAGAAAAATAAGTGAACCTCAAGACCAAGATCGCATAATTGACCGACACACACAAGATTAAGTGATAAATTAGGGACAATAAAAACAGTTTGTAAAGAGATATTAGAAGTTGATATCGTTCCTAAATGACTAATTGGCAATGGAGAATCATCAACTGTGTAAATAAGTGATAATTGGCAACATTTCCTTCTGATGATGCACATTTTGACATCAAATTAGTATTTCTTTTATAGTACATTATAACATTTTGTTCTCATAAGCGAGTAATTTATGACATTATTCTCATCATGTTATTTTCTTAATTGTAGAAAATATATATGTGATAGATGTGATTGCATGGTGGAGCATGGAGCGTTGTGGAGATTTCATTATCACTTCATTGCGGATCACAAGACAAATTCATGGTGGAATTTGAATTTGTGAGAGATAAAGCCTTTAGTGCTCAGTTGTCACCAACCTTCCTCACTCTCATTGGTCACTCTTCCACACATTGGACACTTGGCACTCAAGAGAGCTTACTTCCCATCTATAAAAACCCATCATCTCTACACTTGTGAGGATATCCCTTTTCACTCTCCGTCTCTTTCTCCTCTCATTTTCATCTCTTAGAAGTTTTTGCTTGTAATTTTCTTTGTGGTTTTTTTTTGCCTCCTATTATGGAAGGCTAGGTTTTTTAGGGAAAACCTCCCCTCTTCTTTTATGATTTCTTGAGTATTATCATATTTTACTTGTTATATGTGTTCTCTCTTACTTTTCAAAAGATGATTTGAATTTCATATAATATACTATGTATATTGTATTGTTCATCCTACCCATCTAACGAAAGTTGAAGTATTTCTTTTTATCAAGTGAGTCATTTTATAGTTTCTTTTGATACCTTATATCATGCATCTTACATGCTTATATAGGTTTCACATTTTGCACTCACACACTTTAGAATCTTTATTCTAGTTTGATTTTCATTCTAACTACTTCAATAGAAAAGACTATCTTTAAATTCATTTGATCTTAAAGACATATCTTTGTAGTGGGTGAAAGAAATTTGAAAGAAATTCATCTAGTTTTTCATTCTCAAAAAACTGAAGTATCAGTGTACATAGTATATATAGTGTGTACAGAACATCTAACTAACTCAACATGTGACACACTCTAACACATACATGTGACACACTCTAACACAATTACATTGTACAACATATGGAAAGTACATTTATACCCTCATCCTCAACCTCAAATACTCATCATCCCCCCTTCAAGATGGTGCTCGGTGCCAATCACACAAGCCCATCTTGGAAATGAGTGACTGAAATGCAGGAGAAGCTATTGACTTGGTGAATACATCTGCAAGCTGAAGCTTTGAAGAAACATATTGAGGAAGAACAAAGCCTTTTGAATAGTGATCTCTAACAAGGTGACGGTCAATTTCCAAATGTTTTGTTCTCTCATGAAATACTTGGATTAGCGATCAAGTGAAGTTGTCGCTTGATTATCACAAAATAGAGAGATAGGCAGAGTAATATGAACATTCAAATCTTTTAATACATACGAGATCCACAAGAGTTCACAAACTGTAGAAGATAGAGATCGATACTCAGCTTCAGCTGATGATTTAGAGACTGTTGACTGCTTCTTAGTCTTGTAAGAAATCAAAGCATTACCCAAAAAAATACAATACCCTGTGACAGATCTTCGAGAAATAGGACACCCTGCCCAATCTGCATCACAGTAACTAGTAAGCTGAAGATCATCCTGAACTGAATACAATAGACCTTTAGATGGAGTCCCTTTCAAGTACTTAAGAACATGAACTGCAGAATTCCAATGCTGCTCAGTTGGATTCTACACAAATTGACTCAATTGCTGAACAACAAATGTGACATCAGGTCTAGTAAATCCCAAATATAGGAGTCGTCCCACCAGTCGTCGAAACTTATCAGGATCAGAAAGTAATGGTGAAGATTGATTATGAAACTTACAATCTCTGGGTAATGGAGTTACCACAGGTTTAGAATGAGAAAGACCAGCATCATGTAGTAAATCAAGCACATACTTTCGTTGATTAACATACAATCCATTATCAGATCGAACCAACTCAAGGCCAAGAAAATACCTTGCCTGCCCAATATCCTTTATGGTGAAAAGGTTGTGAAGATAATCCTTAACAAGTATAATATCATGATCTGAATTGCCAGAGATCAAAACATCATCAACATAAACAAAAAGAGCTAAAAAAACACTCTCCTTAGTATAGATGAACAAACAAGGATCATGAGAAGACTGCAAGAAACCAAAATCCAAAAGTTTCAATGTCAATTCGCAGTTCCATTGACGAGAAGCTTGCTTCAATCCATACAAGGATCGTTTAAGTCTACATACTTGTCCCGGCAAAGCCTTTGTATATCCTTGAGGAGGCTTCATGTACAGTTCTTCAGAAATATAGCCATGAAGAAAAGCATTGTTAACATCAAGTTGATGAAGAGACCACAGTCTTGTTGCTGAAATTGCCAGTAAAATTCTCACAGTGACTAACTTAGCAGCGGAGAAAAACTATCAGTATAATCAATTCCTTCAATTTGAGTAAAGCCTTTTGCAACCAACCGTGCTTTGCATCTATCAAGGGAACCATCAGGATGAAGCTTTACTTTGTACACCCACTTAGAACCAATGGCCTTCTTCCCAGCTGGTAAAAGAGATAAGTCCCAAGTATCATTAGCTTCCAAAGCATCTAATTCTTTCTTCATGGCAGCTACCCAAGCAGGATCTGAATTTGCTTGCTCAAAAGAAACTGGTTCTATTACTGCTGAAACATTAGCAAGAAAATCCAAGTAATTTCCAGTAAAACATGGATTCACTAAAAAAGGAAATGTAGGAGGACCATCCATAGGTGGAAGAACAAGAAGATTAGTAGATTTTTTCTTTTGAAGAACATAATCATTCATCCAATATGGTTGTTTATTAACACGTGAACTCTTCCTGAGAACAACATCATTAGAAGAAGTAACACCTTCTGTGATAGAAGCTGGAACAACAGTGGATGGAGGAACAACCTCAACCTCACAATCAACATCATCTAATAATACAGGCAAAACAAAATGATCAGAAGACCTATCAAGGCCTTTTAAAGGAAAAACATCCTCATAGAATACAACATCTCTCGAAACAAAAATTATTTGAGTCTCCAAATCAATCAACTTATAAGCCTTTTGTCCTGGTGAATAACCAATGAAGACTGACTTGAAAGCTTTCCTCTCCAACTTGTCTTTATGAGTCTGTGTATTAGTTGCAAAACATAAGCAACCAAAACTCTTCAAAAAGAGGTAATTAGGAACAGTACCAAATAGAAGTTCATATGGACATTTCCAATCTAACAAAGGAGATGGAAGCCTGTTAAGAACATATGTTGAAGTAAGCACTGCATCTCCCCAAAACTTATTTGGAAATCCAGATTGAAACATCAATGCTCTAGTGATTTGTAGAAGATGCCTATGTTTCCTCTCAACTACTCCATTCTGCTACTTGAGGAGTATAAGGACTGGATTTTTGATGTAAAATACCAGATTGAGAAAACAAATTAGCACAACTGTGATTAACAAATTCAGTGCCATTGTCTGTCCGAACAGTTCTCACTGATGACTGAAACTGAGTCTGAACAAACTTCAAAAATGATTCAATAGTGGAGAAAGTGCTCTACTTAGAAGGCATCAAATAAGTCCAAGTGAATCGAGTAAAATCATCCACAATTGTTAAAAAGAAATGAGACCCTTGTAGAGAAACTTGCTTATAAGGCCCCCAAACATCCATATGAATTAACTGAAAAGGAGTAGTAGATTGAATACTGCTCAGTGGAAATGACAATCTACACTGTTTGGATAAGTGGCAAACATCACAAGGCTTAACACAAGTTTCTAAATTTGCAGGAATAATAGACTGCAAATGATTAGTAACTTGTTGAGATGGATGACCTAACCTTTGATGCCAAAAACACTTCTTATCTTCAACATGATAAGAAGTAGTTGCAGGAACAGGACATAGTGAAATAGAAGAAACTGATTGGATTGTTTGTGAAGAAAAAGAAGTAGCATCCAATATGTATAAACTAGCTACAAGTTTGCCCACTGCTAGAATGCTGGAGTTCTCATGATTTTGTAACAAACAACAATCATTGAGAAAAATAAACCTCAAAGGTGATGAAGAGGTAAGCTTACTAACAGATAATAGATTGTGTTTGAAAGTAGGAATATGTAAACATGACTTCAATAGAATTTGAGAAGTAAGATGTACATCACCAATATGAGTAACCAGCTTCGTAGATCCATCAGGAAGAAGCACTGGAGTTGGTTTAGCAAGTATCATGGGATTAACAATCATAGAACGATCAATGCACATATGATTAGTGGCACCAGCATCCACAACCCAAGAACCAGAACCAACCAAAGCACTATAACAATAACTTTGATTGAAGAAACCACCCTCAAATTCACCAGAATGTGCAAAATTAACATGAGCATCTGAATCATCAAAAAGAACCCTCTTCCCTTTCATAAATTTTTCAATACCCTGCTGCACCAAAGCTACTATATTAGCTTCCATATCTATCTGCAAATTTGCATTCTCACCACTTATATCCATTGGTGATTCTAGCATATGTGCAAAATTTTGTTTTTGCTCAGTAATCCCAGTTTTTTTCTTCTCTTTTACTTCTTTAAACCAATCAGGATACCCATGTAATTTAAAACAATTTTCTTTAGTATGCTTTCTCATCTTACAATGATCACAGTAAAGATCTTCCTTGTTCATTGATTTCTTAAAAGTACTTTTCGCAAAGATTTATTTCTTTGGAAAAGACCGATTCCTCATCAAGAAAGCTGTATCCACATTAGGAGCAAAATTAACATTCACCTCTCTTTGCTTCTCCTTATAATCATAGAGTAAGCTTTATTAATACTAGGTAATGGATCCATTTCCAGAATCTGGTTTCTTGTTTGATCATAAATGTCTCCTAAACCCATCAAAAATTGCATCAATTTATCATTTGAATCCAACTCCATCATTTTTGCTGCAACCCTACATCCACATCTAGGCAATGGAACTAAACAAGCAAGCTCATCCCATAACCTTTTCAATTTTGTAAAATACTTCGAAACACTCAATTCCCCTTGAGTGATGGTACTAATTTCTCTCTTTAACTGGTAAAGTAGAGGACCATTACACTCTCCAAATCTTTCATCAAGTTCAGTCCACAAATCAAATGGAGAATCTGAATAAAGAAAAGCATCAACAACATCTTTAGCAATTGAATTTAAAATCCATGAAGTTACCATACAATCAGCTCTCTGCCACCTCTCAAAGATTGGATCTGCAACATCTGGCTTTGGAAATCCACCATTGATGAACACCAACTTCATCTTAGCTCCTAACGCAATTTTCATTGCTCTGCTCCATGTTAAGTAATTTGGCCCTGTCAATGGATTTGAAACAAGAATCATGTGGCGGCCCCAATTTTCCACATTGGTCTGCCACGGGTGGCCACGCGGGCCCACAACTGTTCACGTCACCACCAGTTGTGTCCCACGCCCAATTATCATTAACTTTGATTCTATTAATATCATATATCCTCAAGTTAACAGCGGAAGCTTAAATAAATAATATAAAAATTCATCTAGTGTTTTATTAGCAACATGCCTAAGTGGAAACCATACCAAATATACATCATATACATGTCATATGATCCTCAAAATATCAAAATGTACAACCTATCTCTCAAGCCCAAAACCCAACATAAAACGAATAAATATAAACATACGTACGAGTGGGGCTAAAGCGTCAATCGATGTACTCTTCAAGCTTGCCCTTTCCCCGGCTCCAGACTTAAGTCCGCACTCACCATCACAAAAAGACAGATGACGAGTCCAGAGTGAGTAATCCCAAGGAAGTTCACCAAGTAATTACGGAAATAAAAGTACTGGAATTGAAAATACTATAATTTAAACATGCGGAATAAAAGAAATACAGACAACTGTAAAAGAAAGATCATCGCATGCATAAATATAGTGACGGAACAAAGTACGTGCACATAAAAATCGAGACCAAGTCATACTTCGGGCTTTCCCGTGCACGGCCCATGAAGAACACACCAATGGGTTGACCCTGGACCCTCTAGGTGGTCGGCGTAGACCAACGACGCACCCACACAAGCCTACTATACCCGGGTAGCCTATTCACCGGCGTATACCTAGACAAGTGCTATGACTTAATGGACTATATGGCCGTAACGAAATAAGCACCAGGTGGGGGTGATCTCAACACCGTAAAGACACCAGGTAGGAGTACCCTCCACTACCGTAAAGTCACCAGTGAGAGTGCCCACCGTAAAGCAAAGATGAAATGGAATGAAGAATAAATGGGCGAATTCAAATAAATCAACCGGTAAATACTTAAAGTGAAGTTCAATTGGGATACTACACACCTCAAACCGCACTCCTCGCTCCACAAATCAACCCCCCAGGTCCAATACCTCCAAATCCCCGATAATATTCCCGATCCGATTCCCGACTAAACCTGGACTCCAATTACTATTTTGAGACTCCTGGAATTCATTTATGAGGGTTAATTATCAATTAATAGGTCTAAAATGTTATTTAGACTCATTTCCCCATTTTTCAATTTTTTACATTCCAGTGAACTATTAGCGCGCTAATGATATGAATTAGCGCGCTAATTCATCTAAGTCACTTGTTCATCATTTTCCGAGAGGGTAATTAGCGCGCTAGGTCCTCCAATTAGCGCGCTAATCGCGTCTCGTCCGCATTTTTACAGTTCAAAATTTCACATTTCAAATACCCCATAACTCATTCATTCGATCCCAACACCTCCAAAACTTATCATTCACTTCAAATATATCATTTAAACACAAACTTATCGAATTTAAACTCGAAATCCAAGAATCATAAGAAATTACCCTTTCAAACCCATTTTTCGAAATTCATCAAATCTCTCCCAAATTGGCTTAAAAACACACCCATTTCATGTCATTCTCATTCACATTTATCCCCAACAAAACCAAGTGTTAATTCCCCAACAAATCCGAATTTCACACATCCTAACCCTCATCAAAAATTTCCACAAAACTCAAGTTTATTGTGTCCATACCTTAGATTCTTGTTGTAGGAAGCCCAAAATCACCTTCTTCACTCCCTAAATGGTTGTTCTCTCTCTCTTCTTCCCACCAATCTCTTTTTGATCTCTCTCAAAACCTCACTCTCCTTCTCTTTCTCTCTATGATCGGTCAACACACACACAAAAACATATATATAGTTGACACTTGATCAAGTGTGTGCACGAATCTCGAGAACAATCCAAGGGTTCATGGTCACCCCGTGTCACTCCAACCTTATACACCTAATCATGACACTCATGAACTCTGTTGTGCATCTCGAGAAACATCAACTCGTTGTTGTTTTATTCAAATTCTACTATAGGACTTATTAATTTCCAATTGATTTAGCCCATAACAATTCCTATGTTATTCAATAAATTTCCAAAATTTATGGATAAGTTCACCTTAGTTTCCTCGACTACCCTAAGCACTCGTGCCTCGTGTCCCGTGTCCGCACGCACCCCGAGATAATTCCTCACTCGTCAAAAATCTACATTAACACCCATATTGTAATGAAATTTAACTACTTAAAATATTTTCATCACAATTTACCACAATAAGCATACAAAACGGATTCGTATACCTAGTTCGAGTGCGTTCCGCTCTCATTGTGGGACCTCGACCGTCCTAGTCAAGGCGTCCACATCTCGCAATGACGTCATAATTAACGGCAATTATAAATTGGGCCGTTACAATTCTTCCCAACTAAATTGAAATTTCGTCCCGAAATTTGAGTTATATTAACACTCACCGATAAACAAGTGTGGGTATCTCTGTCTCATAGTCGACTCGAGCTCCCAAGTGAGTCCTTCGGATTCCGTGATGTCGCCATCGAACCAAGACTTTCGTAATCTCTCTGTTCCTCGATTGTCCGAACTCTACGATCCATGATTTCCACAAGGTTGCTCTTCATATGAAACATCGGGACGAACCTCAATCTGCCTAATATCCACCATCGGTCTCGGTCTGTCTTAGCTAACCTCAACATAGACACGTGAAACTTTGGATGAACGCCGCTAGCTCGTCGGCAACTCCAATCGTATGCTCTTGTCCCAACACGTGCCACAACTCGAACGGTCCAATATATCTCGGTGCTAGTTTCCCCTTGATCCCAAACCGCTGATGACCTTTCCAGGGCGAAACTTTCAAATACACTAAGTCATCCACATTATAACTCAAGCCCTCAAGATACCTATCAGCATACTTCTTTTGCCTATCTTGAGTCGCTTGCAATCTCAATCTAATCTGCCGAATCTTCTCAGTGTGGTCAACAACAACTTCAGGTCCAATCACTGCCACATCTTCAGGTGCTGCCCAACAAGCTGGTGACCTGCAAGGTCTGCCGTACAAAGCCTCAAATGGTGGCATACCAATACTCGCCTGATAGCTGTTGTTGTACGCGAACTCGCACAACGGTAAATACTCTTCCCAAGCACCTCCAAACGCAAAATGCATGCTCTAAGCATGTCTTCCAATATCCGTATCAATCTCTCTGACTGACCATCTGTCTGAGGATGATAAGCCGTACTGAACTGCAGTCTCGTCCCAAACTGCTCCTGCATGCTCTCCCATAACTTCGAAGTCAACCTGGGATCCCTGTCAGACACAATAGATATCGGCACTCCATGTAGTCTAACAACCTCTCGCTCAAAAATGATACTCAACTGAGCAAACGAATTATTCATCGATATAGGGATGAAGTGTGCAGACTTCGTCAATCTATCAATCACAACCCACACAGCATCATGACGTCTCGCAGTCTGTGGCAATCCGCTCACAAAATCCATCGTAACATGCTCCCATTTCCACTGTGGAATCGGTAGTGGCTGTAACAATCCAGCTGGTCTCCTGTGCTCGGCCTTAACCTGCTGACAAATATGACAACCTCTCACATATGCACCCACATCGGCCTTCATCCCAGGCCACCAAAATAAACGTTGCAAATTATGATACATCTTGGTCCTGCCAGGATGAACTGTATACCGCGAACGGTGTGCATCCTCAAGAATACTATCGCGTAGTTCCTGCACCTCAGGTATCCACAACCTACCTCTGTGTCTCAAGCACTGGTCCGAACCACTAGACCAATCTCGTGCAACCCGGATCCCGAGCGTGCACAAATTGAAGCGAGCAAAATGTCCGTCGACCCTTCGCCACTCGGCGACCCTCTCTAACGACACAACAGAACACGCATCCGGCAAACGAGATATGAACATCGCAAAGCATCGACAAACACAACACCGTCGCAGCCTCCAAAGAATCCATGCTCATGTGTCATCTCGCCGCAAAGCACGATCGACTCTCTACACCACTCCGGCTTAATGCATCAAGAACTACATTCGCCTTCCCGGGATGGTACTCAATCGCGAAATCGTAGTCTTTCGTAACTCGAGCCACCGTCTTTGCGCATATTCGAGATCCTTCGAGTGAACAAATATTTCAAACTCGATGATCGTGAATAACATAAACCGTTCCCCATAAAGGTAATGTCGCCACGCCGAGTGCAAACACAAGCGCAGCCTAGCTCTAAATCATGCACCGGATAATTCTCCTCGTGAGGTCTCAATCGCCTCGATAAATATGCAACTGGGGTCCTTCCCGCATCAACACGCATCCCAACCCGATCCGGAAGCATCTCGTATAGACCGAGAAGTCTTTCCTCGTCTCGGGTAGAGCCAACACCGGCGCGAAGTCAACCTCCTCTTCAACTCAAAAATGCCGCCTCTGCGGTCTTGAGACCATTCAAACTTAACATTCTTCTTGGTCAACCTCGTCATCGGCGCCGCAATCAACGAAAAGTCCCGCACAAATCGCCGTGTAATAGCCCGCAAGCCCCAAGAAACTACGAATGTCCGCAATCGTCTCGGGTGTCCTCCAATCAATGATCGCTCGAATCTTGTCTCCATCAATGAGATATTCCTTGACTACCAATGACATGTCCGAGAAATTTCACCTCTCTCAACAAAAAGCACACTTGCTTGAACTTAGCGTACAATCTATGCTCCCTTAACGTCATCAAAACATCTCGAGGTGTCTCTCGTGCTCCTCACGAGTCTTACGTATATCAAGATATCATCGATGAACACAATCACATAACGATCCAAAAATGATCGTAATACTCGGTGCATCAAATCCATAAAGATAGCGGCGCATTAGTCACCCCAAATGGCATGATCGTGAACTCAAACAATCCATAACGCGTGCTAAACGCCGTCTTCTCGATATCACTCTCCCGAATCCTCAATCGATGATAGCCGGATCGTAAATCAATCTTCGAGAAAAACTTAGCACCCGCTAACCGATCGAATAGATCATCAATCCTAGGAAGTGGATAACGATTTTGAATCGTCACTTGATTCGAACTTCCCGTAGTCTATGCACAACCTCAAAGAACCATCCTTCTTCTTAACAAATAGTCTTGGCGCGCCCCAAGGAGACATCTTGGAATGAATAAAACCCTTCGCAACAACTCCTCTAATTGGGATCTCAACTCTCCCTCGCTCCGACGCCGACATCTGTACGGTCGGCTATATATCTACTGTGTCCCCGGAACCAACTCAATAATGAACTCAATCGCCCTAGGAGGTGGTAAACACTGCCAAATCGTCTGGGAACACCTCGGGAAACTCACACACTACTGGGAAATTCCTCTAATCTAATCTCTGGTCTCAGTCGGCTCAACCACCGTCCTAAACACCTCCATCTCCTGAATCGTAGCTAGTCGACCTCTGGTAATCGGTAAGTCTGACGCCATCCCAACAAAAGTAAATACGGGAATACCCTCAATATCAAATACTATCATCTTCCCAAAGCAATCAATGTGTGCGCGATATGTCGCTAGCCAATCCATACCCAATAAAGCATCAAACTCTAAATACTCTAGGACACGAAAGTCGACAGGTAACTGGTGTCCCTCAATCTCTACTACACAATTCCGACATATCCGGTTAGGGTAAATCTTATCCCCAAGCAGTATGCATCGAGGACAAGATGTGGATCTAAGGTCTCAACCTCGTAATCCTAAGCGTCCGACCCTCGCGTCCCGATATAAATGACAATGTACCGTCGGAATCAAATAATACATGCATGAAGACATCGCATATAGATAACATACCCTCTACGAGTGACGAGTCGCATCACGCTCTCCGCCCGTATTTGCAGTAGTAGGTGTAGCATTTGCATGAGCCCTCTCCCTAAGCGGCTCAATCTCGTGGTCGTGAAGATGAAGGCGACATCGGACAATCTCTATGTATATGCCCGATCCGATGACACCGAAACATCGTCGTGTATCCCGCCAATCGATCGTGACACTATATGAACCCGAGCCCTATCATGACCTCGACCTCTCTCGTCCTCTACCACGACCTCCTCCATCTCGCATACGCCGTCGAGGTCGTCACCGGTGGTGCAGTGCGACGAACGTACACTACCCGCCTCTCGTCTCGTCTCTCTCGATGCTCGGAACGTCTATCTCGTCGACCCCGATAATCATGTCTCTGTCGATCGATCGCTCTCTCGGTCTTCTCGGTCTCGATCTCGACCGAGAACTCGTCTGCAGACCCGTCTCCAAGCTCACCCCGGTGTCGTAAATACGTCTCGGAGCCAATGCTCTGTCAAAAACACTCGTAGCGTCTCCGCACCGGCCGCAACTATCACCCCACCAATCCTCTCATCTAGGCCTCGATGAAGTAGTAAATCTGTAATCTCTCCGTGTTAGCTACATCCATGGCATACATCATGAGATATCTCGAATCGATCCATGTCTTTGTGACCTTTGTCATGTTACCCCGTCGTAGTCCCCAAGCTGCTCCTCGGTCGTCGCACCTCGGTGGGAATGTACTCATCGAGAAATAAGCTGTCGAAACTCGCCCACGTCGATGGTGTAGAATGTATGTCGGTGTAAGTGGTCCACCAAACCGACGACCTCTCAAACAATAGCTTTGAAATACGCGCCGATCTACCTCGGTGTACCTCCAACATTTGGTGTAGTCGTCGATGTGTCATCAACCACCGCCGCAACCTCGGGATCGCGACTCCGTGAAGTACGTAGGATTAAACCTCATGAAATCCTTCACCATCTTCGCCTCGACATCCTACTCCCGGCGGTCGAAGTCACTACCGTTGCTCGTAGTAGTGGGTGTCACCATAGTAGTCTCGGTGGCACCACAACAGCTCGACTATCTCTATCATGGTCTCGATCCACTCGCTTTGTAGCAACAACATTTGGTGCTAATGCGATCTCGAGTGGTAGCGAGGTGCAACACGCTCGCGCGGTGCTGCTACTTGGCGTCCTCGAGCTACGAATGTACTCCATCAACTCGCCATTCGAGCTCGCTGCAATAGCCGCTTGCTCGCTTGAATCAATCTCGCTGCTCGTCAATCTCTGCATCATAGCTCGTAAATCAGCCACCTCTCTACTAGTATGATCACTCGTATCTCCAACCTCTGGCTGAGTAGTGGGCGGAGTAGTAGGAGCCTGTCCGTCCATCCTAAACTGCACAACCAACGTGCATTGGATCAGACTCAGTACATATACGCGTATAATATATAGTACACAATCAAAACATACGTATATGTATAATTTCCTGAATCTACCCACCTCGCATCACTTCCCAACTAAGACTTCAATCATTCACTTATGGTTTCCACATCTAAGATTTATTCATTGAGGTTATACTATTGTGGCGGTATCAGAGGTAACCATAGTCCATACTTCGCTCCCTAGGTTCCTCAATTTAGATTCCTCAAACCTAAGCTCTGATACCAAAATGTGGCGGCCCCAATTTTCCACATTGGTCTGCCACGGGTGGCCACGCGGGCCCACAACTGTCCACGTCACCACCAGTTGTGTCCCACGCCCAATTATCATTAACTTTGATTCTATTAATATCATATATCCTCAAGTTAACAGCGGAAGCTTAAATAAATAATATAAAAATTCATCTAGTGTTTTATTAGCAACATGCCTAAGTGGAAACCATACCAAATATACATCATATACATGTCATATGATCCTCAAAATATCAAAATGTACAACCTATCTCTCAAGCCCAAAACCCAACATAAAACGAATAAATATAAACATACGTACGAGTGGGGCTAAAACTGTCAATCGATGTACTCTTCAAGCTTGCCCTTTCCCCGGCTCGTACTAGGGTCTGCACTCAGCCATCACAAAAAGACAGATGACGAGTCCGAGTGAGTAATCCCAAGGAAGTTCACCAAGTAATTACGGAAATAAAAGTACTGGAATTGAAAATAATATAATTTAAACATGCGGAATAAAAGAAATACGACAACCGTAAAAGAAAGATCATCGCATGCATAAATATAGTGACGGAACAAAGTACGTGCACATAAAAATCAGACCAAGTCATACTTCGGGCTTTCCTCGAGCACGGCCCATGAAGAACACACCAATGGGTTGACCCTGGACCTCAGGTGGTCGGCGTAGACCAACGACGCACCCACACAAGCCTACTATACCGGGTAGCCTATTCACCGCGTATACCTAGACAAGTGCTATGACTTAATGGACTCTATGGCCGTAACGAAATAAGCACCAGGTGGGGGTGATCTCAACACCGTAAAGACACCAGGTAGGAGTACCCTCCACTACAGTAAAGTCACCAGTGAGAGTGCCCACCGTAAAGCAAAGATGAAATGGAATGAAGAATAAATGGAACCGAATTCAAATAAATCAACTGGTAAATACTTAAAGTGAAGTTCAATTGGGATACTACACACCTCAAACCGCACTCCTCGCTCCACAAATCAACCCCAGGTCCAATATCTCCAAATCCCCGATAATATTCCCGGTCCGATTCCCGACTAAACCTGACTCAATTACTATTTTGAGACTCCTGGAATTCATTTATGAGGGTTAATTATCAATTAATAGGTCTAAAATGTTATTTAGACTCATTTCCCCATTTTCCAATTTTTTACATTCCAGTGAACTATTAGCGCGCTAATGATATGAATTAGCGCGCTAATTCATCTAAGTCATTGTTCATCATTTTCCAGAGGGTAATTAGCGCGCTAGGTCCTCCAATTAGCGCGCTAATCGCGCTCGTCTGTCAGATTTTTAGAGTTCAAAATTTCACATTTCAAATACCCCATAACTCATTCATTCGATCCCAACACCTCCAAAACTTATCATTCACTTCAAATATATCATTTAAACACAAACTTATCGAATTTAAACTCGAAATCCAAGAATCATAAGAAATTACCCTTTCAAACCCATTTTTCAGAAATTCATCAAATCTCTCCCAAATTGGCTTAAAAACACACCCATTTCATGTCATTCTCATTCACATTTATCCCCAACAAAACCAAGTGTTAATTCCCCAACAAATCCGAATTTCACACATCCTAACCCTCATCAAAAATTTCCACAAAACTCAAGTTTATTGTGTCCATACCTTAGATTCTTGTTGTAGGAAGCCCAAAATCACCTTCTTCACTCCCTAAATGGTTGTTCTTCCTCTTCTCTTCTTCCCACCAATCTCTTTTTCGATCTCTCTCAAAACCTCACTCTCCTTCTCTTTCTCTCTATGATCGGTCAACACACACACAAAAACATATATATAGTTGACACTTGATCAAGTGTGTGCACGAATCTCGAGAACAATCCAAGGGTTCATGGTCACCCTGTGTCACTCCAACCTTATACACCTAATCATGACACTCATGAACCTGTTGTGCATCTCGAGAAACATCAACTGTTGTTGTTTTATTCAGCCTACTATAGGACTTATTAATTTCCAATTGATTTAGCCCATAACAATTCCTATGTTATTCAATAAATTTCCAAAATTTATGGATAAGTTCACCTTAGTTTCCTCGACTACCCGGCACCTCGTGCCTCGTGTCCCGTGTCCGCACGCACCCCGAGATAATTCCTCACTCGTCAAAAATCTACATTAACACCCATATTGTAATGAAATTTAACTACTTAAAATATTTTCATCACAATTTACCACAATAAGCATACAAAACGGACTGTATACCTAGTTCGAGTGCGTTCCAGTCTCGCTGTGAGACCCTCGACCGTCCTAGCTGGCGTCCACATCTGCAATGACGTCATAATTAACGACAATTATAAATTGGGCCGTTACAAATCATGCCTGGATGATCCGAATTTTGCAAGTGCAGAGCTTCATCCGCAGCAACACTACTCACATTCATCTCACTATTTTGAACATTCGTCATGAATGGTCCAAGTCAAAACCCTAATCTTGAAATCAAGAACTCAAAACCTAGATTGAAATTATATCAACCTAGATCACTTAGAAGAAAAATTTCTTCAATTCTTGAAGAATGAACACCAAAACAACCCTCACAAACCCCAGATCGAACTCAAAATCAAAATTATTGAATTGTTGAAATTTCCCGCTCTGATACCATGAACAGAAATTTGAAAGAAATTCATCTGGTTTTTCATTCTCAAAAAAATGAAGTATCAGTGTACATAGTATATATAGTGTGTACTGAACATCTAACTAACTCAACATGTGACACACTCTAACACATACATGTGACACACTCTAACACAATTACACTGTACAACATATGGAAAGTACATTTATACCCTCATCCTCAACCTCAAATACTCATCAGTGGGGAAAACTCTTTAGTTGTTTCCACCCTTTTTATTTTACTCTAAGAGAGGAGGATTGGGCTATTGTAATTCCCTAACCCTTTTTTTCTCATCGTTTCTCCTACATTATCAATCAAAGTCACACTACTCCATCACATTTCATCTCTTACTTTAACTTTTCACTCTCACTTTGTGGCAAGCCTTAGTTGTAGGAACCCACCAAATCTTTTGTGGTTCGACCTTGGGACTCCCCTGCAAGTTTATTAATTGTGTTTACTATATCAATAGCCCTAATTGCACTCTAATTTGTTGCATGAGCTGTGTTATGTCTAGGGTATACTTTATGTTGCATTTTTATTTAAGAATTAAATTAGTCAATTTTGGTAACTAAATCAGTTTTAGTTAAGAAGAGATTTCAGTTTTGGTGACTAAATCAGTTTTGGACCTTCTCCAAATTTATTGCTTTATGTGAATGATCTTTTGTCGGCTAATCCGTTTCAACGCTAATTGTTGTTGGTGGCTTGGACTTCAACACATTTATGTTCAGCTTTGGATACTTTTTCAAGGGCTCTTTCGATTCCTCTTCATCAATATTTTTCATTGACAGTAAATCACAGTTATGAGGTGTAAATTAAGTTTTAGTATTAAAATAGTGGTAAAAAATAGAGTCGCAATATGTGCACCCCAGTCATCACTTAGGGCACCCCTGAGTTAGATGAAAATTTCCTTATTCATAAATGTGAGGTATCCCAGCACCAAATCTTTTTCCTCACTCTTTCCCATTAAAAATTGACGCCTCAATCCACCAAATCTCTTCATTTTCTTGCTCGTTTACCCCTCAATTTGTTGTTTTTAGGGTTGTGTGAGTGTTTGCGGTGTTTTTAGGGTGAGAGTTTATATGATGACTTGTGGTAGATGGGTCGATGTTGAATCGTATTGAGTTTGAGGGTGTTTTTCGTTGAGTTTGTTGTTTCTTTATCTCGTGTTGTTGTTGTCTTTCATAGGAATGTACCCATCATTGAGTTCAACCACAATCCTGTAATGTTCAGCCACACAGAGTCGAGACTATTGAGTAAGACTCGGAATTGCATGAACGAGACTCTGCAGTACATCTCGGTACCTTGTAATCGATCTAACATGTAACCTATTAATTTCACAATGGGTTTGATTATCAATGAGACCGAGACATAAGAGGATATCTCGTTTGTTGGTAACCGAGACATCCTCTTATGTCTCGGTCATGTGCGTCCGACACTTTCATGTACGTGATACATTTTTTAGAACGCAGGAAACCCTAAACACAAAAAGGTCAAAACACACCAAAACCAATGCTTCCAACCATCAAAAATTAAAAAATAGATAGATACCAATCTTGTATGCACTCTTTGATCCAAGAACGTCGTATCCGACCGTCGACAAAGATGACAGAATTGGTTGGAGCACAAGGGTGGTAGAGTTCGGTGATCACACATCAAAACGGGGTGGTGGGGTGCCCAAAGTTGTGTTTTTTGTTTTTGTTGTGGATTTTTGTTGGAGGGCATAAGAGTCATTACACATACAATTGAAAAAAATGGGGTGCTCTGAGTGATGCCTGGAGTGCAAATAGCGTGGCTCAAAAAATATTAAAAAGAAAACAATAATTAATGGATGAAGACACTTTTAAATCATTAGACTATTGCATGTTATGCATGTATTATGTAACAAATACTAAAAAGATTTTAATTGATTAGTAATGTAAATGTATATGTGAAGACCTTATAAATATTTGGTTTAAAACTCAAAAAACTTATTCACTTACTTCTTACTTGACAAAAGATATAACATCGTCTTTTTGAAAGCATTCAATTTTCTTAACTTGTATCTTCTCCTTCATGATTTTCAAATTTTTCAACTTTTGGGACTTCGATCTCCGTCTCTACCAACAAAATGAGGAAGTATATGCTTACTAGATTTGTTTCGTCTTTGTATACTCTGCGTGTATATAAATAAGATGACACTTACTTATAAGCGAGCTGAAGCACTTTGATGAAAGTAATGGATTTCGCTAATTGAATAGGGTAAGTCATTTTGATGAAAGTAATAATTTTGCTAATTGAATAGCTTAGGCCGTTTTGATTAAAATAAGCACTTCGCTATTTTTATTTTTGTAAACAACATATCTGACATATATAGTTATTTTATTTATACACATGGCATGTCATGAACTCTACCTTACTAATTTGCACTTGCATCTAATGCATATTTAATTAGCATAATCTCCAAAAGTAAATACTACTGAGAAATTAGAGTAGTTACATCAATTGTGACTAACAAATTTTTTTTTTTTCTTGGTGACCGAAGCAACGATGGACGATAGATGGGAAAAGAATTAACGAGAGGTTGAAGCACATTTTTTATTGACGCTTGATTAATTGATAGTTCTCAACCTTTCCTTATTTTGTCCTTTACTGTGGATTGGATCATGAACTTACATAGTTGGTTCATCAATTTTTTTTTATTTTTTTTATTTTTTTTTTTTTATTTTTTTTTTTTTTTATGAAAGTAAGTTGTGTAGATTGTCAAAAAATGTACATCAAGATTGTCCAGGCCATTGGAGCATGCTCAGACCAATTAAGCACCAGGGACATATAAGACTAATCAGGCTTGCCTAGATACCCAACAAAACAAAACTTAAAGTGATACTAAAGATGATGAATTATACAATATTTTCTGAGGTTGATTTTCTTTCGTTGTTAGTAATGAATGAATGTAAAACCCGAGGAAAGTTATTTATTCAACAGTCAAATTGCACAAGAAGTGCAGATACGATATGCTTCATGTGCTGTGACTCTGAAGTTGCTATCTACACTATGAACAGTTGATCAGCATTGGCGCGAACTCTATGGTGAGCTGAGCATGATCAGACAAAGAGTAATAATCAGGCCATACTCCTTTCTCAACTTCAGGAGGGTAGAGTGCGGCCTTCTTAACATCGAAAGCAATAGTTGTCGAAATCTTGGACTTCCTAGGTGAGGATGGAGTGTCGTGTTCTCTCTGCTACATTTTCACAAAAGCATATAAAGTGAGCCTACGTTGTCTCAAGCGTATCGCAAAGAAACGGAAAACATAGTAAACAAGTCAAAAAACCTGGCTCGAATTGAGTTCCGAAAGATCAACAATTCCATCTCCATTTGTGTCAATGCAGTTCCAGAAATCCTTCATTTCTTCGCTAGTTATGCCATCACGAAGGTCACTGGTTAAGCCTGCCTAATAAATCAAAAGCACCCTTTATTAATCATCATAAAATTCATCGACAAGAATCATATCATAAGAGATGTTAGTTGTTCAGGATCCATATTATCAAAGTCGACGCAGAAGATACCTGTGTAAGAGCTTGGCAAAACTGTGAATAGGTGATGTGATTTTTGTTCTTAAAATCATAGACAATGTCTGGTATTCGAGCAGCTCCATTTGATTCTTTCTTGATAAAACTCTACAAATAGACACCATTCAATATTGATGATATGTAGATAATATTGATGCCAAAGAATATAGAAATGAATTTACAAACCTTAATGTTTCCAAATAGAGATTCTACAAAGCTCTCAGTCAATGATTTTCTAGCATCTGTGGGATTAAGAAGCCATATAAAATCCACCCCACATATATTTCCTCTGTGGTTCCGATGACTGATCCACTGCAAAGTTAGAGCCAAGCAACAAAATATTAGTTGCTCCTGAGCCCCCTCTCACTCCCAGAAGAAATAATGTAGATAAGAGAGTTCTCAAACCTTGTGAGCATCGGCATCATTATCGGTGTAACAATGAACAATATCATAAGATGACTCAAAGCCTTGGGAACGCAGAAATTTATAGACATTTCCCTTTTTACTTCCATTCCAATCCCTAAAGAAGAATGCCGATGAAGATATTAATCTACAAACGAAATTTCAGTCCAAAACTAGGTACCTTTTATTCGTTAGGAAACCAGACTTACCCACAAAGTATGATTGGCACTTGCGGGAGCTGGTATTCTTCACAATATGTTTTAATATATCGCAAAATTCTGTAAACCTATTAAAAGAAAAGATAAGAGACAAATAATAGTGAGCACTTGATGGAAGGCAGAAGCCAAATAATGCAGCAAACATGTCTGTCAAAGCGCGCACGGGCAGAGAAAGGTGAAACCAAAAAAAATATATAAAAACTGGGAAACATGCAACCACCTGCAGTAGGCGTCGCAGGCAGTAAGCGGCATTGTGAGGGAACAACAAATGCGTGTTTACAAGGAGTGCTTCTTTCCTTACGTTTAAGCTTCGGCTTTGAGAAAAATTCACAAGATCAAGGTGTAAGAGCTGCGAGACACGGTCACCAAAATCATTGAATACTAACTCCTTGTAGTTCAAAACTTTGAACTGATCTTGCTTGATGGCAGTTAGAAGCCCTGAAAACAAGGACATTATATAGGTAAGTGCAGCAGTTTGTACACATTACGTACAATAGTACAACTACCTCCACTCATACTGTAAAGATAATTTGAGTAACAAGTCGTCTCCACCTCAAGTAGATTAACTAACAGACAAGCTAAGCACAGATTTCACAGTGTGAACCATTTTGAAAAAAAAAATGGTTTCATTCTACTTTTTCATTTGAACTTAGTGAATTGCTATTAGAGGTGCAAAAAAGATTGATATTACAAGAAGCAAGCAGACAAAGTCGGTCTCCATAGTATCAAAGAGCACAGCCATGCAATAAGCCTAATTCAACATAATAGTAATTTAAGATCAACATAAAATAGGTAATGGCCTTTTGAAGGAATCCTATGAACATAATATGAACATTGAAGATGATGCGACTCAATTACCAATTAATTTTTCTGATTGCAAATTCCTCACATTGATGAAACTTCCCTTAACCATTCTACTGTTATAACTAATAGTAGTCTTCTTCTTACCAAAGCTTTCATTCCCATTCAAGGAATAGAAACATTGGACTGCACTATTTTTTCCTTAAGGACCAATAAGAAAACCGAATTATACTTTACAACAAAAGCAAAGCCTCGACTCCAAATTATTTGGGGCCAGCTACATGAATCGAACTCTTCTAATCCATTAGATTTAATGCAGATGCCGCAGAGTGAAATTGAAACTTTAAACAAGGAAACCATACCATCGCCGCGGTTGTTAGTCCGTGCAAGCTTGTAAGTCGCATAACCAGCATCCCCAAGTCGCCTCTCATACATACCCGCAAGCTCTGCATTCCCAATCCAAAACTCCTGCACAATTACACCCAACATATCAAAACACCCCCAAAAAACATTTTTTTTAATATCTTTTGGTATCCCGACGAGCCCTAACTATTCTCACGAGACCCTGGAGCAATCGGCATGAGCATACCCAATAGCCCAAACAATTTTGACGCAGCGGGGATTTGAACCTGGGACTGTGCGTGCGCCTAACCCGCACAATCCCATGTTCGCCCTTCCCGTTGGACCAACCCATCCGGATTCAAAAAAAAGTTTATTCAAACACCTCATCTACAATAACACAATCTTGATCAAATAAAAAATCATACAAACCTGCAAACATACAATTGAAGACTTCAAAGGCAGCAATTTTTCCAAAATCCCTTCATTCCTACCAATCCAACACTCCCTAATCTCGCTCTCTCTTGCCTAACAAATTCAAGGGTACCCACAAATCAGATCAAACAACCAAAATTCAAAAAACCCACATCAATTTAACCACCAACAGCCTCACCTGACCGTTCAATCGCTTGTAAATTGGCGCAAGAATGTTGAAAGTAGTACAAGCAACAGCTGTAGTAGCACAGCTTGAACTCAAACTCCGAGTCAGGGACTCTTCATTTGCGACGCTTACAGAGCACAATTGGGCAGTGCCCATCACAGCTCTATGGTTGAAGATCTTCGATAGGAGGGCAAAGGGGGGTTTGATCGATGTGGGTTTTGGTCTGCACTGCAGAATCTTCGATGCCCCACTAACCGACATTGTTGTGGTGCTATCTTTTATGGGAAAAATTGTTCAGAACTGACGGGTTGGTGAGTGACGCGTTGTTGGGAAAGTTGTCCACTTGGACAAACAAGCCAGAGATAGATAACAAACTGTAAAGTATTTTGATCGAGATAGAGATGCGGACAAGTCCGTCCCTCCCTTGACCAGATTTCTGAAGGTCAGGATGATGCGTCAAGTTTGAATTGAGAATGGAAAAACTTTTAAAATTAGCTAAAACTAGAGGCCGCTCTTGTAGTTTAACATTCCTTGAGCCGAAAATTAGCTAATAATAATAATAATAGAAAAAAAAAACAGACGTGTAGATGAGTTTTGAAATTGGGTTTTATATTTATTTTTGATAAACTAAGTTTTCTTATGCTGAACCACGTTAGATATAGGATCAATCATATAAAATGATGACAATATTTTTAAATAATTTTTTTTGAATAAAATGATGGTAATATTGTCTAAGCATCTCTACTGAAATGGTAGAGACATTACTTACTAAAAGATAAAGTTTTGGGGGTCGTGGTTTGACTCCCACTGAAGTTAAAATAAAAAAATGATGGTAATATTGAGAATAATGTCATATATAGAATTCAAAGTGGATAGAAGAAATTAAAAAGAGCAATAGGTATGATTTTTTATTAATATATTTCTACCAAATTAAAAGAAAAAACTTATAAAACCGCAATTAAGCTAACTATATTTTATGAAAGACTGATGCGAATGTTCAACGGTAAAAAAAAAAAAAAATACATAAAATAAAATGTAGCGAAAATGATGCTCATGTGGAGTTTCAATTCTTTCGCAAAATTTACTCCTTTCATAAGTGAAAGCTTTGATCAAGTTCCACATTGGACAACATGATATCATAAGATTGTGGTGTTTCTACTCTACTCAAAATAATAAGGGTAGCACTATGTGCAAGCCACATAAATGTAAGGGCAAGTCACACACTGAGAGCACCCCTTTCAATTTATAAAGGCACCCCAATGTAATGTTTTCTTTCCTAAATACCTTTCTTGATTTAGAAGGACACTCCACACCAATTTTTCTAACCGAATCGAACCCTAAACCCCTTTGTCTCATCCAATATCTTCATCTCTTCCAATCGAACTTTAGACCCCTTGTTTTTGCACCCAATTGACCACCTCATCCCTACTTCTAAATAATGCTTAGGGGATGAAGTCATTAGTGTAGTACTTATAGTCATTAGAATGCATTATTTCTTGCAAAAATAGGAGTATTTAAGCATCAGGTGAGAACCATAGGAGGTTCAGCCACACAGGATCGAACGATATGTCAATGTTCGGTTTCCATCAACCGAACAGTTGAAACTTGTTCAGTTGCTTGTAACCTTACATACAAGTTTCGTTTGGCCTTGCTAGGCCGAACCAGAGTGCGAAATTGAAATTTTTTAAACAAAAAAAAATCGACAAACCAAGTATTGCAATATCTACCTCTCCATGTTGCACATCACCATTCCCTATATGTTCATCCTCCATTTTCGATTGTCAACATCCAACTTTGATACCAAATGACCAAGCCCTAAAAACCCAAAGGTGTTCAAACCAATCCATTCAAAACAACTTCAAAGCTTATATTCGTGGATCAAACATGAAGGAAAACATACTTACAACAATTGTTACAATCACCAGACTCGAAAAAACCAATGTGGTGTCGCTGATGGTTAGAAGAATTGGAGGCAATTTTGTGGTGTGCACAAATAGGACATGCGAGGAACCATGAGAGAGAGAGAGAGGACGGGGGGGAAATTTTGAATTTGTAAAGGGGTAAGTTGGTACTTTATTATGGGTCAAATATTGTGTGGTTTTTTTAATTTTTTTAGTGGCTTGTCTTTACACTTTTGTAGTTTACACATGGCGCAACCCAAATAATAATGATAAAAGCTTTCAAAAAACAAATAATAATAATAATAATAATAAAAACAATTATTCACTTTTTCCTTAATAGAGCTTCAACTTCATCAATGGGTTCGAAGAGATGGGGCAAAAAAAAAAGTTATGAGGGAGGATGCTAGAGTAAAAACCAGAAGTCTTGAATCCAAATTGCGAATACGTGACATTAATTGTAATTAAGGTACTGAGATCAAAGCAATATAGAGAATCACCCTAATTTCAATACTTGTATGCAAGGTTTGAACTTCAACTTTGCCTAAAGCTTCACTTACTTAAAATTTGAAAGTAATTTAAGGAAATTAATTTGAACGAGGGAAGTTTTACAAAAATTCGTCAGTGTATGAAATTTTGTGAAATTTCTTTAAATGTTAGAAAACTCAAATTTCTTTTTAAAGATGTTAGAAATATACTTAATTATACAACAATAATGCATAATAATCACAATAAAATTGTTTAAAATACTTTTTTGGCAATAAACACACAATTTTGCAACACACGTGATATTAGTATTTGTTTTTATATTACGTTATATAATAAGTTTTGACTTTATTTGTTGTGAAAAGAAGTTCGTTTAAAAAAAAATTATTTAGGGGCAACTTTCTCAAACTTCCTCAAAAACTTTGTTGATTTCTTCGAATTCTTGCATTTTTTTGTCTCTTTTTTAATTGTTTCCATGGAAGTCATTGAAGTTTGGCGAAGTTTGGGGCAAAACTTTGCAAGTTTTACATCGCCATGTAATTCCACTTCCCCATTTTTATTATCGACAAACTTCCACCGAAGTTAGCCGAAGTTTGGTGAATTTTCAAATCATGCTTTTATGATCACGTCACATATCTTACATTCTTTATTGACATCCATACTTTTCTTCTTAATCACCATCGACTTTTCAATCTTGTTTTGCACAATCATGTAATAGTACAATATTTGCTAACCATTTAAGTTGTATAGTCACTAAAAGAAAAATTATAGTTTTTAGAACACTAAAATATGTCGTTAAAAGCTACGTTGGTAGAAATTAATTAACATATAACCACTACATTGTAAGTAATTATTAATTTTGAAATCATATGGAATGATTTGTTAAATTTACAAGTCACTGTTGTTTTTATAAGAAATGATATATATATTATCAATAATCAATTAAATATTTTACTATTTTGAGGAATGTAAAGAATTTTAGATAGTTTTTAACAAACATTTAGCATAATGATATTATTAGAGGTTGTCAAAAACAAGTCTTTTTACAGTGAGTTTCTGCTAGTCATGTAATATAATCTCTTTTGATAGTATTATTATTTTAGGGTTTGCAGTTGATCCGATCGTGCTTAGCCTCATTAGTCTGTTGAACCACTGATAAAATGAATAATCATTGGTTTTGATTATAGTATATGGAATTTCTTGCTGTTCAAGGTATTGCTTTAAATCACCTTTACTTTACAATTATTATGAGTTCAATATGTACTGAGATCACAGCTCACGCTGAGAGCACTGCTCTTTTTAGATGCGGCTAACTATGTTATTTATTAGTTTTGTCGTAAATTGTAGATAACTAATAATCAAAGAATTAAAACAAATCCTACCAAAAAAAAAATTAAAACAAAATGGGAAACACATCACTGGAAGCGGAAGCGGAACGATTACTTGTTCACTAGTCAAACGAGAAGATCACCAATTTGGAAAGATGCTCAAAACCACAGCCTAAGTACCTTTTGTTGAGATGTGTGGATCAAAAAGTTTAGTCCCATATTAGTTATATATGGCTTCTTGAAGAAGTTCATAAGAATCAATGTTTCATTTGATAGTACCGAGGCCTTTTGGAGTAAAACCCCATACCTAATGTTGAGGTAGTTAAGTTTGGGACAATATCGGTACTAGCGGAGATCTACGTGTCCGCGCAGGCGTGTGCGCGATGGAGGCCCGACAAGTGGTATCAGAGTTGATGGTGCGGCTGGGACAAGACATGTCTATTGGTGGTCGCATGTGTGCCTCGAGTTGTGCTCTCCCTCGAGATGGTAGTGACGATGGATCATGCGGTGTGCCCATCTTGGATAGATTTCGGTCCAAGGTGGAGATTGTTGGGATGTGTGGACCAAAAAAGTTTAGTCCCACATTGGTTATCTATGACTTATTGAAGAAGTTCATAAAAGTGGATGTCTCATCTCATAGAACGAGGCCTTATGGAGTAAAACCTCACACCTAATGTTGAGGTGGTTAAGTTAGGGACAATATCGGTACTAGCAAAAATTCACATGCCCACACGGGCGTGTGCACGGATGGGGCCCAAAAAATGGTATCAGAGCTGATGGTGCGGCTGGGACAAGGCATGTATGTCAGTGGTCGCATATGTGCCTCGAGTTGCTCTCTCTCGAGATGGTAGCGACGACGGATCATGAGATGTGCCCATTTTGGATGGATTTTGGTCCAATGTAGAGATTGTTGGGATGTGTGGATCGAAAAGTTTAATCCCACATTTATTATCTATGGCTTTTTCAAGAAGTTCATAAGAGTGGATGTTTCATCTCATAGTACTGAGACCTTTTGGAGTAAAACCCCACACTTAATGTTGAGGTGACTTTTCGGTCCACACATCCCAACAATCTCCACTTTGGAACGAAATCCATCCAAGATGGGCACACCGCATGATCCGTCGTCGTTACCATCTCGAGATAGAGCAACTCGAGGCACACATAGGGGTGCACACGGATTGACATAATCCGCGAATCCGATCCAACTCAAACCAATTATCACTAATTGGATCAATTTTTTGATCCCTTGGACCGGATTGGATTGAAAAATCAGTAATCCGGTCGGATTGGATTGGATCACGGATTCTTCAATGAAAAATCGCAGATCCAGTCCAATCAAATCCGTTTACATAAGCACATATGAAAAACCCTAACTCACTACTGATTATTGGACGTTGACGCAAAAGATGAATTATTTGTGTCTCACTTGTCATTACATTGATTGTGATTGGAATATGCAAAAAAGGATATTGAACTTTTGTCAAGTTACTAGTCACACAGGAGAGGTCATAGGGAAGACTATAGAAGCATGTTTGCTTGAATGGGGCATTGAAAATGTTTTCACTATTACAGTTGACAATGCTAGTGCAAATGATACCGCGATTGCATATCTTAGAAAGAGGATTAATGGATGGAAAGGTTCCATTTTAGATGGAGAGTTTCTATATTTGAGGTGTTGCGCTCATATTGTGAATTTAATTGTGAAAGAGGGTTTGAAAGAACTTCATCATTCAGTGGAAAGCATTCAAAATGCCCTTAATTATGTGAAATCATCTCCTGCAAGAGGATTGAAGTTTAAGATTTGTGTAGAAAAAGTAAAGAGTGAATGCAAGGGCTCTTTGGTAATGGATGTACCTACTAGGTGGAATTCTACTTACTTGATGTTGGAATCTGAAGTTAAATTTCAGAGTACTTTGGAGAGATTGGATGAGGAAGATAGTCAATTCATTAAATATTTTCTTGGTAATGGTGAAGGGGAAAAGAAAAGGGTGGGACCTCCCACAAAATGTGATTATGAAAATGCAAAGATTTTTGTCAAATTCTTGAAGACATTATATGACATAACAGTGAAGTTGAGTGCATCTTTATCTCCCACTTCTAATGTATATTATCGTGAATTTTGCAAGATTCAAAATCAGTTGATGAGATTCAGTGCTACTGGAGGTCTTTTGTTGGGGGAAATGTCTGCGAGTATGAAAACAAAATATGACAAGTACTGGGGAAATATTGAAAACATTAATTGTATGTTATTTATTGCCACTGTTTTGGATCCTAGATACAAATTGGAGTATGTGAAGTTTACCTTGAAAAAGTTGTTTATTGAATCAGTTGTTCAAGGGATGATCAGAAAAATTGAAATGACATTACATCGAATGTATCAACAGTACTTAAAGTTAAGTTTGAGTGGTTCGAGTACTCAAGTTAATCAAGGTTCATCTCAAACAAGTTTGAGTAAGGTTGTTGTTGATGAAGATGTTGATGATATGATGGTTCAATTTGTGATGCGAAAAAAGGAACGGGAAAGTGCTACGGAGAGGAATGACATCAATAAATACTTGTTGGAGCCAACGGAAGATCCACTAGAAGAATATGATACTTTGGGTTGGTGGAAACTAAATAGCAACAAGTATGGAATTTTATCTCAAATTGCAAGAGATGTGTTGGCAATTCAAGTGTCCACTGTTGCATCTGAATCCGCCTTTAGCACTGGAGGACATGTACTTGATTGTTTTAGGAGCTCATTAAGCCCTATCACAGTTGAAGCTATGATTTGCTCGCAAAATTGGTTAAAGTCAAAACTTGAACCAAATGAGTCATGCGATTATTTTGAAGAAGCTAGTTTATATGAAAGCATTGAGCAAGGTAACTCATTTACATAGTTAAACTTGTGGTATTTATATTTTAAAATATATTGTCTTCATATTTATATATCTTCTTTCAGAATTCAAAGGGTTGAACGTATCATCTCAAACTGAAATCGATGATTGATAATATGACTTGACTTGAACGAGGCAAGTATATATTGCTATGCATTGTATATATTTTCTCTCAATGATATGAAATTATTGTACTTAATCATGACTCATGTTTTCTATTCTTTGTTTTTTTTTTTTTGTGTGTGTGTTTTTTTTAATTTGAAAAACTCAGGTGGGGAGCATATAACTAAGATATGAGAAGAGGCTTGAAGAAAATAGAGATTAGCAATGGAAGAAAGTTTTTGTTTTCTATTTTGTTATCACTTCACTTGTATGTTGTGTTTAGGTTTTCATAAGAACTCAAAGACTATGCTTGTTCTCAACTCTTTTGTTATGTTTCAAACCTTTTTTTGTGAGTTTTATGTTTGCAACATGCACTAAATTTTTATGTTTATTCATGTAAGACTTGCATATTGAAGCTTATTATGATGACAAATTTTTGAAAAATATGTTATAGATTTTGTGAGATGTATTTGTTAATTTGTCATTAATGAAATGTATGATTTGTGTGTTTCATTTGATTAAGTTTAATTTCATAAATCTTTGGATATAAAAATGTCAATCATGAAACTTGATCCAATCCAAAGTCGCATTTTACAAATTGGATTGGATTGGATTGATGAATTATTTGGACTGGATTGGATTGTAATTTTTCAATCCGCAATTATTGGATTGGATTGCGGATTAACCCTAATTGGACTGGATCCAATCCGTGTGTACCCCTAGGCACACATGCGACCACTGACAGACATGCATTGTCCCAACTGCACCATCGACTCTGATACCACTTTGTTGGGCCCCATTCACGCACACGCCGGCGCGGGCACGTGGATCTCCGCTAGTACTGATATTGTCCCCAACTTAACCATCTCAACATTAAGTGTGGGGTTTTACTCCAAAAGGACTCGGTACTATGAGATGAAACATCTACTCTTATGAACTTCTTTAAGAAGGCATACATAACCAATATGAGACTAAACTTTTCAGTCCATACATTCCAACAATCTCCACCTTGGACCGAAATCCATCCATGATGAGCACACCACATGATCCATCGTCGCTATCATCTCGAGGGAGAGCACAACTCGAGGCACACATGCGACCACCAACAGACATGCCTTGTCCCAACCGCACCATCAGCTCTGATACCACTTGTCGGGCCTCCAGCCGCGCACACACCTGCGTAGGCATTAGGTGTGGGGTTTTACTCTATAAGGCCTTAGTACTATGAGATGAGACATCCACTCTTATGACCTTCTTCAATAAGTCATAGATAACCAATGTGGGACTAAACTTTTTCGGTCCACACATCCCAATAATCTCTACCTTGGACCGAAATCCATCCAAGATGGGCACACCGCATGATCCATCGTCGCTACCATCTCGAGGGAGAGCATAACTCGAGGCACACATGCAACCACCAACAGACATGCCTTGTCCCAGTGGTAAGTGTTCATTTAGGCATAATTTAGTATAAGTTATTAGGATTAATTGGACTATATTTATTTTATTTTATGGTGATAAATGCATATTTTAAGAAATTAGGGATTTATTGGTATAATATGAGAATATATATCTAATTATATTTAATTCTCATTTTTAGGAGAAACGGAGTGCATGGTTGGATCCGGAGCGGAAAAATACTCAAAATAGATTATACACTTGCAGAAATCGGAAACCGGAGGGTTTGTTTCAGAGTATACAAGAAAGTTGGATACTAGGAGTCCCGAATATGCCACGTGTCACGTTCCCATTGGACAGACCGCGTCACACACAACCGTTCACCCAATCACAGCCTGCCATGTCAGTCGGTCAACAGAATCCACCCTATCACAGCGCAACACGTCAGCAACGTATAGTTTTTCTACCAATCATCTCCTGTCACGTGTCACGACGTAAAAAAACTCTCAAAAATTACGAAAATTGGTTTTTCTCACCTCCAGAGACCAAATTTGGGGTATAAATATATATTAGGACTTAGATTAAAAAGGGAAGAATATCTAGTTTATTTTATTATTTAATTTTAGTTTAGTTTTTAATTATATCTAGTTAGTTCCTCTATCTAGGTTGAAGGTGGATTAGTCAAGCCTATGACTTGGGAATCCTTTATCAGGGTTATTTATTTTTAATTATTATTGATTCTTTTCTATTATTTATTTTCTTTAGTATTTATTTGAACAATTGAGGTTAAACATTAGTTTAAACCTTGATTTACATGTCAGTGAGTAGTAAGCACCCGTCCTTGTGCAACAAGACCACACTAGTGGCAATTGACCATACCAATTGATTAGACATTTTTGGGACTGGTTAAATACCTTAGGGATCTAGGCTAAATCGGATACACGAGTGATCCGGTTGCCTAGGTGTAGTGCATTCACAAATCGAAGTAATGCGACTAATGTGTTAAATCTGGAGCACTAGCGATCAGGTTGCGTGTTTGGTTAGGGAAGTAGTCAACGGTCGTACCTTGGCTATCGAGATTAGGAAGTACGGGGAATCGTGTGCGTCACGGTTCTATAGCTGCACTAGATCACAGATTAATTTCATACTTTTCATGAACCGACAATTAATAAAATCAATTCCAAGTTGTATGACGAGACTGTGAAACTGAATACCTAGATTCATTTCCATTTAATTTCTTTATTTTTAAAATATATATATTTTCTCTAAAACCCTAATTTTCCTTTTTTGTATTTTTCTTACCTAAGAAAGAAACCAATCTCTGTGGGATCGACCCTTTACCGCTATCTACAAAATAGTTGGTTTAGGAAAAATATATTTTATTGACGCGTTCGACGCGCGTCAATTTTTGGCGCCGTTACCGGGGATTGGTTTTTCTTTCTTTGATTTTTGTTGTATATTTATTTATTTATTTTTGTATATAGTCCCTTGTTTCTAATACTTTTGCAGGAAATTTCTCAATGGCCTCCTACTACCATAATTATGATCGATTCGAAGACTTATACTATCATAGATACTATCATGGTCGAGGCTTGTGATTTTTGTAGAGAATCATTTCATCCCATGTATGCTTATCCTTACCATCCAAGGTATGAAAATCATCACAATTTTAGCTATGCATAGCCACAACCCGACTTCTATATGTCTAGGCCAAGTCCATGGAGTCCTCAACAAGAACGGAGAACCATTGAACACATAGAGAAAGATATGATCTCCGACTGGCTTTCTCCAAGCACAAAAAAAATCCCTTTGACGACTGGAGTAATTCATCATATCAGCAGGACACATAGCTCCATGCGAAATCAGCCTTCAAGGGATATAATAAGGTATTATTTGGCGACTGTGCAAGATATGAACCTCACCAAGCAAGAATTGGACCAATAGATTGAACAGAGGGATCAAGAAGCTGAAGAAGAAATAAAGTCAATTCTTCAAAAGATATCAGCTGAGACCATGAGTACAATCCCATTGGAGAGTGTTGAGGTAAATGAGGTTACACCGATTGAGGACTATTGGAGTGAACCAGAGGAAATAATTGAAGTTTCCTTACATGAGCCGGACATTAGCATTGCGCAGAATGAAGCGAATGAAGTCGAGAAAGAAATTGATGTCATTTTAGAAAGGTCGGAGGAACCGCAAAAAAAGGAGCAAGGAAGACCAACCTCTGATGTTGGTGACGCCACCCACCCTCCCATGCTTGTTAAATTTACAAAAGTGGTGGTCATAAAGGAGCGTTCGCAGATCTTTTACACGACTGACACCTTTGTGTCAGATGACAATAATGCGATAGATTCATATGTGTTAGAGGTCCCGGATGAGCTCCTACATCTGAAGGAGTTCATGTATGATGAATTGCCCAAAGCTATAGAGGCACCATTCGTTGTCGAAATCTCGAAATGAGAGGGCATCGCGTGATCATTCATGACAAGTCGAGCTAACGACTTTAACCAAAAACGTTATTGGGAGGCAGCCCAAGTTTTTTTTTATGTTTTTTAGCTTGCTTATTTTTATATTTGTTTAGTATACTCACCATTATCCCATTTTTGACTATTTACAGGTGTTTGATACTCGTTTGTTGAAGCACCGGAGTTGAGAGCCCGATATCACTGTTGAGGTTCTCTGGTATACATGGTTAGTCTGATTGGGATCTGGTAAGTTCTAGGTTTTATATTATTAGGTTAGTTTTTGCGTCTGCTGGAGGTAATTAAATGTATATTCCCTATATTTCATGAGTGGAGCATTTTTATCACCGTGCTTCATATTTTATGAGATATTATAGTCCATTAGGTTTTGCATGTTCATTTTAGCATGTCATTTCCCCATTACTTGTTTATTTCACTTCCATGTTCTTTTTCACCTCTTTTCCTTCATTTTGTAGTTCATAGCCTCATTCTTATTTTAAACCTTGAGGACAAGGTTTGGGATAAGTTTGGGGGTGTTTCAGGTATAGTGGAGTGTTGAATGAATGGATTAGCGCATGACAGGTATGATCATTTTATTATTTTTATGCGTATTCCATGGGTTTGGTAAGTTATGGTGGTGTTTTTCTTTTCTTTTCTTTTCTTTTCACCTCATTTTCTTGTTATGACATGCTATGTATTACAGCATTTAGGTTAGTAGTGATATGCATTATTCTATACATTTTTGTAAATATTTAGTTGCATTATTGAGTTTATGCATGTTTAGATTTATTTAGTTGCATATAGAGTTGCCTAAAACCTTATTGAGTGTTTTTTATGGTGGATATGAGTTCAAATTAATCCACTTTTGAGACTTGAACCCTTTTGAATATTAGGAGTTGTACTTAACTTAGAGTGTTGTCCAACATCTTTGAGGTTACTTATAAAAGAACTAGTATGAGATTTAGACATTGTGCTAGATACCAAAGAAGGCAGACGGTCATATTTTGCAAGTTATCAGATTTCCAGGGTACTAGAATGAGAATGTAGCTCACTTGAGACATCAATTCATATGACTTGACCACTTTTTGGAGAATGACTGGACTTGAACATGCATTGGATGACTCGCTTGATTATAGTGACAGTAAGAAGGGTCAACAAGAGTTTTCTAAAAAATTTAAGAGAGCCCACATATTCCATAGGAAATGGAGCGGGGAATTTTGTGGTGGAAAAAAGTGAAAAAGCAGTTTCCATATGAAATGGAGCAGGGACCGTACTACTTATAAAATTTTTGGAGAAAATAGAGTGAAAGAAATGAAAAAGGCGGAAGTTTATGAAAACTCTTTTAAATTAAAAGATTTGATCGAGTGCTTATAGCTAGATTAATTGAATTATTCCAATGTGTTGTTCCACATTTTCATATTTAAGTCTGATTATATCTCAGGTGCATTTAGTCAACATTTATGGATAGTGTGTTACATTTTTCGTTCATAGTCCTTTTTTCGGTGTTGACACACTATTTATAAGAAATTCTGAATTTGTGTGCTTTAATGTAGAGGATCTGTAATATTTTGAGTAGTTGACTGCTTTTGTCTGTATTGATTTTGGTTTTTGAAAGAGTGATTTTCACTGATGTTTGGACTCCATTTTCACACTTGACTCTAAACTTCTTTTGGGTAATGGTCTTTTGACGGCATATTTAAATCGGAAAGGAACTCAAACTTGACTTGGTGAAGGGCATAGGTTTTTTAGGATTAGTCATTGTAGTATAAGAATAGAGTATATGTTTTTATTCACTTCTTTGCTCTAGACGAACAAAGTCTAAGTTTGAGAGTGTTTGATAAGTGTTCATTTAGGTATAATTTAGTATAAGTTATTAGGATTAATTGGACTATTATTTTTATGGTGATAAATGCATATTTTAAGAAATTAGGGATTTATTGAAATAATATGAGAATATATATCTAATTATATTTAATTTTTTTAGGAGAAACGGAGTGCACGGTTGGATCCGGAGTGGAAAAATACTCAAAATAGAGTATACACTTGCAGAAATTGGACACCGGAGGGTTTGTTTCGGAGTTTACAAAAGAGTTGGGTACTAGGAGTCCCGAATATGCCACATGTCACGTTCCCATTGGACAGACTGTGTCACACACAGCCGTTCACCCAATCACAACTCGCCACGTCAGTCGGTCAACAGAATCCAGCCTATCACGGCGTGACACGTTAGCAACGCACAGTTTTTCTACCAATCATTTCCTGCCACGTGTCACGATGCCAAAAAACTCCCAAAAATTATGAAAATTGATTTTTCTCACCTCCAGAGACCAAATTTGGGGTATAAATATATATTAGAACTTAGATTAAAAGGAGAAGAAGATCTAGTTTATTTTATTATTTAATTTTAGTCTAGTTTTTAATTATATCTAGTTAGTTCCTCCATCTAGGTTGAAGGTGGATCAGTCAAGCCTACGACTTGGGAATCCTTTATCAGGTTTGTTTATTTTTAATTATTATTGATTCTTTTCTATTATTTATTTTCTTTGGTATTTATTTGAACAATTAAGGTTAAACACTAGTTTAAACCTTGATTTACATGTCAGTGAGTCGTAAGCACCCGTCCTTGTGCGACAAGACCACACTAGTGACAATTGATCATACCAATTGATTATACCCTTTTGGGACTGGTTAAATACCTTAGAGATCTAGGTTAAATCGATCACACGAGTGATCCTGTTGTCTAGGTGTAGTACATTCACAAATCGAAGTAATGCGACCAATGTGTTAAATCTGGGATCTAAGTTAAATCGGACACACGAGTGATCCTGTTGTATAGGTGTAGTGCATTCACAAATCGAAGTAATGCGACCAATGTGTTAAATCTGGAGCACTAGCGATCAGGTTGCGTGTTTGGTTAGGGAAGTAGTCAACGGTCGTACCTTGGCTATCGAGATTAGGAAGTGCGAGGAACCGTGTACGTCACCGGTTCTATAGCTGCACTAGATCACATATTAGTTTCATACTTTTCATGAACCGACAATTAATAAAATCAATCCCAAGTTGTATGGCGAGACTATGAAACTGAATACCTAGATTCATTTCCATTTAATTTCTTTATTTTTAAAATATATATATTTTCTATAAAACCCTAATTTCCCTTTTTTGTATTTTTCTACCTAAGAAAGAAACCAATCTTTGTGGGATCAACCCTTTACCACTATCTACAAAATAGTTGGTTTAGGAAAAATATATTTTATTGATGTGTTCGGCGCGCGTCACCCAGCCACACCATCAGCTCTGATATTATCCCCAACTTAACCACCTCAACATTAGGTGTGGGGTTTTACTCTGAAAGGCCTCGGTAATGTAACGGCCCAATTTATAATTGCCGTTAATTATGACGTCATTGCAGATGTGGATGCCAGCGAGGACGGTCGAGGGACCCACAGCGAGGCTGGAACGCACTCGAACTAGGTATACAGTCCGTATTGTATGCTTGTTGTGGTAAATTGTGATGAAAATATACAAATTAGCTAATTTCATTACAATATGTGTGTTAATGTAGTTTATTGACGAGTGAGGAATTGCCTCGGGGTGCGTGCGGACACGAGACACGAGGCACGGGGGTCGGGTAGTCGGGAGACTAGTGTGGTCTTATCCGCAAGTTTTGAGAAATTATTGAATAGGTTAGATAATTGATGTAAGCTAAATCAATTGGAAATCAATAAGTCCTATAGTTACAGTGGATAAAACAACAACGGTGGTATGATTCTCGAGATGCACAATGGAGAGAATCGAGGTGTTGAGTGTCATGATAGGGTGTGTGAGTTGGAGTGACACAGGGTGATCAGTAGCCCTTAGATAATTCTCGAGATTTGAGCACACACTTGATGGCAACTGTGGCGGCCCCAATTTCCACATTGGTCCGCCACGGGAGGCCACGCGGGCCCACAACTGTTCACGTCACCGTCAGTTGTGTCCCACGCCCAATTATCCTTTATCCACCAATTCTTATTAAGTTTGATTCAATTAATATCATATAACCTCAAGTTAGCAGCGGAAAATTAAATGATCAACATAAAGATTTTATCTTGTATATTATGAGCAAAAATGTCTAAGTGGAAACCATACCAAATATACATCATATACATCTCATCTGATTCCCAAAATATCAAAATGTACAAATGACTGTCTCTCAAACCCAAAACCCAATATAAAACGAGTAACATAAACATACGTACGAGAAGGGCTAGCGCGGTCAATCAATATAATCCTCAAGTTTGCCCTTTCCCGGCCAGACTAGGATCCGCACTCTCACCATCACAAAAAGACAGATGACGAGTCCGAGTGAGTAATCCCAAGGAAATTCACCAAGTAATTACGAAATAAAAGTACTTGGAATTGAAAATACTATAATTTAAACATGCGGAACAAGCGAAATACGACAATTTGTAAAAAGGGACATCGCATGCATAAATATAGTGATGAAACAAAGTACGTGCACATAAAAATCAGACCAAGTCATACTTCGGGTTTTCTCCCCGGGCACCAACCGTAAACACACCAATGGGTTGGCCCTAACCCTCTAGGTGGCCGGCGTAGACCCACGACGCACCCATACTAGCCTACCATACTCGGGTAGCCTATTCACCGGTGTATGCCTAGACAAGTGCTATGACTTAGTGGACTCTATGGCCGTAACGAATAAGCACCAGGTGGGGAGTGATCTCAACACCGTAAAGACACCAGGTAGGAGTACACTCCACTGCCGGTAAAGTCACCAGGTGAGAGTACTCACCACCGTAAAGCAATAATGAAATGGAGTAAAGAATAAATGGAACGGAATTCAAATAAATCAAACAGTAAATACTTAAAGTGAAGTTCAATTGGGATACTACACACCTCAATTCGCACTTCTCGTCCCACAAGTTAAATTCCCCGGCTCGATTCCTTCAATCCCCGATAATACTCCCGGTCCGATTCCCGACTAAACCTAGACTCCAATTACTATTCCGAGACTCCTGGAATTCATTATGAGGGTTAATTCATCAATTAATGGATTTATAATGTTATTTAGACTCATTTCTCCATTTTCCAATTTTTTACATTCCAGTGAACTATTAGCGCGCTAATTCATCTAAGTTACTGTTCATCGTTTTCCAGAGGGTAATTAGCACGCTAGGTCCACCCATTAGCGCGCTAATCGCACTCTGTCCAGATTTTTACAGTTTCAATTTCCACACTCCAATTCCCTCATACACCCATTCATTTGGTTTTCAAACATCCATAACTCATCATCCACCTCAGAAATACCATTTAAACACAAATTCCATCAAGTTTAAACATCAAAATCCAATAATCATCAAAATCATATTTTCAAAACCCATTTTCATAACATCATCAAATTCCTCTCAAATTAGCTCAAAATCCCAACCATTTCATGCCATTCTCATACACACTTACTTCAACAAAACTAAGTGTTTCATTCCCAACAAATTCGGATTTTCCCAATCTCTAACCCACACCAAAAATTTCATAAAACACAAGATTGATGCATCCATACCTCTTGATCTTGTTGTAGGATGCCAAAATCACCTTCTCCACTCCTTAAATGTTGCTCTTCTCCTTCTCTTCTCCAACGTTTTCCCTCTTCCAAGCTCTCTCTTCAATCTCACTCTCCCTCTCTCCCTTTGACCGATCAACATGTATATATATATACTTGGTTCCCATCAAGTGTGTGCACAAATCTCGAGAATTATCCAAGGGCTGCTGATCACCCTGTGTCACTCCAACTCACATACCCTATCTTGACACTCCACACCTCGAATCTCTCCATTGTGCATCTCGAGAATCATCAAACCATTGTTGTTTTATTCAGCTTAACTATAGGACTTATTGATTTCCAATTGATTTAGCATATATCAATTATCTATTCTATTCAATAAATTCCCAAAATTTACGAGTAAGCTCACCGTAGTTTCCCCCGACTACCCGGCACCCCGTACCTCGTGTCCGGTGTCTGCACGCACCCCGAGGCCATTCCTCACTCGTCAATCAACTACATTAACACACATATTGTAATGGAATTAGCTAATTTGTACATTTCCATCACAATTTACCACAACAAGCATATAAAACGGACTGTATACCTAGTTCGCGTGCGCTCCGGCCTCATTTGTGGGACCTCGACCGTCCTCGCCGGCATCCACATCTCGCAATGACGTCATAATTAACGCAATTTTAAATTTGGGCCGTTACAATTCTTCCCAACTAATTTGAAATTTCGTCCCGAAATTTAAGTTCTTACCAATACTCACCGGCGGTAAATAGCCGAGGATATCTCGCCTCATAATCGATTCGAGCTCCCGGGTGAGTTCCTCGGTCCCGTGATTCGCCATCGTACCAACACCTTCGGAATCTCCCCTGTTCCTCGTAATTTGAATTCTACGATCCATGATCTCCACAGTTGCTCTTCATATGAAACGTCGGGACGCACCTCAATCTGTCTAATATCCACCATAGTCTCGGGCCCCGACTTAGCTAACCTCAACATAGACACGTGAAACACTTGGATGAACGCCGCTAACTCTCGTGGCAACTCCAATCTATATGCTACTTGTCCCAACACGTGCTATAATTCTAAACGGTCCAATGTATCTTGGTGCTAGTTTCCCCCGATCCCAAACCTCGATGACCTTTCCAGGGCGAAACCTTCAAATATACCAAGTCGTCCACATTATAATTCAAGCCCTCAAGATACCTATCAGCATACTTCTTTTGCCTATCTTGAGCTGCTTGCAATCTCATCCTAATTTGTCGAATCTTCTCGGTATGATCAACAACCACTTCAGTCCAATCACCGCCACGTCCTCGTGTCTTCGCCCAACAAGCTGGTGACCTGCAAGGTCTGCCATATAAGGCCTCAAATGGTGGCATACCAATACTCGCCTGATAGCTATTGTTGTACGCGAACTCGCACAACGGTAAATACTCTTCCCAAGTACCTCCAAACTGCAAAATGCATGCTCTAAGCATGTCTTCCAATATCCGTATCAATCTCTCTCGATCGACCATCCGTCCGAGGATGATAAGCGTCTATGAACTCGCAGCCTCGTCCCAAACTGCTCCTGAATGCTCTCCCACAGCTTCGACGTCAACCTGGGGTCTCTGTTAGATACAATAGATAGCGGTACCCCATGTAGCCTAACGATCTCTCGCTCAAAAATGATACTCAACTGAGGAAACGAATACTTCATCGATATAGGAATGAAGTGTGCGACTTCGTCAATCGTCAATAACAACCCACACAAAGCATCATGACGTCTCGCAAGATATGTGGCAATCCGCTCACAAAATCCATCGTAACATGCTCCCATTTCCACCGTGGAATCGGTAGTGGTCGTAACAATCCAATTTGGTCTCCGTGCTCGCCTTAACTCGTCGACAAATATGACAAGCTCTCACATATGCACCCACATCGGCTTTCATCCCAGGCCACCAAAATAAACGTCGCAAATCATGATACATCTTGGTCTGCCCGGGATGAATCGTATACCACGAACGGTGTGCATCCTCAAGAATACTATCACGTAGTTCCCGCACCTCGGGTATCTACAACCCGCCCTCGTGTCTCAAGCACGGTCCGTACCACTAGACCAATCGTGCAACCCAGATCCCGAGCGCAGGAAAGTGAAAGCGAGCAAAATGTCCGTCGACCCTTTGCCACTCAACGACCCTCTCTAACGACACAACAGAACACGCATCCGGCAACGTGAGATATGAACATCAAGAAAAGCATCGACAAACACAACACCGTTGCGGCCTCCAAAGAATCTATACTCATGTGTCATCTGTCGCCGCAAAGACACTCGACTCTCTACACCACTCCGGCTCAATGCATCAAGAACTACATTCGCCTTCCCAAGATGGTACTCGGCCGCGAAATCGTAGTCTTTCGATAACTCGAGCCACCGTCTTTGCCGCATATTCGATCCTTTCGAGTGAACAGATACCTCAAACTCGATGATCCGTGAATAACATAAACCGCTCCCCATAAAGATAATGTCGCCAAGCCTGAGCGCAAACACAACTGCAGCTAGCTCTAAATCATGTACCGAATAATTCTCCTCGTGGGGTCTCAATCGCCTCGATAAATATGCAACTGGGTGTCCTTCCTGCATCAACACACGTCCCAATCCAGTCCCGGAAGCATCTGTGTAGACCGAGAAGCCTTTCCCTATCTCAGGTAGAGCCAACACTGGCGCCGAAGTCAACTTTCTCTTTAACTCTAAAAATGCTGCCTCACAGTCTTAAGACCACCCAAACTTGACATCCTTCTTGGTCAACCTCGTCATCGGCGCTGCAATCAACAAAAAATCCTACACAAATCACCGGTAATAGCCCGCAAGGCCCAAGAAACTACGAATGTCTGCAACTGTCTCAGGTGTCCTCCAATCAATGATCGCTCGAATCTTATCTCCATCAACAGATATTCCTTGACTACCAATGACATGTCCGAGAAATTTCACCTCTCTCAGCCAGAAAGCGCACTTGCTGAATTTAGCGTACAATCTATGCTCCCTCAACGTCATCAAAACATCTCTGAGGTGTCTCTCGTGCTCCTCACAAGTCTTACTGTATATTAAGATATCATCAATGAATACAATCACATAATGATCTAGAAATGGCCGTAGTACTCGGTGCATCAAATCCATAAAGATAGCCGGCGCATTAGTCACCCCAAATGGCATGACTGTGAACTCGAACAATCCATAGCGCGTGCTAAACGCCGTCTTCTCGATATCACTCTCCCGAATCCTCAACTGATGATATCCATATCGTAAATCAATCTTCGAGAAAAACTTAGCACCCGCCAACTGATCGAATAGATCATCAATCCTAGGAAGTGGATAACGATTTCGAATCGTCACTTGATTCAAGCTTCCGTAGTCTACGCACATCCTCAAAGAACCGTCCTTCTTCTTAACAAATAGAACTGGTGCGCCCCAAGGAGACATACTGGGATGAATAAAACCCTTCGCAACAACTCCTCTAATTGGGACCTCAACTCTCCCTCGCTCCGACATCGACATCCCAGTACGGTCGGCTATATATCATTGCGTCCCCGTACTAACTCAATAATGAACTCAACTGCCCTAGGAGGTGGTAAACCTGGCAAATCGTCTGGGAATACTTCAGGAAACTCACACACTATTGGGACATCCTCCACTCTAATATCTGGTCTCAGGTCTGGCTCAACCACCGTCCTAAACGCCTCCATTTCCTGTGTCGTAGCTAATCGACCTCTGGTAATCGGTAAGTCTGACGCCATACCAACAAAAGTAAATACCGGAATGCCCTCAATATCAAATACTATCACCTTACCAAAACAATCAATGTGTGCGCGATACACTGATAACTAGTCCATACCCAATAAAGCATTAAACTCTAAATACTCTAGGACACGAAAGTCGACAGGTAACTGGTGTCCCTCAATCTCTACCACACAATTCCGGCATATCTGGTTAGGGTAAATCTTATCCCCAAAGCAGCCGTACTGAGGACAAGATATGGGTCTAAGGTCTTAACCTGTAATCCTAACTGTCCGACCCTACGTCCCGATATAAATGACAAGGTACTGCCGGAATCAAATAATACATGCATAGAAACATCGCATATAGATAACATACGCTCGACGAGCTGACGAGTCGCATCACGCTCTGGCTGTACGACAGTAGGTGTAGCAGCTGCATGAGCCCTCTCCCTAACTGGCTCAGTCTGTGGTCGTGAGGATGAAGCTGACATCGGACAATCTCTATGTATATGCCCGACCTGATGACACCTGAAACATCGTGGTGTATCCCGCCAATCAGACTGTGACACTATATGAACCTGAGCCCTATCATGACCTCGACCTCTCTGTCCTCTACCACGACCTCCTCCATCTCGCACACACTGTCGAGGCTGCTCAGCTGGTGCAGGTACAGTAACGTACACTACCTGTCTCTCGTCTCCTCTCTGATGCTCGGAACGTCTATCTCGTCGTCCCTGATAATCATGTCTCGTCGATCAGTCGTTTCTCTCTGTCTCTTCGGTCTTTGATCGACCGAGAGCTCGTCCGCCCCGTCTCCAAGCTCACCCGGTGTCGTAAATATGTCTCGCAAGCCAATGCTCGTCAAAAACACTCTGTAGCGTCTCCGCACCGCCGCAACTATCACCCCACCAATCCTCTCATCTAGGCCTCTCGATGAAGTAATAGATCGTAACCTCTCCGTGTTAGCCACATCCATGGCATACATCATGAGATATCTCGAATCGATCCATGTCGTGACACCGACATGTTACCCCGTCGTAGTCCCAAGAATCGCTCCTCAATCGTAGCCGCACCTCTCGTGGGAATATACTCATCCAAAAATAAGCGTCTAAACTCTCCCCAAGTCGGCGGCGTACCATGTATATCAAGTATAGGTGGTCCACCAAAGCTGCAGCTCGACCTCTCCAACAATAGCACGAAATACGCGCTCGATCTACCTCGTGCACCTCCAACAACCGATGTAGTCGTCGTGAGTCATCGCCCAACGTCCCGCAACCTCGGGATCGCCGACTCCGTGAAGTACGTAGGAATAAATCTCATAAAATCCTTCACCATCTTTATGGCTTCGACATCCTACTCCTAGCGATCGAAGTCCCTACCGTCGCTCTCAGAGTGGTGGGTGTCACCACCGTAGTCTCGCCGGTACCACCACAAGCTTAACCCTCTCTATAATCGTGTCTCGACCACCGTCACTTGTGTGTAGCAACAATGGTGCTAATGCGGTCGAGTGGTAGCAGTGCAACACGCTCGCAGCGGTGCTGCTACCGGCGTCCTCGAGCTCCGAATGTACTCCATCGCTCACCATTCGAGCTCTCTTTCGCAATAGCTATCGCTCGCGTCGAATCAATCGTCGCTTCGATCGCCTCGAATCATAGCTCGCAAATCGCCCACGTCACTAGTGGTATGATCACTAGTCTCTCCAACCTCTCGGGTGAGTAGTGGGCGGAGTAGTAGGGCCCGTCCGTCCATCCTAAACCGCACAACCAACGCGTCTTTGTGGATCGACTCGATATATACGCGTATAATATATAGTACACAATCAAAACATACGCATATGTAATTTCCTAAATTTACCCGCCTCACATCACTTCCCAACTAAGCCTTTAATCATTCACTTGTGGTTTCCACATCTAAGATTTATTCATTGAGTTTATACTATTATTCAATCTCCAATTCTCAAAGTTTAACCTCGCTCTGATACCAAAATGTGGCGGCCCCAATTTCCACATTGGTCCGCCACGGGAGGCCACGCGGGCCCACAACTGTTCACGTCACCGTCAGTTGTGTCCCACGCCCAATTATCCTTTATCCACCAATTCTTATTAAGTTTGATTCAATTAATATCATATAACCTCAAGTTAGCAGCGAAAAATTAAATGATCAACATAAAGATTTTATCTTGTATATTATGAGCAAAAATGTCTAAGTGGAAACCATACCAAATATACATCATATACATCTCATCTGATTCCCAAAATATCAAAATGTACTGACTGTCTCTCAAACCCAAAACCCAATATAAAACGAGTAACATAAACATACGTACGAGAAGGGCTAGCGCTGGTCAATCAATATAATCCTCAAGTTTGCCCTTTCCCGGCCAGTACTAGGATCTGCACTCAGCCATCACAAAAAGACATATGACGAGTCCAGAGTGAGTAATCCCAAGAAAATTCACCAAGTAATTACAGAAATAAAAGTACTGAAATTGAAAATACTATAATTTAAACATGCGGAACAAACGAAATACAGACAACTGTAAAAAGGAACATCGCATGCATAAATATAGTGATGAAACAAAGTACGTGCGCATAAAAATCAGACCAAGTCATACTTCGGGTTTTCTCCCCGGGCACCAACCGTAAACACACCAATGGGTTGGCCCTAACCCTCTAGGTGGCCGGCGTAGACCCACGACGCACCCATACTAGCCTACCATACTCGGGTAGCCTATTCACCGGTGTATGCCTAGACAAGTGCTATGACTTAGTGGACTCTATGGCCGTAACGAATAAACACCAGGTGGGGAGTGATCTCAACACCGTAAAGACACTAGGTAGGAGTACACTCCACTACCGTAAAGTCACCAGGTGAGAGTACTCAGCCACCGTAAAGCAATAATGAAATGGAGTAAAGAATAAATGGAACGGAATTCAAATAAATCAAACAGTAAATACTTAAAGTGAAGTTCAATTGGGATACTACACACCTCAATTCGCACTCCTCGTCCCACAAGTTAAATTCCCCGGCTCGATTCCTTCAATCCCCGATAATACTCCCGGTCCGATTCCCGACTAAACCTAGACTCCAATTACTATTCCGAGACTCCTGGAATTCATTTATGAGGGTTAATTCATCAATTAATGGATTTATAATGTTATTTAGACTCATTTCTCCATTTTCCAATTTTTTACATTCCAGTGAACTATTAGCGCGCTAATGAGATGAATTAGCGCGCTAATTCATCTAAGTTACTGTTCATCGTTTTCCAGAGGGTAATTAGCACGCTAGGTCCACCCATTAGCGCGCTAATCGCACTCTGTCCAGATTTTTACAGTTCCAATTTCCACACTCCAATTCCCTCATACACCCATTCATTTGGTTTTCAAACATCCATAACTCATCATCCACCTCAGAAATACCATTTAAACACAAATTCCATCAAGTTTAAACATCAAAATCCAATAATCATCAAAATCATATTTTCAAAACCCATTTTCATAACATCATCAAATTCCTCTCAAATTAGCTCAAAATCCCAACCATTTCATGCCATTCTCATACACACTCACTTCAACAAAACTAAGTGTTTCATTCCCAACAAATTCGGATTTTCCCAATCTCTAACCCATACCAAAAATTTCATAAAACACAAGATTGATGCATCCATACCTCTTGATCTTGTTGTAGGATGCCAAAATCACCTTCTCCACTCCTTAAATGTTGCTCTTCTCCTTCTCTTCTCCAACGTTTTCCCTCTTCCAAGCTCTCTCTTCAATCTCACTCTCCCTCTCTCCCTTTGACCGATCAACATGTATATATATATATACTTGGTTCCCATCAAGTGTGTGCACAAATCTCGAGAATTATCCAGGGGCTGCTGATCACCCTGTGTCACTCCAACTCACATACCCTATCTTGACACTCCACACCTCGAATCTCTCCATTGTGCATCTCGAGAATCATCAAACCATTGTTGTTTTATTCAGCTTAACTATAGGACTTATTGATTTCCAATTGATTTAGCATATATCAATTATCTATTCTATTCAATAAATTTCCAAAATTTACGAGTAAGCTCACCGTAGTTTCCCCCTACTACCCGGCACCCCGTACCTCGTGTCCCGTGTTTGCACGCACCCCGAGGCCATTCCTCACTCGTCAATCAACTACATTAACACACATATTGTAATGGAATTAGCTAATTTGTACATTTCCATCACAATTCACCACAACAAGCATATAAAACGGACTGTATACCTAGTTCGCGTGCGCTCCAGCCTCGCTGTGGGACCCTCGACCGTCCTCGCTGGCATCCACATCTGCAATGACGTCATAATTAACGACAATTTTAAATTTGGGCCGTTACAGCAACCAAGTATATATATATACATGATCAATCAAACAAGGAGAGTGAGAGTGTGGTTTTGGAAGTGAAGAAGAGAGAAATCGGTGGGAAGAAGAAGAGGAGGAAGAACAGTCACCAAGGGGTGAAGAAAGTGATTTTGGCATCCTACAACAAGATCAAGATGTATGGATACATCAATCTTGTATTTTGTGAGAATTTTTGGTGTGGGTTAGGATTTGTAAAATCCGAATTTGTTGGGGGATTAGACACTTGGTTTTGTTGGGGATAAGTGTGTATGAGAATGGCATTGAGATGGTTGTGATTTTGAGCTAATTTGAGAGGAATTTGATGATGTTATGAAAATGGGTTTTGAAAATATGATTTTGATGATTATTGGATCTTGATGTTTAAACTTGATGAATTTGTGTTTAAATGGTGTTTTTGAGGTGGATGATGAATTTTGGAGGTGTTAGAATCAAATGGGTGAATGTAGGAAGAAGTTTGGAGTGTGGATTTTTGAACTGTAAAATCTGGACAGAGCGCGATTAGCGCGCTAATGGGTGGACCTAGCGCGCTAATTATCCTCTGAAAAATGATGATGAACAGTGACTCAGATGAATTAGCGCGCTAATTCATCTCATTAGCGCGCTAATAGTTCACTGGAATCTGAAAAAATTGGAAAATGAAGAAATGAGCCTAACTAATATTTTAACCTAATTAATTGACTAATAACCCTCATAAATGAATTCCAGGAGTCTCGGAATAGCAATTGGAGTCGGGGTTAGTCGGGGAATCAGACCGGGATAATTATCGGGGAATTGAAGGAATCGAGCCGAGGGTTTGACTTGTGAAACGAGGAGTGCGTATTGAGGTGTGTAGTATCCCAATTGAACTTCACTTTAAGTATTTACCGTTTGACTTATTTGAATTCAGTTCTATTTATTCTTTACTCTATTTCGTTATTGCTTTACGGTGGTTGAGTACTCTCACCTGGTGACTTTACGGTAGTGGAGTTACTCCTACCTGGTGTCTTTACGATGTTGAGATCACTCCCCACCTGGTGCTTATTCGTTACGGCCATAGAGTCCACTAAGTCATAGCACTTGTCTAGGTATACGCCGGTGAATAGGCTACCCGGGTATGGTAGGCTTGTGTGGGTGCGTCGTGGGTCTACGCCGACCACCTAGAGGGTCCAGGGCCAACCCATTGGTGTGTTTATGGGCCGTGCCTGGGGAAAAAACCCGAAATATGACTTGGTCTGATTTTTATGTGCACGTACTTTGTTTCATCACTATATTTATGCACGCGATAATCCTTTTTACAGTTGTCTGTATTCTTTTGTTCCGCATGTTTAAATAATAGTATTTTAAATTCCAGTACTTTTACTTCCGTAATTACTTGGTGAATTTCCTTGGGATTACTCACTCTAGACTCGTCATCTGTCTTTTTGTGATGGCAGAGTGCAGATCCTAGTACGAGCAGGGGAAAGGGCAAGCTTGAGGACTATATCGATTGACAGCTCTAGCCCTACTCGTACGTATGTTTATATTTACTCATTTTATAATGGATTTTGGGCTTGAGAGATAGGTTGTATATTTTGATATTTTGAGGTTCAAGTTATATGTATATGATGTACATTTGGTATGGTTTCCACTTAAGTATACTACTGAAATACAAGATAAATCTTATGTTGTTCATTTAAGTTTCCGCTGCTAACTTGAAGTTATATGATATTAATAGAATCAAAGTTAATAAGAATTGATTGATGATGGATAATTGGGCGTGGGACACAGCTGGTAGTGACGTGGCCAGTTGTGGGCTCGCGTGGCCTCCCGTGGCGGACCAATGTGGAAATTGGGGCCGCCACAGGTACTATAAAATGAAACATCCACTTTTATGAACTTCTGCATTAAGCCATTGATAACTAATGTGGGACTAAACTTTTCGGTCCATACATCCCAACAATCTTCACCTTAGACCGAAATCCATCCAAGATGGGCACACCGCATGATCCGTCGTCGCTAACATCTCAAGAGAGAGCACAACTCGAGGCACACATGCGACCACCAATAGACATGTCTTGTCCCAGCAGCACCATAGGCTCTGATGCCACTTGTTGAGCCCCATCCACGCGTGCTTGGCGGGCACGTGAATCTCCGCCAGGACCGATATTGTCCTCAACTTAACCATCTCAACATTAAATGTGGGGTTTTACTCCAAAAGGCTTCGATACTATGAGATGAAACATCCACTTTTATGAACTTCTTGAAGAAGTCATAGATAACCAATGTGGGTTTAAACTTTTCGGTTCACACATCTCAACACCTTTGCAGAGTCTCACTTAGAGAATTGTTTAAGTGTGAAATCAAAACTCAATTTATTAGAAATAACTACTCTCAATTTGGGAAGATACCCAAAATCACAGCCTAAGTACCTTTGCCATATAAGATAGATATCCTCCCCACATCCAAGACAAGACACCAGTCTATGTTCTAAATCCACATTACCATAGGAGATGAATACCTATTTGAGACACATGAAATGAACATCTTTTTTATATTGAGAATCTAACCTCACAATCCACATTTACCATTGGAGACGCTTCGAATCACAACATATTGCACAACAACTAATGTGTCGCGCAAGGCCATCAGATGAAATACATGGAACTATGGAACTATGGAAGTGTTGTGCTCTTGACACTAGTGGCCCCACGTGACACGTGTTGTTAGGCAATGGTTGTGATTTAGTTTTGTCATTCTAACATTTCCCAAACAAAACTGATTCCAAGTTTTTTGGAGGGAAATTGTGAAACAGAGAACAGAGAAACAATCTTCCTCGTCATCAGCGATGATGAACAATCACAATCTCGAAAACCCAAACATAGATCGACTAGTGTTGAATGCATTGGAGAAGTGTCGTTCGATCAACCATCTCAAGCAAGTCCAATCCTTTCTCACCACTCTCGGCCATGCCCAGACACAGTTCCTGGCTTTCAAGCTCGTCCGCTTCGCCATTCTCTCGCTCTCCAATATCGACTACGCTCGCTCCATCTTCGACAGCCTACATGCCCCCAATGTGTACCTCTACACCGCCATGATCACCGCCTACGCCGCGCAATCGAATCGCACCAATTCAGCTCTTCTTCTGTACAAAATCATGGTGTGCAGGGGACGCCCAAAACCCAACCATTACATCTACCCACATGTGTTAAAGTGCTGTTCCGAGACTTGGGGTTGTTATGGCGCGAAATTGGTACATACCCATGTTTTGAAATGGGGTTTTGGCGGGTACCCAGTTGTGCAAACCGCGCTTGTTGATTCATACTTGAAGGGTAGCTGTGGTGGTGGTGGTGGTGGTGGTGGTGGTGATGGTGTTATTGTTGCGCGTCAAGTGTTTGATGAAATGTCTGAGAGAAATGTTGTTTCTTGGACGGCGATGGTGTCGGGGTATGCGAGGCATGGGCGTGTGGGGGACGCGGTTTTGATGTTTGAAGAAATCCCTGAGAAGGATGTGCCTGCTTGGAATGCTGTCATTGCGGGGTGTACGCAGAACGGGTTGTTCTTGGAGGCAATTTCGTATTTTAGAAGGATGTTGGGTTGTGAAGAGATGGACGGAGTGACCAAGCTGAGGCCGAATCAGGTTACGGTTGTGTGCGTGCTATCGGCTTGTGGAAACCTTGGAATGCTAAAGCTTGGGAGATGGGTGCATGGGTATGTTTACAGGAGTCATCTTGAACTCAATATGTTTATTTTGAATGCGCTTGTGGATATGTATGGGAAATGTGGGAGCTTGGAGGAAGCGAGACGGGTTTTCGATCAGGTTTTGGAAAAGAGCTTGACGGTATGGAACTCAATGATTAATTGCCTTGCACTTCATGGTCTAAGTGAGAAAGCAATTCATGTCTACGAGGAGATGACTGAGTGTGGAGGAGATATTGTGAAGCCAGATAGCATTACCTTTGTTGGATTGCTGAATGCATGTACTCATGGTGGATTGGTCGATGCAGGTTGTAAGTATTTCAATTTGATGACTAGAGAATATGGGATTGAGCCTGAAATTCAACATTATGGGTGTTATATAGACCTTCTTGGTCGAGCAGGTCGGTTTGAAGAAGCCATGGAAGTAATTAAGGGTATGAGGGTTGAACCTGATGAGGTTATTTGGGGTTCTTTGCTAAATGGTTGCAAGATCCATAGGCGAATGGATTTGGCTGAGTATGCTGTGAAAAGACTGGTTGATATGGACCCAAACAACGCTGGCTATGGTATTATGTTGGCAAATGTATACGGAGAGGTAGGTGACTGGGATGAGGTGGGAAAGGTGAGAAAGATGCTAATGGAGAGAGGAGTAAAGAAGACTCCTGGATGCAGCTGGATTGAGATTGACAAGGAAGTTCGTCAATTTTACTCAGCTGATAAGTCGCACTTTGAAATAGAGGAGATCTACAAGACATTGGACAGTTTAGTTGCATTTTTTTAGATTTAGAGCTGCCGTAGCATCTAATAGAGACGGTTTCTATGCGAGTTTGTTTCCAGCTCTTTTTTCTGCTGGAACGAATTGTTACTTTTATCTATTCCATATCCACTTCGAGATGGTAAGAAAGTTAAAGGTTGGGGGCACCAGCTGAGAGCTCCGTTCTGACATTGAGAGGTGGAGGCAGAATTCTTTGAATTTTAAAACCTAGACCTTGAATGCACTCGTCCAATCTTAGATGCCTTCTAATCTCTGTCGTTCATTAGTTGGAGAAGATTCAGACTGTGAGAGTGTTTGATAAACAAAGTGATATAAAAAGTTTGCCAACGTGGGATTAAGAAACATGATTTTTGCCTAAACTGCTTAGTTATTTGAGGACAAAGTGGCTCTAGCTTAAGAAGTAGTGCAAGATTCATGGAGAACTCCTTTCCCTTTGCATTGGTAGAATCGTGCTGACTGTTTATTGAGTTGGTTCGAAATGGACCGCTATGTCTGCTCGATGACCAACAATTTTGGAGATTTCAGCTCATGAGATGGTCGGGGTGGATATCATCTTGCATGAGGTTTGGCTTGGATGTTTATTGACTGCAATGATGTTACATTTAACTGTATGCAGATGGCAGCTACTTCAACTCACAGTGGCGAACCTTCAACTTAAATTGCTAATCAGTATGTGGTCCAAGATAGGTACTGACGAAACTTAGTCGATTTTTTCATTTATTTTGTCTCATTAGATAATAATAGTTTCCCCAAGTTACACTGTCGGGATGGACAGAGAACAAGGACTTGCTTTACATTTTGGCCTTTTTTTTCTTTTTCTTTTTTTGATTGAAGCTATACTTTTATTTCTAACTCTACATTCACCATTTTAAATATTACGTTTTTTTTTAAACCAATTTATTGAAGAGAGCATTCTTAATTAATAATGGAAGCATTCTTTTGATTTTAAATACAAAGATGAAAATATAACTTGTATTTTGATATTATGTAAAGTAATGATTAAAGACAAATGATAGGCAAATATTGATTGAACTCTGAAAAGAAAAATGGAGTTACGTGCCATCTGCTGTTTTTCTACTTGAATGGCTTGGAGTTTTATTTACTCCGACTTCTTGTTTTTAAACTTGGAAGCAGCATCAGATGATGCTCGCAAACAGATCTAGTTGCTTGTTCCTGTCCATTGTGTTCGATATGTTCTCTTGTTACAGTTCCATAAGATTTTTTCCTTCAACTGATCATCTGATACCTCAACGTTCAACATAAATGTTACATCATAACCTGTTTGAAATTGTTTCAATTGTAAAAGAGCATATGCCAGTCATATTCACTGATTTTGAGTCATCATTTGTGTTCTTTTGAATTTGGCTGCAAATATATTACTGAGAAACATTACAGATATGCGAGGAAGTTGCAATAGACTCACTTTTATTCTTTGATGGGTTTACAGCAATGAAGGTCTTGGACTCCATCCCAGGTTGCGATACAACAGGTGAGAATCGCTTTATCCAAATATTTTTTACTGCAAACTATCTGCGAAAACTTACAAGCATTTGATACTACTAGTTCTTTTGCTCGCGAGCATGCCCTATATGTAGAAAATATAAAATCTCACCGAGTACATTGAGAAAGTAGGGATCTTAGTTATTTGCTACTAGCTCTTAACACTGCATCAAGGAATTTGACCACCACGCAAGATAGCGGGTAAAGTGGGGTTCGTAGTGGTATAACCACCATCAATGACAAGGTTGATCCCACTAATATAACTTGCCTCATCGCTAGCAAGATAAACGGCAGCATGTGCCACATCCTCCGCCTTAAGAACTGGCCCTTTTAGTGTTGCAGTTTGAGAAATCATCTCCTCCAACTGATTTGCTTCCATCCCAAACATTTTAGTGATCATCGGCGAGGCAATTATATATGGAGAAACACAATTCACTCTGATCCCATGCTGTCCCAGCTCAAGACATAGGTTCTTTGCTAAGCCTACCACAGCATGCTTAGATGCTGCATAAGGATGGGGAACGTCATGGCCGCCGATCACTGAAGAGACACTTGCAGTGAAAATTATACTGCCTTTCTTTGCTGGGATCATCACCCTTGCAGCATGTTTGGCACCCAAGTAGGAACCATACACATTGATATCCATCACTTTCTTGAATCTTTCATTCTCCACATTTAGAAGAGCATTTGGGACATCTCCTGCAACGCCTGCGTTGTTAAACATTATGTCAAGCTTCCCGTAATTTGACACTGTCGTGTCGACCAAGTCCTTAACTTGCTCATCATCTGTCATGTCGCAGTGAACATAGGTGATCACTTCCTTTGAACCAATCTCCTCACATAGAGACTGACCAAGCTCATCTTGAAGATCTGCTATCACGACTTTAGCACCATGGGCGACGAACAGCCTCGCAGTGCTTGCGCCAATTCCGCTAGCCCCTCCTGTTATAATTGCCACCTTTCCCTCTAGCCTGCAAAACCAAACTAGTGCCTATTAGTTTGTGCATTGCAAATTGCAATATTGCAAAGAATTCTCTACTGATACTGACCTTTTTCCAGGAACAGCAGGGGCTGTTGTCAAAGAAGGTGCCATTGTAGTGAAATATGTTTGGAACAGAAATCAAGAGAACTAAGACTGGTTGAAATGCTTTTTGGTTCTTATATAGAATTGGATGTCTACTGTTAAGGGTAAGCTGTCAAAATAGTGTTGAATAATTGCAAAAGAGATATGGGTCCATTTCTATACATTTTCTTTTTGATATTCAAGGATGGTAATACATGCTCAAATGACAAAGCTCTTAATTTGGCCAACTGGGGAGTTGATGAAATTATAAATTCTGGTGGGTTGGAAGTTGGGAGTTTAATGGTGTAGGCAGACCCCTATTGAGATAATATAAATCCCAAAAGGATGCTATAAAGTCAGAACAGAGGCGGAGCCTCCGCCACGTGTAGCCTGGCTCCGCCCTCACCCAGTACATAGACATAGTATATGTATTGATTACGTGGACTTCTACTTACTTGGCCCACCCTCACTTTTGGAAAAAAAAACACTTGGCCCCCTCTCAGCCTCTCAACATTTCTTTCTCAACATTTCTTTCTCTGTTTCTTATTTCTTTTTTGAAAAAAAAAAAAAAGGCTTAACAGATATGTTAAGTTATTGATTATGTGTGCACAAGGTCAAAATCTCAAAACACAGAGCTTTATTCATTTTTTTTTTAAAAAAAAGCTTTTATGGCTTTATTCTTACTTGATTTTAAACAAAAAATTACAATTTCAAATGGTTAAACAGTTGGAATAATCTCAATTTCTTTTTTCTTTTTTAATAGATTAATATTTATTTAATAGATTAATTAATTTTACATGCATTTTTGATAAGTGTTCATTTAAACATTATTTAGTGTAGGTTATCAGGTGTAATTGGACTATAATTATCTTATTTTATATTGATAAATGCATATTTTAAGAAATTAGTGATTTATTGGAATAATATGAAAATATATATCTAATTATATTTAATTTTCGTTTTTAGGAGAAACGGAGTGCACGGTTGGATTCGAGGCAAAAAAATACTCACAATAGAGTATACACTTGCATAAATTGGACATCTGAGGGTTTGTTTTGGGATGTACACAAGAGTAGGTGAATTGGAGTTTTTGAAGTCCACGTATCGCATCCCCATTGGTCCAATCACGTCACACAAGCCGCTCAGCCAATCAGAAGCCAACACGTGTCAGTCAACTCTTCAACGCACGCCACGTCACATCGTCCACATTTCCTCATCTATTCCAGTCGCTCGATTTGCCTCGAGATTTGCGTCCACACGAACTTCCAGATCTTCGCACGAACTCGCGTGACTCTCCTCACCAGCGCCCGCCACGTGTCCACGCTCGGTTGGTCCAGCGCGTCACCAGCTCATCCTCCAGCCACTCACACGCTGCCGCGTGTCGCCTAGTCAGCACTCCAGCACGTCATCAACAACAAACTCGGCCTATCAGCATCCGCCAAGTCAGCGCGCCACAACAGCTCCTTCAATCAGGCAGTGACACGTCAGCAACGCCCAGTTTTTCCACCAATTACACACTGCCACGTGTCACGACGCCAAAAAACTCTCAAAAATTATGAAAATTGGTTTTTCTCATCTCCAGAGACCAAATTTGGGGTATAAATATATATTAGGAATTAGATTAGGAGGGGAAGAAGATCTATTTTATTTTTATTTCTTTCAGTTTAGTTTTAATTATGTCTAGGTAGCTTTTCCTCTAAGTTGAAGGTGGATCAGTTAAACCTACAACTTGGGATTCTTTTATCAGGTTTATTTATTTTTAATTATTATTGATTCATTTATATGATTTATTTTCTTTAGTATTGTTTGAACAATTGAGGTTAAACATTGGTTTAAACCTTAATTTATATGTCAGTGAGTCGTAAGCATCCGTGCTTGTGCAATAAGACCACACTAGTGGCAATTGACTTTACCAATTGATTAGAAACCTTTTGAGACCGGTCAAATACCTTAGGGATCTAGGCTAAATCGGGAGCACTAGCGATCCGGTTGTCTAGGTGTAGTGCCTTCACGAATCGAAATAATGCAACCAATGCGTTAAATCTGGAGCACTAGCGACCAGGTTGCGTGTTTGGTTACGGAAGTAGTCAACGGTCGTACCTTGGCTATCGAGATTAGGAAGTGCGAGGAACTGAGTGCGTCACCGGTTCTATAGCTACATTAGATCATAGATTAGTTTCATACTTTTCATGAACCGACAATTAATAAATTAAATTCCAAGTTGTATGGTGAGACTTGAAACTGAATACATAGACTTTTCACTTTCATTAGATTTCCTCTCATTTAATTTCTGTATTTTAAATATATTTACACATTCTATCTAAAACTCTAATTTCCCTTTTTTGTATTTTTTTTACCGAAGAAAGACATCAATCTCTGTGGGATCGACCCTTTATCACTATCTACAAAATAATTGATTTAGGTTAATATATTTTCTTGACAATACATATAGCGTTCATTCGCTTTTGATGATTGGGAAGTACGTAATTAGCGATAGTGTCTTTATCGTTTGCTTCACATATTAAAATTTCTAAACGCTTAGCATAACTTAAATTAAGTGGCTAGAACAAAAGTACCTCCACCTCGCTCATATATACTAATATGATGTGCATGATTTTTTACTATAAATTCTCAAAATAACAAAATGCGAACTAAAGACATGGTATAAGTTGGCTTCCCCTTCACCTAAAGTCTGGCTTTGCCCCAAGTCAGAACAACTTGTTTTTACTTTCCAACTATAAAATTTGAAAATTGATGTAAAAACTGCTATAAGGGATACTTGAAATAGGCACCAACTCATTAATCCCATGTCAGGTGCCCTTCAAATCACATAATATTCATAATTCGAGATGCATCTGATGACATATATATCGTGGCTGTGTATTTGTAGTGTCCTTGTGTGTAACATCTCTCGGACACGTAATGCAGTCACTGATGTGGAGATGTTATATGACCAGGGGTGCACACGGATTGCACTAATCTGCCTGGACTGAATCGAATTACGGATCCTACATTAAAAAATTGCGGATCCAATTCAATCCAGTCCGTTTAACACATCAATACATACATATATTTCATCATATGTACTATAGTAGCTTAATTAACATCAACTCAAACTATCAACTCTAAACTAAAATATCTAAAAGACTATACTTGTTCTTAACTCTTTTATTATGCTTTCGACCTTGTTATTGTAGGTTGTATGTTCAACGTACACTTTTTTATTCTTTTGTGAGGATGTATGGTGAAGATTTGTGGACAACATATTTATTTATGTAGGAACTTATATCTTGAAGGTTATTATGATAACAATTGTATGGGAAATATGCTATATATAGATTTGTGAAATGTATGTTGTAAATTTGTCATTCATGAGATATTTAATTCTTGTGATTCATTTGATTAAATCTAATTTCATAAATTTTGAATAGGAAAACGTCAATCCGCATAACTTGATTCAATCCGATCCGCATTTTACAAATTGGATTGAGTTGGATTGATGAATTATTTGGATTGGATTGGATTGTAATTTTTCAATCTGTAATAATTGGATTGGATTGCGGATTGATCTTAATTGGACTGGATCTAATCCGTGTGCACCCCTATCTATGACCATATTCAATAGCCTTCAAGCCAACTATGAAAAGACAGAGCAACTACCTTTTTAATCTCTTGTTGAACTTTTAGTTTGATCACAAAACCAGATTTGGTGATCTTAAATTGTCTGTGTGGCCTTATATATCAATAATCACTTTCAATTATTTTGATCTCATGTTTTGCATTAAAGCGGCTATTTTAAATCTTGGTGGAACTCATGGCGCCGTGAAAGTTGTTGGGGGCTGTGGAACCCTCTTCCTTTTAGCAGTGAGTCACGGGCCGCGGCCGCATTGTTTGCTCTGCCGACCATTTTCAAGGTGAGGAACTCTCTTAGTCTTGGTTGCTCTTGTTGTATATGTGTATATTAAAGCTTCTCTTGTGCTTGGTTGAATCCCAAAATTGATTTACTGTTTTACTTTTCCTTTGAAGTTTGACAAGTTAAAAGCAATTCAATATTGATTTCAAGGGTAGTTAACGACTTTGAAAATCTTGGCTTCATATGTTGTACAAGAATTTATGACGTCGTTGGGACCAAAAAATTAGCGGGTGATAAAGATAGGTTGAACAAGCACTAAGGTTTAATTCCACCTATGTAGAATAAATATTATATGTGCTGCACAATCAGTTTCAAGTCCTGATAAAGGAAGATTTCACCAAGTCCATTTTTCATTTCTAAAAAATAGACATGGTTTGTGATAGGTTGATAATATGCATAAAACTATTGTTACTCTACGAAATGGATCACCATCAAATGCACTTAATCGAACGTAATAAAATAAGTTTGATCCATTTAGTCGACTCAACTTCAACTAATTTGAAATTAAAGCTTGTATTGTTGTTATTGTTGCTGTTTTGTACAAACCGGGTTAAACATTAGCGCAGAGGTCTTAAATAGGTGGCTCAACAGCAAGGCCAGAAATATTAATGCTAGCCGTGAACCAATGGACATTTTTCGTGTAACATTAAGTTGGTTGGTTAGGATTGTGAGGTGACCCTACCATAACTGGATTGGGCTGGATGCCATTTTCATTAAATGGCATGTCTGCCAATGTAGGTACTACATTTTTTATTGCATACTGATCTAAAGATTGAATTGATTGATTGATTACATAAATGTTACTTCCCTCCAAATTTCTTTTTTGTTCTAAAATGTGTCACATCAGAAAATTAAAAAATTATTAAATACTTCATTTTTTATTTTAACCTTATTTTATTTAATTAATTAATGACATCATAAACCACTTCTTTTACGCAATACATATAATAAATAAAGTCATTTAAGGAAGTAATTTAGTTTTGTTATAAAATCTTAATAGTAATTAATCATCACCTTAATTCTTTTACACAAATTAAAATGTAACAGATAGTATAAAACGGATGAAGTAATTATTTGCATTGTTAGATTAAAGAATCTATATCTTTGAAGATGGTTGTCAAATATTGTTACCTACTGTACCACTCATATGATCTCTTATTGGTACCTTTTTGGTTTCATAACTTTTTTCTAGAAATGTTACTATAACACCCCAAAACCTTACAGAATGCACAGTGGTCCCACTCAAATCATTTGAATTCACCTTCGGCTGCGAGCATATCCATCTTGAGGTGCTTATATTTTTAGGGTCGTGGCCTAGTGGGTAGGATATTTTGCATTTTGTTTGAGGGTGTTATTCTAATATTTCCTTTTAATTTTTTTAGAGTTGCGCTATGTGCACTTCAGTATCCACTTAGGGTAATTTGGCTTTTTTTTTTATTTATATTGGTTCAAAAAAAGATGACACATTTACCTTGAGATGCCCAGAGTAATCGATTAGGTGTCTACCAGGATGCCCTGAGTAATTGGTGGGGTGCCCATAACGCGACAGTACATTAATCGACGTTACATTTCAGGTCTTAATAAGAAATGACCGAAATTATGGTCCCGAACACACAGGACCGTGAGTTTGAGACTTAGGTTGTTGTGTTAGTTGGTGTCGACCAAAACATACACACATGTTTCGGCACAAGGCCATCGAGACCACTTGTATAGTTTTGGTGGTCGTCCATCAAGTTGGGTGTTTGACTACCTTATTTGGGTGTCGGTTGGTATAGACCAACACTGTAATATGGGTTTCGGCAAGACATGACCGAGACTACTTTAACATGCATCTTGGGTAGTGGGGTGCGTTGCTTCGCAAATTAGGGGCATTTTGATAAAAGTCTCGGGGTGCCCTGAGAGGATATCGGGGTGCACATAGCGCGACTGGTATTTCACATTTTTTTTTGACGAAAAGATATTTTCATTCATAGAATTTGTTATTACATGTGATTTAACAATGAAATTACATCAATAACAATATTTTCCTACTCCTTGATGAGATCAAATCGATGTTGTGAAAGTTTGCAAACTTATGTGCAACTTATACACTTGTCTTTTGCATCTTTATCAATAGAACTATAACGAAAAATAAAATTTCAAAAAGCGAAGACGAACAAAAACTTCCAACGAGGGAAGACAAACACAAACTTCCAACAAAGAAAGTCAATAACTTATTGAAAAAGAAAACCTACTGAAACTATCGAACCAACAACTAGCGCAGATCCATACATGTGCATATAGAAGTGTGGACGAAATTGAATGATAGCAGATGCATGTGTGAAGGAAAGACAAGTGGTGTCAATGATGAATCTAACAACTGTTGCAGGCTGAATGAAATTGAACATCTTATAACTGAATAGATCCGACTTTTAGTGTATAAATAAGAATAAATATTGTTATTAGAACCATTATTGATCAAAAGAGAAGATCGACTGGTATTCCACATTAACTACATCAGGCATTATCGAGTTTCATATGGAATGATTTTTCCAATTCAATTTTATTCTACCTACAAGACTAAAAACAATTTCCTCTTTAATATCGAAGTCGCATTATAAACCTTAAATATATCAATTAACCAGCAATAGTTATGTTGACCAACTGGTCAAAGATGATAGGTGGCTGGACTTTGTTGGAGGTATATAGACTGAAATTACTTGTTGAAAATGTATAGACCAAAATAATAATTTCACCGAAACTCGTAAAAAAGTACATAAGTGATTGTCTCCCCTCAAATAGAATTAAGGCTTTTTAAGATAAATCCCATACTTATGAGTTGGAGGTAGTTAAATTGGAGACAATATCAGTATTGACAGAGATCTACGAGCATGTGCTTGTGTGTGCATATAATTATTTTTTTCTTTATTTTATTATTAAGTCAATGAATGATGAGTGTTGAGACTTAATGTTCCTTAGTAGAAGCAAAAGCTCTTCAGGTTCGAGCTCTTGATATGGTAAAACGTACATTGTGGAATCATAGAGTGACATAAGGATGCATGTGATCCTCAGCCAAATAGATTGATTAGATTATTATAAGTGATCATTGAAATGAACAAAAACTTAATTTACCCAAAAATTTTCCCTATGTACAGTTGTATATTCATATTATATTTGCAAGTGTGTATTAATTAATTGGAATCAAAGTAGAGTGATAAAAGGATGCATGTGAACATCAATAACCAACTACATTGATTAGATTATTTTAAGTGATCATTGACCATCTCAAATATATGATACCATGAACACTCAATAGTTTCTCATAAGCTAACTAGCAACTCTAGCTCCAAGTTTTAGCAGTGCCTGAGGTCATGGAAATTCCCTCCAGCTCCAACTTCTCCCAATCCTCAAGAAGGTATGTGAAGTTAATTTCTCTAATCCCAATTCCTGTTTGATCTTGTTTTTTAGCAAATTCGTTCCCTAATTATAATCACGTTCTTTGTTCCCATTTGATCAATTCGAGCAGAATGGAATTGTCAGATCTGTGGAGTTATTTGTTGTTATTGTTATTATTAACATTGTTCATTCCCAATTCTTATTGACTCCATAAAAACTGAAGAAATTCGGTAAGGTAGTAATAGACCGAATGGGACGCATTAATTAGGAGTAATTTAAATGGTTTGAAAAACTCATCATCAATTACACTAAATTGAGCAAAATGGAAGAGTTTGATTCATGTTGCCGACCCCGATTAATTTGAAACTAAGGTTTTTTTTTTACTTTAGTGAGAATCGAACCACGATCTCCTGAGGTCTTGCCTTTTTGGTAAGTAATGTCTTTATTAGCTCATCTGAGAGACTTTGCCAAGGCTATATTGTTGTTGTTGTTGTTGTTGTCCATTCCCATTTGATCAACTGTATTAAATCGAGATGAATGAAAATGTTGAATCTATAAAGTCAACTCGACTATTTCTTATTGTCGTTGAAATTGTTGTTCATTCTCAAATTAGATAACTTTTTCATCTGTAGAAATTTTACAATTGAGCTCGAATATATACTCAAGTCATGAAAATCCCTCAAAATGGGTTGTGCATTTATGACTCGTCACATGCATTCATTAAACAAATTTTGATCTACACACGTATACTTGCAGATTGGAAGGCAAGGTTGCAATTATAACAGGGGGGGCAAGTGGTATTGGTGCTACCGCAGCAAGACTATTCATTCACTATGGTGCTATAGTTGTGATTGCAGACATTCAAGATGACCTTGGCCATTCCCTATGTGAAACCATACTTGAATCACACAAGGATTCCAACCCTACCATCTCCTACATCCACTGCGACGTCACAAGAGAAGACGACGTTCGAAACCTCATCGACACCGCCATTTCTAAGCATGGAAAACTCAATATCATGTTCAACAACGCCGGCATTTCAGGCAAAGACTTTGGAACCAACCTTATTGAGGTCAACAACGACGACTTCAAGAGGGTCATGGAGGTGAATGTCTACGGTGCGCTCCTTGGCGCAAAACACGCTGCAAGGGCAATGATCGCGAAGAATACTAAGGGGAGTATAATCTTCACCGCAAGTTTGGCTTCGACGATGGGTACGGAAGGCATTTCACATGCTTATACTGCATCGAAGCACGCGGTGTTGGGGTTGGTGAGAAACCTTTGTGTGGAGTTGGGACAACATGGGATTAGAGTGAATTGCATTTCACCATATGTAGTTGCATCTCCAATGCTGAGTGGGGATTTGCCTAGTATAGATACGAGTAGAGTTGAAGAGATGACACATAAAGCAGGGAACTTGAAGGGGGTGGTGTTGAGAACTGATGATGTTGCTGAGGCTGCTGTTTATTTGGCTAGTGAGGAGGCCAAGTATGTGAGTGGACTCAACTTAATCATTGATGGAGGATATTCCACCACAAATCCTGCTTTCCCTATGTGTTTGAGAGGCGCGTTAATTTAATTAATCCTTGATCCCACTCTCTCTGTGTTAAATCTTTTTGAGTGATTTTTAAGACTAAGAAGTAAATAATTTACATGTATCGATGAAACTTCATATATTGGACTAAGTCAAGTGAATAAAAGAGTTTGATCATATTTGGATTGACGCTTTGTTATAAAAATAAATAAAAATAAAAATAAAAAAAATAAAAAACCTCTAATCTTCCCTAATTAATTTCATTTTCAACATCTCTCCCTATCTCTTACATTTCCCATCAAATATTAACATTGAACAACCACATCTCTACGATTAAAAAATGTGGTTTTAGTTCAATTTTTATATTATAAGGTCTCAATCCAAGGTGAGAAGAGTGTGGTGAATAGTTTTATGTATGGGCTACAAGTGTGAAGTAGGGTTCACTCCAAAATGACAAGGCAAGATAGGGTATCCGCTCCACATTCATAAACCTTCTTTTTCTTTCTAAGTAGTCCATGTGAGACTATCCCAACATCTCCAACACTCCCCCCCTCAAATCCAACTCGGACTTGACCGCTGAACATCAATCAACCATTTTTGTTGGATGTTTACAAGGCCCTTGGACAATGGACAATTAAGCCAACCATCGGCTCTGATACCATGTTCAATTTTTATATTATAAGGTCCCAATCCAAAGTGAGGAGAGTGTGGTGAATAGTTTTATGTATGGGCTACAAGTGTGGAAGTGGGGTTCACTCCAAAATGCCAAGGCAAGATAGAGTGTCTACTCCACACTTATGACCCTTATTTTTTCTTTATAAGTAGTCTATGTGGGAGTGAACACTCCATCTAGCCTTGGCATTTTTGAGTGAACCCCACTTCCACACTTGTAGCCCATACATAAAATTAGTCACCACAATCTTCTCACCTTGGATTGGGACCTTATTATAAAAATTGAATATGGTATCAGAGCCGATGGTTGGCTTGATTACCCATTGTCTAAGGGCCTTGTAGACATCCAACAAAAATGGTTGATTGATGTTCTGCAGTCAAATCCGAGTTGGACTTGAGGGGGGAGTGTTGGAGATGTTGGGATAGTCTCACATCGACTACTTAGAAAAGAAAAATAAGGTTTATAAGTATGGAGTTGACACTCTATCTTGCCTTGGCATTTTGGAGTGAACCCTACTTCACACTTGTAGCCCATACATAAAAGTAGTCACCACATTCTCCTTACCTTGGATTGGCCCTTATTATAAAAACTGAACATGGTATCAGAGCCGATGGTTGGCTTGATTACCCATTGTCTAAGGGCCTTTTAGACATCCAACAAAAATGGTTGATTGATGTTATGCGGTTAAGTTCGAGTTGGACTTGAGGGGGGAGTGTTGGAGATGTTGGGATAGTCCCACATCGACTACTTAGAAAAGAAAAAGAAGGTTTATAAGTGTGGAGTGGACACTCCATCTAGCCTTGGCATTTTTTAGTGAACCCCACTTCCACACTTGTAGCCCATATATAAAATTAGTCACCACACTCTCCTCACCTTGGATTGGACCATATGATATAAAAACTGAACAGTTTTCACCTCAGAATCGATGAACATTAAATAAGTAAGTGCATCCACCAACCCGCAAGATTGTTGTGTATAACCGCATCTATAATGCCGAGATGTAATCGAGACAAAACTTATTAGTTTTTGATGATTAAAATTGCATATTATAGTTTTTCTTTCTTTTTTTTTAAAAAAAAGCAACGGTTATTTGGACTCCACCTTTTGCTTCTTGTATCATTTTTTGAATTTTTTACTTCATTTACCCCACTTTTTACTTAATTTACCCCAAATTTATTTTTAAAATTTCAAAAATACTTTTTTTCTCCCCCGTCATCCTCATCATCACCCCAACACCCCTCAATCCTCTCTGTTTCTCAGTTTTAATCATTGTAGAGCACTAGTACTAGGTCACCAAATGTCGTAGGAGTGTTTTTTTGTTGAACAAAGTCAGATGTGGTAGCGATGTGTCCTAGAAGTGAAAAAGTGTCGTTCGCGGGGTTCAATCGCACAGGGCCGACACCTTTTAAGAGGTATTGACCGACTCTAATCAGGTTCTCTAAATTAAATGGGTAACGATCGAATCTAATCGAGACCTCTTAAGAGGTGTCGGTCAAAATCCGACCGAGAATGTGAAGAAAACTCAGTCTCAATGGGTGACGAAGGGATCCAACCGAGACCTCTTTTGTAACATCCCCTAATCTCAATTAGAGAATATTAGGCCTGAAACCCTAATTAAGCCCCGGTAAATCAAATCAGACCTAATTAGAGTCATCAACCTTATACTCATTCCTGACAACAACCTGTATATATTGATATTAAATAAACAAAATAAAACAAACGCAGCGAAAAATTTAAAACTTTTTCGTTAAATCACAAGATATACAATACTGGCATGAACATCGGTATTGAGCTCTTATTCTCACCCCGATTATTACAAATTATAAAGCAATATATATATAACAGGGAGACTCGCTGCACATATAACAGGGAGACTCACTGCACCGTAGAGAAGATACTAAACTCATGATCTTCTCTTTTCTTGAGTTTCAAATCCTTGCGTACGTCCATACTGAAAATGTTAAGGTGGGTGAGCTCCTACATGCTCAGGAAGCGACTCCCATACAAACTATCAATTATCAATTACTATCAAGAAATAATATATAACAAGCAATCAATACATATTTAAAGTTGCATTTGAATCAATATAATCAATACATAACATATGCAAGTTTATTGGTCTATTGCAATATACCCATGATTAGTACTTTCAATCTCAGTATTTGAATTGAGTCGCCCTCTCACATTCTTCAAGAACCAGTCTGTGACGGCCCCAAATTCCCAATGCATTTGGGTACGCCCGGCCTAGACCCGTGCAGGTCCCAAGTTGATAATCAGCGAGCCTGACGAGCCTAGTCAGCTTCCAAGTAATCAATTTAACAGTTTATGAAAGAGTTATTGCAATTGTACGCAGTGGAAAAACTAAACAAGTATTGGGAAATAACTCAATCAAACGAAAATTAGGAAGTCTATATAAATGTGGAAACCCCGAGTTTCATGGTATCAATCTCAAAAAAATGATCTCCAGTTCAATAACCAACATCATATATATAAAACATCATACAAAAAGCAATGAACATGAATCAATCTAACCTAATCCTGAAGACGCGTACTCTGAGAGGTCCTCAGAAAAAATCACCAAGTAGAGGGCCCTTGCCCTTGCTACACTCCGGGATATCTGCACCCACCGTCACAAATTAGACGGTGAGCAACTGAGAGAAATCGAAAGTAATGCTAGAAGAATTTAACAGAAATTCATGAATATCAAATAAAACAGTCTAAATATCATGCGGTAATTTAAAGACAGGAATGTAAATAGATCAATGTGCATGATAGGCTGACTGAAATGATAACAATCGAAAGCATGTGTGTTCTAAAAGTCAAAAGAGGCCATAAGCGAACAGTATTCACAACAATAACCACAACAATCCAGTGCCCAGGTTCACACAACACCAGGGGTGGTCAGGCACTCCTGCAGAAGTGGCTCGCGTTTCCCCAACTGGTGCGAGCCACATGACACCTTCACAATCAGTACCCAGGTTCACGCAACACTGTGGGTAGCAGTAATTCCGATAGGAAATACCCAAGTTTCCCCAACCAGTGCGGGCCACATGATACTATATCAACACACTTACGCCAAGAACACACATACCAAACAAATAAGGGAATTTGAATGCCAACAATGGATAATAGCAAGAATAGCAATAAATGATAATGAATCACATGAAAATTTCTTAACTGGCTTACTAACGTACACAAGCTTTAAGGCAAGTGTACTTACCTGAACTATCGCAAATCGTATCCACTCTCGCGAATCCTAACACGTATCTCCGAGTTTCTCGTTACCTGACAAGGTTGGAAACTCGTATTAATAGGTCAAATCGTTAACTAAACCTAGGTTTAGCCTTAATATTTTCCAAATGTTTCAAATGACTTGATAACTCGACAGTTTAATAGAAAAATGAATACTCTCTCTCGGGTTTGAAAAACTATGACACATGTAGGTCTACTCATAAAATCTTAAGCTCAGCTCGGTCGTGTGTGGGTCACGTCATGGTCTCAAGGACCGGCGGCGCGAACACAACGTCATCACCAATAACTAAGTCGAATCATTAAAACCAAAATAGGAAAACTTAAAGTGGTTTGGTCATCAAGTATCACAAAAACTTCATTACCAAACACCAATCAATAAAGACACCGTCATGGCTTCACACTGGTATTGTCCGACATTGGGAGGGGATTCCCTTGGCATAAAATGGCCGGGAACACCTTAATTAGTCGGAATTTAAACACATTAACTAAACAAGACTCAAACTTAATATTTACATAAAAACATAACAATTTCTTCAACACATTAAAATTTCGGACACAACCAAGAGTTGCAAGACCTCAACAATGGTTAGGTGAGACCCCCGACAGCCCCCACTTGTGGTGGTCTGGCAAGTAGCACCGCCAACAGAGGCGGTTTCTGGCGAGACTCAAAACACGCATATCACATGAAATGACGACACTTTCACATTAAATAGAACTTTTTTGACCACTCCGAAGGCTGTGGGACCCACGTATGAGCTTGGTGGGGTCCCCGACAGCGTCCCAGTCATAGTGGTCCGGCAGTGGCGCCGCCAGTCACGACGGTTTCCGGCCAACAAACACCACCATACACATGAAAAATGAAACTAAAATCGTTTAAAACGCAACTGGATTCGTACACACCGGAGGGTTGTAGGACACTAGTATGGTAATATCTAGTCCCCGACAACCTCCCTAGCGTGGTGGTCCGGTCAACAACACCGCCGGTCATGTTAGTTCCGGCGAGAGGGTAAAATTTCGTTAAAATCGACCCAAACTGTAAGAGACCAATAGCAACAACATGTGTGCCGTGAGGGGTGTGCTCCAGGACGGTCTGGACTCCGGTGAGTCACCGGAGGTCATCCACGACCGGTCCCCATCACGGCAGCCACCCCAAAGTGACGAAACACACAACAACAAAAAGAAAAAACGAGAAAAACAGTGAGAAAGTGAGAGAAAGAGAGGGAGAAAAAAAAAAAGAACTCACCACCCTACTCCGGCTACCGTCGACTCCCCAACGAGATTTGAACCACCTCTGGACCAGTGAGGTCGGTGGTGTGCTCAGCTGAGAAGAGAGACGGTGGAGGGAGAGGAGGGAGAAAACCGAGAGGAGAAAATGAAGAACAGCCGAGAGGGAGAGAGAGGGGGGGAGTGAGAACGTACCTCCGGCGAGCTTCGACTGCCCAGAGCTAGTGGTCGATGGTGATGCACCAGGGAGGAGGAGGAGAGTGGAGGAGAGTTTGAGAGAGAGGTGGTCGGTTGGTGTGAGGAGGGTGACGTGAAGCATGTATGTATGTGTGTGTATATATATTAAGAGATGATGAATAGTAGGTGAATAGTAGAGTAGGTAGTGTGTTGTCTCATGCATGGCCCTTCATCTTCATGTACACACGCATCTCGAGGTCAATCTCATGGTGCTCTATTATTGGACTGTATCACTTTAACAATCCTACACCATGGCCTATTTGTTGTATATCTACCCAACACCCGCATTTCCAACAATTTTCCCCGGTCCATCTTCTTCCCTCGGTCCGTGTTCCCCCATCACAGGTATATTTTTGCCTTTGTCTCGTATAAATAAATATTTAAATTATTAAATAATTCTTTTAATTATGTTTTAAGTCTCCCGTCCCGCTCGTCCAGTTTTCCTACTCGTTCACTGACTTCACTGTCCGGTTACTCAAACACGAGTATAAATACATATTACACATCATCATTCACAAATAACCAAATTTCCAGGTCGTTACACAGTCATTGGGCATCTAACCAGTTCTTGTCAATGTGCCGCCAACTCATAAAAGCATAGAGTCGCACTCCCTCATCATCACTAAACCAATCACTGCTCATCTGATTGGTTTATGACTGATGAGCAAGTCAACTCAAATGAAAAACATTGATCGGGATATTTCCCAAGTCACTGGAGGCGCGGTGATGGGAAGCAACTCCACCACAGTTCTAAACCCCAAGCCGATCTGTCCCACCAAACCTCTTTCCGAATTCATTTTTAATTTCAAAACGGTTTGTGTAAAACAAAACCAAATCATAGTACATTGACTCATTTCTAGTCCTGAACATTACGTGCTCTAATAATACTATTTTACATTGCATAATTGATAAAAAGTACGAGTCTCACTTACCTGTCCTGAGCTTTTCTACATTTTACTGACTTGTATGACTCTCCGGAGTTCTCAAACCTTTCCACATCGGTCCATTACCTAAAATATACCATTTGTTATCAATTTATGTCTAATATTTATTTATCAATACTCATAAACTGGTCCCATTTGAATCCGAAATCCCGGGACCTAGTTTCTAACCTATTTTGACCATTTCACATGTTTCGAGGTAAAAACCCCGGAATAAAGTCCCCCGACTTTTGAATTCCTCATTTTTCATAGAAATTCCTCCATCTCTATTTGCTTGGTCTAAATACTATTTTTCCATATTTTTTTCCTATTTTTCTAAATTTTCTTTCTTTTCTTTTTCATTTTTCTTTTTTTAACCCCTGAACCGGGACGAACCGAGTTCAGCTCAACCGAGCCAAACCGACCCGGTTCAAGGGTTGTCTTCCCCAACAGAACTGTTGTATGCGGTTTTGTGTTGTTTTTTTTTTCCATTAATTGGTATTGGCTTCCAACCCCAACTCCAACTCAACCTAACAGCTCCAACCTCGGTCATGGTGGCTTTTCACCACCATAACCATCGAAACACAACCTCAACAACAACAACAACCAACACACAACAGCCTCAACAACAACAACGTCAACTCAAACTCACCTCCACGTTGACGTCTACGAGCTCCCAAGCTCCTCGCTCCCTTCTCCTCATCTCGGTCTACATCGCAATCTCTGCTTCTCTCTCTCTTGCATTTCATTTTTTAACAGTGCAGGAGGTGGTTGGTTGGGGTAATACCCAAAATATCCTTATGCTCATCCACTTCTCTTTTAAACCAAAAGCCCCTTTTAGTAATTTCGCATTTTTCTATTATATATATATATATATTTATCGATATACCACGCCTACAATTCCGCGTGTCACTTGATGCCCTGACAATTTACCATTACTTTATTAATTCTCCATTTTAATATATATATAACCACAATATATAAATATATATATATATATGCATGCCTATAATTACGTAATTTACGCCAACGAGCACACTCGGGCTTCAATGCTATCCCACGTCTTATGTGTGTCCTCCTTGACCCGCACATGGTATTAGGCATCCCTCATTTGTCCAGTTATTAATTTATACATACTAATACGAACCAAACAAACACAATACATCATGTCATTCCACGCACACGTTAATCGAGACAAATCGGGCTTAACCACGAGTCTAACTCAAATTAATTAAGATTCAAACTACCGATAATCACGTGCTTAAGGTAACGGGTCGTTACATCTTTAGAGGCGTCGGCCACACAGGGCCGACACCTTTTAAAAGTTGTCGGCCCTGTGCATCCGTCACCTCTTAAGAGTTGTCGGCATGTACATCTGAACCTCGGGCGGGCAACAAGAACTACCAACAATACCACAAACAATACCAACTTAAAAAAGGAAAAAAAAACCCAAGAAATCACAAAATCGGCACTAAAAGAGATGAAGAATGCACCTATGACGTCAAATTAATGGGTTTTCGCTCGAATTTTGTTGGATTTGGATTGGTGGTGAGAGTGTGGTTGGAGAAAGGGGTGACTGGGGTATGCGTGAGGAAAAACCCTTTATATGGAGGGGTAGTTGGGCCATTTCACATGGATGAGGCAAAAGAAGCAAAAAAATGGGGTCCGAATAGCCGCTGCCAAAAAAAATTGCACATACATTGAATGAAAAGTTTTTGTAACATTGGACCCAATTCAAGGTGCAAGGAGTGTGGTGATTGGTTTATGCATGGGCTTAAACGTGAGAGTGGTTTACTCCAAAATACTAAAACAAGATGGAGTGTCTACTCCACTCATATAAGCCTTAATATTGTATTCTAACTAGTTGATGTGGGACTATCTCAACATCTCCATCAAGTAGAAGAGTTTTATGTAATAATCGCTTCAACTAAATTGAAATTAAAGTTTTGTTGTGTTATATATTAGAAATTCATCAGCCTATTATGTTGACCGCGATGAGACTAATGGGTTGTCCAAACTAGAGTTTAGTTCAAACTTCAATCCAATTAACCTAAAAATTCTTTATTTCTTACTGACATCGAATTCAAATTGGCTTACTATTACAATATTTTTCTTTAATTTTGTTTTTGTTGTCAATGTTTCTCTTTTTTGTTATTTTGATTATTTCTTAGTCAAGGAAAATAATGGACTAGGTCTTGCAAATAATTTGATGCTTCAATGTTACGCTATGGCCATCTTAAAAAAGAAAATCGATAGGTACCAGACCACATATTCTTTTGATGTTGGCTTAGCATTATGAGGTTTTTTTTTGTGTTATTTTTTTATATGTTTAGCATGATGAGGTTAAATTTACTAGGAAGCATAATTTTCATCAAGAGGAATCTCAACGTTTCAAAACAAATATACTCCTTATTAATTAATTAACTCTCTTTTTTGGTAATAAATTAAGAGCCCGACTATACGCACTCCAATGCTTACTTAGGGCACCCAAATTCTGAGTGCACCCCAAATTTAAATTTCAATTTATGAAGGCATCCTATATTTTTACCAAAATACCCATTTATCCCAATCGAAGCACCCAACTTCAAAACCTTGATCGAGACATCTATTTTAGGTTCAGCGACATATGGTCGAAGCTTATCTTCTAGGTTCGATGTTGTTCAATACAACCTCTTTAGTGAAATTTAGTTTACAACTGCTGATCTAAAAGTTCAGTAGGTTTCGGCCGACTCTCCAATTAAAGGTTCGACAGGGTCTAACTGACCAACTAGAGGTTCGGTGAACTCTGATCGACTCTCCAACTATAGATTCGGATATGTGAGACCGAGTCACTCGATGATGCCCTACAAATCACAAGAGTGTACGGAGAGATGATGGCGGGGTGCACAAAACGAGAGAAAATGATGATGAGGTGCATTAATCACAGTGAGGGCCATAATGGTCGTTTTGCAATAAAATTAACTTTTAAAAAAGTTTGACTTTCCTAAGTAAACGTTGGTGCCTATAACCAGGTTCTAAATTAATTAATACAGCAACTTTTTTATAAGTTACTACAACATGTGCATGTGTATGAGTTGAACTTGAGACCTCCCTAGCCTTACTTTTTTAAAAAGTGATTCATTATCCATCTTGCTGGAGATGCTTTGGCATTTAATAACTTTCAAATTCTTACCATGACGTATTGACATTGCGTACATAGCTCCCTCTTATATATATGGACCATAAGAAATTAAATCAATTCAAACTAATTGATGCGGTTGGACTTGAAATTAAAATGTATATAAACTTGATCCAATCTTGTTCCATGTATATTGCTTAATTATATTACTTGAACATGGACAACAATTAATAAATTAGAGTTGAAGAATCATGTGAGTGGATGCCAACCTCCATCATCAATTATTAAGTAGAATATTATATAACAGCCTGAAGACTCATTAACTTATCATTAAGCAGCTACCAACTCCATTTCCCATATTCAGCAGTGGCCAAAGGTCATGGAAGATCCCTCCAGCTCCAAGCTTTCCCAATCCTCAAGAAGGTATATTACTTACTGATTTATCACATTTTCGCTACATAATTCAATTGTTTTGATCAACTGCATTAAATTGAGCTGAATGAAAACATTAGATCCAAGTAGTTGACCCTTCTACTTTGGCGTCGAGGCAGTGTTATTAATTTGTTGTGTTTCATTTTCAAATTAGACAGCATTTGTCATCTGTTGCATATATATTCATTAGTCAACCTTTGATCTAAACATATATACTTGTAGATTAGAAGGAAAGGTTGCAATTATAACAGGGGGGGCAAGTGGTCTTGGTGCTAGCACAGCAAGATTGTTCATCCAATATGGTGCTATAGTTGTGATTGCAGACATCCAAGATGACCTTGGCCATTCTCTCTGTGAAACCATACTTGAATCACACAAGGATTCCAACCCTACCATCTCCTACATCCATTGCGACGTCACAAGAGAAGACGACGTCCCAAACCTCATCGACTCCACCCTCTCTAAGCACGGAAAGCTCGATATCATGTTCAACAATGCCGGTATTCCGGGCAAATGTTATAACACCGACCTCATTGAGGTTGATGGCGAAGACTTCAAGAGAGTGATGGAGGTAAACTTGTACGGAGCATTCCTCGGTGCAAAACACGCCGCAAGAGCAATGATAGCGAAGAATACTAGGGGTAGTATCATCTTCACTGCGAGTTTGTCGTCGGTGATGGCGGGGGAAGGTATTTCACATGCTTACACGGCATCGAAGCACGCGGTGTTAGGCTTGGTGAGGAACCTTTGTGTGGAGCTGGGACAGTATGGGATTAGAGTGAATTGCATTTCACCATATGCAGTTGCATCACCAATGCTGACTAATGAGCTGAATTTAGAGATGAAGAGAGTGGAAGAGAAAGCATATGAAGCTGGGAACTTAAAGGAAGTGGTGTTGAGAGCTGAAGATGTTGCTGAGGCAGTTGTTTATTTGGCTAGTGAGGAGGCCAAGTATGTGAGTGGACTCAATTTGATCATTGATGGAGGGTACTCCACCACAAATCCTGTTTTTCCCAAGTGTTTGAGACTTGCATTAATTAATCATTGATCCTCTATGTGGTAGAGGTTAATTTGAGTGATATTTAAGGTTAATTTCTTAGAGCAAACCAACCCAACAAAAGTCAAATCACATGCACACAAAAATATAGAGATTTACATGGTTCAGCAATGCCTACTGAACAAGTAGAAGAAAGTTTTTTCTTTGCAGAAGAGTTGCTCCAACAAGAATAATGAAATTTCGTATTAGTTTTGTATTTTGAAATTGTTCAATTTTTATATCATATGGCCCAATTCAAAGTGAAGAGAGTGTGGTGAATAATTTTATGTATTGGGCTACAAGTGTGAAGTAGGGTTCACTCCAAAATGTCAAGGCTAGATGGAGTGTCCACTCCACACTTATGAACCTTCTTTTTCTTTTCTAAGTAGTCCATATGGGACTATCCCAACATCTCCAACACTCCCCCCTCAAGTCCAATTCAGACTTGATCGTAGAACATCAATCAACCATTTTTGTTGGATGTCTACAAGGCCCTTGGACAATGGGCAATTAAGCTAACCATCGGTTCTGATACCATGTTCAATTTTTATATCACATGGCCCAATCCAAAGTGAGGAGAGTGTGGTGAATAGTTTTATATATTGGGCTACAAGTGTGAAGTAGGGTTCACTCCAAAATGTCAAGACAATATGAAGTGTCCACTCCACACTTATAAACCTTCTTTTTTTTTCTATGTAGTCCATGTGAGATTATCCCAACATCTCTAACAGAGATATGGGCGTCTGAAATTGCATTAAGTATAATTAAAAGATGTAAAGGATTATGGAATCGAATTATTGATTGTATTTGTATAGGATTCAGAGTTACGTGATTCGCCAATATGCTTATATCAAGGACAAGTAAACAAGATTTTATTATTTGCAAGAGATTTGCTCATCGAAATTTGCATTAATAATCATAAAAGTCTAAAAAAAAGTGCTGAATCGTATCGTTAATTGTGTTGCATGCATCGGATTTAATGAAAATGTTTATCGCGTGGCCGACCTCAACTAATTTAAAACGTAACGTTGCCTTGTTGTATATTTGAAACTAAATTTGTCTTGTTTGGAACTTGGTCGGGTTATCATAATGATAAAAATAAAGTTGGAACTTGGTCGGGTTATCATAATGGTAAAAATAAAGTTGGATAAGTATGAGTTAAGTGCACGTACCCCATTTTAATTCCTCAGTGTGTTAAACTTTGACAGGCCACTGGTCAAACTAACATGGGTGAAGACAACAGCGCCCCCTTGGTGAGATTAGTCGAGCAAAGCTCGGACACCCTCCAAGGTCTTCAAAAAAAAAGAGTCACGCTAAGGGCACCCTGTAATCCTCTTAAGGCACTCCACTGATTAGGGCACCCCAGCAATTTATCAGGGTACCCCAGTACTTTTACCAAAATGTTCTTTCGTTTGATGTGCAAGCATCTACCACCAAAACAAATGAAACCCTTCTTTTCTCTCTTCCATCACCACATCAAGGCCTCAATATATCAAATCTTCTCACTTTCTTGTTTGTTTAAGGTAGATTTGTTGTTTTTATGATCGGACGATGTATTTAACTTCAATCTCGTAGTGTTCGGTCACACATGGCCATGATCTGTCTTTTGGTCTCGAAAGTCCATTGCGGAAACCATTGTGTAAATGTCGATTAATATCAACCGATACCTAAGTGAAACGGACCCTTAGACCACGTGGTTGTATATCACCGAGACTACTAGTTTTGGTCTCGTTGGCCTGTTACCGAGACATTAAGCTATGTCTCGGTTGCTTCCAACAAAAGTGTAATAAAAAGCTAAGTTTAAGATTAAACTCGGTTGGTAATAACCGACACCTTTTGTTAGTTATCGGTTATAGGATACCGAGACACTACAACATGTCTCGGTCCTGTGTGACCGATAAATTCGTGTCCGTAATTCACCTTCAAAATTGGAAAAAAAAAAAAAAAAAAAAAAAAAAACCTCACAAAAACCATAAAAACTAGCTTGTTGTGTGCGACGTCCGTCTTCCACTTATTTCCTTCAACCATTAGACTCTAAAAACACTTAAAACTCGTCGAATCTCCAAGCGGCTACGAATTGACAAATGTAATGTCTGGCCCGCGACAGATTGACTTGACTTCGTAAAAAAAAATTGAGTTTTCAAAAGTGGGGTGCCCTGGGAGGGCATTTGAATGGGTATGTAAATTGTTGGGTTGGATGAGGATATTTTTGTCAATTGATCATAAAATTAGTTTTAATTAAAAATAGCGAAGTGCCCTGAAAGGATTGTAGGATGCCCTTAGCGCGACTCAAAAAAATTGCCTTTTTTGGCATTCTTTTAAGTTGCTTTTTATTTGTTTGAACTTCATTCACTGAATTAGTCTCTCAAAAAGGATTACTCTAATAATGTTCTCAAAAAAAAAAAAAAAAAAAAAAAAAAAAAAAATTGAACTCTAATAAGAAACAAAAACAGAATTCAAATGCTCCAAACATCACAAAACAAACAAAGAATCCAATTTTAAATTCAATGGAGTTGGTATCTAAAATTATTCCCAATTGACCTCACTCAGGTCTGCAATTCTCATCATGCCATTCTCTATGTTTGCTCTGTTTCCTTTGTTTTTGTCAACTCTGTTTTGCCCATCATGGGCTCATCACAAACACCAGTCTGAGTCTGAGATTAGAATTTTATCAAGAGAGCTTCTCGAGTCGGCGAGAGACCCCAAATTCTTCGAATGGATGAAAAGGGTGCGTCGACAAATCCACCAATACCCAGAACTCGCATTCGAAGAATACGAGACGAGCGAGCTCATCAGAGCAGAACTCGATTCGCTTCGAATCGGGTACTCATGGCCTGTAGCGAAAACAGGGGTGGTGGGCTCAATTGGATCTGGTGAGTCCCCTGTTTTTGGTCTCAGAGCAGACCTGGATGCTCTACCAATTCAAGAACTAGTGAATTGGGAGTTCAAGAGCAAGTATGATTACAAAATGCATGCTTGCGGGCATGATGTTCATGTCGCAATGCTTCTCGGCGCGGCAAAATTGATCCAGACCAGAAAGCATCAATTGAAGGTGAGAGTTTTGAATTCAAAAATTCAAAAATTGAACAGAGCCAAATTGAGAGATTTCTGGGGCAAAACCACTGTTTGGTTATAGACTCTTATGGTTTCTATTCATTTGGTCCCTAAAATTTAGTTTATTAAGCCGGGGTTACTATTATCCTTGATTTGGCTCTTGAATTTTGATTTGTTAAAATTTAGTCCTTAAATTTATTTATTTATTTATTATTATTATTTTCTTTTACACATTTAGTCCTTGTCGCGGAAGCATCTTGTTGAGGAAACATAAATCAAACCGGACTGAATATAATAAAAAATAAAAAATAAAAAATAAAAAATAAAAAAGAATTAGAATCAAGAAAAATCATAAAGTTGAGGACCAAATGTCAACTAAAGTTTTGAGCGCCAATTTGACAAAAAAAAAAAAAAAATGACTTGCACCATTGTAAATATGAATAAAACGGATAAATTAGAATATGTTTTGATAACTAGTTGGATATATCTTATCCCAACAACCCTTTTTCTAGGCTTAATATAAATCACGTATGTGATTTGAGAATTAAGGTTTTAGGCATCCGTGTAGTACGAGAGTTCTCTTGAAGTGCTTCCAAATACCCTAGATATAAGGGTTATTGAGATGGAAAATGATAAAATGACTCACGAACGCTACACCCTTGTCTTTTAGTCATTTATAGTTCTTTCTTATCTTTTCAAGTGTGGGCCTCACATATGACAAAATACCATAAACGACTACGCCCAAAGTATGCGTTGAAACTGTGTTAGATTATCATTTTCCTATTGAGATAAGATATATCCGATTAGTTATCAAAATATATTCTAATTTATCCGTTTTATTCATATTTAAAATATGACTCAACATCTCCACTCGCACATCGTTGTAGAATTGCTTGTCGGGTCGGGTCGGGTCGATCACACACATGAGCGCCACGTGTTTCATAACTTAGATACAAACTAATCATGCATTCATCCATTTTTGGTTTTGTTATTTTTTATTACAAGTTCACAAGAGCAACCCTCAGCCCCTTAATAGGCAATTTTTGTCCCAAAATTGTAAGTTTATTGAGTTTGGTGGACAAACCTAATATGTCATAGTAGACCCAAATAACTTAGACAAATCATAGTCGACCTTGGTTATTCTACCAAAATTCATTATGTGCTTTTTTTTTTTTTGAAACCATGATGAGCTTGAATCAAATATTAATTAAAAGGGTTAACCAATGCTGTGGCCAATGTCTTGTTAATTGTTCAATGGCTTCAATGCTGAAAACAGGGCACTGTGAAGGTCGTTTTTCAACCAGCAGAGGAAAGCAGAGCAGGAGCATATCATATGCTACAACACTCTGCTCTTGCCAACATTTCAGCCATGTTTGGATTACATGTCTCTCCATGGCTTCCAACTGGTTCAATTGCTTCCAGGCCGGGTCCGTTACTCGCTGGATCGGCACGATTTGAAGCGATAATCAAAGGCAAAGGCGGGCACGCCGCATATCCACACGATGCGAAGGACCCAATTTTGGCAACTTCATTTGCAATCCTCGCTCTCCAACAGATTGTATCCAGAGAGACCAACCCAATTGAAAGCAGAGTATGCTTTGTTCTGTTCTGTTATCTTTGCTTTAGACTTCCAATTTTATGTTATAAGGTGAGTTATAATTTTGTTTGTGTTTGGTTAAGGTGATTTCAGTTGGGTTCATTCATGGTGGGCAAGCAGAGAATGTGATCCCAAAATCTGTGAAGTTTGGAGGCACATTTAGGAGTATGACCACTGAGGGTCTCTCTTATCTTCAACAAAGAATCAAAGAGGTACTAGCACTACAAAAAACTTATATTTTCGAAGCTCTATATTGTGCTTATATTTGTTGAGTTGTGTGGTCCGAAATAATAGTCCTACATTGGAAATTGACTCTCCTCAAATAGTACTGAAGCTTTTTGAGATAAAATCTCACACCTAAGAGTTAAAGGCTAGTTAAGTTAAAAACAATATCGATACAAAGGAGATCATCAAAATTGTTTGAACCACTGAGATACATTTAGGCCGAAGGGCCTCGTGGGAATAGTCAAACTCAAGTGAATACCCACAAATGTCAAAAAATAAAAAAATAAAAAAATAACTCTTAAGATTAGCTAGTGATAGAAAGTAATATATCCTAAAGAAAACTTCTTTTTTAGTAACTTCTCGAATTCATTTTGACAGGTCATTGAGGCACAAGCCGCGGTGCATCGATGTACCGCATTGGTGGACTTCATGGAGGGGAAGATGAGGCCATACCCTGCAACAGTGAATGAAGAAGTAATGTATGAGCATGCAAAGAGGGTAGGGGAGGGAATGCTTGGTGAGGCCAATGCGTTGCTAAGTCCAATGTCTATGGGAGCTGAGGATTTCAGCTTCTACTCGGAGAAGATGGCAACGGCTTTTTTCTTCGTCGGAATCAGAAATGAGAGTTTGGGATCAGTCAAAATGTTGCATTCTCCATTCTTCACTGTGGATGAAGAGGTTCTTCCTGTAGGAGCTGCTCTTCATGCTTCTGTTGCAATGGCTTACTTGGACAGTCATGACCATATTTAGTGACTTGGAATCACAATAAACAATTTGTACTCAAAAGGGTAATTAATTGTAGATGTGAAATAATGGTAGAATTCAATCCTGGGACCTTCAGGTTATTAAGTATATTGCAATAACTTTACCACTGCATCAATTTTATTAAGGCCAAAATAAAAAATATTATTATTATAGAAACAAACTCAATTGAAGTGTGTGTCAATCTAGTCATTTTTGTCGGAGATATATTTTCTTGGTTGTCGCTTAAAGGTGCATGTAAGGATGGAATTGTCGGAGCTCCCAAAACAATATTGTCGTGCAAGGATTACATAGATGTAGCATCTAACTAACGTTGTTGACTTGAGTTCCAAGAGCTTACCTAGTCCCCCGCCCAAGCACACATCATGGCACACACTACCCTGACAACAAGTTATGCACCTCCAAATGCATAAGCTTGCATCCTAAGATGAATTTGTTAATAAGGGGTAAGCGGTTTGTTGTGTGGTATGGGTGTTATTCCTCTTATGCGAGATCTCAAATTCGAGTCTCGTGAATGAAAAAAATTGGATTGGAAGGGTATATTAGGCCTGACTGAGCTCGAGCATGGATTAGTCGATGCGTTAGTGTTGGATGCCACGGGAAAAACCAATAAAAAAAAGTGATACGTCAACTAGCTGGCAAAGCAATATGAGAAAACAAACTGCATAAATCTCGAGGCGCTCGTTAGCGGTCTCTTCTCCCGCTTTGCAAAACAAACCCGAAAAGGGGCCTCTGAAGAGAAAAGATTGATGCTTAATATTCTTCAACTTCTTTATCCAATCATATCTTTTCAGATCTAAGCTTCCTTGAGATGTGCGTATCTCGAGGCGATATATAATATATGTTATACCATGTCCCTATATATATAGAAAAATTATACAATGGATATATACATGTGTCATGGAAATCACTCAAAATGTGTTGTGCTTTAATTGTTTTGTGCATTTATGACACATCGAGTAATGTGTTGAATTAAAATCCAATGGTTGTAGATAATGTTCTCACAACATTGATATCTTTATGGTTCCCGTTCCCATGATATATATATATATATATATATCTATATATATATCTATATTATAAAAGCGAGAATAAGTCGTATTTCCTTCGTTACTTGATATTACAAATTTACCCCTATGACTCCTATTTCGATCCTATCATCCTTATTTGCCCTTTTTGCGTTTTGTATTTCTATTGGGCGCTGCAGTTATGTTGTATCCTTAGACTTACCTCAATCTGCACAAATTTGCATCTTGATTTCAATCTGACACCTCAAAAAGGCACGGTGCCTATTGAAGTCCATATTGTGCGTCCTTATATTGATTTTTTCTTAGCAGTGTCACTCAAGATTTCCTTTCCTTGCATCGATCCCAAACAGGTCACCGCCTAATTCTTAAATTTCTTATCCATACCTCTCTTGTCTCTCGATTGTCAGAATGCCCTAGCACGCTGATCGGTCAATCTTGTCTCTCTTATGCCTCTGGCTGCCCATGATCTCCCTATCAGTTGCAGTTATCTCTTTCTCTCACCCAAATCTCGAACTCTCGTCCAACTTCGGCTACTGCTCCAACAACCCTCTCATCTGTTTCTTTAATATTCACACAATCTGCATTCTCCGACTTCGACAACAACTATATCAACTTTTACTCCCCGTCTCCCTTCTTCGACAACAATTCCAACGACTCCAATCTCTATCTATAATTATGAGATCTGTTTGTCGTTGTTTTATCTCTCTCCAAGCTCTTTCTATTCTCAAATACAATCACGTTCTCTCAGTACTCTATCTCATTGAATTTGTTCGATCTCCATTGCAGGTAATGTCAAGAGTTTCAATTAGACCTGAATCAATTCTATTCTATAGTTTCAATTAGACCTGATTTTGTGATTGGGTTTTTACATGTTTTGTTTTCATAAATCCCCTTTTATTTTTACTTTGATTTAAAGTTATAGTTTCAATTAGACCTGATTTTGTGATTGGGTTTTTACATGTTTTGTTTTCATAAATCCCCTTTTATTTTTACTTTGATTTAAAGTTTGACTGGTAAAGGATTTTTTATTCGATTTGTACATTATTTTTTTTTTCCTTTAGTGATATTGGTGCTGAGAAATTTTTTTTCTTATGGGTGTTTTTTTGGTAATTTCTTATGGGAGTTTTAATTAAGCTTAAGTTCAAATCGAGAGTCTTTCCTTAATTTATTCTTGTATATGGATTGTTTAATTGATGCAATATATAGACGTTTGAACAATGAAGGAAAATAATGGCTTGAGTTTTTTTTTTTTTACAATAAAGAAAGGATGACTGTGAAGTGTTGATTAGCAACAAAAAAAAGGAAAAAAACAGAATGTATAAGAGGGGGTTTGTTTAATCTTTTGTGTTAATCTTGTGGAGTTAGTAAAACTTGCGATTACTTAATTTATAAGTCATGCATTTTGTTACTTTAATCATGCTTTTTAAATTTTTTATTATTTAAATGAGATACGATTAACTTTCTATAGAAAGTTGGAGTGCACTTTTGATTCTATTTGTTTCTCAACTTATAGTTAAAGAGTGTAATTTTAAATTTTCAGTTTTTATTTTTTAAATGCTTCTTTTGACTGATCATATGAAAAGACTGCAACATTAAATTGTCAACATCATATTGTTGATTCTTAGTCATGGTTTTAAAAATCGATAAAATTCCCCTAATTTTGGCGAATTTTGTTGATTATCAAATAAGGGAAATGAAATCGGCATGCATGGAAAAAAAATGTCGGAATTCACTGACTGGAAAATTTGACATAATTCGAGAAAGTCCTACCAAACAGTGGTGAAAATTGCAAACCTTCCATGACTACATGGAAGTTTCAGGGATGTTTCATCGAAATTTTGCATAATGTACTGAAATGAATCTAAATTGAAACCTTAACACCTCAAACGGGAAGTGGTCGGAAAAGTTCCACATTGTATTGCAAAATAATGATAAGTAATCCCAAATTGCATATTGTATTGAAATTAATTATTTTAAACAACTCTTATGCATTATACAATTGATATCTGTGTATTTTTAACACCTTTTAAGAGAAATTTGAGTTTTCTACATTTATAATGAAATTCCATGGACTTCCATACATCATTGAATTTTTGCACAACTTTCCCTCATTGAATTAAACTTCTCCAAATTATTTTCGATTTTTTATTTGGAGAATTACAAGGAGTCAAAGAATTAAAAGTGTGTTTCTAACATGGCTTATTGAATGTATAAAGTGTGTCTGCTGTAATAACTGAGATGATACAATGTGTTTTAAAGATAATTTTTTTAACTATACATAAACTATTAGATGGATGTAATGATTTCAAATAGTTTACATCTTTGAAGTTTGAACGTTGTATTACCAATAAAATCTTATTAATTCTATCCAACATTTTTTTCCTTTCGCTTTTATGATACTTCCTTTTACTTATTTATTGAAGATTTTCGACAATGTCAACATCATTGACTCCAATAAGAGGTATCTGCACAACAAAAGATACACTTGAGGTGAGAGCGAAAATAACAAGGAAGTGGTATTCAAGGCATCTCAAAACAGATGCACTCATGTCAATGGATATCATTTTGCTCGATGAGAATGTGAGTTTTTATTTCAGTTCTTTTAAATGCAATTATTGCTTCTAAAATATGACTTGCACTAACAACATATAACAAACTTTTGGTAGGAGGACCATATACATGCAACTATACCCATCTATTTGGTTGATGATTTTGAGCATGCACCTAACAGAAAGCAAGGTCTACAACATTTTGAACTTCAAAGTGGAAAGAATATATATGCACAAGGTTGTAAGCCATGAGTACAAGATATGCTTTACAGGTGATACATCTGTACAAGAACACAACGGCAGCGTACAAATTCCAAACCACAAATTTGAAATAGCTTCATTCGAAGAATTGACAAAACGGAAAGACAATTTCGTACAATCATCAGGCAAAAAAACAACTCAATCAATAGCTAAAATACATGAATTACATTTGTTCATATATATAACTTTCAGTATTACTAATAATTTTGTTCTCTATAAATGTACTTGGACGTCTTGTTGGAATAGGCGCGCTTGTAGATCAAGAAGTTCAAGCAAAACAAAGAAAAGTCAAAAAAATTGTTTTGCGTATTCAAATCACCAAGTATATATTTTTTTTGTCATAATCATTTTTTAGAAAAAAATTATCCTTTGTGTTATACAACTTAATCCTACGTTTCGTCTACAGAAACAAAGAATTGAACGCAACATTTTGGGGCTAAAATGCAATCGAAACGAGTAGTAAGTTTATCAATTGCAAATCATCTGACTCATTGGTGATTGTCATTACCTCAAATAATGTCAAGACTTATAGAGGTAATTGTTATAAATTTATATATTTAGAATATACACAAACAACGTTGCTTAATTTCTACATACATTTTAACTTTAATGATCAATTTATTTATAATCTTTTGATACATGCAAATATTAAAACTTTTGTCAACAGGTGAACTATCACTTTCCTCTACAAATGCTACAAATATTTACACAAGTCCAGATATCAAAGAAATTGCATCATTCATTAAAGGGTATATAACTTCTTCTAACCATATGTATTGTTTACTAATAATTAAATTAGCTTGCATTACAAATTCTTATCCTTATCTTTTTCAATTGCAGAGAACCACTGACTAAGGAAGTTCAATTGATTCAAAAAGAAAATGAGATTTTTGATATCAAGGCAGAAACTATGACAGTAGAGGAGGTTAAATGCCAAAGATCAACGGCGGCTAAAGTAAGACATTATTAATTATATTCAAAATATTAGTATATGACTTGGTTCACGTTATTAAACTAAATGATGATTTTTCAAGCAGGAATACTACGTAATTTGTAAAGTGAAAATCACATCGATCAATTCAAGTGGTTCTTGGCATTACCAAACTTGTCATTCACATTATGTCAAGTTAGAAAAAGATGGATCAAAATATTATTGTAGTAAGTGCAAAGGATTTGTTACAACGCCACATCGGAGGTACGCTAAAAGTATATTATACGTATGCATGTCATCATGTTCATCAAGTTGTGAATATGATCATTGATTTTTATTTTTATTTTTTAGTAAAAGTATTCTTGGCAATGTTGGTAAACTTGCACCAAATTCCATTTAGATTTCTAGGGAGGATTGCTGGAGTTGGTTTAATGGGTGACCTCCATTGCACTTGGGAAAGGCGCCTGCTTAAGATCTCCCCAAGTGGGAGAGTCTAATTCTTAATTTGTGGTAGAGGAGTCTAAGTTTTTAATGTTATGAAATGTTTAAACCTCTGAGAAATCTAAAATTAACACTGGCTGCAACTTATATATTCTATGATATGTATGTTGTATATATTGGTTCAATTTACTGACCTTGTGCGAGCTATGAGTGATTTATAATGCATTTTTTGTGAACAACATGCTAAGAATCTTTCTACTCACATGATCTGCATCTCTAGCTATTTCAAATTACTTAATATCCTTAGACAGGCATTTTCAGATTTCGATAGGTGCTAATTACTGCTTCTTATCTTCTGAATTATTTTGAATTATACTTCTAATCTGCTTGTAAGTTTAAGTGCCTGAGAGTTTATTTTGTTTATTTTTATGCGTTGTTCTATGAGGTATGTTGAGTTTCATTGCACTCACTTTGTTGTTATGTTTGCAAAGGTCGTGGATTTCTTACTCCTGATGATGTATTTGAGGTATTGTATTTTCTTCTGCAATACTTTTGTAGTTTGATTGAATAAAGTATGCTTAGTAGCTTGGCATGATTTCAAGTGTCTCTACAAAATGGAAACTGGTTTCAGTGATTTCTCTGTTGTCAAAAACTCTAAAGCTAAGAAGGTCAAGACATTACATAATTCTATAAAGCTATGCTTCCTATAAACATGTCACCAATAAAAGAACCATTGCTCTTCAATTGTTTTATATGTGACTGAGACTTTCTCAAAAATAGAAAGGAAATAGTGAAAGTTAACTTCTGTACATGAAAAAATAATTCCACAAAGTGTGGAGGAGGGGTTAAAAGGAAATGCTTTGAGGAAAGGGAAAAATTTAAAGAACTTGATTATAACCTAATAGATATTTTTTTGGAAAAAAAAAATCTTTATCTCATTTAGAAGTAATTTTCGTAGGAGTTGAACATGTGATGACTGCAATGGAATCAAAACAATATTTAGCCCAAAATTCTTGCTTCCTGACATTCTGGTTCCTTTGCTTATTTTTCAGCATGTACTACTTGATATGGGAAGAAGCAGATCAAATTTGCTTCCGAGTTATCTGAGAGTACCAGGGGAAATTCTTCAGTGTCTAGGAACATCAACATAATAAGTTTCCCACAATAAATTGAGATCCATTAAAGAATCTTGCAACAACTATAACCTACCTACATAGGACTTAGAACTTAGAACTAGGGTTCTTTCAATTCAATTGTGTTCCCAACCTAAACCAATTGCTTCTTTGACCCTAATACTTGGACGTTGATTTAATTTAATTTTTTGCAAAAAAAAAAACAAAAGAGCCAAATCTCACTAAACATGATAACAAGGTAAATAAGACGTTTTTCTTCTTATATGCATATGTGCTTGTGAGTCATGATTAATTTCATTCTAATTCTTATGGGCTTGTGGTTGACTTCATCTGTATTTTAATGCAGATTTTGAACAAGTTGTTGGAATGAGGTAAACCATCAATCTCAAATAACAATACATAATAAATTAAACAAAGGTCGATGTTTCATTAACTTCAATTTCTATACTTTTTAATGTTTTGCAGGTTCTGGATTTGGATCTTCTCCATACTTTTCATCTTTTTCAATGCACATGGTAGGAGTTCTGCTACGAAAATATGTTCCTACTTGCACTAGCTCACATTAGACCCTTTTGCTCTATTTGTTGATCACTTGATTCCTCGCAGGTTTTATAACTATTTCTAGCTTCCATTCATTCCTTTCTTTGGTAAGGTCAATAAAATAAAAAGTTATTGCTTTGCCTTCATCGATCATGAATGTATTTGTCCAATGAGATGGCACTACTTGGTAGGGACAAAGCTAGATGTTATAACAATCAAAATGTGTTTGAAGAGCATAACAACACGGTTTGTCGCTCAGAACCTTCCCAATGAAGCCCACTGACAATCTATTCTAGTTTGGTCGACCTCACTTGCTTCTCCATCTCATCCAAACTTCATCCTATTCCAATTTAGTACTGATGGTTATTACTTTTAATGATAATTCAGGCAATTGAGGATGTTGGAATGGCTATGGAAATTTACTTATCTAACCTTGAAAATGTCAATACAATCTTTGCAGCGTTGTTCAGGTTTTACATCAATTGACTTATCTGGGACATGCCAAATGGTAAGTCATTATTTGCTTGAAATTGTTCTTACTTATCCAATATATAACTTTGTGTGTGCTTCATCATTTTTAAAGCATTGTTGTCATTTATATATATTTCTTCCTATGTTGAACAGAGCGACGAGAACCCACTGGTGTGAGAATATTGAAGTATCTTCGCTGCAGAGCATGACTTGGAATGGGGGAGTGTTTTTACCATTCCCTGCTGCATGATATTTCTTCTGTAGATCTCCATAAACAGGAATGTACATTAATTTTTTTTAATTAAATTAATTCAGTACTTCAATTCGTTATGTTAATTAAAGTAACTATATGTATATGAATTTGATCATAGGTTTTATGTAGAGACAAACCATATATTAATATATATATATATATATTGGCAATTCTCATTCCTGTTTTTGAAGGGAATTCGAAAGCATGAGCATATATAGAAGGTGTTAGCTTGTTTATTTCTGTTTCACAACTTTTAAAGACACAGAGAAATTGTTGAATCAATTGGCAACTAAGACTAGCCTGTGGTCATATCCACAAGTGGTTTGCAGAACCTCAAATCCTTGCAAATACTTGAGCAGATGGGGTAAGGTTCATTTCTTCTGTAGAAAATGCCATGCATTTCTTTTGTATGCTTCTTGTAATTCAGCTTCCTCTTGAAACACAATATAGACACTGATCTCCTACACAGCTGGATAATATGCCTGTAACATGAAAAAAGCAATCCCATCACAAAATAATCAATAGCGAAACAACTTAATAAAATATTATAGTTCATCCAAAGACTCATATGAAAATACAAGCAAGTGAAAAATATCTGAAAGTGAAGATTATTATTGGTCACAAATGCATCCAAGTTGTTATATATAGCCAGCTCAATCAAAAATAAGGACTACCCACTTTGACAGCCATGCGATTAAAATTATTTCTTTCTTTAATTACATTCCCGCGAGCGAAGCGAGCGGGCTTAATCGTGCGGAGCACGTTATGAAACTAGTATATATATATATATATATTTAGTACTACCATGGTAACCATAAAAATACTCATGTCATGGGTATATTATTTATAACCATTGGATTCTAATCCAACACATTAATCGATGTGTCATAAATGCTTAAAGCATTTAATGCACATCACATTTGGAGGAGTTCCCATAACATGAGTATATATTTGAGCTCCATTGTAGAATTTTCCTATATATATATATATATATATATATATATATATATATATATATATATATAAGAGTTTTTTTTGTATGTCCTCGTAATAATGTATGTCTGCATCTCGAGTCATGAGCAAGTTCATAGACTTCCTCATATAATAGACAACTTTTTGTTCTTATGAGCAACTCCGACTTGCCCATATAATGGACAACGTTTTGCCTTTATGAGCAAGTTCATGGACAACTAATTGCCTTTAGGAGCAAGTTCATGGATTTACTCATATAATGGACAATGTTTTGTAGTGTTCATGAACTTGCTCATATAAGGGGCAACTTTTGCTTTTATGAGCAAGTTCGTAGACTTTCTCATATAATGGGCAATGAGCAACTAATTATTTTTAGGAGCAAATTCATGGACTTGCTCATATAATGGGCAACTCTTTGCCTTTATGAGCAAGTTCATGAACTTATTCATATAATTGCAAACTTTTTGCTTTTTTGAGCAAGTTCATGGACTTGCACATATAAAGAGACAACTTTTTGCCTTGAACTTGCTCATATAATGACAACTCTTTGCTAACTAGCGAACGATTATTTATATGTTGTCCAACTATGTTGTCCAACTAGCATCGTTTTTTGAGTCATATTAATGTAACCATTTAATATAACTATTGTTTTACGTGCAACCTCTTCTATAAAAAAAAGAGGGAGTGAAAATCATTTGTTTTCACTTTTTTGTAATAATTTCACTTGTTGTGTGGAAATACCTTTTCTAATTCTTAATTTTTTCTTGTTCTTAGAGTTCTCTATGTTTTTTTTTGTCTTCTCATCTTCTTTCTTCTTAAGTTTGTAAAAAAAAACACCTTTTTAATTCAACTTCATCAAGGAATTGTTTTTATGTATCTCAAAGAAAGTCCGAAAGTTGCAATAGGAAGAAATTGCATTGCTCGTCAGAGGGTTTTAAAATTTCTTCTTGCATCTTAGATGAGAGTATTGTTCAATCCGTTGCAAAAAAGTTTTGTATTCGCTATCTTTATCATTGTCACGTTGCAAAGCCATCAGAGAGGGTGTGCAATGCTTCGAAAGATCTTTGTGTGTTTAAAATAGATTTTGAAGTCGGTATGAGATTTCCACCACATCCTTTCATTTCAAAGTTACTTTTTAGCTACTACATACATCCTTTGCAACTTCCACCAAATGTCTAGCGCATTATTAGTTGTTTTATCTCTAAGTGTCATTTACTCAATCTTACATTGAGTGTCAATGTTTTCAGAAATATTTATGTTATGAGTAATGGTAAGGACCTTGGCTATGTTGTGCTTTGTCATCGTCCTGTGACTTCGAAAATGACTTTTAAAAGTGTTGATACTCTTTCCTGTCCTTCGACAGCTTCAAGTTGGAAACATGAATTATTTTACCATGAATGGATTTGACTGAGACTGGTCCTAAGTATTCCCCTTTTCTTGAGTTGTTATAGTTGATGACATTAAATGATTTCCCTTAGATCCAGTGGAGAAAAGAATTTGCAATGTTTTGCGTATGGACAATAGTAAAACATGTTCTACGAGTTAACTGATGGAGAACTTGCTTGCAAAATGTGGGATCAGTCACTTGGATGAGGAGGGTATTCTTTTTATAAATGCCATCTCCCTTTTTTTTTATTTTTTTGCAAAAGTTATTGCTTATGCATTTTTCTTACTTCTTGTACTTGCAGTTGTCAATATGAAAAATGACATATTTAGGAATAAGGCTGAGAAACAAAAGAGTTCTCAGCAAAGTAGAGATACAAGGAAGAGAAATGTAGAATCTGAAGTTACAGAGGAGAATTCATAGATATTGTTTCAGTGCAAGGAGTGGGATCGACGCCCATCTCACTCAGCAAGGAAGAGTCTTATGTGCCTGTCTGAGGGTAAAAGTGAACGACTCCTATGCTGGTGACGATAACATGTTGTGAGATTTAGTGATACATGGAAGCAGCCCCTTTGATTGGTAGAAAGCTTCTCAACTTGATGTGGAGTCGAATATATGTATAGCTTATCAAGCTACTGCTATGGTATATTTATGTATTTATGGCTTTCCTAATGATATTGACATCGATATTTCCCTTTCATTATGTTATGTAACATTCCACTTTTTTGTTTTTCTTGTTTTTGAACAATTTGTATTTGGGGACTTGGCTACTAAGCTAGAGATGGCGAGCCAACTAATCACCTCTAAGGACTAACCCTAAATTGTCTACTTTGAAAGATGAGAAAGCTTCGTTGAAGACTGCTTTAGATAATAATATTCCTGAGTATGAGAAATCGGATGCGTATAAACAAAAGTTCCAAAAACAATTATTAGACAACAGCGAAAAGATCTTTATTACTAATGGGAGAAAGTTATTGATATCCTATTGTGACTAACGATGAGTGCAATTTTTTCCTATTACGGCTTTCGACTACACTCTCTGCAAGATTATAACTACTACATGCATATAAACCCAAACATATAACATTTGAGGAAGAAATGGTAGGAGAGGTACTTGACTTCGACATACTTTCTTTGAGATACGTAAAAACTTCTTACTTGATGAAGTTGAATCACTCACAAACAAGTAAAGAAGAAAGAAGATGAAGATCAAATAAGAAGACAAAAGAAAAGCATGAAGAACACCAAGAACAAGAGAGAACTAAAAATTGGAAAAGAGATTTCCACTCGACAAGTGAAATTGTCACAAAGAGAGTGAGAACTAATGGTTTTCAACCCCTCCTTTTTTATATAAGAAGTTGATAGTTACAATAAATGGATACATTAATCTAGCCCAAAAAAAGATGTTAGTTGAGCAACATATAAATAATTGTGCACTAGTTAGCAAAGAGTTGTCCATGATATATACGATCAAGTTAATGGACTTGCTCATAAAAGCAAAAAATTGCCCATTATATGAGCAAGTATGTGCACTTACTCATAAAAGCATAAAGTTGTCATCATATGAACTTGCTTATAAAGGCAAAAGTTGCTTATTATATGAGCAAGTTCACGAACTTGCTTATAAAAGCAAAATGTTGTCTATTATATGAGTAAGTTCATGAACTTGTTCATAAAGACAAAAGATGTTCATTATATGAGCAAGTTCATGGACTTGCTCCTAAAGGCAAAAAGTTGTCCATTGCATGTCTGCATGCCTCAAGATACGAACATACACTATTACGAGGGCATACAAAAAAACTCTTACAAAATATATATATTTATAGGAGTGGGGGTATATGATATATATCTTAAGGAAGCTTAGACCTAGCAAGATCTAATTGGATAAGGAAGTTGAAGAATATCAAAATATTCTGAGAAACTAATAAATTAGAATACCTATAAAATCCTACCCAATAAGGAAAATTTAGATTTATCATAGTAAGCATCAAATAGGCAACAAATCAGCAGAGAATCCCAATTAAAAACCAAGGTAAACCTGAGTCTATAAATAAGACATAGGATTCGAAAGAATGGTATTCTCTCAAAAAAATCTCCAATATCTTGTTGATTTAAAAAAAAAAAAAAAAAAAAAAAAAAAGCAAGTGAAATTGACAATTCTTTGATGGATTACATTGCTTCCTTTATTGATTTATGTTTACGCCCATGACACATATTTATAGACAATGCTACACATGTATAGACTTGGCCAACATGACACATTCACTAACTAGTAACTACCCATTAAATAACTAATTAATAACTACCTATTAAATATGACGCTAATGTGGACACATTCTCACTTACTAAACTTTAATTATAATTTGAATCATAATATTCCAACATTCCCTCTTGATTCAAATTTTCTAAAAGTTACATAAAACTTTGAACTTTGTAAAGTGTCTCAAACTTTTTGCGAAACACATCACTTCACACTTCTTGAATTCATGAAGCCCATGTCTTCATGATGATGATGCACTTGTCATCACCCGTCTTGGAGCACTTGTCTCCAAATAACCTCATATGATGTCCTTGTCATCACCCTCTCATATCTTCTTCAGCGGTCATCGACCTCACGATGAAAAAAATTCATCATTGATGGCGTCGGAGCACTCGCACTCTCATGTTGGAGCTTCTCGGAACTACCATTGTATTCACTTTCTTCACAACACTTCTTCACGATCTATTTTCGCAGCACTTCTCCACAAACTAGCCTCAAGATTGAACTGTCGGCTCTGATAGCATGTTGAATTTTTTCGTCTTGCGATCCGTTACTCGCAAGCCGCGACACTTCTCCGCGAGCCATTGATCTCCCTAGTATCGATATTGTCTCCAACTTAACCACCCTTCATCTTTTTAGGTGTGGATTTTATCTCAAAAGGCCTCAGTACTTTCAGAGGGGAGACAATCACTTATATACTTCATTTAGAAGTTTTACTTATCCGATGTGGGACTATTATTTCATTATCCGATGTAGGACTATTATTTCAGTCCACACATCTCAACACTCTATCTTGGACCAAAATCCATCCAAAGGGTTTTTTTTCTCTCAGGTCCCACTCGAACTATAGGCTCTGATACCATGTTGAATTTTTTCGTCTTGCAGTCCTTTACCTGCAAGTGACCGCCCGCGGCACTTCTCTGCGAGCCATCTTTTTAGATGTAGGTTTTATCTCAAAAGATCTCGGTACTATTAGAGAGGAGACAATCACTTATATACTTCATTTAGAACCGAATTTGTTTTGCAAAGCGCGAGAAGGACCACCAACGAGCATCTCGGGATTTGTGCAGTATGTTGTCTCAAATTGTTTTGCAGCTAGTTGACGCATCAAAGAGTAATGTTGATGTAATCGTAACCAGAACACACTCACTCAGTGGCCCTTAGATGCACATCAAGATGCATGTGCACACATATCGATGGAAAAATCTAATGACACCAACAAATGAGTGTCTTTTGTAAGTTACATTAGCATTTTCCTCAAAGAGTACTGGTAATGTAATTCACAAAAGACATTATTGTTGTTATCGTTGATGTTCTGTCTGTCGACAAAAAATGGCGACCTCTCTGTACTCTCTATTGTTCTTGATTTTGCTCACCAAATCACACTCTCTCAATCAAAACCCACCTCTCAAATCCCTTACTGAAGACCTACTCGAATCAGCTAGACAACCCGGCTTCTCCAATTGGCTCAAATCGATCCGAAGACGAATCCACCAACACCCAGAACTGGCCTTCCAAGAGCACCAGACGAGCGAGCTCATCAGATCAGAACTCGATTCGCTTCGAATCGGGTACTCATGGCCTGTAGCGAAAACAGGGGTGGTGGGCTCAATTGGGTCCGGTGAGTCCCCAGTTTTTGGCCTCAGAGCAGACATGGATGCCCTCCCAATTCAAGAACTTGTGGATTGGGAGTTCAAGAGCAAGTTTGATAACAAAATGCACGCTTGTGGGCATGATGTTCATGTCACAATGCTTCTTGGTGCAGCCAAATTGATTCAGACCCGAAAGCATGAATTGAAGGTCAGATAGACATTTTGATTTCAAGATTTTTTTTTTTTTTGGCTTCCCACATAATATCTGGCACCAACTGACTAATTCATGTTTAGGCACTATTAGACTCTATACAAGGGTGAACCTCTAAAACCGAGTCAGTATTTGGCACCCACACTAATTCATGCTCCGACAATATTGGGTTCAATATTGGGAGTGGACCTCCAACCCTTTTTTTGTCCAGACTCTTACTCGAAACTTTGCTCAAGGGAAACTGAGGCAGTATCTAGCACCCACACACACTAATTCATGCTCCAACACTGTCAAGTCCATACAGGGAGTGCCCTCCAACCCGATTGGTTGCGGGTATATTTGAGGATTGTTTAAGCTAATGAATTTTGATTGATCTTTGGTGGTGTAAATAGGGGACTGTGAAGCTTGTGTTTCAGCCAGCAGAGGAGGGCAGAGCTGGAGCATACCATATGTTGCAAGAGAGTGCTTTGGATGGAATTGTTGCAATGTTTGGATTACATGTCTCGCCGGCATTGAGTACCGGTTCGATTGCTTCGAGACCGGGCCCAATGCTGGCTGCTTCGGGGAGGTTTGTGGCGACAATCAAAGGGGAAGGAGGGCATGCGGCGAGCCCTCATAGTACAAAGGATTCAATCTTGGCCTCTTCATTTGCAATCCTTGCACTTCAGCAGATTGTGTCAAGAGAGACCAATCCTCTTCAAGGAAGAGTGAGATTTCATTTCTTGTATGTTATGATTTTCAATCCAAAAATGTTCACGTGGTGAGGAATGACAGTTTATGGTTGTATATGTGAAGGTGATTTCTATAGGGTTCATGCAAGGTGGGGAAGCTGAAAATGTGATCCCAAAGTCAGTAAAATTTGGTGGTACATTTAGGAGTATGACTACTGAAGGCATATCTTACCTTCATCAAAGGATCAAAGAGGTAATAACGGCGCAAGCCGCGGTGCATCGGTGTACTAGTGTTGTGGACTTCATGGAAGAGGAACTAAGACCATACCCGGCAACAGTTAACGACGAAGCAATGTATAAGCATGCAAAGAAAGTAGGAGAGGAACTACTAGGGGAAAGAAATGTGTACCTGGATCCAATGATCATGGCATCTGAGGATTTTAGCTTCTATTCACAGAAGATGCAGGCCGCATTTTTCTCGATTGGGATTAAGAATGAGAGTTTGAAGTCAAACAAGCCACTGCATTCGCCATACTTCGTTGTCGACGAGGAAGTTCTTCCCATAGGAGCTGCCTTCCATGCTGCTGTTGCAATGGCTTACTTGGAAAGTCATGTTACAAGGGCTTGACTGATTTGTATTCACTGCAGATATTAGTCTTCAAACCCGGATGGTAACACACTGTAAAATCCCATTTGGGCATTCTGAAAGGTGAGCAGACAAATAGATATGTCTAATAATGAAGGAAAACATCGACAGCGAAAAACGGTGATTGTAGGGAAGAGACTCTAGAAAGAAGAAATAATCACCGCATGTACTACTAGCGCGTCGCATCCTATACAATTTTTACATGAAGTTGTACTTTTTTATGAGATTCACTTTGGATTTACATTAATAAAACCATCTTCTCAGCATTTAAGGATAGAAGGTTTTTCATGATTTTGGGGTCACCTGAACAGCTTCAGGCACAGAAAGAACAAAGACACCATTAAAATTGAAATTGTGAACACTGTTCGGCGAAATGAGTTCTTATTCTTCAAGTTTCCCACGCATTGCCTTACTCCTAACTGAATTGCTCTTGCCATCGAGGAGCGCCCATCGCTCAACCTTGATATCTTGATATGCCTGTGGCCCCGGTATGCATGACCGCGATCTGACTTGCATAGTTGCAATCTTATCCTTCTGTAAGCAGTTCCATGGTGGGGATGCAATGGAGTTCTAGGCAATGATATTTCATCAAGGTTAACAATGTCATCATTCATTATCTCGGCAAAACAATCATCTTCTGCTTCAATGGCCTGAAATTTGAAAAAATTTGAACAACTTCAGAAGACAAATACAACAAAATGTTTGGTCCTAGAAACTTAAAAGTATTTGATGTGATTGAGAAGAATGAGCCGACAATTACCTGAACGGTTCCTGTTTGATAATCTAACAAATATCCTTCATCAGGTTGTATAAGAACAGGCTCGTCATCTGGTTCAACTGGTGAATTTAGTCCACTTGATTGCTTATTTAAAGAGCATTCCATTAACTTCCCATCTCTATACACCCCTACTTGTGAGGGCTGCGTCTGAACAACTGGGAAAGCGGTAGAAGCACTGGCATTAGAAGGTGAACCCCTACTAACCGGAGACTCAATGCCTGGACTGTCGGGCGCCGTGGTAAAATCTAGTTTCTTCCGAATGCGACATATTACAAAAGAATCCTAAAAGCACAACATTGGCAGGTTAAAAATTATCTCAAAACAACAATTCAAATTCTATATAGCACAAGCATGATTGCCCTAACAAGTTTCAAAATGGTGTGGAGTAATTTTTAGTACATTTGAGATGAATTCAGTGTTAAAAAAAAAAATCACTAGTTAGCATGGTTAGGCAACCAAAATCTTCATAGCACATCTTAACATGTTTTATTAACAAGATTTTTAAGGATTAATAGAAGAAGACGGCAAACAAACACATTACCAATTACGGGATAATAGAAAAGCATAAACAGTTTAAGAATTGTCTAGGGCGAGGCATCTTTCATTGCGTTAAAGGATTCTAGTGTACAATGCCTAGCATCTATTATAGAGTAATTTCAAGGTCACCTGAGATTTATCAACTTTGTGCCCTTTCATGCAATACTCGTGCATGATCCAGTCTGTTCTCTCTCCCTTTGGTGCCCGGCCTACATGGAATACCAGAGTCCTCTTTGTGCCAATCACATTGGTACCCGACCTTATGAAACGCTCTTTTCCAGTCGCTTTCCAGAAACCAAATTCAGTGGCCCTCCTAGCCTGAGACCCATTTGGGTATCTCCGACCGCTGGGGGAAAAGAAGAACCACTCATCATCTGATGGAATGATGGATTTTACTGGCTCCACATAAACCGGCACTCATCAGTTTCAGAAACCAAACTTAAGTCTCAATTCGCAAAAATGTAACATAAATGACCTCCAGACTCATAATTTGCAGATAAATGTGCCAAATTGAATAGTAAATAAACATGTCTTGCTACAATCATTCAAAATTTTAATGAAGAAATTGAAAACCACAAATACTGAGCAAGTGCAACTATGATTCAACAATAGGGACAAGAATGCTAGAATCGAGAAATGTAGCAAAAGTAAAAAGATTCATAGTCTTCGACAAAAAAAAAAAAAAAAAAAAAAAAAAAAAAAAAAAAAAAGAACCATAGTGAAGCAATATGTAATTGTACGTGCTTTACAAGTTTCTCCAGTTGTTGAAAACAAAAATTTGTAGCATTTGATGCATATACAGGCATTGCAAGATGCTGAAAAATATGCACAATTGAACAAAACATAGTCAAATATTATGAATAATTAGTTGATCTATCACATCTTTCCCAATAACTATCAAAATCAGATTTGTTGGTGTGTCACCAAGAGATCATATTTGAATCTCGATCTTCCACGTCTCTTAATGCATTGGTTTTGACAGTCACCACTATTTTTTTCCTTACTACAACGAATGATCACATCACCATAGAAAAAACACTGAAAGAACATTAGCGATGCTACACAATATCACTACAACATCAATTATAGCAAGTACGCCAGTAAGTATTGCATCCAAGTCCAAACTTACATCTATAAGTTTGCAAATGCCATACTCGTTACTCATACACAGAGAAATTAACAACATCTCCCTCGATAACATTACATTTCTCATGTGTTTCGTCGAGCAACAAATCTTCAATCTTAAATTAGTTGGGGTCTGCTATACAGATCAAACTCTTTCATTGAGCTCAATTCAGTGTAACTAATGGCGCGCTTCCCAAATCCTTTAAATCCTTCCTAATCAATGCGTCCCAAGTTAGCTTTGATCTACCCCTCTATCGTCTCATTTCTTCAGCTTTTATTGAGTCAAATTTTCTAACTAGGTCATCTGCACGCCATCTTCGGAGGTGTCTAAACCACCACAACCATCCTTTCCCTAATATACGCCAATTAGTGCTACTCCTACTTTTCTTTGAATTAGACATAAAAGTTTTACCATAGCATCCTCATTTCTGCTACATTTATTTTAAAGAGCTCAAGTCCTATAATTTCGTATTGTTAAAACCCTAACTACTCAAAAATTAACAAACTCCCCAAAGACCAATTTCTAAATCAAAGGGGGCAATAAACACATCAAAAAACATGAATCAAGAAAGAGCCAAAAAATGTGAAAGATTTTCAGTTTTTAGACTGACCAGGTAAATCCCAGGGCTCGTACTTGCAGATATCGACCTCTGCAATGACTTCGTCTTTGAATTCCGACCCTTCGATCTTCCGCTTCAGATAATGGGATATGAGCTCCACATCGGTCGGAGAAAATCGGAAACCAGGGAACAACTTCGCGATCTCCATTGGGATGGGTCACCGACTTGAGTTTCTGTGATCGATCGTCGATCGAACGAAAGAATTGTAGCGAAGCGAAGAAGAGATTATTCTTTCTTGACTTGGCGTCTATGCTTTAGTGGCTTCTCTTGGGAGTGAGGGCCAAGTCTTCTGCCACGTGTAAGCGGTGCCTTCGCACGTGACCTGGTGGCTCCTTGTCTTCATTCTTGTTGGATAGACCGACAGCTGTGATGTGGTGAATACTGATCAGTAGCTCATGCTCAAAGCTACCTTACTTTATTTTTTACTTATTAATTTTGTTTTGTCGTACATAGAGTCTAGGGAGACAAAAAAAACGACTCAAAAATAAAGTGTGCATCTAAAGTGTGTTAAATTATCATTATCCTAAAATCATTTCAAAATTGGATCAAATTCTTCTATAGTGTTCCACTATTTAGGATGATTAATTTACTTTCGTAATATTTGACCATAAGACCTCGTGGAAGTGAGAGTATGTCTTTGTTACGGTACTCAGGACGTAGCAAGTCAAGGGCCCAAAAAAAGTTATAAAAATCCAAAACCTAGCTCTAGCCCACCCCAACAATTATTGAAAGCCCACCCAAACATTAAAAAAATCAAGAAAAAGAAACGTTCCACATTCTTCTTACACAGTTACACACCCACAATGCATTGTCCAAATCTATCAGTTTTTACATTTTTCGAGGCTCATTCAATGAATCACGGAATGACAGCAGATATGAAAAGTCTTTTCAAATTCTTTTTTAATGGAATGTGTCGATTTTTTGTTTTGTGTTTTAGGTGAGAAGAAAGATCATCTCTTTGAGGTTTTTTCTCTTCATTGCTCAACATTTTTTTTTCTTCAAATCTTCACTAGATTGCTACATTTTGCGAGAATAGACCAACGAATCTCTTACATAGTGCGATCAAAGAGGTATGCTAGTTTTTATTTTCTTGTTTGTACGTCTTTTTTAAGGGTATGTCTTCAATATGGAAACAATGATACTATGACAATCGGCTATGGTTTGGGGGTTGTTTTTTTTTCTTTTTCCTTCCTATATGGGATATGAATTAACAACTTTTGATAAAAAAAATCACAAAGCTTCAAAATGACTCGAACTCAGTTTTTGTGGAGACACTTTAATCACAAGTTTTATCCAACTATCGTTCCGAAATGCATGAATGAGGAATGGCTCCATGGACAATTCGACTGGGATTGTATTTTTTTGCTACTGGTAGGGGCGTTTTTTGAAGGGTGGGATTGGTTTTTGGGCTACAAGGGCTATGTGGGGTGCTTTTTTGGTCAAATTTAATGGAGTTTTTGGTATACTTTTAGTTTTTTAATGCAATTATGCCATATAGTATTGGGCCTAGTTAATTAATTAACTTAATTAATGTTTTCTCTACTTCGATTGCTCCTAGTAGGCACACATTCACATTTGTAGATGCAATCCATGTGCAGCTGAAACACCGAGTCCCCACATCTCTGAAATTGAGAGAATATATAAGGGGACTCAAGAGACTTCTAGTACCTATGTTAAAAATTAATCAACTTATCTATCACTGATGAGTTTACAATGCATGAGAGCACAAGTTGTGAAATTATGGATTCGTAAGCAGGTGATTAGTGATAATCCGATTACTAATTTTTTTATATATACTTGTAAAGTTACTAGACTTATATGAGTACTTAAAAAAATCATATGACTACATTAGAGTTGAAGAAACAAAGGCCTAAATTAATGTGCTTTTTAGATTTAAAGGCGAGGAGATCACTTTGAAACCAATTTATCTTTAATGATCTCTTGAGAAAAAAACATACAAGCTTAACAAAAGCCTCAAACTCAATTTTCTCAAAGTTTTTATAAAAAATATGTAATTGAGATAGAACTTTAATATGTTATGCGTATAGATTAGTAGCATTAGACCCTCTTTATTTTTTTGTTTCACATGTTTTTTTTTTTTTATCTTTGATCATGCTCTATTTACATTGATTGAACTATGAGAATAAAAAGAAGATTTTCACAACTTTGATATTTAAAGAGACAATTTTTTTCTTTTAAGGATTACATACTAGTTGTAACAACCTTCAAAATTAATTGGTGACACGTGTCGTGTTTCAGGACCGTGACCCAACAATCATGACTTGTTATATTACTCAAGCCTCGGGAGTCGATACTGAAGTATATTTTATTTTTCTGTGATGTTTGTACTATTATTTATATCTAAATGTGAACTATGTATATCCTAGTGCGTGATTTTGTTTTGATTATCACCACAAATTTGTGTGTGAGATTCACCTAGAAAAAATGAGAATTTTAGGGTATAATATGGGTATTTAAACACAGAAAAATGGTAACTAGTGAATTATCATAAAATAATAAATAATTAATTAAAATGCGAGAACATTGTTGTGTTCCGAAATGCACTACGTGCAAGTCGTGAGGTGAAACAGGTTCGAGGGCGTGATGTATGAGCGAGAAACAGCTAAGTATTGAAGTGGAAGTCACCTATTGAAGTTATAAGTTGGTGTCATAGTTGTTGGATGGATTAATAGAGGGACACAAGATGTGTCTCGAGATCCGTGCGGGTGAGTTGATGAATGAGAAGTATAAAAGGGCCATCACCTTTCTCTCTCCTCAACCATTTCAATTTAAGCCAAACTTAAGAACGAAAGAGAACAAGGGTTTCGGACTTTCCGAGCTCAGCGTGACATCGGGGATTGACCAACTGCGCGTAAAAAGGTAGGATCCCGACTCCTCTTGTGATTACCTACGAGTTGGTACTAATTATGTGAGTTTTTCTCATTATGATTTCGGACGAGATTTTTGGGAAAGTTGCAAAGAAGTTTTTAGTTGATGGTTTAGTGATCAATGGAGTGATCTATTGAGGAATTATGAATTTATTTGAGTATTTGAAGAAATTTGGCATTTTTGAAGATTTTTGGTGAATTTTCGTATGATTTTCGAATCGAGGTAATTGTCAGGGTTTCGACGCAAAGTAAGTTGTGTTTGTTGATGTTTTGAACGTCTCTAAGAGTTTGGGATAGGCTCAGAATGCGGCAACGTGAGCCGGGGTTCCAGAAAACCCCAGAAACGAGTTCAGAGACTCACGCCGCTAGGGACGTCGTGGAGCATTTATGCTCATGGCGTGGAAACCACATAGTTTGGGAAAGTGACGTTTTAGATGACGACTTGGGCCAAAACCCTAGTGGCATCACCTGCAGCGTTTGAATCAGAGAAATAAAAAATACACGTTTTATGTGACGCCATGGGGATTTATGTAACAACCCTAAAAATGTAACTCGTGCCACGTGTCGATACAGGTGATATGTGGGCCCACATCGTGGTACAGTCATCAATTCTCGGACGTCGACGTCGAGGTATGTTAGTTTTGTATGATGTTTGTATTATATTATATTTCATTTGTGCAATTTTAAGTTTTTAACGAGTAAAGGCGTGTACGAGCGTTGGTAGTCCGGGGAACAAATTTAATTAGAAACACTGACAAAAATATTAAATAAATAATAATTAAAAGGTTGTGAAGTCCGTTTGTTACGTCGGTACGCCTGTGGTGACGCGACGAACAAAGTTAGTGTTATGAGTCGGGTGCGAGAATACCCGAGGGAAGCTTTGAGTGGTGTTTGAAATGGATAAGATCAAAAGACCAAAAGTCAACCAAGAGTCATCTATTGGAGTCATTAAAGTTGGTAGAGGAAATTGTGAAAAGACCAAAAGGGTAATAAAGTTGTAAAGGTTATGGATAAGGATGAGGGGTATTTTGGTCATTTGACCAAAATACCCAATTTTCATCACACCACCGTCACCACAATCACCATTATCGATTTAGAAAAAAAATATAGTGGAGAAAGAGAGAATCGAAAGATTGAGCAAGAAGGGAGAGATTGAGGAGACGCGACAAGTTGAAGGTGAGTTATTTTGTTATTGATTTCGTTGGTGGCATTGATGGGGTTGTAGACATTTCATTGTTGTTGTTGTTGGGATGTTGTTGGTGATGATTGATAGGAAAGACGGGATTTAATAGTGGTAGGATTCTGGAGTTGTTGTTGTGTTGTTTTAAAGAAAAAAAAAAATGAAGATTGTTGTTGCTTGCTGGAACGCTTACTGTTCCAGCAAGCAACGAAGAAGAAAAGAGAACCGGGCCGGGTCAAGTTGACCCAACCCAGTTTGGGCCACACCGGGTTTGACTCAGGTGGACCGGTTGGACCGAGTTTGACCGGTCAGACCCGGTCAAGTCGGTCCTGACCCAACCCAAAGCTGGGTCCAGTCTGACCGCCCGCGTCTCACCCATATATTATATTAATAAAAATTATTTATTTTGATTAAATATATTAAAATTGATTTTAATTGAAATAAATTTCAGAAAAATTCAGGAAAAATTTTAGAAAATTCCAGAAAATTATATTTTCATCAAATAAAGAGAAATTTGAGAATTTCTACGAAAAGTGAAATATTCGGGATTTTTGCAAGACGTTATGTCGAGGTTTTTGCCTTGGAAAACGTGAGATTTGGCAAAAATAGCTAGAAATTTGGAAAAAAATCATAGAAAATTAAGGAAATTGATATAAATTGCATCATCAGGATTATTGTACACACGGGGACCGTAAGGGGAGTGTCGGAGTCCGTGTTAGCGCAAATTAGCTTGGATCGAGGTAAGTAAACCAGTGAGGAACACTACAGTTATTTCTTGAGCTTTTAATTATTTATTGATGTTGCTTCAATACTATCTTGTCATTCCATTCCTTTTGAGTTGTCCTAAGGCAAGTGCGTCAAGCGTGATCCTTGAAGAATTCCGGGCTCGCGGTGTATTATACTAGAGTTTACGGCTGGGGATACGTGATTAGTTGTAATGACATGTACGGGGTGAGAGTTCTCCACCAGATTGTTGGGGACTCTGCACTCGCGTAGGGGTCTTAAAGAAGATTTTGTCCTCGACTCCTAGCCTTTGAGGAGATTTTGTCATCGGCTTAACAACTTTAATTGGTCGGGACCACTTGTGTCTTTCCCTTGTATTCCAGGACACTCAATTTCGATTGCTTATTTATTTATTCACAGTCTTTATATGTTCATGCGCTTCCTGTCCTTTTCTTTCTATCTACATGAATTGACTGTTCATTTATTTAATTCGAAATACTGTATTTATTGTTGTTCCTGCTTGGCGTTACTTACCTGGGCTCGTCATTCTTGTGTTTGACCGAGTGCAGATCCTCAGTCCGGCAAAGGAAAGGCCGTGAAGTTTGGCGATATACTTTGAGCGGCCCTTCTCTGCTGACATAGGTGACTTTTTGGTTGTATTAGTTACTTATATTGTTTTGGTTGGTCATGGGGTTTGGGTTGAGAGATTTTTGGATATTAAGACTTGGATGATACTCTCCTTGCTTTACATGATATATATATGATATACGGGGTTTCCACACCCTAGGTTTTTGTCTTAACTTAGAGCTTTTGAAGTTGGTTAATTAGTCGAGATTAATTGCTTCCGCTTATTACTTTGATAACTCACTAATTAATTGACTTCACTTTCAAATTATTAACTGTGACGGCCCCAATTTTCCAATGCATTTGGGTACACCCGGCCTAGACCCGTGCAGGTCCCGAGTCAGTTTCTAAGCAACCCTGATGAGCCTAGTCAGCCTCAAATTCAAGATTTATGAAAGAGTTATTGCAATTATAACACAGCGGAAGCAAAATCACATTCTAATCACATATTGGGAAATAACTCATTCATAGGGAAATTAGGAATCTATGTAAATGTGGAAAACCCCGATATATTCATATCCAAGTCAACAAAATGGATTGATGGAATTCACCTCAAAACATATTTTCCAGTCCCAAAACGATCATATATATAAACGTCATACAAAAAGAAACACACATGAGCCTACATCTCGGTACCTCAAGTCCAGCTGCTCACAAAAAGTCTTCTAGGCAAGGTCCCTTGCCCCTATCGCTTCTCGTCCTATCGCACCCACCGTCACAAACTAGACGGTGAGCAACTGAGAGAAATCGAAAGTAAAGCCAGAAGAATATAGCAGTAATTCATGAAATAACAAACAAAGCAGTCTAAATATCATGCGGGTACTGAAAGACAGGAATTTAAATAATCAAGAATGCATAATAGACAGACTGAAAATGATAGCAATCGAAACATGCGTGTTCTACGAGTCAAGAGAGGCAATAAGTGGTCTAAATTCCACAACAATTCCACAACAACGATGTCGCAACATCGAAATCCACAGCAATATCCACAACAATCCAGTACATGGTATCACACAATCACTAGAGGTGGTCAAACACTCGTGCGCACGAGTGCCCGCGTTTTATCCCTTCTAGTGCAGGCCACATGTACCTTCGAGACACAGACTTATGCCAAGAACACACATACAAGGAATATAGAATGGAAAGCCAATAATTTGATAATAACAAACACAAGGAAATGAAAATGAATCACATGATATTTTCTTAGCTGGCTTACTAACGTACAAATGTTTTTTAAGGCAAGTGTACTTACCTGAACTATCGTAACCCGCGTACAACGCTCCCGCGACTCCTAACGCGTATCCCCGAGTTTTTCGTTACCTGACAAGGTTGGAAACTCGTATTAATAGGTCAAGTCATTTACTAAATCTAGGTTTAAACTTATTATTTTCCCCAATGTTTTAAATGATTCGAACGACACGACAATTTAATCGAAAAACGAATACTCTCTCAGGTTTTGAAAAACATAATATTTATAAGCCTCATCGCGAATCATAGGCTCGACTCAGTCTTATGTAAGTCATGTCATAGTCTCGAGGATCCGCGACATGACCACGACGTCATAACCATTCATCGCCATGCGATGCTTCAATACCAACCAATACACAAGCATAACTCTTCATGAAAGCCGAACTGACATGTACAAACGAACATGGAACTTCGTTGGTGTTGTCCGATGTTGGAGGAAGGGTTATCGTGGCATGGGTAATGCCGGGAAAACCCTCCACTAGTTCGGAAGTTTCGTCAACACACATAAATTACGACTTGACGACGACAACACATGAAATCACGTCAAAACGCCTTAATAAAATTGTTTCGGACTTAATCAAGGGCTGCGAGATGTCAACCAATGTTAGGTGAGATCTCGACAACCTTCGCTGGTCATGGTTCGACCGGTAGGACCGCCGACAGTGGCGGTTTCTGGCGAGGCTTCAACATACAAAACACATGAAATAACGACTCTTTAGTTCGGAATGAAACTGTTTTCGTCCACTTTTAAAGTTGTGGGACCCACATATGAGTTTGGTGGGGTCCCCGACAGCGTCCCGGTCATGGTGGTCCGGCGGTGGCGTCGCCAGTGAGGGCGTTTTCCGGCGAGAGGGTAACAACTCTATAAAACGAACTTATTGTGTGTGTACACTAGTAGGGACTTTGCATGGACCATGAGGGGGGGTTGCTCCGGGATGGTCTGGACTCCGATGAGTCACCGGAGGTCGTCCACTACCGGTCCCCGTCACACAGCCGCCCCCAACAGACCCACGCATGTACACACATGCATGACCACCGTGAGCCAAGAGAGAGAAATGGAGAGAAGGAAAGGAATAGAGGGATGGAGAGAGAGATCTCCGGTGAGGGAGTGACCTCCGACCACCACTGGTCCGGCCAGGCGTGGCGGTGCAGTGGGCGTGGAGGTGTAGGCCGAGAAGAGAGAGAGAAAGAAACCGAGAGTGAGAGAGAGATCTAGTGCACACGAGAGGGAGGGGAGGATGTGGGACCTCCGGCGAGCTTCCTCACCACCACTGCATCTCCGGTGGACGGCGTGGACGCAACCAAGCCGTGAGAATGAGTGGAGTGAGAGCCCTCATGTCTATTTATACCCAAATTTGGTCCCTAGATAATTTTCGTAATTTTTTGGACTCCAGGACACGTGGCAGCGTGTGATTGGCTGGAAAAGCTTGGAGTGTGTGGCGACGCGCGCGCTGCTGTGATTGTGATTGGAGGGACTGACGCGTCGGCCTGACGTGGCGAGTTCTGATTGGCTGGAAATTGACTGCGTGACGTGCTGGATGAAGACGTGGCGACACGTGGCGTCTTCGGTTAGATGGAGTTGTGACGCCGATGTCTTTGGACGAACAGAGCGTGCCACGTGGCGATGACATGGCGGAGAAGAGTCGCGCGATTATCACCGAAATTCGGGAGTTTGTGTTGACGCGAATCTCGAGGTAGATCGAGCGGTCGGGAGCGAGGCGCTCGAGCTGTGAGTCCGCGTGGCGCGCCGCACGCGGACGGGCGACGTGTCAGTGTGATTGATTGGTGGGCGGCTGTGTTGACGTGGTTGGTCCAATGGGACGCCGCTACGTGGCACGTTCAAATTCCATTTTTCCCTCTCGTGTATGCCCAAAACAACTCCTTCGGTGTCCGATTTTTTCAAGTCAATACTCTATTTTGAGTATTTTTTCGCTCCGGATCGAACCGTCCACTCCGTTTCTCCTAAAAATGAGAATTAAATATAATTAGATATATATTCTCATATTATTCCAATAAATCACTAATTTCCTAAAATATGCATTTATCACCATAAAATAGAATAATTATAGTCCAATTATACCTAATAACCTATACTAATTAATGCCTAAATGAACACTTATCAAACACCCCCAAACTTAGACTTTGCTCGTCCCGAGCAAATGAGTGAATCACAAGACACAAATAAACCAGACCACTAATATAGATACGTGCTGACTCAACTAATCATATACCCGATTCAGAAATTCATGGAGTCCCTTTAGTTTACATAGTCACCAAGCTAACAAGCCACTCAAGAAATTTTTGAGTTATGATATGTCAAGAACCGTAACTCAAACACAATTAAGATTACATTTTCAAGACAAAGATGCAGTCAAGACAAAGGCCATCAACTACTCATGGGTTTTCTTGATCTATACATTAAAGCATACAAGTTTAGAATCCCACTTAATTTTAGTGAAAGCACTCGAGCTAAATCTTTTTTTATTTGAGGAGTTTTCATAAACTTCCGCCTTTATTCTCTCTCTTTTTTATTTTATTTTTTTTATTATTATTTTTTTTATTCCTTTCTCCATTTTTTTTTTCAAGTAACACGGTCCCTGCTCCATTTCCTATGGACCGATTTTCTCACTTTTTCCCACCACAAGTTTCCCTGCTCCATTTCCTATGGAAACTTGTGGGACTCTCAATATTAAGAAAACTCCTGTTAGCCCTTCTCACTTTCACTATAATCAGGCAAATTCCCTAATGTGGGTTAAAATATTATCACTTGCACAATTTTGACCGTCTGCCCATTTTGGTATCTAGCACAAGCTCAACCAACATACTAAGTCCCTAATCATGAAATCATAAAAATGTCGGGCTACGACTTGATTAAGTGTTTCTCCTAATTTCTCTTAAATTTCAAGTCAACAGGCAACCATAAAGTACTCATCCATAACCAAAGGCATGAACAAAATCTCGGGTGACTCTAAATGCAACATATGCAACATATGACACTAAACATGCATAGACACAAGAATGCATCTAAATAACTACAAAAATGTATAAACTAATATAAACAACTACTAACCTAAATGATGCAATGCATAGCATGTCATAAAAAAGTTGAGGTGAAAGGGAATATAAACACACGACCATATCTTACCATACCCATGGAATATGCATAAAAACAATAAAACGATTATACCTGTCATGCGCAAATCCATTCATCCCACACTCCACAATACCTGAAACACCCTCAAACTTATCCCAAACCTTGTCCTCAAGGTTTAAAACAAGAATGAGAATATCAAACTACAAAATGAAGAGAAAAGGGATAAAAAGAATATGGAGGTGAAAGAAACAACGGGGAAATGATATGCTAAAATGATTATGCAAAACCTAATGGACTATAATATCTTATGAAATATGAAGTGCGATGATAAAAATGCTCAACTCATGAAATATAGGGAATATACATCTAATTACCTCCAGCAGACGCAAAAACTAACCTAATAATCTAAAACATAGAACTCACCAGATCCCAGTCAGACTAACCATGTATACCGAAGAACCTCAACAGTGATATCGAGCTCTCGACTCCGGTGCTTTAACAAAAATGCATCAAACACCTAAAAATAGTCACAAATGGGATAATGGTGAGTGCACTAAAAAAATATAAAAAGAAGCAAGCTAAAAAAACATAAAAAAAAAAAAAAAAAACTTAAGTTTGCCTCCCAATAGCGCTTTTGGTTAAAGTCGTTAGCTCGACTTGTCGTGAATGATCACGTGATGCCCTCTCCTTTGGAGATATCTACAACAAACGGTGCATCTATAGATTTGGGCAATTCATCATACATGCCCTCCTTCAGATGTAGGAGCTCATCCGGGACCTCTAACACATATGAATCTATCGCATCATCATCAGCTGACACAAAGGTGTCAGTCGTGTAGAAGATCTGCGAACGCTCCTTTATGACTACCCCCTTGTAAGGTTTAACAAATATGCATGGGAGGGTGGGTGGCTTCACCAACACCAGAGGTTGGTCTTCCTTGCTCTCATTTTGCGGTTCCTCCGGCCTTTCTAAAATGACATCAATTTCTTTCTCGGCTTCCTCCGCTTCATCATGCGCAATGCTAATGTCCGGCTCATGTAAGGAAACTTCAATTGTTTCCTCTGGTTCACTCCAATAGTCCTCAATCGGTGTAGCCTCATTCACCTCAACACTCTCTAATGGGATTGCACTCATGGTCTCAGCTGATATCTTTTGGAGAATTGAATTTATTTCTTCTTCAGCTTCTTGATCCCTTTGTTTAATCCATTGGTCCAATTCTTGCTCAGTGAGGTTCATGTCTTGCTCAGTCTCTAGAAGAAACCTTATTATATCCCTTGAAGGCTGATTTCGCATGGAACTATACGTGTCCTGCTGATATGATGAATTACTCCAGTCATCAAAGGGGTATTTTTTGGTGCTTGGAGAAAGCCAGTCGGAGATCATGTCTTTCTCCATGTCTTCAATGGTTCTCCGTTCTTGTTGAGGACTCCGTGGACTTGGCCTAGACATATAGAAGTCGGGTTGTGGTGATGCATAGCTAGAACCGTGATGATTTCCATACCTTGGATGGTAAGGACAAGCATACGTGGGATGAAAGGATTCCCCACAAAAATTACAAGCCTCGACCTGTTGAATAAAAGAATGCGAGTTAGAAAATTGATGTCCATTATATGACATACCTACCCCATTCATACCATGATAGTATGAGTCTTCGAATCGATCATAATTATGGTAGTAGGAGGCCATTGAGAAATTTCGTGCAAAAATATTAGAAACAAGGGACTATATACAAAAATAAATAAATATATGTACAACAAAAACCAAAGAAAGAAAGACTTGGTCCCCGGCAACGGCGCCAAAATTTGATGCGTGTCGAGCGCGTCAAAATAAATTTATATCTCGATGAGATTACCAATAACTACAAGAACTGCAGTAGTGGCAAGTACGGGGTCGAACCACGAAGACCAAGTTTCTAACTTAGGTTACTAACTTAAAACTTACCTAGAGTGTTCAAGAAAATGTCTCTAATTTTACTAAAAATAATAATTAAAATATAATGTAAATAAATTAATCAAAATGGAAAAGAACAGTCCAAACCATCAGTTTCACAAACCACTTCAATTTGGCATAATTCTAAATACAGTACTTGATCCAATTAAAGCATGCAATTCACAAGTAATTTAGTGTAGTTATAGACCGTGTAATGTACGCGGGTCTTCGCGCTTCCTGATGTCGGTAGCCAAGGTACGACCGTTGACTACTTTCCTGACCAAGTACGCAACCTGATCGCTAGTGCTCCAGATTTAACGCATTAATCGCATTACATCGATTAGTGAAGGCACTACACCTAGACAACCGGATCGCTAGTGCTCCCGATTTAGCCTAGATCTCTAAGGTATTTGACCGGTCCCAAAAGGGTCTAATCAATTGGTATGATCAATTGCCACTAGTGTGGTCTTATTGCACAAGCATGGGTGCTTACGACTCACTGGCATATGAATTGAAGTTTAAACTAGTGTTTAACTTCAATTATTAAAATAATACCAAAGAAAATAAATTACTTATGAAAAACAAATTAAATAAATAAATAAATAGATCTCACATATGTTTTATGCCAAAAAGAGTGATTTGATCCACCGCCGGTTCGGACTGATGAAATTAGCCGACCATAGTGTAGAAGAAGAGGAGAGAAAATACTAGGAAATAAAAGAAAAATGAAGAAACAATTGTTCCCCCCACTCCAAGCCCTCATGTCTATTTATACCCAAATTTGGTCCCTAGATAATTTTCGTAATTTTTTGGACTCCAGGACACGTGGCAGCGTGTGATTGGCTGGAAAACTGGAGTGTGCTGACGTGGCGCGCTGTGATTGGAGGGACTGACGCGTCGGCCTGACGTGGCGAGTTCTGATTGGCTGGAAATTACTGCGTGACGTCTTTGGATGAAGACGTGGCGACACGTGGCGTCTTACGGTTAGATGGAGATTGAATGACGCCGATGTCTTTGGACGAACCAGAGCGTGCCACGTGGCGATGACATGGCGGAGAAGAGTCGCGCGATTATCACCGAAATTCTGGGAGTTTGTGTTGACGCGAATCTCGAGGTAGATCGAGCGGTCTGGAGCGAGGCGCTGAGCTGTGAGTCTGCGTGGCGCGCTGCACGTGCGGACGACTGACGTGTCTGGTGCTGATTGGTGGGCGGCTGTGTTGACGTGGTTGGTCCAATGGGACGCCGCTACGTGGCACGTTCAAATTCCATTTTTCCCTCTCTTGTGTATGCCCAAAACAACTCCTCCGGTGTCCGATTTCTTCAAGTCAATACTCTATTTTGAGTATTTTTTCGCTCCGGATCGAACCGTGCACTCCGTTTCTCCTAAAAATGAGAATTAAATATAATTAGATATATATTCTCATATTATTCCAATAAATCACTAATTTCCTAAAATATGCATTTATCACCATAAAATAGAATAATTATAGTCCAATTACACCTAATAACCTATACTAATTAATGCCTAAATGAACACTTATCAGGGATCAAGAGGGAGTTCGAGAGAGAGAAGCACCGAGAGGGAGAGAGAGAGAGAAGAGTAAATGCATACCTCCGGTTGACGGCACCCTCCGGCGTCCCTGGTCCGGTCACTGGTGAGAGTCGAGGCGATGGTGAGATAAGGAAGATGGAGGCCGTGAGTGTTGATGAGAAGAGAGACCGTGAGAAGAGAGAGTGAGGAAGAGGTTACGTGAGAGAGATGAGTGAGAATGGGAGAGTGACGTGAGTGAGGGTTGTTTTATTTTAGTGTGTGTGACGTGAGATGAGTGAGGGGTGTAAGAGTGTGATGTGAGTGATGGGAGTGGGTGGGGTGTGAGATGTGAGTGATGGGAGTGAGTGGGGTGTGAGATGTGAGTGATGGGGTTGGGTGAGTATTTAAAATTTGAATAGGTATGGTAGGAATAGTGGTGTGTGTTCTAGTTGTGTCCACCCATTTTTTACCAACCCACACGTCTCAAAATTTAACCCAAGGGTTCCCCGACCCATCTTACCTCATCGACCCGTATGTTCCCATCACGTGCACACTTTTACTTTTATCTCACACAATTGAACTATATAATTGTTAAATTATTATTTTAATTATCTTTTTACTGTATTTTCTCCCCCGGCTACCTAGGCGGGACCTCACTCTTATTGAAAATTGCCTGAACGGCCCGTGACACACCTTTAAACTATAATACTATTACACTCATCAAAGAATAATAAAATTACCTCGGTGTCGACTCCCAAGGTTCGAAATACAGTCCAGTATCGCGTGGCCGAGTCACGGTCCTGACACGTGTCACACAAGTCAAGTTAGAAATTGAGGGATGTTACATTAACAAATGATTGAATGGTAAGGATAGGCTCACTGGCCCCGTGCGACTCGTCGGGATTGGCTCGGTGGTTCGCGCGGGTCCAGGCCGGGCGGCGCCCGATTCTAGGATTGTGTGTCACGGCCCAATTTTGCTAATCTTGATTAACTGCTTAATCAGGATCGCCAATCCGTGACGTGGGGCCCGCATGAGATGCGCACACAGACCAAGGCATGTGGCCGAGGTAAATTTTATATTTGTATTGATGTATTCCTAGTATTTCGTATGTGTGTAGGCTGATTAATTCAGTATTTGCAGCTATCGACGCCGAGACGTGGTCAGGGACACGCCTTGAGTTGTGTGCAAGCCGGGGTACCGAATAGCGAGACTTGCGGTAAGTCTAAATTTAGTAAAATGCGATGTACTAAATTAATACACATTAAATCATAGCCTATGGTTATAAATTTATTAAATTGAAGTGGAAATATACATACATATATATATATATACTTATATTATATAAATATATAATATAAATATATATACATTAAAAGAAATTAGAAAAATCAGAAAATAATTGTGAAATGACAATAAGGGGCATTAGTGTATATAGAAAAGGATAGGGTTGGAGGGGTAAGATGGTAATTTCACCCCAAAAACACAACAAAACCACCCCCCGCCGCCATGCACAGAGAGGAAGAAGGAGAAGGAGAAGAGAAAGGAGAAGAAGAAGAAGAGAAGATCCGAGAGAGGAGAGGTCATCGGAGGAGATCGCGGCATTGGCGAGGTAACTTTTTTGTTTTTGTTGTTGATTGTTGTGGTAGATGTTAATGGTGGTGTTGGTGAGGTTGAATGAAGTTGAATTTAAAAAAAAAAAATCAATGTGTTGATGGTGGATTTTGATGTTATGATGTTGATATTGGTGTTGGAGTTGTTGTTGTGTGGATTGAAGAAGTAAAGAAAGGAAGGGAGAAAAAATATATATATATATAAAATAAAAATAATAATAGTAATAAATACTATATATATATATGTAATATATATACATACATGTATATATGTATATGTATACATAAAATATACATGTATGTATATTTATATATACACATACACATGTATATATACGAAAAAAATAAAATAAAATAATAAAAGAAATAATAATATGTATATATATATGTATACATACATATACATTTATATATATACAAATGCACATATATGTATATATCTACATATACACATATATGAATATATATACATAAAATATATTTATGTAACAAAAAAAAAATATACATAAGTAAATGAATGATATGAAATGACCTTTCAGGGACCTAGGGGTGTCACGGGAGTTCGGGAACGCTAGTCGGAGTGTCGCGAGGCCGGATAGTTAGAGCTATCCTGTGACTTATAAGTGAAACTGTGGGAAACCTCTACTTTATTTCATTCATATTAATTCCTTTTTCAGTCAATTTGATGACTTACTGTTAGTAATCTACCATCATGCTTTCTTTGCTCTATTCAAGTTGAATGTTGATATTTCTCACCGCCGACCGGACGTAGATCATCTCAACTTAGCCTGTGTCAATCTATCTAATTCGGTTAACTGTGATATTTATATGCATTACTTTCTCAACATTTTTTTCTGCTATATTATGCATTTAAATATCAGTCTTTACTTGGAAATGTAGTATAGAATTCCCCGGTTATCACTTAAATATCATTATACTCACCGTCTAGTTTGTGACGGTGGGTGTAGGTCCGTCAAGCAGCACTAGACCGGGCAAGGAGAAAATCGGCGACTTCCTCTGAGTTCGTAGCGCGTGGCTGCTGTACATGTAGGTCACATTTTTGTATTATACATATATATACGTCTTTTGCTTGGGTTGTTTTTGGGACGAGAGTAGTGCACCCGACTTTTGATCTTCATTTTGTCTATATGCTCGTCGTTTATTGCATATTTATATTGTGATTATTATTTCCTGGTTTCCTCATTTAGGATTTATATAAAATACTTCCGCTACTACATTGAAGACTTCCGCTAATTTGATAATTCTTATAAAATGATGAATAGTACTGATAGGGATTTTCTTATCCCTGAACTCAATTTACGAGATAATTGGTAGTACAGGCTGGCTAATACATAATTAGGTCCTACGTGGCGTAATTAGGGCTTAATTATGGGATTAGGCCGGGCGGTGCCCTAGATGAAAATAGGGGCCGTTACAGTTGGTATCAGAGCTTAGGCTTCAGAACCTTAGGGACGAATAAGGAAAAACACGAACTCGCATAAAACACAAATCTTAGAAGTGGAAACAGATGAACATCGCCTAGGAAACTATTTTGTTGGGAATCGAGTGAAGGTGAGCTTGGGATTTTCAAGTATATGTGTTAATTTCATTATGTATATATATACGCGATACACTTCGTAGTGGTTGATGCGAATTCGTTATCAACATGCAGACGACGATGACAGACGCACGCGATATCTGGTGATTCGGATGCTAGCGGCGATCGCCCTCCCACCACATCGATGACGACCAGCGAGAGGTCGTTCGACCGAGTGGCTCGGGGCGCGGTTGGTGGACTTCATGGCATACGTCATGCGCGAGATCCTCGCACTCACATAGGCGATCGCTAGTACACGCACGGTTGCTACGCCTCCTACGACGAGCCTACTATACCATTGGGCGCCATTCCAGCGACTACGACGACGCCGCCACTCGTTTGCCGCATAACCACCATTCCTGTTGCCACGCCGTAGCGAGACACCTATTGTTCAGACTACGACTGCGACTCCTGTGGCACAGGCTCTCCCAGCCGCCACGGTTCCGACGACTGATATAGTAGTGGCGACGACCACTCGCACCTCCACATCATCAGACTCAGCAGTGGGGATCAAGCTGATTAAGGACTTCATTAGGCTTCAGCCAGAGTACTTTGATGGGACTCGAGACTTTCAGATGATCGAGAAGTGGGTGCTATCTCAGGAGAAGCTTCATAGGATATTGGGCATTGAGGATAGGCTACGCCCCGAGCTATCGTCGTATACATTGCAGAGGGATGCTGATGTTTGGTGGCGCACGACGATAGCGACGGATGGGGACATCACATCATGGAAGATATTTAAGGACAAGTTTTATCAGCAGTACTTTCCGCCAGCAGTTAGGATGAGACGAGGCGAGACTTCATGAGTTTGAGACAGGGACCGGATGAGACAGTTATGCAGTATCGAGACAGATACGGCTACTTGTGACAGTTTGCGGGGGATTTGGTCAGAGAGGAGCTAGAGGATGTGCACTACTTTGGGGTTGGTTTAAGAGCTGATATTGGAGAGCATGTGGTCGGCACGGGAGCCCGGACTCTTGGTGACATTTATGAGCGCGCCCTTGCCCATGAGACTTACCATTTGAGTAGAGTAGCTGACAGAGCAGCTCCAGGTCAGACTTGGTCGTCTGAGTAGATAGTAGAGTATGAGAGGAGGCAACAGAAGGGTAAGGCACCTACGGGGTGGTACCGAAGGGCCTCGGGATCAGGGACGACCTCACATCACTCGATCGTGCCCCAGGCATCATATGCTACCTCTGCGCAGAGTTCAACAACACGGATTTTGCCCCCACCGCGCGATCCGGACCCGCACTACTCACGCAGCACGGCAGGAGAGATTGGCACTTCCGGCACCACCAAAGACACGCCACCATCGCAGCAGACAAGGTGGGCGAGGCGAGCAGAGCGAGAGGTCGAAAGGGACCTCGTCAGGGACAGAGACAGACTCAGGGTCAGAGTTATCAGCGACAGCTCGGTCAGCCTAGACATGTTACATGTTTCAGATGTGGGCAGACAGGACATGTAGTCAGGGAGTGCTCGCAGCCAGCCGCAGTACATCCACCACAGGCCCGGGAGGCAGTACATATGGTCGCGCGATCGGCTCGACGACGCCGGCGCACACGAGTCTCATTGAGGGTACGATTTCTATTGCTGGTAGAGACTCTTATGTTTTATTTGATTCCGGCTCTACCATATCTTTTATTTCGGGTCGCATGATAGACGTCTTAGGATTAACTCCGGTGAAGCTTAGTGTACATTTGATGTTGAGTACCGCAGCTGGGGATAAGGTTTATCCTAACAGTCTAGTTGAGAGAGTCCCAGTAGAGATTAGCGGGGTTGAGTTACCTGCCGATTTTAGAGTCCTCGAGACGTTAGAGTTCGACGCACTTTTTGGGATGGACTGGTTAGCAACATACCACGCACACATTGACTGTTACAGTAAGTCAGTGGTATTTGAGATTCCTGGACGTCCATTATTTGTACATCAAGGTAGTACACCAAAAATTAGCACCACGAGAGGTCGATTAGCGTCTAGTGAGGAGATGGAGACTCTGGTAGCTTTGTACGCCGTAACGGAGAGTTAGGGACCCCGACTTGAGGACATACCAGTGGTCCAAGACTTTCCTGATGTTTTCCGGAGGACTTACCTGGACTACCACCACCTCGAGAGATAGACTTTGTTATTGATCTTATGCCAGGCACCAGACCAATCTCGATACCACCCTATCGCATGGCACCGAAAGAGTTGGAAGAGTTGAGGGATCAGCTTCAGGATTTGGGAAATAAAGGATTCATTACACCATCTATGTCGCCATGGGGAGCACCAGTTTTGTTTGTAAAGAAGAAAGATGGTAGTCTACGACTATGTATCGACTACAGACAACTGAATAAGGCCAACGTTAGGAACCGACACTGTTGCGAGAGGATTGACGACTTATTCGAACAGCTGAGGGGAGCACAGTTTTTCTCCAAGATAGACTTGAGATCGGGGTATCATCAACTCAGGATCAGGGACGAGGATAGGTCTAAGACAGCATTTCGCACTAGATATGGACATTATCAGTTCACGGTCATGCCTTTCGGGCTGACTAATGCCCCTGCTGTGTTTATGGATCTTATGCATCGAGTTTTGAAACCATATCTTGACCGTTTCGTGATAGTCTTCATCGACGACATTCTCATTTATTCGAGGACACGAGAGGACCACGAGCAGCACCTTAAGGAGACGTTGCAGACTTTGAGGGAGCACAAAGCTATTCGCCAAGTTCAAGAAGTGTGAGTTTTGGCTTGCGAGAGGTCAAGTTCTTAGGTCATGTGGTTGGAGCATCGGGATTGCGTAGATCCGCCAAGATTCAGACGATCATGGATTGGCCAAGCACTAAAGTCCGTGATGTGAAATCAGGAGTTTTCTAGGGTTGGCAGGCTATTACCGAAGATTTGTGAAGGATTTTTCCAAAATTGCTTCACCAATGACTAGGCTGACACAGAAAGACGTCATATTTAATTGGACTGCAGAGTGTGAGAACGCATTTGCTCAGCTGAAGAGATTGTTGACTACCGCCCCCATGTTGGTGTTACCAGAGGCTGGTCAGGGATTCTTAGTGTACACTGATGCTTCATACACAGGACTTGGATGTGTATTAATGCAGGGTAGTGGAGTTGTGGCATATGCTTCGAGACAGTTGAAGATACATGAGAAGAACTACCCTACACATGATTTGGAGTTAGCAGCGGTAGTATTTGCTCTGAAGATTTGGAGACATCATCTGTATGGGGAGAGATTCACACTCTATACTGATCACAAGAGTTTGAAATATCTATTCACGCAGAAAGAGCTGAACATGAGGCAACGCAGATGGTTAGAGTTTTTAAAGGACTATGACTTTTCTCTGGAGTATCACCCAGGAAAAGCTAACGTAGTTGCAGACGCGCTGAGTAGGAGACCGGTTGGAGATGTAGAGACGACCAATTGTCATATGACACGTGAGTATAAGATGTTCGATGTAGCGGCGACATCAAGTCAGATAGGTATTCCTACGGATGTTAGAGTTGAGATTTGCGCGCAGTTGAGAGTACAGACCGTGTCCACACAGAGAGTAGCAGAGGGTCAAAGGACCGACGAGTCGTATACGAGATTCAGTGAGTTAGCGCAGAGTTCAGATTGTGTTGACTGGGCAGAGACATCAGATCAATGTCTGAGGTTTAGGGGCAGACTGTGGATACCCGAAGTGCCAGAGTTAAGAGATGAAATCCTTCAGAGTCACATCGTTCCCGATTTACCATTCATCCAGCGGGACTAAGATGTACCATGATATGAAGAGACATTTCGGTGGCTGGGATGAAGGCGGACGTGTCGAGTTTATCGGAATTGTGGAATATGCCAAAGCAAGTGAAAGCGGAGCATCGTAGGCCGGGGGACTCTTACAACCACTTCCCATTCGAAATGGAAATGGGAAGACATAGCCATGGACTTTATTAGAGGTTTACCGAAGATCGCGCAGCGACACGACTCGATATGGGTTATAGTCGACGGACTAACTAAGTCTGCTCATTTCCTACCGGTGGCATCACATTACACATTTGATCGGTTGAGCGTGTTGTTTGAGAAAGAGATCATCGAGCCGCATGGAGTACCATTGACTATTGTATCGAGACAGAGATGCTAACTTTACATCCAGGATGTGGCGAGTATGCGGGAGAGCAGTATGGTACACGCCTACATTTCAAAGACGGCCTTTCACCTCAGATCGACTGACAGATCGAAAGACTCAATCAGTCCTAGAGGATATGTTACGAGCTTGTGTGCTAGAGTTTGGCGAATCATGGGCGGAATACCTACCGTTGTGTGAGTTTGCATACAACAACAGTTATCAGGCTAGCATCGAAATGGCGCCATTTGAGGCTTTATATGGTAGACCTTGTCGCTCACCATCGTGTTGGGCTGAGCCAGATGACAGATTGTCGGTAGGACCTGAGATTGTTGTTGATCATATAGAGAAGGTACGACAGATTCAACTGAAGCTTAAGGGAGCCCAAGAAAGACAAAAGCAGTATGCAGACAAGTATCACAGTGATCTCACTTATCCCGAGGGAGCCTATGTCTACCTTAAGGTTTCTCCTCGGAGAGGTTTACAGAGATTTGGTGTAAAAGGCAAGCTTGCACCGTGTTTCATCGGGCCATTCAGAGTTAGGAAACGGGTTGGAAAGGTTGCGTACGAGTTAGAGCTTCCTCCGCAGATGTCAGGTGTTCATCCGGTCTTTCATATATCTATGCTTCGACTGGCTGAGTCGAAGGCAGGCACACGACCGACGGTTGACTTGAGTCAGATCGACCTGAGCGAGGATTGTTCATATGAGGAGCAACCTATCCAAATCCTAGACCGAAAGGTACATCAGTTAAGGAACAAGTCTATCCCGAAGGTACTAGTCAAGTGGCAGTTCCACAACGAGTCGGAACTCACTTGGGAACGGGAGGATTATATGCGAGACCGTTTTCCGTACATTTTTGAGTCAGGTATACCCTAACCTGAATTAATTTCGAGGACGAAACTTCCATTTTGTTGGGAATATTTGTCACGGCCCAATTTTGCTAATCTTGATTAACTGCTTAATCAGGATCGTCAATCCGTGACGTGGGGCCCGCATGAGATGCGCACACAGACCAAGGCATGTGGCCGAGGTAAATTTTATATTTGTATTGATGTATTCCTAGTGTTTCGTATGTGTGTAGGCTGATTAAGTCAGTATTTGCAACTATCGACGCCGAGACGTGGTCAGGGACACGCCTTGAGTTGTGTGCAAGCCGGGGTACCGAATAGCGAGACTTGCGGTAAGTCTAAATTTAGTAAAATGCGATGTACTAAATTAATACACATTAAATCATAGCCTATGGTTATAAATTTATTAAATTGAATTGGAAATATACATACATATATATACTTATATTATATAAATATATAATATAAATATATATACATTAAAAGAAATTAGAAAAATCAGAAAATAATTGTGAAATGACAATAAGGGGCATTAGTGTATATAGAAAAGGATAGGGTTGGAGGGGTAAGATGGTAATTTCACCCCAAAAACACAACAAAACCACCTCGCCGCCGCACACAAGAGGAAAAAGAAGGAGAAGAGAAAGGAGAAGAAGAAGAAGAGAAGATCCGAGAGAGAAGAGGTCATCGGAGGAGATCGCGGCATTGGCGAGGTAACTCTTTTGTTTTTGTTGTTGATTGTTGTGGTAGATGTTAATGGTGGTGTTGGTGAGGTTGAATGAAGTTGAATTTAAAAAAAAAAAAAATCAATGTGTTGATGGTGGATTTTGATGTTATGATGTTGATATTGGTGTTGGAGTTGTTGTTGTGTGGATTGAAGAAGTAAAGAAAGGAAGGGAGAAAAAAATATATATATATATATATATAAAATAAAAATAATAATAGTAATAAATACTATATATATATGTAATATATATACATACATGAATATATGTATATGTATACATAAAATATACATGTATGTATATTTATATATACACATACACATGTATATATACGAAAAAAATAAAATAAAATAATAAAAGAAATAATAATATGTATATATATATATGTATACATACATATACATTTATATATATACAAATGCACATATATGTATATATCTACATATACACATATATGAATATATATACATAAAATATATTTATGTAACAAAAAAAAATATACATAAGTAAATGAATGATATGAAATGACCTTTCAGGGACCTAGGGGTGTCACGGGAGTTCGGGAACGCTAGTCGGAGTGTCGCGAGGCCGGATAGTTAGAGCTATCTTGTGACTTGTAAGTGAAACTGTGGGAAACCTCTACTTTATTTCATTCATATTAATTCCTTTTTCAGTCAATTTGATGACTTACTGTTAGTAATCTACCATCATGCTTTCTTTGCTCTATTCAAGTTGAATGTTGAAATAGCATGATGCCTTGTGATGTTTTCATTGACTCATTTCCTAATGTGCCATATTTGGTTTTGAATTATGTTATAATTGATGTTAGAAATGCATGCAATAGGGTTACTGTGGTAATTGATTTGTATTTCATTTCCTTTGAGGTTTTGTAGCCTAACTTACTGTTGATATCGTAGAACTTTAGAAATGAAAATCCTTGAAACAAAAGTTGGAGATTATCTAGTGTCCATTGCACAAGAGATGGGTGGATTCGCGGGGTCACTGGACCTCGGGGTTTCCGGCACTCACCACTATTACTTGGGTGGCATCAGGTAGCTTGAACTACGAGGTTGTCGGCAAGTTATACATATATATATATATTCAAAATTTACAAAGTATGTTAGAGAGTATCTCCATACGATAGTGGAAAAAGGCTGGTTGATATTTCTCACCGCCGACCGGACGTAGATCATCTCAACTTAGCCTGTGTCAATCTATCTAATTCGGTTAACTGTGATATTTATATGCATTACTTTCTCAACATTTTTTTTCTGCTATATTATGCATTTAAATATCAGTCTTTACTTGGAAATGTAGTATAGAATTCCCCGGTTATCACTTAAATATCATTATACTCACCGTCTAGTTTGTGACGGTGGGTGTAGGTCCGTCAAGCAGCACTAGACCGGGCAAGGAGAAGATCGGCGACTTCCTCTGAGTTCGTAGCGCGTGGCTGTTGTACATGTAGGTCACATTTTTGTATTATACATATATATACGTCTTTTGCTTGGGTTGTTTTTGGGACGAGAGTAGTGCACCCGACTTTTGATCTTCATTTTGTCTATATGCTCGTCGTTTATTGCATATTTATATTGTGATTATTATTTCCTGGTTTCCTCATTTAGGATTTATATAAAATACTTCCGCTACTACATTGAAGACTTCCGCTAATTTGATAATTCTTATAAAATGATGAATAGTACTGATAGGGATTTTCTTATCCTTGAACTCAATTTACGAGATAATTGGTAGTACAGGCTGACTAATACATAATTAGGTCCTACGTGGCGTAATTAGGGCTTAATTATGGGATTAGGCCGGGCGGTGCCCTAGATGAAAATAGGGGCCGTTACATTGTGGAATTTGGGGCCGTCACAATTTACCCCTGGCGGCGTCACTCACGGAGTCAGGAATAGTAAAAATAAACAATTTTTAAATAAATTTCTAAAATTTGGGAAACTTTGGGGGGGGTTATTTAAGGTCCCGAAATGACTCTAATTGAACCAAATTTGGGTTAAATGATTACTAGACTTTGAAAATTCGATTGGGACAAGTTAGAGGGTTACACAAGGATCGATGTTTTATGGTTATTGAGGTACGTTATCGTACGATTGTAAGCCAACAAAAAAATGCACATTAATTTATTTTCCATTATTGCTATCTCTATTTGAATTGAGCTATTTGTTGAATTTCATTCTATATTTTATTGGTTGAGTGTCTTGGCGTAAGTGTGTCGTAAAGGTACTCTTGGGTCCATATTAATTGGCTAACATGAACACTTCTACAAAAGTGTTGTCCACCCCCTAATATTGGGTTTCACCCCGAGTACTGGATTGTTGTGGATATTGATGTGGATGTGGATGTGGATGTGGTTGTGAAGTGGATGTGGATGTGGTAATTGACCACTTATGGGCCTCCTTTGACTCAATAGACACTCAAATTTCGTTGTTATGTTTGCCAGTCTATTTATCATGCAATTTTTTTATTTCCTGTCTTTCAATACCACATGATACCTAGACTATTTATTTGGTAAATCTTGAATTATTATTTATGTTCTTCTAGCTATACTTTCAGTTTTTCACGCACTCATCGTCTAGTTTGTGACGGTGGTGAACATAGAGTAGAGACGAGCAAGGGAAATGAGTTGATGCTAGATGATATCCTCTGAGGACTCTCAGAGCAATTCTTTCCTTTACTCACAGTAGGACTTGTCTCTTTTTATTGTGATTATTATACACTATGTTTTTGTATAACACTGGGATATGTGTTGGGATAGAGAGATTAAGAATATCATGTATTATCATACTATTTAGCTCTGATCACCAGATATGCATAATTTATCCATTACTCAGGATTTTCACATGATAAGTTATATATTTTCCTGATTTTTCATTTACAGAGTTATTAGTTGATTATAGTGATTTCTGTTGCAAATTTACTGATAATTTTATAATTCTATAACTCACACATTTAAATGATAAGATAATGATGAATATGAAAATTTGAGGCTGACTAAGATGCGTAGACTTCGTGAGTAAGGGCTCGAGGGTCCACGTAGGTCTAGGTCGGGTGGGACCCAGTTTTATGGGGAACTGGGGCCGTCACACTAGCTACCTTTAGCCTTAAACTATATGGAGGGCCATGGTAACAAAAGAACCAAGACACTTTTTTTCCTTTTTTAAATCAAGTGGAGAAACATCTAAAGATGACAATCTTTCTCCATTAGTTGTTGAGGCTTCAACTCGTGAGGAAGCAAGGAGTTTAGAATCTCCAACTCGAGGAGTTAATATTGATTATAATTCTCTTTAAAGAGATCCGGGCTTACGTCAATATCCCTACAATGTGCGAGATGAAATCAGACAAGCGTCTACAAAGATGGGCCTTTATCAACCCACGAACTCTATTCGGAAATCAATATCGTCGTTTTCAACCAAAATGGTTTGGAGAATTTCAATGGATAGAGTAGTTTCCTTCAAAGGATGCGTTATTTTGTTTGCCGTGTTACCTTTTTAAAAATGGTAATACCCCTCACTACACATTAACTAATGAAGGATTTAGAAATTGGAAGAGAGTTAATCAAGTGGTTAGTTGTTCATTCTTGATACATATGGGAAGTATTAATCCGCCACATAGAAATTATGTACAATCTGTTGAAGATTTATCGAATGTTACTCGACATATTAATAGGGTGATAAATGCACAAACTTCCGAGGATGTTCAAAAAAATCGGTTGCGTCTTAAGGTTACAAGTGAGGTTGTATGATGACTTAGTTTACAAGGATGCACATTTAGAGGTCATCATGAAGGTTCAACTTCAACAACTCAAGGAAATATCATAGAAATGTTAATGCTTTTGGGTAAATTAAATGTTAACATTGAGGATCTTATACTTGACAATGCTCTGGGAAATGCAAAGTACACCTCGCCGGATATTCAAAAAGAGATTTTACATATTATGGCTGACATAATGAGAAAAAAATTCGTGAAGAAATCGGAGATTGAAAGTTTTGTCTATTAGTTGATGAAGCCAAAGATGCAGAAGGCAAAGAAGAAATGGCAATTGTGATCAATTAAAGATAGTTTATTTTATATTGTCCAAGTCAAAAACATCGTTGTTTCAACACTTAAAAAAAAGTGTATGTAACTCTCTTGCTCGGTATAACTTACTTATCAATGACTTGCGTGGTCAAGGATATGACGACGCTAGTGACATGCGTGGTGCATGAATGGGCTACAAGCTTTATTACTAAGAGACTGTCCATATTCATATTATGTGCATTGTTTTGCTCATCGACTACAAGTAGCATTAGTAACAGCTTCTAAAAAGGAACCATCGATTTGGTTGCTCTTTTCAAAGTTGTCATCTATTGTTAACCTAATAGGTTCTTCTCTAAAATGCCTTACCAAGTTGCATGGCTTTCAAGTTGTAGAGATTACACATACGGTGGCCGGTGGTAAACGTGAAACTGGTAAAGGAACTAATCAGATTGGAAGTTTACAACGAGCAAGAGAAACGCGATGGAGCTCTCACTTTGATTCTATTTGCAGTGTGATTGATATGTATTGGGCAACGATGCAAGTGCTTCAAAAAATGGGTAAGGATGGATCTACTGATAATATTTGTGGCGAAGCAACAGGTATTTTAATGATGATGAAAACTTTTGATTTCGTATTCGTATTGCATGTAATGCATAGAATCATGGGAATTACAGATATGTTTTGCCAAAACTTGCAACAAAAAATTCTGGATATTTTGAACGTAATAGATTTGATTGCCAGAACAAAAGTACTTCTAAAATTACGAAATAAAAGTTTTGATCATATCTTAATGTGTGTGAAATCGGTTTGCATAAAGTGTGGAATTGAGATATCCGATATGAATGCTTGTTACAAAGAGGGCACAGGTCATTCTTGTCAACAAAAAAGTCTTGTTACAGTTGGGCATCACTACCACTTTGATAGTTCAATTATGTGATTGACTATCAATTGGAAGAGTTAAGTTCTAGATTTAATGATGATGCATTGGAAATCCTCAAGTTGAGTTGTGTTTTGCAACCAAATGATCAGTTCAAATTATTTGATGTTGATCAAGTATGCCTTCTTGCAAAAAAATTATATCCGGCTAATTTTACTGATCAAGAAATGCATCATTTAAGATGTCAATCAGAGCATTATAGGTTGATGACTTCGCCATAAGTATTTTCAGAATTTGTCATCAACTTCTGAATTATTGGCGATATTAATTCGAACAAACAAGTCGCATCACTACAACTTGGTTGATTGATTGATTCATCTTATTTTGACTCTACCTGTATCTACGGCATCAACAGAACGGGCATTTTCAGCTATGAAGCGTATTAAGACTGATTTACCAAATAGGATGAAAGAAGAATTCTTGACAGATATTATGGCCATCAATATTGAGTGAGAATTTGCTCAAAATATCAATATAGATGCGGTAATTGATGAATTTGATTCTTTAAAAAAAATGAGAGCACAACTTAAATAGTTAATTTCATTCGTATCCTAATTCTTATATATTTTATTATTTATGTGTTATTTTTATTCTTTATCAACAATATATAATTTATATTTGATTCTATATTCTTTGTGTTTGCAACTGATGCACTTTTCTATGGTCGCACTATATTTGTGACAAATAGACATCAACGTTTTAATTACTCTCAAAATTTAAGGTACTTCTATTGAACTCATCATTTAATGTTTTATGGTTTTGATTTGATCTATTATAATTGTTTTTGTTCAAATGTTTTTGCTTAATATTTTGTGGCTTAATTTATGTGATACAATGCTAGCTATATTGTGGTATAGTTTATTTAAATAATACTTTTGGAAAGTGATTCATTTAAAAAATACATGATAATATATACAAATAATAATTTAAAAAATACTTATAGCCCAGGGCTATGAAAAATCCTGGATTCACCCCTGACCGTACTTCAAGCGTTGTTAGCAGATGATTAATCACTTGACAAGATGATTAGTCATTTTTTCTTAAGTAGAATAAACATGTCATTAATCATCAAGTTAGATTATTGATTTAATTACTTAACATTGGGTGGCTCTATAGTTTGGAACGGGTATTGAGAGTAAGAAGTTAAGGGTTTGAATTTTAGTTGGGGCAAGTTGTTTCTTTCTTAATTATTTAAAAAAATAATTGATTTACTTAAAATTTCATACTATTTTATTGCCACAGTTATTTATGATACTTTGCTCACGTAGTTAAGTATTTAGATTAAAAAAGAGTATAGTAGTATTGCTCAAGCTCACTCAATATATTTGGGTGTCAGCTCAACAAACTACATATGTTTAATTCACAATTTTTTTTTTATATATTCAGTATATAACTTATATTAAGAAAAACCAACCACTTGAGTAGTCCAATAGTTTGAAATGGAGTTTGAGAATAAAAGGTCATGGGTTCGAATCTTAACGAGGGGCAAGACATTTCTTTCACGACACATTGTGATTTGCTCACACAAATCTCAACGCAAAAATGGTAGAAATTTGATAATTATGCAGCAAATATATGTACCAAAAGTTAAGCTTTTCATTGTAGGGTAATGCTATTTGGACTCATGAGCCCGAACTCATATGAGGTCTTTAAAATTTTTTTATTTCAAAGTCATTCTCATACAATAAATGACTTAGAAATAACAATTTGTAAAACTCATTTGATATTTGTAAGAAATTTAAAAACCCCCACTATGAGTTCAGATTTAAAGAGTCCAAACAGATTTTTTGTTCATGATAAGCATGTAACATAGTCCCATTTGATTGTCAAGTACAAAATTACATGAAAATGAGAGACATTAAACATAGACGATGAATTCAGTTCCAACTATACATTACGCACACAAAAGCACCAACTTAAACATCAAATTAATTAGTCCATCCCCCACTTCAGAAGTAGGACTCAGTCCTGCCCTTAAATCCAATCTGCCCAAAAGTGAGGCAGAGGAACAGCCCAATGTGCCATGTGACCAACCACAACCTGTATATCACAAACAAAATCAACCAATCAATAAAAAATGATCAGATCGGATCGGACGGCTTAGATTAAATCATGAGTGGACCACAGAACTAGTGGGCTCACCAAAATGGGGAGGAGAGGGCTGGGCCAGTTGGGAAGTGCGACAGCTCCTCTCCAATGCTCGCGAAGAAAAGCCCAGTTAAACTGTTACCGTTGATCACGGGTATGCTGGACGGTGCCAGCCATCCGATCAGCCCAAACCCAATCACGTTCAAGTCCGTCCGAAGCCAGTCCCTCTCAAAACTAACCCACATTTTTGGAAAAAAAATGTATCAAAAGTGGAGATTATATGTACATGCTATACAATTAATTAAATTTGTTCAAGTAGTAATTGGTTTTTAAGGAAATTTGGCTTACCATGTAAACCTTCCACCTGAAGTCATTGCTTGCTTCAAAGGGTTTCTTGCTGCCACTCTAGATTTAATAAAACCTGTTTAATTTTTTTTCCCATTTTAAAGGGTTGATCAATAAATCATCATAACACAACACATATATAGTGACACGAAAAATATTGATCAAAATTATAATATTGAGTTTTAGATAACAATTGATTAATCAGCCTGATTGTCATCAGATATGGCGTAAAAAATTAAAAATAATAATTAATATCAATGGTTATATATACCCGAGGAGAGAGTGACTCTCTTAGAGGATGAGAGGGGAGAAGTGCCGAGGCCGGCGACAATGGCGGCGGAGGCAATGCTGGTGGCCATATTTCCGGCGGAGGTTAGGGTGGCACTGCTTTTGCTTTGGTGGTGGTGGTGGTGGTGGTAAGGAGTGATGTGCTGTTGTTGAGGTTAAGTTGGTGGTGGTTGTGGAGTTAGGGAGGGAGATTTTTGTTGTTTGCATTCATGTGGGTGAGAATGGTTGGGTGGATTGTAGGGGTGAATGGATCAATGAAGTTGTGCCACGTGGAAATGTGTGGATAAGTGGGGACGTTTGTGTGTTAGATATATGGGTCCTACTCATGGATAACATTTTTAGATTTTGCTTTATAGTGTGTTGTTTTGAACTTCAATTTGGTGTGATTCTGTTGACCCAAAAAATAAAAATAAAAATAAAAATAAAAAAATTTGGTGTGATTCAATAGTGTTTAATTTGAAGCATGAAAAACATGCAAATGGTTTTGATATAATTTTTTTTTTTTTGGGGTACAAGTTTTGAGATGAATTTACTATGCCGCATAAATGATCCAAACTAAACACGATGTACAAGAATTGATACACCGATAAAGTTATCGAGATGTATTTGGTGACCAATAAATTTGGAGGATCAAATATTGTCATCCAAATTTAACATGTGTTAGTTTTTTCAAGTCGTGGGGTTGGAGCACCTGATTGATTTAAAAAGGATATGAAAAAAAATTCTAAACACATAATACATATGTATATATAGAAAAAAATTACAAAAGTGTTAGAGATGTGTGAAACGAAATATAATCTCACATCAGTTAACTGTGACCTCAAAAATAAGTATTTAATTGTTGATCTCACTCCAAATAGTACCGAGGCCTTTTAGAGTGAAACACCATATCTGTAGGTCTAAGATAGTTAAGTTGGAGACAATATTGATGCAAGTGAAATCCACAAATCCACAGATATAGGCGTGGGCAGGCCCAACAAAATCCATTTAATTAATGGCTTTAGCAAAGAAGGCCCAAATTCTTTTTTTTTGTGAAATAAAGAAGGCCCAAATTCATACCCCTTGACCCAAAAAAAGAGGTCCAAAAATTCCATCTCCAGATGTTGGGCTTGGGCCCAAGTTAAAACAATTGGTCCAATAGCACTGGAGGGCCTAAATAAATTGGGCCAGCATTCTAACCCAACTGAACCAGTACTCCAGAGTCTAGACCCAACGTGCATGGTTTAATTACTGGACGTCTCACCAGTAACACTTTTAACTCGTTTTTGGTGTTTTTGAAAACTTGTCTGTGATTATCTGAACACATACTGTACTTACAAGCATTGAGACTTGAAAGAGAGGTGGAGTGAGTGATGGATGAAAAAGATAGTGTCATGGAAGAAGCCATTTCTTCCAAAAAACAGTAACTTCAACTATTCTGAGCACCTGACCCAGACCAAGTAGAACTCTCTTTAAGGCACAGAACAGAAGAAATCAACCCACAACATGCACAAAAAGATGCAACCAAACGTAGTTTTACACTATTCATGACATCACCAGTAGGGCCAAATCCAAAAGATAAAATTCAAAAGAAGGTTAAACAAGAACTGCAGATAGTGATGCAGTCTGAACTGTTTCCCTTGTTTGATTCTCATGTACACTTACTTGTACCTAAAGACAACATATAATTCTACTCCATCAATCAATCACAAAGTTGGAATATATTATTTTTTCAAAAAAAAAAGTTGAAATATATTAAGAAAATAATAAATTAAGTTAAACTTGTATGTTTTGTATAGGAAAATGCTAGACACACCCCTTAAAGTCACACGATAAAGCACACCCCCTATCTAATCATGTTTTGAATCTCGAGATGCGTAAGCTCGCACCTCAAAGTGGGCACAGTCGGTTGGATAGGGGGTGTGCATTATAGTGTACTTCTACGAGGGGTGTCATTCTAGCAAAGTCCCTTTTTTATATTTGTTAAGTGTATGAGACTTTAATCAATCTCTCCTACTTCAATTATATAATATTCGAGTTAGCAGTCCGGTGCCTCAACTTTATAATTCAGAAAAGAATACTCAAGACGATTTATAGAGTTCGTTATGCGTTTTAATTGAAGTGTCATTGCAACGCAAAAGATTGTTGTATCCTGGAGAGTGTCTTGTCCATTGAACCGTGATACTGTGCGAGGACAATTTTGCTTTAAGACAATATTCCTACATGCCACAATCTTCATTCAAATTTTAAGGTTTGTGAGTTGGTTATTTAATTTGACTTATTTCTTGGTTATTAATATAGTTCTAACAACATTTAATAACATTCATCTTTAATAAAAGTTTTGAAATATCTATTAAAAATCAAAATTGTTCTAACGTTTATTTCGAAGCCATTCCCTTTTTCATTTTGGATGTTACATATACTAAACTTCAATCGGCCTTAATTTTATTTTTATTTTTTTTCAGGAATCGGCATTAAATCTTAATCTTTATGTCCTAAACATAAATCTTATTATGAAAGATTGAATTTGAGATTTTTGAAAAATAAAAGGCATTTATATAAATTGGAACGTCACTTGACAAATCCTATTACTAATGAAAATGGACGTCACATGAACAACAACAGTTCCCAAGTCCATCTCAATCTTACACGCACCTATACATGCATACTCTACACATACAGTACACTGCTCTACACTCTACATTACACATACATGCATGCATTGTCCTCGTTGTGGGACCACATCTCTCTATCATCTCTATATAGCACATATAGCTGTGGTGATATAGGATGTTTGTGTGGATGGTCCAACAACTACGCCTGATGTACCCCCAACCACTATCATCCACGTGTCATGTGATGGAAGTAGGTTTCAGGGATGTAATGTTAGATGATTGGATGATCTGATCATCTTTTGTGTGGGCCCACTGCTGGGGGCCCACAGCTGGGTTGGATTATTGGACGTATTTATCAATATATGTATGTATAACGCATGCACGCTTCATATGCTACAAAGAGGACTTATTTCTTTCTTTTCTTTTCCAACCCATTTACAGCCCGGCCGACAGCCTAAACACTACCCTCTCTGCCTTGGCTTTTTCACTTTAATGCTTTTAGTCCTTCAAACTCTTTTTTTTTTAAGGGATTTTTAGGTACCTATGGAAGTTGATCCCAGTGGTTTATTACTTGAATTCTGTAATTATGTGATGAGATCTTAATTTTATTTTTGCTAGAAAAGCTTGAAATTCTGTAATTATGTGATGAGATCTTAATTTTATTATTTTTGCTAGAAAAGCTTTATCCGTTTCGTAGGTAGATTTGAGTTAGAGTCCGAATTAGTCAAATTTCAGTAAATAATTAGATTCCAATAAGTATTAGGTGGTGCAAAAAAATTATATGTATAAGTAATATTAAATATGATATTTTAGAGGTGAGGAAATGGAGAAATTTAGAGATTTTCTTGAAAAAAAATTCTTTTTTTTTTTTTTGAATTTTTTTTATTCGTTTGTTTGTTTTCTTTTAATGGAATTTAAGTTATGGTGGAATTGATTTGTGGAAGAGACTATTCGTTAATTGTGAAGCAGAAGGTCTGTAGATTGGGCCCCTCTCATCACATGAGTCTAAACTTCCAATCTCATTGTCTGCTCCATGTCATGTGTTGTAATTCTCAATTAAGATTTCCTTTTCTTTTCTTTATTTCAAGTTTGACCAAAAAAAACATGCATAGGATTTTTAAAATTAATTATATGTCATGTAATATAGTTTAACTCGTTCCTATCAAAAAATAAAATAAAAAATGTAGTTTAACAAATCTCACGATTGTTATTGGTTATTTTTTTGTGATTCTTTAGTTTGAACAATCGTCAATCTTCTCTTTTGATCGGCGGTGGTTCCTAACAAGATTAAAAACAAAGTAGAAGAACCGAATCACAATTCCTCCAATCTTGATTATCTCAACAGTATTTGTTACATTGGGTTTATATACAAAGGGGGTTTTGTTAACCACCATACACGTGTCATGAGTTGATCTACTATTCAGTAACAAACTAGACTTACTGTGTACAACATATTTACCATACAATATTACACTGTCACATTTAATAAGCTAATGAGCTTCCCTAATATCCCCCCTCAAGCTTTGGGGAAGATCAATGACACCAAGCTTGTTGCGAAAGTAGTTGAACTTATGTTGAGACAAAGGCTTGGTCATGCAGTCGGCAATTTGATCCAAAGTTGGCACAAAACGAACTTCTAACTCTTTGTTGATAACTTTGTCTCGAACAAAATGAAGATCAATCTCAATGTACTTTGTCCTCGCGTGGAAAACAAGATTGGAAGCTAACGACCCATCACCCATATTATAAGACCAAATCACAGGAACTGATAACAACGGAAAATGAAATTCCTTGAGCAAAGATTGTAACCAAGCCAATTCAACTGTTTCATGTTACAATGCTCGATATTCAGCCTCTGTATTAGAATGTGTGACAAATTGTTGCTTATTCGACTGCCAAGATATTAAAGTACCACCAAAATATACACTATAACCAGATATAGAACGCCTATCATCAAGGCTAGAAGCCTAATCAGCATCAGCAAATGTTGTAAGAGAGAAATTTGTAAAAGCCTTAATGTGCAAAGCACCAAAAACAGTACTTTTTAAGTATCGGAGAACTCTTTTAAGAGCTTGCCAATGTGAGACAGAAGGAGCCTGCTGAAACTAGCTCAACTTATTAATGATGTAAGCTCTTTCAGGCCTAGTATGAGTAAGAAATTGTAATCCTCCCAACACACTTCTGTATAAAGTCACATCCCCAAACAAAGGATTGTCATTTTTGTATAGTTGTGTAGTAACAATATCAGGTGTATTTGCATAGGATGAAGCCAGTCAAACCAGGCTCAAGGAGACTATCTTAAGCCATAAATGGCTTTATTAAGTTGACAAACATACTTAGGATGAGTAGCATTTTCAAACCCCTTAGGTTGTGGCATGTACACTGTCTCATTAAGGCGACCATGCAAGAAAGCATTATTAATGTCCAACTGTCATACAGACCAGTTAAAAAAAATAGCCAAAGTCATAATCACTCTTATTGTAGATGTTTTAATGACGGGACTATCAATAGGGGTCCTGGCACTTGAGTAAAACCTTGAGCCACAAGTCTAGCCTTAAGCCGATTAATTAAACTATCAGTATTCTTCTTTACTTTATAGAGCCATCTATTACCAACCGAGGTCTGGTTAGGAGAAGGAGGTACAAGAAAACAAATCTTATTTGATTGCAAAGCATTAAACTCATCTTGCATAGCATCAATCCAAGGTTGACTTGTAAAAGCTTCTTTCACAGATTTTGGTTCAACAGTAAGATAGTATGTATTAGTAGTAACTGACAACACTTTGTGTTTAAATATACCATTCTTTGCTCTAGTAATCATTAGATGAGAAAATGAAGGGTTTGAAACAACAGGAATAGGATCAGAAGTACTAACATCAAAAGTGCTAGGTTCAGAAGAGCTAAGTACAGGGGATGTTGAAGAAGTAGAATTAAAAGAAACAGGCCCAGAAGTGCTATGAGCAGATGAAGTGGTAGGTGAAGGTATGGGAAGGACAAAAGTAGAAGAAAAAACAGAAAGAAAAGGAATAACACTAAAAACATAATCAGGTACAGTGTTGCAACACTTAGAAGACTCAAACAATTGAGTACAAGGAAACTCAAACTCATTAAAAAGTATATTACGACTAATATAGACTTTTCCAGCAGGACATAAACATTTATATCCTTTCTGAATATGGTTGTATCGTCCTAAGAAAAAACATTTTTTTCGATCGAAAATTGAATTTGTGTTTATTATATAGTCGAATGTAAGGAAAACATGTACACCCAAACACTTTCAAAATTGTGTAATCAAGAGTGGTTTTCCACAATGTGTCATAAGGAGTAGAGCCATTTAATACAACAGTGGGGGAGCCAATTAATGAGAAACACATATGTATAACAAGCATCCCACCAAAAAGAATATTGTAAATGAGCATTAGTAAGAAGGGTAAGAGTGGTTTCAATAATATGTCCATGTTTGCGCTCAGTTTTACTATTTTGCTGATGAGTGTAAGGGCATAGATGTATAAAATGAATACCGTATTAAAGGTCATCCAAGAGGGGGTGAATTACCGAGTGGTTATCGCCTTTTTAAAACTTTATGCTTAACTAACAAAAATAACACACACATACCAACGATAAGTAATTGTGCAATGCAATCAAGAAGGTGGTAGAAGAAATGTAAATGAGACACACGATATATAGTGGTTCGATCTAATCAATCTACATTCACTACCTAACCTCCCCGGTTAGGATTTTCAACCCCCCACTTATATTACCATCAAGTGAATATCCCTAAGCCCACAAGCTTAATGAATGTCTAGCCTCAACTTGGTCTTTTACAAGATGCCTTACCGCAATAAGGTATTGCAAACCACCTAGACTCAACTAGGATTTTCCCCACCTAGACTCAACTAGTATTTCTCCCTACCTAGCCTCAATTAAGGTTTACGTGTAACGGCCCGAATTCATGAACCTTGATTAATTCTTTAATCAAGATCACCGACCCATGATGGGGGACCCGCGTGAGATGTGCACATTGTTGAGGCACGTGGATGAGGTAAATGTTACATTTCTTGTGGTGTATGCCTAGCGTTATGTATATGTGTAGACTAATTAAGTCGGTTCTTACAATTATAAGCATTGAGACGTGAGCTGGGACGCTCCTCGAGTTGCGTGCGGCCCGGGGAACTGGGTAGCTAGGCTTGTGGTAAGTCTAAACTTAGTTGAATATATTTCAATAAATTTAATACATAGCCTATAGTTTTAAATAATGTACATCAAATTTAAATGTCTTATAGTTGAAATTAAATTACAACAAGCATAGGATTTGCCTCGAGATATGTGCTAGCACACACTCCCACAACTTGTGTCAACAATTAGAGTCACATGGGCTGAATTAGTGGAGTTTGTAGGAGTGAATGTAACGACCCAATTATTAATTGTTGTTACTTATGACGTTATAGCAGACGTGGACGCCAGCTGAGACGTTCATGGGGCTGAGACGTTCATGGGTCCCATAGCGAAGACGAAACACGACCGAATTAGGTATACGGTCCTTTTTGTGTACTCTTATTGTGAAGTTGCGATGTATATGTTCAAGTTAGTTAAATTGCATCACAATATGTGTGTTTATACTGTTTAATGACGAACGAGCTGGTGTGACTGGTATTCGTTGCGTATAGCAGGTAGACACGAATACTGGGCGGCGAATGACTAGTACACTAGGTCGAGGCATTTAACACTCATAATAAATGATAAAATTTATTAAATAATTCATAATAAATGATGTCGAGATAGTTGGTACCGTCGTTGTGCGCGAACGGCACGAGTTGAAGTTCAGAGCCGGGTATTGGAATGCCCGAAGTGAATATAATTAGTGACAAGAGGATAGAGACAAAGAATGGACATGGGAGTCGATTTTGTCATGTTGTGAGGACCTTTTGACCACATCTAAGCCATCCATCATGAATAGAGAATTGGGGGTGTGAAATGAAAAATTTGTATATATATATATAGGATTTTCCCATTTCTCCTCAACTTTTCTCTCTCTTACATGAGAAGTCAAAAAATATGGAGAGCTTGTGAGGGTTTGTGGAGCTTTGAATGATCATTGGGAGCTCAAGAGTGAAAGGAAATCAAATACAAGGCTAGTTCTTCGATCCCCATCTCTTTCTCTACGTTTCGAAGTATTTTTTGTGTGTTTTTACGAAGATTTTGGTAGAGGGTTTGAGCACACCAGTCATGACAAGGTGTTGCTATGGTTTTGTTGTTGGATTGGATGTTGTAAATGTGGATTTAGTGTTGATGTTGTTGTTGTGTTGATTTTCGAGCGACTGTCGGGATTTTGGTCAAAAAACGATGAGTTTGCGTTCCGGACACATTTGGTCGTGGGTGTTGGATGTCCGAGGTTGTTTAAGTGTTTTATGGGTTATTGGAGCGGGTTTAGACTGTGGCAACAAACTGAAGTGGTCTAAAAACCCCCTATCAAGTCCACTGGCGGAGACGTTGCCAGAAGCGTCGTGGGCCACGAATCTACTCACAGTGTCTCGACCAGAGACTTAATGTGAGAAAAATGAAAAATGACGTTTTGGGATGCCTCGCGAGGAAAATGAGCATGGCGGCGTGGTCACGGTGCCAAGGACGCTGCGGAGATGCCGCGGTTGAATGCCACGGCTTCTTGGACAGTTTTGAAATGAAATCTTAAAATAAAATTTACCAATTAGAGTTTGTCCTAGGGATTGGTATAGTCTATTTAGGATGATCTAACGATGGTTTTATTGATGTTTTGGGGTTTTGTATCGAGGTATACAAGGTTTGAAATTTTGTTTAATTGATCAGGGATTTATGTTTTAGGTTGATTTGATGATTATTTGACGCGCATTTGAGGAGTGATTTGTACTAAGAACGTTAATGGAGCGCGGTTTGAGGTGTGTAGTGTTCCAACTGAAATTCACTTTAGTACTTACTGCTTGATTTACTTGAATTCTGTCATTTTTATTCATTACTCTTATTCCCTGATTTATTGCTTTATGGTGGCTGAGTTTGTTCCCCACCTGATGTTTATTCATTGCGGGGCATAGGGTTCACTAGGTCATAGCATGTGTTCTAGTCTTGCGTCGGTAAATACGCTACCCAGGTGTGCTAGACATGTGTGGGTGCATCATGAGTCTAAGCCACCACCTAGAGGGTCCAGGGTCACCCGTTTGAGGTATCCTTACGGGTCGTGCCTGGCGGATAGCCCAAAGTATGGCTCTAGTATGACTTTGATTGTGCTCGCACTTTCATTTTTTTGATATTCATATTCATACGATGATCTTCCACAATTGCTTGTATTCTTTTCTTCCGCATGTTTATTTATAGTATTTTGATTCCAACAGTTTTACTTATGTATTTACTTGGTTAATTTTTTTGGGATTACTCACTCTAGACTTGTCATATGCCTTTTTGTGATGGTTTGAGTGCAGATATTGGTACGAGCAGAGGGAAAGGCAAGCTTGAGGACTATCTGTGATTGACTACAATTTTTCCTACTTGTACGTTTGTTTATATTTATCGTTTTATGCTCGATATGGGTTGTGAGAGATACATTTTATCCTGTATATGACTTGGAGGTTTATTTTTTAATATTTTGAGGTTAAATAATAATAACGAGTCATAAGCTAACTTGAATGAGTAATTCTTAATAAACAACCTAAAGTTAGCAAGATTTTGATTGGTATTGGTATATGAGTGCTCGTGGGACATAGCTGGAAGGTGAGTTGGCTAGGTTAAGGGCCCGCGGTACACGCCGTAGCGGCCGATGGATTTGGGGTCGCTACAGTTAATGTGGTTCATTTGATTTGCCTTGGATAAAGGCATACACATCAAGATGAAACACCAATAGTATAAAAACCAAACATAAAACCCTCTTCTTCATTTGCATGTTTTTCCCAAAGAAAAATTCAGAGCTGTCCATAAGAATTTCCTTGCTGGAAATTGAGGTTGGAGAAGGGAAATTTCACATCAAGAATTTGAGATCCAAACATCCAACACAAGCTACAACTTAGGTATCAACTCTTCAACCTAATGCATTCAAATTTGTAAGTTGTGCCTAAGAGGAAACATGGGGGTTTTTACAAAATTCAGTTTGAATGTGTTCTATTATTGTTTTGAATCAAAATGGAGGCTTTAATTTGGTTGTGCAAGTTGTATTTTTATTTTTCATAAACTTGCCAATGTTTGGAATTTTTCTTATGAAACTGAATTTTTGAATTTCAAACTTGAAAACAAGGTTATTTGTAAAATCTAATGGCATTTTTGAAATCCTTGTCGAATTTCACTTAGGATAACACAAGAACCTTAAATTTTTAGTTTCGTTTTTGGATCAAAGTTGGGGTTTTTGAAGTTTTTTTGTTTTTCCCCAAAACGCCTTTCATGCATGTCTAAATCCTTTGTAAATTGATGCAATTGATGTTGTTGTTGTTGTTGATTGTTATTGTTTTGAGGTGGTTGTGCCCCATTAAGGGAGTTTTTGACAATGGAAATGGTATAGGTGGGATTTGGGGTCACCAAATCCCAACTGCAGAAATGGAGTTTGCAGCACACCCAGTGCGCTATCCAAATTGGACAACGCGATGGAGACTCTGCAGCCCGGACATCTTTACCTCTCTTCGTAAAACAACCATAACTTATTATTTTAACTCGGATTTTGACACTCCACATACCGTTAGAAAGCTAAGACAAAGAGAAACAGCCTAGAACCATTATTTTTTTAAAATTAATTCATGATTTTTCAAAAATGGGCTAAAAGATGAGGCTTGTCCGTATAATGGTCATTTGTATAAATGTTTTGGGTCGTTTTGGTGTCAGATAGTCTTAACATTTAATTAAAGACTAAATACATCTAATATAATCTAGATTGACATCAGAAACCTTCAGGAGATATTCATGAGTCCGGGCATTAGAGTTTCAGCATCGAAAGGCCAGAGTTAGCTAAGATAATTGCTTGAGAATGAGTAATCTCACTTGAACTATTTACTTTCATATCATTTCTAATTATTATTGTTGGATAGTCTATAGGACTATAAATGGTTGTCTTGTACTCTTAATATTATGATTTATTATTCTTCTCGCTTGTTGAGCTTGGCATCATGATATTTTCTTGTGTTAAATCTATTTGATTCTTTTCATTGTTCATGTCTCTTTTCGTTAAGTTTTAGAGAATTGAAATGAATAGCATGCTATTAGGACTAGATAATATTGAATTATGAAGTTGTATTCTTGGCTTGGTGTGCTTTGTAGCATTACTATTCTTGAATTCCTTTACTGAGTCTTTTATTGGCTTTAAAGTAGTTTTAGAATATAGGGTCCATTGCACATTATAGAGCGGGCGGCTCACGGGATCGCAAGAACTCGGGGATGTCAGCACTCTCCATTATACTCGCGCGACTCACTGCGTAATGAACCGGGGTGTTCGGCGAGATTTGTGATAGATGATTTATACGCGTAGAGCATGGCTACGCCATGTGAGGTTATTAGAAATGATGATATGTAGAACACAGCTCCATAGAAATAGTGGAAAAAGCTAAGTGATAGTTCTCACCGCCGACCGGACCTAGATCAAACTGTTTAACATGTGACAGTTTCATTTGAATTACTGGTATTTTCTAGCATGTTTACTTAGAACATTCTTTGGCTATCATTATGCTTTTAAATACCTTTCATTTATTTTGGAAATGAGAGTAAATAGGTCATTTGAGAATTACTGTTATACTTTTGTACTCACCGTCCTTTTTATGACGGCGAGTGCAAATCCGTCGAGCAGTAGACCCAGCAAGGAGAATATTGGCGACTTCTTCTGAGCTTACGTACTAGTGTCTGACTTTAAGTTTTGATATTTTGTATATTTCACTTACTTATGTCTTTCATACTGTTGGGATATATATATTGGGTTGAGCGTTAGTTCCCCGACTTTTGAATATCACACTGTTTATATGTTTCGCCACATAGTTCATATATATATTGTGATCATTATTCCTAGTTTCCACACTTAGTTTTATCAAATTGTTTCCATTTATTTAAAAAGACTTCCATATAAATTATTAAGACTTTCGCTAATTTATTAAATTGTAAAATTTGTAAATAACGCAAAAAAGTTGTAGTTAGTAGGGTTAGTGTATTATATATCCTAAACACGATCAAGTTGGCAATTAGGTTAAAAAGGCTGACTAATACGTAGTTAAGTCCTACAGACTGAGTTAGGGCTTAATTACAGGATTAAGCCGGACAGTGCCCTAGATTAGGAGAGGGGCCATCATATTATGTCTAGCCTCAACTAGGTCTTTTCTTTTGACTTAGATCCCACTAAGTGTTACAATCAAAATCATTTTCAAATACAATGAAAGTTTTGTTTTACAAAGTAAAGCGGTAATAAATCTAATTTTTACAAGCCATCTAGAGTTAAACCACTCATATGCATGCAAGTATGATCCCCGACTAAGATGATAAAATCAGTGAGTTATGCGCAATGCTTAGTCAAGAAATAGACAAAAGAGTATCGATGAAAAGGTGTGCGGTTTCAAATCAAATGAACAAGTAGTTTTGTCAAAAATCAAGATTAAGCACAACAACTTGTTCAAATATGTCTTAAACTCAAAGAGATCAAGTTTAAGTTTAAAAATCAAGACAAGTATGTTCAAGAACTCAACAAACGATTTCCAAACAATATACTAGTCACAAAGTATAGATGAAGCTCAAAAAGTATAGGAAATCAAGAAACCTTACAACCCAAGTATGTATTCTGAAAAATCAGATTTGGAGCACAAGTTGTAGGTTTTAGAACACCAACTTCAAAATCCAAATGCAAGCCCTCAAAAGTTTCAAGTGATTATGTGAGCAAAATTGATAAAATTTGGTGCAAAACTTATTTTGTAAAGTGTAGGAGCAAAAGTTATAGCTTTGGTGTTCTTAGTTGTTTAAGTAGTCAAACCTTTTATATACCCATATGACCGTTACATATGATCCAAGGACTCAAAATGATCTCTAAATTCAAATTAAAGGTGTGGATCAATACTTTAAAAAAGCTGCTAAGATACTGCACAACGCATTGGGTAAATGTCTAGCTCATTGGGCACTAAGTTGGAAAAATTCCCTTACTGCACAGTGCGCTGGGTCACCTAACGCATTGGGCATGGTGCAAGGGCCTCTAAACAAATAAAATTATGATTTTGCAAAACGACCTCCTAACATCTTTATGATTTTATTAAACCTCTTAAATCACTTTATACATGTTTAGTAGGGTCTTAAAAACATTTCTAGACATTCCGCATTATTTTGTAAACCCTGGAAATCAAAAATCTCGGTTTCATGAAAACATATGGGCGTTTCTAAAAATATTTTTAATGTCAATCCAAAAACCGTCTAAACACATGTCGGTGCATTTAAATATAATTCTAACAATTCATATACCTCAAATGCATGTTATAAAACATGTTTGCATGATTTAAAACATTTTAAAACCCACAAAATTGAAAATCACAAAAATCATAACTTTGAGTTCTTTAAAACTTGAAATTTATGGAATGCATGATTCTAATGTATTTGGCTTGTAGGAATGGAACTTATATACCTTACAAATGATGTATATATGATTGTCTTGTCTTTTCAGTCCTTGTGTAGCCAATTCTTGAACTTGTCCGGCTTCGTGTTGTAACTTTTTGACTTGAACTTTCACGAACTTCAATTTTCCTTTGAGCTTGTGATTCCTAACGTAGTTTGTTGTTATGAAACACTTGACAAACTCGTTAGTGTCATTTCACATTGTTTGTTAGCATTAAAATCTCGAGTGGAGTATAAGTGATGAAAACACTTAAGCCAATACATGTTGGGTCCAAAAAGAAAGAAAATGACAATATTCACCACCCCAATCAAATTGAATGCATTTAATAGTAGTAGAAAACTGGTTTTCTACTAACAACTTAAATTGTTGAAAATTTAACAATGCTTCACTTTTATTTTTCATAGGATACACCCAAGTAAATATGGAAAAGTCATCGATAAAATGTACGTAATACAGGAAACCTTCACGAGATGGAATAGGTGAAGGTCCCCATACATCTGTATGAACAAGTTCAAAAGGGCGTTATGCATGAAAATCAGACAAAGGAAAAAGAAGAGCATGAATTTTGCCAAACTTACAAGCATCACAAAAATCTAACACAGAATTATAAGAAGAATGAAATTTACATTGTTTCAAAACTTGTACCAACACTTGAAGGGTCTCCGATACGAGCATGCCAAATCTATGAAGAAGAAGGAGAAGTGGTAGCCATCATAGCTTAATCCACTGATTTATTGTTGTAAACTCTTGGAACAGACGAAAGTTGTGAAAAAAAAGGAAATGAATAGAGTCCATCTTTAAGAATCCCTTTGAGCAAGGTCATTCTGGTGCGAAAGTCCTTAATAAGGCAGACATTGGAATAAAGTTCCAAGAACACAGGATTGTCATTAGTAAGCTTAGAGATACTGAGCAATTTTTTGGTGATTTTAGGTACACAAAGAGAGTCAAGGAGATTTAATGTATAATGCAGACATGCAGAATTAATTGAACCAATATGAGGAATCTATAAAGCAGAACCATTACCAACGGTAAAACGATCGTTACCTGCGTAAAATGAATGATTGATCATCTGATTTGGATCATTTGTGACATGGGTCGATGCACCGCTATCCGCACACCACGACTGATTAGTCACTGACTTAGGCGATGTAAAGTAGGAGCTCGGTGCAACAAACAATACGTTTTGTTGACTCTGAGCAAGTGGTCGAAAATGTGGTTGTACAGCAAAGTATCCGCCATTGTTTTGTTAATTCGGCTGTGGTAAATAACCCATGTAATTCATATCTTGTCTTTAGTAGCATATTGCTGTAACATGGCCAGTTCTTCCCTAAATCTGACAGATCGGACAGCTTCTAGCTTGACCACAACCACCATGACCTCTATTATTGATGCATCCACCATTCCAACCATTGCTACGACCTCCATTAGAGCTTTGACCTTGATTCTCAGAATTCTTGTTGTTGAAACTCCGATTTTTCACAAAAACGAAATTTGTCATTAGAGTTACAGCTACACTCGACATGCTAACAGTGATATCTTGGATCTGCTTCAAATGAGCCTCAAAACCAAGAAGATCGATGTGTAACTCTTGTCACGAAGGTTCTTGTCTCACAAGAATCGTAGTAATCGTCAGAAAATTAGCATCCAGGTCATTCAACACACCAAAAACAAGATCGGAATGTGACATCGGAGATCCAACCATCACAAGGCAATCAACATTCTCTTTGATCTTTTAAAAATACTGAGTAATGGTTTGATTACCTTTGCGAGCGTTTTGAATGCTAGATCTACACACTTGAATCTTTGCTTTGTTCTGCGTTTCACACTGATCTTCAATCGCTCTCCAAGCTACATGTGCAGTGTCATTCGTCTTGCCGAGCTAAGATCCAGTGATATCTGGTGAGTGCGAATGTGACGAACCTTCCCTGACCTAGGGTCAAGTCGTCCGGCCTAAACCGTTACCTAAACCCGATACCTGAACCAGGCCCAAGTAACGGCTTGGCGCGCCTAAGTAAACCTGCGGAATAATAATTCTAAACAATATATATAATAATAAATGTGTGAAAATAATCACAACAAAACCATATAAACCTGTATATCATAATAAGATCTATCATCTTTAATATTTAAATGTCTTATACAACTTCATAATAATATTATAAAGGTTCAAAACTACCCATTAACTAATTCTCAAGCTATAACCCACGTACGAGGTTTACAAAACGATTAATATTAATAATAAACTAGTATTATATGAGTCTCACATATGAAGGCACTTCAAGATAAATCCTTTCCCTTGCCTTTCTTGTCTATATATTTGGTAGAGACTGTGAGGTAGAGTGGGGTGAGCTAAAGAACCAACGATGCTCAATAAGAGGAAAGACTCGCTCAAACATTAAATATGCAAGTACTACCTAGTACTCATGCAAATTCTACATGATATCCAATCCATATGCATAACACAACATGTAATAACCGAATAAATGTAAATCATAACAAAATTATAAGCATATTAATTGAACACATAATTCGATACAATTAAAGATATGGTTCATGCTCATCATAATTATAAAAAATGAATTCATATTCCAAGAAGAATAAATAACTCATATTTCCATTTCCAAATTTGTCATCCAATAATCTTCGGATCAATATTTCATGTCGTATCCCATTCACATTACTATACATAAAAACATAACAGTTTTACAACACATTTGATAAACATTCATTTATGTCATGCATAATAATATTCATCATTATTCATTTATAAATTTACACATGACATACAAATAAAGTCAAATGAAAGATTTAAATAAAATGCGATAGATATAAATATTAATATAAGCAGTTGTTTCATTCAATGCGAATTAAATATTGGTAAGGATCCGGTGACCGAATCATCTATTTTCAAATTAGTACAATAACTAGTGGAAACACAATGGCCGTTACGCCCTCTAAATAATTGCACCAAAATAAAAATAGATTCATCCAAGACGTCACCGCTACACATCTCAAAGAATCATCAAGTAGCAAAGGATGGAACTCCAAACCCTTACCCTCGAATAATTCACCTTATGCATTCAATTAGTCAAGCAAACCCTCGGTGGTTAACTACCATACACTCTGGGGCGTCCAAGATGTAGACCACTTGCTAATTTGGCCTGCGGTGGAACTCCACACACTCTGGGGCACCGAATAACATAAAAGGCAAAACAATGTATTCACAATTCCATAGATAATAAAGATCCAAACCAATATCACGACGCAACCCATTCCCAAGTCGTTACATTCAAAACGTGCATTCCTAGTTATCTAATAATCAAGCCATATTTAATGCATGAGCGAAGCTCCCCACTTACCTGGACCCGTCGCGATGCCTATACCGACTCCTCGCGCGTTTGGGGTCCCACGTGAACCGCCTCGCGAATCTAAACAATTCATATAATACTACATAAGTATTTTACTCATTTAAAGTTGAGTATTTTAATTATTAATTTTATATTTGGGGACCCCAAATGGTGTGGGTCCCACGTAATGTGTCGTTTAAGGGCTTTGTCGAGGTTGTCGACGCCCATCGTAAGTTTTCCTATTTTATTTTTTTTTTATTTTTTTATTTTTTTCAATTTATTTTGGCCAGGGACCAATTTGGTCCCTGTTTAGTTGAACAGGGACCAAATGGTCCCTATTTGGGTTGACCAGGGGAATCCCAGCCCCTGGTCAACAGTCCACCAACCCCCAGGGGCCAGACGGCCCCTGGAAAGGTCCAGGGGCCTGTCTGTCCCTGGGACCAAACCAGGGGCCGACGCCCCTGGCGTCTCGACCCCCCCTCACGGGTGGGGTTTCCCCCACCCCACCAACCCTCGAATCTATGTCCGAGGGTGGTCACCAGTGCTCGCCGGCACTGGGGACCCCTCCACCGCGGCTCACCCGCCGCGGTGGCGGTGGTGGTGGCGGTGATGGAGGAAGTGGGGTGGCTATTGCCACCCCCTTCTTCCTCACTGTTTTAGGGTGGCTATAGCCACCCCCCCATATTGATGGCGCGCCGCTGCCCCTCAGCGACGCCGCTGTCTTCTCCGGCGGCGCCGCCCCCAAACCAACGGCTCCAAGGGGAGCCGCCACCCCCTTTCCTCATCTCCAAAACACCAAACCAAAGAAGAAGAAAAGAAGAAAAGAAGAAAGAAAAGAAAAAGAAAGAAAAACTACCAAAAGATCACCTCCCCCTTGGTTGTTCAAGCCTCCTGATCTTCTTCTCCTCCCTCTCCAAGTTTAGGGTTTCAACACAAAAGAGGCTACAAACTTAAAAAAAGTTTATATAGGTAGGGTTTTAAAGTAGGGTTGCTCACAAATTTAACCCAGATTACGTAAATACCCCTATGGGCCCAATTTCCTCGTTAAGCCCATTCCAAACATTTTCACTTAGTCCAAATCTTGTTAATATTAATTTTTCTTTTTGTAACAATCTCATTTGTTCACATACTTTAATATAAAATCAATAAAATACCTTTAAAATGGGTCGGAGAATATTTGGGTCGTTACAACGAACCCAAGATCCATTTAAGAAGTGATTGATCTCGCACAATCCATTCGTCGTACTTCAGATTGAGATCTCCAGTGACCGAATCTACTGGATCTGGACAAGTCTCGGTTCTTAAAGGATTCTGTTAAGTTTGTTCCCTCTCAAAACTGGCATGATCAAAGATCGCCATAACAAGAAATTGTTGGAGTCCAGCTTCACACTCATGTAGTGATTCATAGAATGGTCGAACGGAGCCAATGGATTTGCAGCTCCACTAGATGACAACGTCGCCGATGCCATCACTGCCATGGAAATGTCTATCATGTGGCAAGCCATCGACGTCGGAGCCAGTGGATTTGCCACATGGCTTCGTCTCACGCTACTTTTATGCCACTTCATCAACTCAAACGTACACCATGTCATCAACTCCAACTCTAATATAAATATATATATATTAAAGTAAGAAGATTGCCACGTGACACCTTCTCCCAACAATATTTCTTGCCATGTCACCCCTTCTCCCAACCCGTATTTCGCCACATCATTCTCAACCGTATAAAGCGTTTCAATTAAGTGGTAATTGAAACCAAAACAAAATTTCATTGATTTATTGAAATTAAAGTCACATTATGTAAGCAATGAAAATCGGTTATTTAAATTAATCATTTTTGTAATACATTAATTAACTAAAAAAACTGAAATGATTATTGGTCTCTTGATCTCCTATTAAGAGTTACAGTGTGCATTAATTAATAATTAAAAAAATGAAATGATTAAGTTTTCTTTAGTTTTAGACCTCCCACTATATAGAAATGGCATGCATTTTCTTATTTATTATTCTCAATTTTCTTATTATTACATTATATCTCCAAAAAAATATCTTTTGAGTTACATAGTTTTTTTTTTTTTAAATATGGTCGAATGATATATATTATTCTTAACCGAGTCATTTGAAGATTACATAAGAAGTTTTACTTTAGTTTTTTCATTAAATTAATTAATTTTTAATTAATATATTGGCACTTGGTCTTGCCCGTGCGCAAAGTGCGGGACTCCGACTAGTTCATTATAAAGCTAGCCCCTGATTGAGCTAAGAGCTCATCTGAAAATTAATTCAAACCAACCAATTGGGTGACCTAATATGGTATGATATAGAATTTGAAAGTAAAAGGACATGAGTTCAAACCTTTGTGGGTACAAAATTGTTTCTTTCCTATAAAAAAAATAAATTGTAAATTAATTCGTTGATATGGTCATTTCAGTAGCTAGCTAGGTATTTGCTCTTAACTAATTACCTATATCTTGAGAGACTATAGAGAATTCTAGGTGTGGACATTAAAAATCCCAACATGATATTTGCTGATCCTATACCTTACAATCCACTTTATAAAAATTGGAATTTATGATTACCATGCACTTGTCTATTCAAATAAATAAAAAAAATAAAATAGAAAACACCATAACAGTCCAGGATCTGCAATATATGATTTGTCTAGTCACAAGAACTACATATATATAAAAGGTCAGGTTTGGAGACACAAGGAACATTTTAATATGTTCAAGTAATGCCATCATCGAAATTCAATTAAAAAATTTTCATCTACCATATATTAGTTCTAATAAACATAAATTTGGTTTCAATTGAAACTTATATAAATCTATATAATCACATGATATGGTTTTCTCCAATAAACTAAAACAGATAATTAAGGAAAATACTGTAGAGGGCTTTCAAAAAAAAAAAGGAAAAGACTGTAGAGGGGTTCTACGTACGAAGCACACAGACACAATTAAATAAATGATTGAAATCTATTAATAATTGAACATTTGATTATGGTGCATGTGCATGTTTGGCTTTGATTGGTGGGTCCAAAATGCAACCCGTGTAGCGTGCAAAGAAGAAGCTGGATGAGTTACAGAGGTACATACACATACGTAGCAGCTCTGCTATACGTACTGCATGCAAGCATGGGCTGGGCAAAGCATGCAGGGCCAGTTGCTTGTACTTGTGTGTCACCATCAACATGTATATATGTATACATTAATTGTATACATATACATATACATATATACATTTTTTTGATTTATAGTTTTCTTACCTTTTCTTTAACATTAATTTATACTGATTGAGTATATATACGTTTACCACATCAGATTTGATATATATGACGACACATAACAAGCTTATTAAATATTTACAGTGTGTGTGCTCTATACTGATCAACCGTGACCCCATACTTTTCCCTTCCCATGTATCTCTTTTGATATAAGAGTAGGGTACCCATTAGGCTTTTAGTATGGCATGCAAAAGAGTATCTGAATCCATGACTTGAAATAGAGAGTTGCATATGGGCTTCCCCTGCTACTCATCATAAATGTTTCCTAGCTAGAATATGATATGTTAGATTAATACATAATATTATAGGAGATTTTTGAATTTTTTTTAAAAAAATTAGCAATGACTTTAATTTTGTGATATCCGTAGATGTTCAAGTGAGCATGACTATATATATATATTCTCACGATGGTTTGGTGCAATCGGCTTGCACATACTCCAGTGGCCCGAACAATCTTACGCAGAGGGTCAGGAATCGAACCTGGGATCGTGCGCCTAATCCACACAATCTCAAGCTCGCCCTTTCCGTTAGGTTAACCTATTTGGATTATTAGGTTTTGGTTAATTTTAACTAGCTAGTCATTCCAACCAAGAAAATGTTATGGCTTAGAGGTTAATTTTGTGAGGCTAGTAATTAATTTATCAGGTGGCCGGTGATGTATATGAAGACTGAAATTATTAATAATTTGGTACGTAGAGGCATACATATATAATAGCACATGCAACTCTGTAGAACATGAAATGATGAGAGGAGGTGAAGGGAATTAAGAAGGGAAATTGTGAGAGGACAGGATTGATACACGAGACTGAAAAGGTCGTTTTTTGTTGTCACAACATATTTTATGTATAACTATAGTAGTATATAAATAAATAATCAGAATTGACGGTACGTGTGCATGATCATATATGGTGATATGGTAATATTTGATGATGTGAGGAATATATCTCTACATCTCAGCAACTGATCAAAGAGATCCAAATTAAATTAAGTTATGATGATGAATAAAGGGGTGGAAAATTCTAGGCGTTCGTACGAACACACATCGCATTCTGATGGCCGTGCAATGCACCTCGTGATTTGATTCACACATCTAGAGATGCATCACACGGCCATCAGTACTTTCGGCGATCTACACCTAGCAATGCCCGGAAGGGATACTCATGAAAACGGCCAAACCCAATAATTGCAACTCACGTGGTTAAAATTCCCACCCACCCACTGCGCGTAACACCCAACACTTTTCCAAAGTTTCTGTCTATATATATAATATAGTTTTAATTTGGTACTGTATCTGTGCTTATATATGCCTGCATACATGGCTCAAAAATCTTCACATACCTTTACATATATAAAATTAATGTACGTGCATATATATGTTTATTGTAAATATAATGATTGGTTGATATAACCAACTATTAACTAATATCATAATTTGACAAAAAGAAAAAAAAAAATTACTAATATCATAAGTGGTAGCTCGATCATATATATAAATGAGGTTGTCAATTGGAATATCTCTGTGTGCAAGCTACATATTCTTACGAGTGTTACAATGCACAACAAGACCACTCTTCTTTTGAGTACATGTAGATGTAGCAAAATTGCACTACTAAAAAAAAATAGATTTTTAGTTGTAAAATAATTTGCAGCAAAAAATCTGTATCAAGTGGATATATATGCATGGTATCATCAAAGAAAAATGCTAAAGTGGCTCATTATGGGCACTAATTAAGAGCACGTACCACATTTTTTATTTTTATTTTACAATTTTATGTTTGAGGATAATGTTAAGATTACTTACTACGGACGCTCACCATGACTATAAAATTGTTAAAAAATAAAAAATAATGAAAAAAATGAGGTACGTGCTTATAGCATGTCCGTAGTGAGTCACCCTTGCACTCTTCATCATCAAAATGTCATGATTTTTCTCATTCCATAATATTAGTAAGCACTTTTGTTCTTAAATTATAACAACTATATATTGTATGCTTCTGAAAAAAAATAAAAATAAAAATCTATGGCCTTGTTTGGTTCGGGGGGAAGTTGAAGGAAATGAGATAACTTTCTGGCAAGTTGGTTGAATATTTTCAAAAAATTTCCCTGGAAGTTTGACCTCTAACTTCTCCCACATAAGAAAGATAACTCACTTAGGGGGTGCGTGAGTTATCTTCCTTAGTGGGAATAGACACTTCTACTCTCATTTAATGCTCTCTTTCTACATTTATTCCCTACAATTTCTTTCTTAAAAGAAGTGTAAAGGGAATTTATGTCAATTACATTATTTTATTATTTTTAAAATGTGAAACTTTTCAGAAAGTTCAAAGTTGAACCAAATGTAAAAAGTGCAACTTCCTTAATAATTAACTTCTCAAAAAATTAAACTTCTTTAAAAGATTTTTTTAAAAATAATTAATATAATGGACCAAACAAGACCTATATATTGCATGCGCGTTTAATGACCCAAAAGTCAAGTCGTCAACTCTTGCACAAGAACTCACTACTTGAGTTGTCATCACCTCATAGTCATAATCACGGAAATCTAACTGTTGCTTTGGCTACGTAGACTTTGACCACCTCTTCCTCTCCAGCTCATTACATCAAACCCATTTTCTTTCTTGATTGAAGCAATTTACATGAGTCAACATCACCGAATAATTATTCAACAAATAACACCATTAATTAATTATTTCTACGGACTTCTTGAACCTTTTAATCTTTTAATCTTTTTATATCCAAAGTGTATATAGACTTCTTGAAAAAAAAAAAAAAAAGTAAATATAGACAATTACTTCATCTCATGCATGTCTTTTGTAGAATATAAAGTCAGATAAAAAATTATTATCTAACAATTACTAATAATCACAAAAACACTTTTCAACCAAAATCCAAAAATTGTATCGGGTAGGGGGTTTGTAGTTTATCGGGTACCATAAGTTTTCGCTAATTTATTCCATTTACAAGACTCAAAATTATTTTTTCATTTTTTTTTTAAGTCAAATAATCATTTTCTCTTCAACACGGCCAATAATCAATCATTGGTTATAAAAATTAAAATAGGTATCTTCTATATCTCAAAGTTAGAAAAGACAAGTTTTTTTTTACCCATAAAAGTTTCTTTCTCGAAAAATGGCAAAATGTATAATATAATACACTAAGCACCATCGCACATCGAGATGTGTAAAGTCAAATCTTGAGGCTCACAAGAATGGTGAGATTGGCGAGTTCAAAGCATTGTTATTCTTGTATTTCTCAAATTGCTCTTCTTATGTTGAAAATGAAGAGTGCCCTTTAATGAAGCCTCCCCTCCTTGTACTTACAAAACGTCTCCCCCACTCTTGTAGTCAAAATTGTGAGAGAGCTAGTCGCTCTTACATATATATACTGTATTAAAACCCTTCTCATCAAAAGCTAGCTAGCTATATTGGAGACACAACCCATATGATGATCATCACATCACCAACACCAAACACTAACCAAAAACCCCTATTTCTTCATCACCACCCAAGCACTCCCTCCACCATCACCAACATGAAACCACAACAACAACGACAACAAACTCTCACTATCACATCATCATCCTCTTCATTAATAGACAACCACATTAATATTGATGACCAAGAAGATCAAGAGAGAGAGCAGATGTTCGAGAAGCCGTTGACGCCGAGCGACGTCGGCAAGCTGAACCGCCTAGTCATCCCAAAACAACACGCCGAGAAGTACTTCCCGCTCGACCGAGTCGACTCGGCCGAGACCACGGCATTGCTGAGTTTCGAGGACGAGTCGGGGAAGTCGTGGAAGTTCAGGTACTCTTATTGGAACAGTAGCCAGAGCTACGTCCTGACTAAGGGCTGGAGCCGGTTTGTCAAGGAGAAGCGGCTCGATGCCGGCGACATAGTGTCGTTCCAGCGCCGCCCTCTCCGCCGCCAACATCTTGACGATGACAATGGGAGGCGGTTCTTCATCCGGTGGCGCCGCGGTGGTTCCCGTCCAATTCATGATGATAATCCAATGTTGACTCAAATGTGCTTCACCACCACTGCGCCGGCCTACCTCCACCTCCAACCACCATTGCATGATCAATATCATCAATACGCTCATGCAGGTTAATCAATTAATTATTAATTACAATTTTACGTTTGAGGATAATGCTAAAGTTAATTAAACACCCATTACGATTACAAAATTGTTAAAAAATGAAAATCAAAATGCGTGCTCATATGAGTCACCGTAACATTCTCCATTTTTTTTTTCAAAAAATTTGTTTTGACTCTTAAAGTCATCTCATAAGGATGTTTTTTTAATTTTTACAAATATCAAATGAGTGTTACAAATTATTATTTTGAAGTCATTTATTGCTTAAGGATGACTTTGAAATAAAAAAAATTTAAAAACCTCCTGAAAATCCAAATAGCTCTACTCTTTTTTTTTTTATTGTTAGTATCTAAATCTTTTTTCAACTTAATTAGTTTGTTTAATTATTAGGCTCAACTAATTCCACGAGAGCTCTTGTTGGGCCCTCCAACCCTATGACAAAGAGAATTAATTATTCTTTATTTATTGTTTCTATCATATTGAGAAATCTGACTAACTCTTGTGAGATAGTTGAGTGTAAGGAGGCTGAAAAAAGGATGTTCAAACACTCAAGAGTATCAAAAAAATTAACAAACATTATTGTTCAGATTTTTTTTTTTTTTTCTGATTCAATTAATGAATTTGTTCTTCTTGTTGATGCAGGGGAGCAAGTAGTTAAAAGGCAGCCAAGAGGGAGCTGGAAGAGATTGAGATTGTTTGGTGTGAACTTGGAGTGTCAAATGAATGAACCAGAGAGTGAGGGGTTAAGCCCATTTGGTTCATCTCTGTCGGGCCAGGGTCAGACCCACTTGGTCCACTCACAAGCTCATGGGTCAAGTACAGGCCATGTCTAACAATTAGTAGTTCGAAATAAAAGGTACAATTAATATTCTGCATATAATATACATTCAGCTATCATCAACAGATTAAGCATTACTTATTGTTTTCTTTTTTTTTAATCTTTTTTTCCTTTGTATTTGGGTATCACATACATTTATATAGGTACTAAGGAACATGTGTGCATACGTTGGTCTGGGGTCCCAGTTTTACCATTTAGTATGGTGGGTTTTGCAAGCTAGGCAAAATGGTTTTGAAGGGCAATCTTGCGAGCTGGCTCTGCTAGTTAGCTGGTCTGTGGACTGAGAGGTTGCACCAAATATAATAAATTCAAGTGTAGCGTTTTTGTAGTGGTTGCATAAAGGAAGTTCCAGTTGTTTGGTAGGTATAACATAAGTGGTCAAGTGAGGTTTACATTGATAAAATTGTAATTTGGTACCGGTGAATGAAAACTGAAACTCGCGTGCTAATCTTTTGATCTAACCCACGTATAATTGTCGATCACTCTCCTTTTTTTTTTTTTTTTTTTTGGCTCTTTTAGCACTACGACATTTGAGAGTCCCAAATGATTAAGATGCCTTTTTAATATGAGTTTTTGGTTCTGCGACTGTTTTTCCTATTAGCATTGTAAAACACATTTACATAGTAATTAAATTAAAGTCTCTAATTAACTTTTTTTGGTTGGTTGGATTTAGGTACAGGAGTATAAATTCTCATTTGGTTTCGATCAATCAAGAAATGGTCGAGGAGAATATCTGGCGATGTGACTTGGACAATTCACTCACAAAACAAGCAGACATTGAATCCAATGCGAGTCTCATTCATTGGATGGGACCCATTAGTGAGGTCACAACAGTGCATAGCAATGAAGTATGATTGGATTCATCAAGAATCTCTGTGAGGATACACTGCTGGGATTCTCCAATCTCAATGGGGATCTCTTGTAGTGCTTCCAACAAAAACAACAGTAGCACCAGAGTTGGAGATGCATGGTTGTGCAGTACTACTGAGACTCTCTGGGTTCTGACCCTTCTTTTGAGTTGTTTTTACTATCCACATTTTTCAACACTGTTTAAGAATGTGTCAATTCTATGAATTTATCTTTGAATTTGTCGATGCATCACAAGCTTGAACATGGGTGCGGTGCATGAATTTTCTGATGCATCACCATTTCTTTTTTCGGTCTAAGACCACTATCCAAACTAATCGACAACTCTGGGGATCACTCTAGGTCGGCCCACAACTGAGGTAAAAAGCTCCCAACAGGTGGCGTCATCATCCGTAGTCACAAATTAAGGGACTCGAGTGCTGAACCACTCGAGCCAACCAATCGTTGGTACTGATGCATCACCTTCACAACCATGAAAATCCCATTTAAGAACATGGCTGTCTCAGCCATTACATTTTAAGTACTGTTAAAAGAAACCAAGAACAAGTTGGTTTATATAAAATAAGCAAAGACTTCTACACCATGATTTTTTTTATTTTTTATTTTTATATGAATCCACAACTTGCCTCTACTGAGGATCGAACCCCCCACCTCTTCCACAAGTCTACACTATGAATATTACTAAAGAGATGCATTCATACTCGGCACTGCAAAACCTACGTAAAGAGATGCCCAAGACGCCTTGAGTTCAACCTTTCCGATAAAGAAAGACAGAGATGACCCAGTTCTTTGAGACTATGACCAACACAATGCTCAGTGAAAAATGTTCATAGACATGCTAATAGACATAATAGTCATGCCGCAACAACTCATAAGAGGTGCTGCAACTACGCACTGTCCTTTGAGGGTTCACACGTGTGCATCGAATCTTTGTAGCATTTTTGACGGGCTAAATCATGTCAAAGGAAGTATAAAGAAAGGGTTGGCAAGTACAGAGAATCATGGGAGGTCCTAACTAGATGCAAATTATGAGATGGGGCAGCCTCAATGCAAAGCATTGCAACTAATTATTCCAACATGTTCAAAAGTCCTGGCAAAAATCATGTCATCACATGCAAATGGGAGAGGTACCTGATCAGTGCAGTAGAGATATGGTTTGAACACGCTCAGTGCTTTGCATTGTTTCACTTTGGTGGATTCAATGCTAAGTGCCCACTATATTGGGGACTCTGATGGCCCCATCTCAAGCTCTCTCTCTCTCTCTTTCGACTCACGCTTCGTTCAGCAAAGCCATAAGTACAGTAAGAGCAAAATTGAGCGACATTACCCTGTGGGAGAGCTCCCACCGTTGCGGCTTTTCCTCTCTTTGTTTTCCAGGCATCACTTTTTGGTTGGTTTTGATTAACCAATATGTTGCTTTCTGACCTGCAAAAATAAGAAATCAATTAGATGCTAGTCTAATGCGGACTCAATCTCGCATTGACAAATACAAGAAAACACCACAATAAAATGGGCTTTAGATGGTAGAAAGACTGAACCTAGTTGATCCACGGCACTGAACACTGCGCAATAGTTTCCCCGATGCACTAGGCCAACACTATTTTTTAAATGAAAGATCCAAGCCCGCCAACCCACCAGAAATCGGTATCAATCAAACCCTTCACTATAATGTCATCAATATTGAATTGACCTCCTCACAGTGATGGATCGAAGTAGAGATCCAAGGGAAAATGCTTAATCAATGTGAAATAAACTACTACACAGAGATGCTTCAGTTCTTGAGAGAATTCTTTCAAGTAGGAACAAGGTTGCATGTGAGAGGAAGAATGATGAACATGATAGAGAACCAAATCCATTACCAAAACTCGCTGCAGGAACATGAACCTTCCTTGAAATGATGAAAACGGTTAGTGTCCCTCACAATGATTTCCCTGTTGGTAATTCTTGATGCAAGCTTAATGAATGAATGGCAGTCCCCACAAATTCGGAGGTTTTTCTTGATTCGAATTGGAACATTAGCTGGTAGACTTATAAGCCCAAATGCGAGAGCCAACTTCTCGCTATGGTGCCTCAAGAGTTCTTCCTTAACATTTTCATCCACGCAATGTAGGTCATTTTCAATCTCAACCTTGTAATCGAGTTTCTTCATCTCTTGCTCCAACCTTTCCAACTTTAGATGAATCTCCGCAAGCATAGGATGGTTCCCTTGCCCAGCAATGAACGTGTGAACCTTATCTTTAGCTTCAATCCAACTCTTACCCATCTCCTTCTTTGCGCCACTAGCCTTAAGAAGCTTCCTTGACCAAGCAACTTCCTCCCATCTTTTATTCGTCGCATATATGTTTGAAAGCAAAACGTGATTACCAGCATTGTTTGGTTCGATCTCAAACAGTTGCTTTGCAGCAACCTCAGCCAACTCAAGATTATGATAAATCCTGCAAGAACCCAGTAAAGAGCCCCACATTGAAGCAGTAGCATCAAATGGCATTTCCAAAATGAAATCGTACGCGTCTTGGATCAACCCTGCTCGGCCAAGAAGATCAACCATGCAAGAATAATGGTTAACGTTGGGCTGCACATTATAATCACCAATCATGATGTTAAAATACATCCTCCCCGTTTCGACAAGACCCTTGTGACTGCAGACAGATAATATTGAAACATAAGTAATTTCATTGGGTTTCAAACCCATCTGTTGCATTTTCTCAAATAATACCATAGCCTCTACGGAGAGAGCGTGTCTAGAAAACCCTGATATCATTGCATTCCACAAGGCAACATTCTTTACCCTCATATTCGAAAAGACAAGGTAAGCTTCCTCAATGCTTCCACACTTTGCATACAAGTCTATAAGAGAAGCGCGCACAAAAAAGTTTAGACTAAAGCCAGTTTTAACCAAAATCACATGTACCTGTTTCCCTTCGATCAGAGATGACAGGCCTGCACAAGCGCTAAGAGCCGCTGAAAGTGTAAACTGGCTCTGTTCCAGATCCATTTTTTGAGCTCTATGAAACAAAATCAATGCCTCTTCATGAAGCATGTTCTGCACATATCCTGCCACCATTGAACTCCACGTTACGGCACTTCTTTCAGGCATGCTATCAAACACTCTGCGTGAATCATCAATCAAATTGGATTTGGCATATACATCAAGCAGTGCAGTTCCTACAAACACATCATCAATCCTCGCAATTTTAAGAGCGTATGCATGTAACTGCTTGCTTTCTGATGTAGCCGACTTTGACGCACAAGCACAAAGAACACTTGAAAGAGTAAATTCACTAGTATGAGTTCCTTCTCTTTGCATCTCCATAAAGAGCTTTAGAGCCTCTTCTTCCCGACCTTGTCGAGCATATGTGCCAATCATGGTATTCCAAGACACTAAGCTTCGTTCAACTATTCTATTGAAAGTGCGGCGTGCAACATCCACGAGCCCACATTTAGAGTACATATTTATGATGATATTTGACATAAGAGTGTCTGACTCTAAACCCACGAGAATCACTTGCCCGTGGCAGACCTTCCCTTCCTTGACCATCTTGTTTCTAGCACATTTTTGCAAGAGATCCTCCAACACAGCACTGCCATAGAACTGAAAGCGAGAACAAGAATCTAAGCAAGGAGTGTCAAAATTAGAAGCAGGAACAGCTGAAAAGCTTCTGAAATGGAAGTCAAAGCAACTGTAGGCTTTCCTGTATCTCAGAAACAGCGTCACCATTTTTTACTTGAAGAGGTTCAGCACAAAAAACTATCAAAATCCGCAATCCCGGGGACTTTTATAACTGTACAAACTGCCACTGGCCATGGAAATAAGTTGTTCAAAATGGAAGTTTTTTTTTCCCAGTTATTTCAACTGAGAATTCCACTAAAGAAACTATATCAACTTGATTTTTTGGGGGAATCTTCTGGCCGTTGAGAATTTGAATCTTCCTTCCGAGACATGACTTGCTGTACGCCTTCTTGATATCCTTCTATGAACCCCTTGAGAGCATCCCTGTAAGCAGAGGCTCTAGTCATGTACAACTGCTGCAAAGCAGGTCTTAGAGTCTCCATTCCGCCTCTGGCAGCAACAGCTGTTGTCAAAAGACCACAGTACAAAAAAAAACAATTTAATTCAGTGCAACCAATATCACTGACATAAAAACAACAAAAAGAATGAAGAAACAAGCTATTTTTTAGTCAAGCCTGCTGGTCCCAAACACCAGGGTGTTGCGGAAACATGCCACTTATAGATAGCCTGGTATAAGAATTTGAATACAACTGAACAGTGTGCTGCAAGTCCAAGCATTATGTCAATCATATAATCTCTTCCGACTAAAGTACAAGTCAGTTTTATTCACCACCCCCTTTTCTTTGCATACAGTGTTTTTCAAAGAAGTGTGAAATGAAAAAATTACTTGGTTTAAATGTATCATGAAAACATACTTGCAAACAAAAGTAGACTTGCATTAGTCATCAATTTTAAAGAAGAACATTCCAAAAAAGAATTTATGAATACAACACCACAAGCACCACCTTATGACATGATCTTTATGTAACCACAAGATCATTGTCAAGCACCGTCACTTTTTAACACCAGTCCAACATTGTAACACACCTCATCCGTCGTTGCCATCATATTGAAAGCAAACCAAAAATCTAACCAAGACATCACAATAATATAACCAATTCATTACACCACAATACATATCAGTTATATTGCTAGATTCACTAAAACTTCATACCACTTTTTTTAATCGGTTCAAAAACATTGAAACCCAATAAGGATTAAGAATTAGGATTAATTCCCAAAGTGAGAAAATGATTATGATTGTTATAGACTTATAGCTAATCTTAATTTCAGTATACAACACAAAATGTGGCGCACACAATCTTTTTTTAGATCAAAGCCAACAATTTCTCATAAGTGGCTTCCTAAGATGGACGCTTCGCAAACCACAACCCTTCATAAGATAATTGCTTGTCTCATACATAAAACTAATTCTTCTATTTCCCTTCAATCTAGAGAAACAAGGAGCCAAAGAAATGGTCACCCAGGTAATGTACTCCATTACATACAATTAGGCAGTCTTTATATGGGTGTAAGAACAAAGTTATAATTAAGTTGAGAAAGTGGTCTTCCTTGCTTAATAAAAAGAAAATGTTAAGGAAACTGCTCACGATAAAATTTAAATAAATGGGAAAATTCAAGGAAAAAGTAAAGAGTTGCCCACCAAGGTCCTCCAATGTAGAAGGTTCTTTTTCTTTGGCTGTTGAATTTACTCCATGAGTCTTATCTTCCTCATCTTTGTACTTCTTATAGTCATTTGGCCGAAGATCGGGACCAATATCCCGCACCCAACTTGCAGCATAAAGCCTAGATGCCTCCTTTAACACCTGCAAATGAAGAAATTCAATCATAACCATATGACAATTAATAAGCCACCAAAGTTTCAAATCACAACAACTAAAGGCAAAAGTGAATTATCATCATGATCACAACTCACTAGTCACTAGATCATAAATACGGAGAATACCATCAATGAAAAACGAAGTTCAAATAAAGACATTGCTAAAAATTAAATGAAAACCCAAAATCATGGGAAACTCATTTCAAATGTGATCAAAATACAAAACTTTCTCGTGTTCGAGTCATGTGAATGGAAAAAACTAGGCTAGAAGGGCCGCCCTTCATATGGAGCCCGACAGTGCCCGAGTGTGAATTAGTCAGTGCGGTCGACATTGTACACCATGTGGAAACCAAAAAAAAATACAAAACTTTTTCTATTGGGATTTTTTTTTAATATCAATGGGCATCCAGGCGAGCACAATGGAAGAGTTTGATCCATGTAACTGACCCCAATTAATATGGGACTGAGGTTATGTTGTTGTAGATGTTGTAGTTGTTGTTGTTGTTGTTGTTGTTGGGTATCCACGCAAGCATGACTATTCCCACAAAGCCCTGGTGGTGATTGCGTACCTCAGTGGCCCAAACAATCTTGACACGGCAGGGAATTGAACCTGGGACCATGCGCCTAACCCACACAATTTCCCTTTTTTTAGGCCATTAATGACGCTAAAGGAAGGGAAAATAAGAAAGAAAAGAAAAACTTACAAAATTTGAGTAAATATCATGATTCCAATCACTTCCATTGTAAAAAATTAAGCGATCCACAAAATAGTCCTCACACATCAAAGAATTACCTGGCATAAAAACTGCCACCAACAACAACAAAGCCTGAATCCCAAATTAGTTGGGGTCGGCTACATGAATCAAATTGATCCTCCATTGCACTCGATTTAGTTTCCACTAATGAAACTGCTAGATCAATAAAAGAATGCACTTACACAGTAGCGCTCCTTCCAAGTCAATTTTCTGCGCTTTTTAATATGAGGGGGGTCAGGTAAAGAAGAAGGAAATGCAATTTCCTTTAGGTCATATCGAACGTAATCGTACACCTTCCTGCACACAACTTTCAACTTCATCCCGATTTGTGAGTGTCTCACACATCTAACCTATCAAACAACAAAAAATGTTGCATAAGCAAATCTTAATTACCCAACCGCCCTGCCCCAAATTACACTTCTACCAACAATGGTTGGTGCAGGGTAAATAAGGACACGAGGGATTAATCAAGTTCATCATCAGTCTGATGTCAGCTGCGGTTGCTCGGATACCCTCGGCTATAAAAAATAAAAAAAAACAATAAACAATGGTGGCAACAATCATTCTACCAACAAGCAAGTAATACTTTTACAGATTAGTACACTAAATAATTTTCTTATAATGTGATTTCATGGTAAACAACATAGCCAGTATCAAACAACATCAAATTACATCAAATAAGAGCGCAAACAAACAATCGCCAAGTCTTTTGAGAGAGAGAGAGAGAGAGAGAGAGAGAGAGAGAGAGAGAGAGAGAGAATTACCGAATGAGAGAGAGTCGCTGAAGCAGAGTCGAGAGAGACGACTAGGGTTTTTGTCTTGGAATGGGGTTTTGCAGTTGTTTGTACTCACTCTCAGGGTCAAACAAAACCAATTCTGTTTGGGTTTTTTTTCTGCAGTGGGCTTGAAGGCCCATGGGCCTACTGAGGCCAACATTTGTTTTCTCAACACACGGGCTATGGAGGTTTTTTTTTTTTTTTTTTCAAAGCAAGGCCATGGAGTTAAAAGTTGGGAATGTAAATACCAATGTTGGGAGTTCCCCTCACTTATACGGTGTGCGACTCAAGGCGAACCAAAAGTAATCGAATAGTTTAGATACCAAATGGTTTAGACAAAAAAAAACTCATTGGACCTCGTAACCTAGCACGAACACGCAGTATTGACACTCCCTTATGGTATTCGTGCGACACAAAAAATTGTAAGGCAAAGAACAGATGGAAGCTACCGTAACCCAATATATTAGGTCACATGCTTAAGCTACTAAAAAATTCAGACCAATAAGGTGAGTTGTGCTTGACCACCTTTGCACTCTATTGCATAGTTGTCTTTGCTCAGGGAACTTTTTAGTGACTGCAACGAAATATGACAAGCTCAAAAAACAACTCGAACCCCTCACCCCTAGGAAAGAGGAAGTTTGTTCAATTTTTGTAATATTGGGTTCCAATCAAAAGTTGAGAGTGTAGCGACTAGTTCATATAAGGGCTTAAGTATAGAAGTGGGGTTCACTCCAAAATGTCAAGGTAAGATGAAGAGTCCACTCCACACTTATAAGCCTTAATGTTGTATTCTAACTAGTTGATATGAGACTATCCCAACATCTCCAAAAAAGTTGCACACTGTGTGTTTGGTTGGGCTAGTAGGATATAGTCTTGATAAGGTCAGACAAAGTTCCATTGGACTAAGTTGCATCGGATTAAGGGTAATCCAAATTTGAGGACTTGTTCGGCTAGGTTGATAGGAGTTTAAGTAGTTTAGCCCAAATGACGTTTCTACTCCTCTCCATATAACCAACCAACCACAAACACAAACACAAAAACAAGACTCAAAACCAAATCTCACTAGAGCATCGACTCAATCAAACACACAAACACACATACAAACAAAATGTGCAATCCCAAACAACACATACAAACAAAATGTGCAATCCCAAACAACAAATTGTGGTGGTGAGAAATAAATGAGAAAAAAAAAACCACTACGAAAAAGTAATGAAAAAAAAGTTCAATGTTTTCCCTAAAACAAGAGTTCAATAATCAAGAATTGGTGAACCGTGTACTATCACACTGATGTATAAATAAATGTAATTTTAAGTTCATTGCCACAACAAATTAAAATCACTTCAAATTTATGTGCGTGCAATACTATTTCTAAAATCTAATCTCTTTATATATTGGACTAACATGACAACTATAATTAAATTTCTCTGATCAACTGATGTTCAAAGTTTAATTTTAAGAAAACCAAATGGTTTTTTTAGGTTGGATGGCCAAAAACTTTGATAAATTGTGTGAAGTGTTTTAAACCGATTGGGAAGGCAAAATGAGAAATGATTAGTTCTTTTAGATTGGATTAGTTAGTGATAGGGTTGAGGTTCACTTTATTTAGTCACATGGATACAAGACTTTATAATCTATTTTACAACTTAGTCCGCCTAATGAAAAATGGAGGATTAACATTTTAGTCATCCCAACCGAACACACCACCAGTGCAGAAGAACGTAATTGAATTGCACTCAAGTCCCACACTCAAATAGTGAATCCTAATAACACCGTTGTATTGCATGAGTCACATACCTATTTGAAAACTTCAATAAAATACGTATGGGTACTGTGACTTACCGCATTACTTTGTAACAATATTATTTCCCTGATGTGCCTTTTAGTGTGCATTTTTTATGTAGTGACAAATCTTAATAGAGAATATGATAAGTTTATTGTGTATTATTTGTTGTATTGTATATTGATCTATTACATGTCTTTATATATAGAGATGCACTTACATACAAAAGGAAACATATAAATAAGGTAACACATGATCAAGGGAGTAATTTGTGTGCAACATAATTATAAAAATGATTTCACAACATAATTATGAAAGTGATTTATACATATTTTTTAATTACACAATATTTTTGAACATGTAGGTTTAACATTTTCCTTCCAATAAAGGTAGCGCACTCTTCACATTGATGCGCTCTATGCCCTCATTTGTCTAGTTACTAATTAATTTGTCTTTTTCACTCCTCCATTTTGATATGCTTTCAGTGTGTCGCCCCAATTGTCCCTCTCCTCTGTGCTTCACCATGCCCATTTTCCAAATATATCATCTTTCATTGCATTCCTTTATTTTATTTATTTATTTATTTTCAAAAAGAAGGGCAACTATAGCTGCAACTATAGATGATCATATGTATAGATCGATTTGCACATATATAGTTGAGACCACGTCCTTAAAATTGCACCAACTAGACGACAAGGTCCAGTCTCTTTTTTAAAACTTTGCAAAAGTGATAATATAGTGGGGAGGAATTTGAAAAATGAGACAAGCACATGCGAGATCTAAAATGTTTTGTCAATCTCATTTTTCTTGTTCTTTTCCTCGATCTTCGTGGATTCCGCACATATATACATAAGATGTAACAGTGCTGTCACGATCATTCGACCACCAATGTCTTCTATTATTGCTTAAAAAAATTATTGCTATTAAGAATAAAGTAGAGATTGATGACATTAATTTGTGTTTAAAAAACCACAATACTAGCCAAGCATATGTCCAGTGAGACGGATCATAGAGCGTAATTTGTCAAAAGATAAAGTTTAGGTTATTCATGTATTCAGAATTCTGGCGAAGTCAAAATAAAAGAAGTAAAACTGTAATTCAAATATTAAATTCTAACAAATCATGAAATCTTTTTATCTGACTTGTGTCATTTTTTTTTTGATAAGTTAGATGATCACTCCAGTATGAGTCAAACTCAAGACTACCCAAACTTTATTTTTTAGCAAGTGATATTTCATCCATCTTCACCAGATATGCTTTGACTCATGTTAGTTAATTAATTAACTACTTCAGTATAAAGCTTACTTGTAAATGGATTTCCCTCCTAATTATAATGAGACGATAATAGTACTATGAAGCCATCATTACGAGTCGTCAATTGGAAAAATGGAGCTAGAGCTCTAATTTTATATATATATATATATATATATAACTAATGCAAGCTTTTTATCCCATTATATATTTATAGACATAGATATAGTTATAGAAAGATGTATGTGCCTCCAAGATAGGATAGAGCTTAAAGAGGCTAAAGTACACTTGCATGTATAGTGGGACTTTAAAACGTGCGCTAGTAGTGCTAATTCGCTCAAATATGAAAAGAAAATTAACAAAAAAGTGTTATTTATTAGGTCAATGTATTTGGAAAATCACTCGCTTTCCGGCCAAATAATTGGAGTCATATATAGTAGTCCAAGCATCAAATCTTAGAAGCAGCTAGGGCCACTTCTCACATCTCTCATTTGTCTTGTTGCATTAAATGGGGTGGTAGTGTAATTTAAATGTGATGTGGTCGATGTGGTCTTGGCACTTTGGGTCCTCATGTCTCATCTCTTATCTATGCCTATTAAGTACTGTATCTATTTTGGTTTAAAAAAAAATACTGTATCTATTTTAATGTTGAAAGCAAACTTTGGCTATATATATATATATAACTAGAACAAATTAAAGCCCTCAAAACCAAAGTATCTATTTCATGGGCCCATATGGATGGGTAATATTGTTTTTGTAGATCGAGATGTTTAATTTGACAATATTTATTGTAAATGTTAGATATAATTCAGCGAAAATGGTTGAGTGGAATGAGTAGTAGTGAGGTATCTCAACATGATTTTCTCTGTATTGGAGTTTGCATTTGAGACTTTTAATTAAGGGTCGTACAAAAGTCTATTCACTATACATGTTTCTCTCCTAATTTCATTGCTGAATTCAAAATATAACATATGTCGTATAAATATAAATATTTAGGGGATGATTGGATTTTAGGTCATGATATTTAGGGGATCGATGAAAGGGATTTTTTGGTTCAAAGTCTCAAGTTTGCTATTCTTGGCAAACAAGCAATTTTTGTTTAAGGAAAAGAAATTAAGCCATGCCAACTTGACCCGGCAACTATATATATACACGAACAAAAACTTACAAACTAATATATTCTATGAACCATGATGTAGAAATTAATCAACTTGACACACTCAAATTAATTAATTTGAATGATGGCCATCATCTATAATGACTTAATTAATTTATAATTGTTGGGTAAGCTATGAGGTCATGACTTCAAATATGTGAAGTACCTATATTACATTACATAGGAGAAACCAACAAATAGAAAAACCTAGGGAATCTTTTGCAAGGATTATACCTGATAGGTACTCATGATTCAGACCTTTTAATATTGGACACATGTAGGATTTGCAAATGCTGAAATAAAGCTTGTGAGCATTGATTCAAAGGACACTGTTCAAGCTCATCCTTCACACAAAGCACCAGCTAGAAATGCAAAGGCGTCTCTAAGGATCACAAACATAGGAACCAAATTTTAAAAAAGTGATCAGTCACAATGACTGATTGTAACTCAATCTTGCCAACTTTTGTCACATAGAATCCACATATAGAGCAAATAGTACCATTAATTTCTCCTCAACCGGTCAAATTTAGAACTAGAAATATCAAAAGCTTTTGAAAGCTTAAATGAGTGCAAAAATAGTTGAAGGTGTGATCGATAAGCGACGCTAACATAAGGTAAAACATAGGAAGAAGTACGACGGACAGCACATATATACTCAAATACACATGCGAGATGACCGACAATGAAAGACTAATCCTAAGAGAGGGAAATCAAAGGTGCCTTCGAAAACCCTACAAGTTTTCATGTAGGAATTTTATTATATTCCATTTTTTTCTCCAACAGTGGTTGCATATCCAAAAGGGCAAAAGTGGTTCTCATGCACTTGTTAATTTATTTGTTTGTCCCTTACCAACTTTACCTAGATTCTAAGATTTGGACCCATTAAAGATATATGATGAATTCGAACTTTTAGTGTCAATGACAATAGGTGCATGAATTTTCATAAAAAAAAATGGAAGAAAAAAAATAAAAAGACAATAGGTGCATGAAGAAGAGAAGAAATTTAAAAGCATGGTTTTCATGGGCTTCTTGTGGGCAAGGACTATACAACAATGTGAGGTCAGGTCAGGTTGGTCAGGTCCCATTCAGTACTTTTGCTTTGGTGTGCTGGCTGGCTAGCTCATTCCCACAACAATATAAACATTTGGGCCATAAAGTTTTCAAACTTTATTCACAGCAGTCTATATATGTATTGATTGTTGGGTCTCCTTTTCACCACTAATCAAAACATTCTTTTTGAATGTCTCTTTCACCCAAATTGTATAAAGTTTTGTTTATATATCAGTAAAATATGCCTGTGAAGTTACATCCACTGACCGTACATGTTGTCAAATTGGTAAAAGCCAAAAAGTTGTTGAAAGATTAACAAGAAGTAGCCACAACTCCAAATTAATTAAGATCAACTATATATATAGATCAAACTTTTCTATTGTGCTTGCTTTAATGTAATTGATGGTGAAAGTGGGTGAAAGTGGTTGAAAGATTAATTAAGGAAAAGTTAGTAAAATGGAAAGTCATTATATTATTAGAAAGAGATTTAAATGTTCCATTCTATTATTACGTGATACAACCATTAACAAAAAATCTGCTTGATTTGAAAGCACTTCAAAACATAGCTACAAAATCCACTTCAATGTGACGAGGGAAGGGATAAAACCAAACTACCTATTGATTGAGGGCAGTCCCAAGTACCAACCCTGCAACTACTCCATTGTAATAATGTTCCTACAACATTAATATTTTTTTTATTTCTTTTTGGGTGCATAATATCTTTTTTTTTTTTAATTACATACTACATATTGATTGTAGAATACAACTGCATTTCTTCAGTCATTTTCCATGGATTTTAAATGAAGATATCGATGTCACTTCAATTTCAAATTAGTTAGAGTCAACTACATTAATCAAACATCCATTTTCATAATAATGTTGTTGAATATGAACGCTGAAAACCAATTTGGCTTAAACTATCCACAATGGCCAATTAATTCCTTTTTCAAAGAAAAGCAAAATTTTTAACAAAATTAAACAATTTCAAACCTTGAGACTAATCTCACCACCACCTCCATCAACTATACAATTAGATAAACATTTCTCCTTAGTCCCTTCATCTAACTGCACAAAGCACTCCTCTTCGCCCACTGAGGCCCCAACATTAACAGCACTATACACAACATAAAACACCACAACCACCCCTGAAAAAACACCAAACCTCACATAGGAAGGTCCATCCAGAGACCCCAACAAGAACAAATTGAGAAATATTGACGCGAATGGCACCCATGGCATTGCGGGTACTCCCCAAAACTGTGGCTTATGCACCTGCGGCACCAAGAGAACGAATGCTTGAACTATGGCAATTGCGACAATAAAATTCACAAAGAGAATGAATGCTTTCGGGTGCCCAGATGGCACGTAGCGCCATAGGAGAGTGAAGAGGATTGATGTGAGGGAGAAAGAGAGGAGGAATGAGAGTGTAGGCCATGGACTTCTTGGAGTTATTGAGACATAGCGCTTATAGATCACTGCATTGGCTACCATGTAGAAGACAAATAGAGTGCCAATTGAAACCAGGTTTAGGAGGATTTGAAGGTCTGTGAATAGGCTAATTGTTGCAGTCAAGAGACCTGTGTAAGCAAAAGCTCATTAAATAGGAACTTCCTTTATCCAAAAAATAAAAAATTAAATTAAATAGGAGCCTTATTATTGTTTTTCTTATGTATAAATAAGCCATAAAATAAAATATATCATCAAGTGCATTAAACCAAATAGAGTGAAGTAGTTCATCAAGGGTGTTTGGTTAAAAAAGTCAAAAAATGTTATATTATTTAAGGAAAATGATAATCTAACACACTTTGGGTGCACACTTTGTCTTTTAGCGTATTTATGGTGTTTTGTTATATAGGGCCCACACCTAAAGAGACAATAAAGAGCCATCAATAGGCTAAAAGACAAAGTGTACGCCCCAAAGTGTGTTAGATTATAATTTTCCATTATTTAATTCCAATCATATGCAAATACTTGGGTTTGGTTTCAAGTTACATCTAACAAGATAAAAAGTACCTTATTTGGTTTCCATTTCAAATCTTGTAGATAAGTAAACTAAATTGAGAGGTTCACTCCCATGAAGGCCCCAAGTAAAAAGTATTTTTTTTTTTTTATTTTGATATCAAAGTCTCGTGGACAAGTAAATTGAATTGAGAGGTTCACTCCCATGAGGGCCAGTAAAATAATTTAAGGGCTCAAAAAGTTGTTAAAAAGGATGGTACTATATAATGGCAGTTGATTATGAATAACAAACTAAACAAAAATTGTATCAAAAGAAAGGTGGTTAAAGTGGCTCTGACATATGAGCCCTTTAAGTAGTGGTCTCAAATTCAAGTCTTAAATTTAGTGATGAGAGAGTCAAAGCCCCTTTGGGACCAACTTTATCTCCAGTCTAAAGTAGTTAGTTAGCCCATATAGTGAGGTTCACATTAAAGTAACAAAAAATGTAACAATAAAAACAAACTATAAGAAAATCTGGTCAGATTATCACAATGGTAAGGGTAAAAACAAGGTTACATGAGTTAAACGCACGACCTCGGGTTTGATTTTTCGGAGTAATAAATTTAATCAGGCCGTTGAGTCTCACTTCCAGTGCTAGAGTCAGGCCCTACGGGATTACTTATAATGAACATGGTATAGACATCCATTATCAAAAAAAAAACCCTAAAAGAAAGAAAAACAAAAACAAAACTGACGAGTGGCCCACAGTGTAACGGCCTAACTGCTCAACTTCAAGAAGATTCGACGGCGCACGTTAGCAAGAAAGCGCCAATTTGAAATATTTATGAACCAAAAATATAATAATAATAATATACATAAAAATAATTAAAAAAAAGGTGTAGTGATCAGGCGGTCGTTGGGCTTACCGAGAAAAACAGAAGCGTTGACCGGAGTGGAGGTCTTAGGATGGACCACAGCGAACCAACCAGGAATCACTCCTGACCGTCCGATCACGCACACGTACCTCGCCTGCCCCAGCATCGCCACCACCAGAGACGTCAAAATCCCGAAACTAGCCCCCGCCCCTATCACATTCGACACCCACCTCCACCCGTCCGATTCCCCTCGAAACGCCGCCGAGAACGGCGCATCCGCATCGATCTGCGCAACACACAAGATTCGTAACACATTCGTTCACAGCCAAGGACATAACAGTAAATCCACCCATCCCACTATTCCAGGAAGAAATCACGCAAGTGAGCAGGCAGTACTGCCTCACCAACTACGTGGCACATCGTAGAGCCCACAGAAGGCCGTACGATTTTCTTCCTCGAGATGCGCGTCACTGAACACTACCCCCCCACAAAGCGACCATTAATGGCGGATTTATGTTCACTCACCGCATCGTAGGGGACTAGCTTGGACATCGAAGCGGACATCAAGCAGTAGAAGACGGTGACGAGGACAACAGAGCCGGAGACGCCAATGGGGATGTCTCGTCTGGGGTTGCGGACCTCCTCGGCCATGGTCGACACGGCGTCGTACCCAATATAGCTCACGTACACCATCGCCGCCCCATTGAACACCCCAGAAACCCCGTACGGGAAAAACCCACTATTGTGCTTTTCAGGGTCCTCTGCTTTCACAAAGTTCCTCCAATCGCCCTTCCAGAACCCAATCACTATTATGAAACATATGAACAAGATGTGCATCGCCGTCAGCACCATGTTCAGCACTGAGCTCTCCTTGGTGCTAGTAGAAAACAAAAACATATATAATTCCCAATTGTTAGAGATTGTACAACGCAATAATCAAGCATCCACTTGCCCTCGTGCAGTGGTAATAAAAGAAAAGAGCTCTAAATCTTTGACTGAATAAGAGTATAAATTTATTTTTTGGTAACTACGTTACATTTATTTAGTTTATGGGAGTTATGAAGTTCGGGGTGCTCATAGACTTAATCGAACTAAAATAAAGAGCATTGACTAACTTTATGAGATTTTTTTCTTATATCTTAGATTTTCGTGCTATTTCTATGAGACCCATCTCAATGGTCCAATGATTATTTTCATAAAACCCTAATACAATCAACTGAGTCTACGTAGATTTATTGATATTTTATTTTAATGGTGCAGGCAATCATATCACGGTTAAAAATCAAATTGAAGTAAGAAGGTGGTGAGACAGATTTGGACACTACAATTATAAAAAATAAAAAATAAAAATCCAAGTAGGTACCGAAAATGAAGTGAGAGAAAACAGAGTACCTGAAACAGATGAGGAGGGTGATGGAGAGGATGACAGCGACGGCAATGAAGTCGATCTGGTTGAAGCCGTTAGGGAGAAAAGAAATGGTGACCCTCCATTTCTCAGTAGCTAGAATACCAACAGCGGAGCCTAAATAGGCTGTGAAGCTTCTAGCAACAGCAGCATTAGATAGAACGTACTCCATCACGAGATTGGCGCCGCAAAGAAAAGCCGCAAATTCGCCTGGAATTAAAACGACTCAGTAAATAGCAAGAGCACAACATATATATTATTAATAATGGACGGATGGAATGGGAATGATGGATTGAATTATGAACGCGCAATTCGAGGAAGTGGAATTGAAATTTGAATTTAAGGAAATGGGTGGGGGGAAGGCACCGAATGTGACGCGGAGGTAGCTGAAGGCGCCGCCGGCGACGGGGATGTCGACGGCGAACTCGGTGTAGGAGAAGGCGGAGAGGAGGGCGGAGAGGCCGGCAATGGCGTAGGAGAGGAGGACGGCGGGGCCGGCGAGGAGGCGGGAGGCGCGGCCGGTGGTCACGAACACGCCGGCGCCGACCATGCCGCCGACGCCGAGGCCCACGAGGTCGACCCAGGTGAGTGTGCGGTGCATGTCGGCGCCAGAGCGGGCGCGGACGGGGTGCAGCTCGTCGAATGGAGTGCTCACCGTCACGGCTCGTCGGCCCACGCGCTTCGCGGTTCGAGCCGCGGCTCGGGACAGGCGAGTAAACGACGACTCGCGGCTCTTCTCCATGGGTCGCTCTCGTTTCGCTCTTTCTGTCTGTCTGTCTGTCGAAGTGAGTGAGTGAGTGAGAATTTAAAGGGGAGAGAGGGAGAGGTAACGGACGTTATATATGACGGAGGAGTTAAAGGGGTTATCAGGGGCTTTTTTGTTTGGCGGCTGATTGGGTGTCCTTCATCTTGGCAATTTAGTGTGTTTTTCTTTGGGATTTTTTTTTTTTTTTTTTTGGCAAAATCTATTAAGTGGCCCTCAAACTTTGAAGTTATTTTAATTTGGCCCCTGAACTTTATTTTTAGTAAATTGAACCCTTCTACCTCTATTTTGCATCACATTGGGCCCTCTTAAGAGCCCCAATTTCAGGAAAGGCTGACGGAGAGTCTAAATCAATCCCTCTTCAAATCAAACGAAATCTTACTCTCTCCCTAAGTCGGCTACGAACTCATCTCTCTCTGGTCATAGGCGATAAACCGATACTGTGAATGTGTGGAGACGCATGATTGTTGGAGAGTGCTACGAGATTATCTTTCTACAAGAGCACAACTGGTTGAGAGAGGCTTGGACATTGAAGATCAGTGTATCTATTCGAAAGAACATCAAAGACCCTTCATCATTTAATGTTTGAATATGTGGAGACACAAGATTGTTGGAGGGCTAGAGGGCATTACACATTGTAAGGAAGAAGATACAAAGTTCAAAGATTGTTTGAGATCAGTGTATCTATTCGAAAGAACATCAAAGACCCTTCATCATTTAATGTTTGAATATGTGGAGACACAAGATTGTTGGAGGGCTAGAGGGCATTACACATTGTAAGGAAGAAGATACAAAGTTCAAAGATTGTTTTTTTTTTTTTTTTTTTTTTAGTAGGAAAGATTGGTTCTTTTATATGTGCATGGATGAGGAAAAACTCATTAAAGTTTGCTTCAAACTATCGTCCATATGTGGAGTTTTATTACGAACAACATCTTATGGGAGAGACGTCATGTTGTTATCATTAATATATGGTGGGACAAAATATGGAATGGTTGAGAGCTTGGACCGATACAAAGAAGAAGTACAAAGGAAGCAGGGCAAGGGAACGAAGTCAATGTCCACCAACTAGTGGGTAACTCCTGAACAAGTCCGGTTGAAATGCAATACGGACACAACATCGTTTGATGATTGTTCTTTAATCAGTCTGAGTGATTCGTTGAATTTTAGGAGGGCTAATTGGGAATCTAGCTTACCCTTTCGTTTGATTTAAAGTTGGAAAATTTGAAAGGGTCCAATGTGATGCATAATAAAAACTGAAGGGTTCAATTCATTAAAACTAAAGTTGAGGGTCAAATCTAAAAAAACCTCAAAGGTTTGGAGCCACTTAATAGGTTTTGCCATTTTTTTTTGAAGAATCTGTGGGACTTAATTACCTAGCGATGTTACCAAAAAAAGAAAAAAAAAACTCTAGGAAATAAAGGTTGAGGCTATTTGGATCTCATTACTTCATTATATCCCACATTTTTACAATTTTTTTTGCTATACAATGGTTAAAACTGCGAAAAATGAGAGTACTGAAGAGTGTTGGAGTGAGGGTGAGGGTATTTTTATTTTTGAGGTTGGGAAGATAAACTTTAAAGTGAGGTACAAAAAGTAAAGGGATAGGTTTAACAAAATGTAGAGTCTAAATAGCCATGACCGAAATAAATTATCTTTTGTAATTTAAATTACAGATCTAACACCTAGTTGGATTGAGTAGCAAGAGATTTCGTATTTCTTAAGCAAAGTCTCATAAACATAGCAAACTGATTTAAAAAAGATATTTCATGAAGGGTTTGACAGTAGTCAACATTGTATTTTTTGAGAATTAGTAGTTTTACTTATGACAGAGTTTAACTAAATATTAATTATAGGCCTGAGACTTGAACTTTAATTCTCTAGGTGAAAATGCAATACCCTATCCAAAGTAGCTGCTCTACATTAGTTCACCTTGTATGAATCTTAAAACTCCCGACTATATACTCATATTCATTCATCTATTTATTTTTTTTTTTGAAAAATATCCATCAACAAAATATCACAAATATGGCTATCAAAGACAACCGAATTGAAGAATTAGGTTCATGATTAAAACACTTGAAAACAGTTTGATATACATCCATTTAACATGAAATACGAGAAAGAAAAAAATCTAAGCTAAATTAAAGAGCTAACTAAAAAACAAAATGTCTTATGTTATTTTCTTTACTTAAGTGAAAACCAAACGTTGCCTTTCAGCTAATGACGCTTCCAAGATCTCATTAGAGATGCTTTTGGCTTATGTGAAAATACGAAGACAACATACAACGGCAAGTATCCGACCATTATTTTTTTTTATTTATTTATTTTAATTTTTTTAAGCTTAGAAGCCACATTGATCATTCATAACTCAATAGGTAAGCCAACCTATTACAACATTTCAATAAGATAAAATATAATAGATATTACGTTACATACTTAAGTGTGAAACTAACCTAATTAAAATAGAAAGAACTGCTCTACAAAATGGGAGACCATAGAAGGGACAACTGCCCCAATTTAGCGAAACATACGGCTGAGGAGGCAAACTTAAAACAAACAAAATCGAAAACCTAAAACCAAATTAAACCTTATCAAAAGAGGTGAAAATAGAGAAGTGGACCACTGCAGTATCACCATGGAACCACCACGATCACCACCCACTACTGGAACAACACTGCATTTGAACAATCGTATGTTCATGGGCATGATAGAATCATTGTTCACGCACTGATACAACGAAACATCGATTGAGCACCATTATTAATGGTTGGGCGTCAAACTTTGTTTGTAACCCTTAATTGTTCCCATAAATCGTTGCTAGCATCCCGAAGTTCGCTCGCCGTTGCGTTCTGCAACTGCTTCACTCGAGACCGACAAACACTTCCACCTCAATCCCCTAAAACCTCATCTATTTTTTCCTCATGACCTCAACCTCTTCAACATCATCATAACGCAATTATTGTCTCCTGCCTTTCCTTTGAATAAGAAAAAGAAAGGAGGGGAGAGTGTGATACTAAGACAACAAAAATAAATAAAACCAAAAACATTAAAAAGGAGGCTTTGATGGGAGAAAGATCGCTACTAACTAAGGAGATCGGACGACGATCATAGTTGTAACTGGAGTCACCGACCGAACAAGGGTGCGGATTGAAAGGAGGCTCTATTTTGGAGTTTTTTATAGAGAGCGACGGTGTTTTGTTCTAGTCATCTTAGGTTTGACAATAAACTCAAGTTTTATTTCTTACATTTTTTTAAGAAAATAAACTCATTCTTTTTTAATAAGAAAGAAACCAACTTTTCTTGCCTTTTATGGGACTGGAACCCCTATCGATCCACTTGATCTTGAAACAATACTACATACCCAGCTATTAGACCACCACTTAGTTAGTGCTCATTTTTTTTTTCTATTTTAGGTTAACAAAGTACACAGTATTCCTTCTTACTACCAAAAGATTGAAAAATTTTTTAGGGAGAACGGACTCCAATTTTTCAAAAATCTCCAAAATACCCTTGCTGAATGTAACCCACTTTTTGTTAAAATATACCTCATTACTCAAACATACCCTTGTCTCCCGAGCCTGTGGGTCTGGGCCATACAGGTGGTGACCTTTAAAGAGGTCTCTAATGACTCCCACCGAAACCTCGGCTTCATCTAAATCCCACCGAGGCCTTTGAAGAGAATTTGATCTTGGTGGAAGGAAATTGGGTCTTGGCTCTCCCACTAAGATCGACCGAAACCTTTAAATAAGTCTTGACCCTGTGTGTCCGCAACCCACGACCGACAAGAACGGACAAAAAAAATCTAAAACATAAAAACGGCCAAAATATTATTGAGTTTTGCTCGGGTTCGTTTGATATTCTCGATTCCATCAATATTTTTGTATAAAAAATGCAAGATTTAAGCCCCAAATCAAAAGCTTTAAACCTAACCACAACCAAAACCGACTCAAAACGGCAAAAACTACAAGAAAACCCCAAAAGCGACACAAAAGAGATGAGAATTACACTCACAACGTTGAATCGATGTGGTTTCTCTCAGATTTAGGTGGATTAAGGCCAAAGGTGAATGCGATTTGAGAGAGGGAGAGACGGTGGTGTGATTGGGGTATGAATGGATGAGATGAGTGAGGTATGGTGTGAGCAAAAAACCCTTTTATATGGAGAGCAGTTGGGTCATTTCACATTTTCTTTAAAAAAAAAAAGAAATATGTTTAGCGTAAACTGGAGTCCGTTTAGCCGCTGTCCTTTTTTTGACATTTTTTTTTAGTAGGACGTTTGACATTTTTTATTTCGTTAATTAAATCAAAGAAATCCTCCCTTGCATTACGTACCTACAAGTGCATGCTGTGATTAAAATGCATTTTATTTGTACGGTTGTTTTACAAAAACAAATAGTTGAATAATTCTTTTTTCTCCTTTTCATTAATTTTCGATGTCATCAAAACTTCCACGAAAGAGAAAAAATTTGAATGTCATGTTAACATTATAGAAATTTGTTACATGTCAATTTGTCAACTGAAGAAAACAACATTACTGCATGCAAAGGTAGAGTCAGGATCTCAAGATTCTCAACCTTCTCTAGGCTTGACCAAGGGTAGACATTAGTTTAAGTATCCGTTTAGTTGGAGTTATATGTAAGGTGTAGGGATTGGCTTAGATAAGCCTGGTCTTTGTGAGAGATGAGAGTTTTATGTGCAGCTGTTTGATTCAAGTATAAACCCATAAGGAAAAGTGGGTGAAATGTCTAAAATGCCTATATTTAATGTAGGCGAGTATTGATCGATGTGAAGAAGAATGTAATCTAGGGTTTTGTTCAAATCATGAGGGCATTTTCGATATTTCACCTCAAAAATTGGATGGGCTTATCTAATGACAGGGTCCCCCCTGTCATTAGATAAGCTGGTGTATAAGTGTTTATATAAGCCTGTTGCTTACTTAACACTTCAAGCAAACAATAGTCTTACCTCTAAGCCCAAACTTAGATAATCTAATACCCCAACCAAATAGACCATAAGAGTGAGCTAACTTAAATATTTTTTATAAACTACAAGCATAGGGGACACATACATGGCTCCCGTGTGGCTTCGCCACGGACTGCACGGGGATATATACATATATGGTGGTCTTCTAAATTATTATTTTTTCTGCTAAGACAATGTATATAAATTATACTGTCATTTCTAATTGGCATATGATATGAATGTTACCTAGTAGCGTAGAACAAAAAGAAGAAAGAACACGAAAGGAATGCATCGAGAAGTTAATAGATAATCAACTTCACATTATACCATCTTTTTTTAGCGGATTAATGTGCAACAAAAAGATAAAACACTATTAATGAAAATATATTTGGAATTACTTCCTGACAGAGAACTACCAAAATTGCGTGGTGGATGGAAGCTCACATCATGACACGTTTGATTAATTTACACAAAAACATTTTAACCTTTACAAATTATATCAATTATATCATAACTTTTAAAAATTACCAATTCTATCATAACCTTTTCATTTTAGTATCAATTTTATCATTAACTAATTGTGTACACTTTTTCTTTGATAATCTTCTAATTTTTTCTTTTGATGATCATTCATATTGATCAATTTACACATTAAGATTTTGTAAGTCTCGTGTTTAAATTAATGTACGAGAACTCACAAAAAAAATCATTTATAAATCAATGATACATTAATACCTTAATTAATTTTTTTAATTATTCGTAAAGCACAAGTAGTAAGTTGAATCATGTGTATATACATATGAAAATAAAATATAAAACTTATTAGAAAGTACCCATAATTTTTTAATTTAGCAAAAGAATTATGTACTTAGATTATATGTATATGATTGAGTCGCATATGCACACACACTACTATATGTGGATCATATGCATGAATACATAAAAAAAAGAAAGAATATTAAGCTTTAATGCATATGTAGAAATAAATCTTTAAATGGTATAATAAAAAAAAATGATGTGTGGGCAAAAAAAATGATCTAAATTAGTTGAGAATATAATTGATACTAAATTCTAGCAGTTATGATATAATTGATAAATTTCAAATGTTAAGATATAATTGATATAACTTATAAATATTTGGACATTTTTTATGATCAGGCGTAATTTATATATGAAAATTCGTGTCTCAAAGATTATCAACTATTGATGCATTTGATACTTTTATGATCGTGAACTACTATAAGTGTCGTCGATTGAGATCAAGTTGTCGAAAAGAGAAACATGTAGTTGGTCGAGCGGCTGTGATGTATAAGTAAATTATGATTGTATTGCTACCCCATCAAAAAATATATACTACCAATTGACAATAAACAACATATAAATGTTCCAATTGGTTTCCATAAATTATATACCCCATTTGTTAAGTTTTGAAATTGACCCAAGTCTTGATCAAGTCTTTTAGATGTCCTAATCTCAATTACCAACATATCGTTTCATGACGAGTGCGGGGCCCATGATCTCCATTTTGTCATGGATAAGCACAAATCAAAAGTGGGGTCTACAAGTCCACGTGGGATTTTCAGAGGAGAACCCACTCGTACTGACAGTGCAATGCGAGTGAGGCCCACGAATAAATTACATTACCTGCTAGAGCCCATACTCGTAATAAATGTTGCGGCTGAGGGCAGAGTTGTCAGCTTTTCAGCCAATCAGGAGCGTTTAGGCATTGGATGTGTGGGCCCAGCCCATACACCATAGCTGGGCTTTAGGTTCTCAAGGAGCTATTCCTCTATTGTCGGAGAGTTTTTTTTTTTTTTTTTTTTTTTTTTTTTTAACCCGAGTCTTTGACTCAAGTTGAAATCATACGAATGAAAATACTTCTGAAAGCACCTATTATTATTTATAAAAAAATGATTCGCTTTCAACACATACTCTTAACTCACTCTTATTTTTTAGTTGTTTATAATATTTTATCAATTATAGAGCCCATACAGAGAAAACAAGAAAAAATAAAAGTGTATATGAAAGTGAGTTATTTTATCATTTTCTTTATTATAGTGCAAGATTTGGAGTGAATTTGGAAGAGTCCGATAATTTTAGTATCAAGTGATTTTAGTAAAAAATATGTATTATACATATGCTTTTTTTTTTGAATCATAGAACAAATGCTTTGATTATAAGACAACATTGATTTGTATATCCCGAGATACATATTTTATAAACTTAATATAATTAATCCCTTATAATTTTTTTTTTTTTATCATTTTCAAAATGCTAAAGTGCGTTTAGTCTTTACTTACTTTCTAGGTAAATATTAGTTGGATCCACTTTTGACACCTAATTGCTAATTATAGTCCTTTTCAAAGATTTTGTGACATGAACTTAATAATAATAAGAAGATAATTACCTCAAGGAAATACACAGATACAGTACCTTGTATATATATATATAGGGTATTAGAACTAAATATATACTTATTTCATGAGTACATTATTTACAATCATTGAATTTTAATTCAATACATTAATCGAGACGTCATAAATGCACAAAGCATTTGATGAGCAACACATTTTAAGGGGTTCTCATGGCATGAGATATATTTGGACTCAATTGTAGAAGAACTATATATATATATATATATATATATATATATATATGTATATTGAGTACTTCTATTATGGGAATCAAATATATATCCATGTCATGAGTACACTATTTAAAACCATTAAATTTAAATTAAACACATTAATCGAGGCAACATAAATGCACAACATATTTTGAAGGGTTTTTATGGCATGAGTATATATTTTGCCTCTATTGTAGAATTTACTATTAGTTTTAAATTCTACACCTTAATTGAGGCGACATAAATGCACAAAATATTTAATGCACAACACATTTTGAGGGGTTCCTATGTCATGGATATATATTTGGTCTCTATTGTAGAATTTCCCTATATATATATATATATTCTAACAGTGAGTGTTTTCAACCAGACAACTACGAAAAACTTAGCTAATTCTTTTGATAAAAAGAAAACAACTTACCCTCATTAGAACTCAAACTCCAACTTCTCACACAAGTGAACTCATATTAAAATAGTGAGAAAAATCTTAATTAAATTTTATTTTATTAATAGATATTTTCTTATCACCAATCAAGAGGAGGCTCACCGCTGGTTAATTATTTAGTAGAGGCTATTTGAGTAAGTGGTTGTGAATTCGAGTCTAGTTGGACAAGATAGTTTCTTAATTTCTTATATATTTTTAAAAATAATAAAAAACAATTATGTGGTTTCTTTCGCATAAAAAAACAACTCTCTTATTAGGTCTGTATGTGTATATATTCGAGTCGAGCTAATTGACATTCTATGATGAACAATGGGGGTAAAACTCTTTCATTGATCTTCTGCTTAATTACCTATACAGCACAACCACTAATTAAATTAAATTTAGTGCTAATCACGCTGGATATCCTATTATTATATTTAGACATGTATATATGACCAAGTCAAAAACCTTTAACAAAAACACACAAAAACCTTCCAAATTCCATAAAACCCATCCAATCCTGCTCTTTTGATGGATCTTCATCATCTAAACAACAACACCCCAACACCACCCAATTCATCATCATCTCCCCATCATTTCTCTATTAAAACTTCCATATTTCTCAAGAGAGAAATCTCTCTTGCACTCTCTCTTCTTTTCCTTCTATTCTCTCTTCTCTTGTTGTTGCTCTATGTTCTAGTCCCTCTCAATCCCTTCTTTCTTCTCCCCACCAGTACCATTTCACCACAAACATTGTATCCATCTTCACCAAATTATGTAAAAAGACCTTGTGATTACTCCAATGGGAGATGGGTGCGCGACGAATCTCGGTCGACAAGATTCTATGGCGAGGAATGCCCGTTTCTCGATCAAGGTTTTCGGTGTCGGAGTAATGGGCGGAGGGACAACGGGTATCTCGGGTGGCGGTGGCAGCCGGAAGGCTGTGATCTTCCAAGGTGAGGACTGGGTCTTAGTTGTTTTTGTTGTCTCCGTTCAAAGAATAAAATTTGGAACTCAACAAGGTTGTGCATGCACGACTTGTAGTTTAATTAGCTGTACATAATTGGAAGCCGGCCTTGTTTATTTGGTATATTATATTTTTTTTAGGGTTGGCCCGGATGGGTACTCAAACTCCTACTTCACCAATGGACTCAAATGAAGCCCAAAACATAATATATATTTTTTTTGAGAAAATTGGAGACTAGCTCCAGAAAGTTGTATTAAAACATAATATATATGGCACGTCATTTTTATTTCAGTATATATGTGCATGAAATCACATGTTTTACGTGACTCGAGTCATTTTGACAACATATTATGATGTTTTGCAAGCACAAACTAGCTCAAAATCTAGATGACAAGCTGCACCGATCAATTAGCTAGGTGCATTGGTATTAACCCTAAAATTTTAATTGGACGCTCAATTTTCAAGATTATAAGTTGTGTTTGGTATTAACCCGAAGATTTTTAATGCTAATTTTTTAGATTATGAGCTACTAGCTTCTCAACTTTCAGCTAAATTATAAACTAATTTTTTTTCAAATAGAGCCTAGATAAATGGGGTTACATATGCCTCTTTTCTTACACAAATTGATGCTGTATAACTAATCAAGATAGTATTTGTGTTAAGGGATCCTATCTATACATATATCTTCAAAGAATGTGACATCTAGCTAATTTGATTAGCGCAAGGCCTAGTTGCAGCACCCCCGTTGTGTGCGATTCTAACATTTCTCTTCGTATTTCATGCTATTGATCTTGTCTTTGAATACGCAGATTCAACGCGAGTGATCTTCTCCAAAGGACTGAAAACAAGCGCATTGTGTTCGTCGGTGACTCCATTGGTAGGAATCAGTGGGAGTCTCTAATATGTATGTTGGCACAAGCAGTCTCAAACCATTCAAAGATCTATGAAGAATATGGGAACCCTATAACCAAACACAAAGGCTACCTTTCCATGAGATTTCATGACTACAACGTCACAGTTGAATACTATAGAGTTCCATTTCTTGTTATAGTAGGCCGCCCTCCCAAGAATTCTCCTAGCAATGTTAGAAGTGCCATTCGAGTGGATACACTGCCTTGGTGGTCAAAGCAATGGGAGGGTGCAAATGTGCTTATTTTCAATGCAGGGCACTGGTGGAACCAAGACAAGACCATCAACATGTATGTAGCTTGCCTTGCAATTTCGTGTTTGTATATGAATGCCTCTTTGTTAAGAATAGTCTTACATCGAGTATTCAAGTATAAATAGTATAAATAAACGTTAATCAACTACGCACAAGGTAGTTCTATGATTATGCACCTCGAATAATTTGTTTTGTAACATTCAAGAGGTGTATGACAACATAGAAGTGATACTTGTGTGGTTGGTGTACTTGTGTCTAAACACCTTATAAATTAGGATATGCCTATTGAAAATCGTGAAATACAAGAACATACGACTACAAATTTTCAAAGTTTTTTTCCACCTGACTTTCAATTAGGCACATTACTTAGAAATCATTTGAAACGTCAAAAACATGCAAGGATCTTGATTATTTGCCGTGAAACATAAAAGGACTTCTGACTTTTTTCTTCTTTTTTTTCCTATCAATTTTTATTTTTCATCTTTTAGGCTACCCTTTTTTTTTTTGAAGAATTTGGCTACCCATTTAGTTGGTGGCTTTTTTGCAATTTGGTGTCCTTAGTTTAGCATTTTTGGCCTCTTTAACTGGCTAGGGAGTGTTAGTTGTCAAGTGATTCATATAAAGGTTCACATTACTTTTTTTTTTTCGAGGATAAAGGTTCACATTACTTAGATGCCTCTTGGATGCCAATGAATTATTTTGGTTTCTCTTCATTAGTTAATAACGAAAGAAAAATGTGTTTATGTTATAGGGGCTTCTACTTCCAAGAAGGTGAAGCTCTAAACATGACAATGAATGTCAAGGAAGCATTTTGGAAGTCTCTACAAACATGGAAATCATGGGTTACTCAAAATTTGGATCCTAACAGGACCTACACCTTCTTTAGGAGTTACTCGCCGACTCATTTCGAGTAAGTGAATCAAATTTTTTGACTGATATGAACTAGCCAAATACTTAATTAACATTTCAACTCGCAATGCAGAGGCGGAGCGTGGAATGCAGGCGGAAGATGCAAAAATAATGTCGAGCCGGAATTGAACTCCAGAAATCTAGCAGAGGAGCCATGGAACAACTTAATGATTCATAAGACAGTTGAAGAACTGAAAGAAGTGTATGAAAATGTTCAGCATTTGAACATCACATACCTTACAGAGTTCAGAAAAGATGGCCACCCTTCAATCTACCTTGAACAGGGCTCAGCATTGCCTCATTCGACACAAGATTGCAGCCATTGGTGTCTTCCTGGCGTGCCCGACACATGGAATGAGCTTTTGTATGCAAATCTGTTGTCGAAAAATTATTCAAGAATGAAAACTTAGCATCAAATTCATATTGAATTAATATAGGGATTGTTTTTCATTTTTCATATTTTTCAGGTAATGATATTTTGATGTACCAAAGTCACAGATTAATCATGGCCTAACTCTATAATCAAATAACCAAGGCTGGCACCCCCTAAGCACCAAAATTCCATTGAAGCTGGCACATAACAATTGTAACATATGAAGACGCACAATACTTAGGGTACTCCAGAAGATTTGTGAACATCACAGTAATATATTGCTCTATGTCCTAAAGCATGAGACAGTTAAATACCTCTACAAATTAATCTCCCCAAGTCGACGGTCCCCCCATTCCGACTTCGGTTGTTGATGACAGCAATTCAAGTGCAGATCCACCACTTTTGAGATTCTTGGAAGTCTTCTTTTTCTTTGCAGGAAATGTAACTCTCTCGCTAGACAATTTCATCTCTCGAGCAATTTCCTGGTGAATCTCTTTGTTACCATATTCAGGATCCACAGTACTATTAGCAGTAATAAGTTCCACAAAAGGTGTTTCTCCATCGTCAATTGGGTCGAGCTTTCTTTGTTCGACCTTCTGTTTTTTTCTCTTCAATTCCTTTTCCATTGCAGCATCTTTCTTGCTGTCTTTGATTCTCTTCGATGCCATATTTCCTGCAGGCTTCTCAGCATTATCGAGAGGCCTATTATAGTGCTCAACAGAGCCACTACTCCTTTGGAAAACCTTCTCGCTTGCTTGAACACTTTCTCCCTTTACTTTTTCCTTCATTTCAATATCAGCAGCAGCATCAAGAGATTCACTAGTCCAGTTAAAATGGATGTTTTGTGATGTCTTGCCACTTCTCTCACTTCTCTCCACAGGTCTAGCATTGAATATCTGCAAGCCTGGAACTAGTTTTTTGATCTGCAACATCATATTTTTGGATAAAAATAAAGAAAAATCGAGCAAATTGGAATTAAAGAAAATTTGAGAGGCAAAGAAAACTAAGAATGAGATCGGTACCTTTTTAGCTAATTTATCCTTTTCAGTTACAGGATTCCCATGCAGATTCAAGTTCTTCAGCTTGCCCAAAGAGGCAAGTACCTGATTTCAGCAAGACAGGATATATTTACATGCAAAAAAAGTTCAAGATGCTAGAAAAAAGAGAAAGAAGGAACAAGAATTCCATCAAACGCCTGACCTTCAAATCAGAAAATCTAGTGAACGCGTTGTTCCCCAAGTCTAGGTTTCGAACCTCTACATTATGATTCAACTCAACTGGAAGAGTCTGGTGAGCATGCCAAGAGAGATTGAGATAGAGAATAAAAATGCAAAGAAAAAAGCCAAGCACATGTATGGAAGAAAACCCATGAGATGGGCCTAAAAGAAAGAAAATTCTACTTGACAGCTTCAAGAAAAGTAGACTCATACTGAGATCTCATTGTGAGCAAGCCGAAGCTCCTTCAAATTCACAAGGGCCTTTAGCGAAGATCCAACTTTCTGAACTCGACACTCAGAAAGAGACAGCTGCAAGCAAGAAAAATACCTGCAAGCTCAATATTCAAGAAAAATGGTTCAGGGAACCAATTACAAGCTATCAAGAGAGTTTCACTTACTTTGGTAACTGATTTCAACTTGGTTAATGAGAGCCCTATATCACGAATCGGGTTTCTAGAAAGCACTGCAAAAAAAAAAGTTCCAGAAAGTACCCTTCAAATTCAAGGGCAACCAATATAAGCCTAACATTAATTGCTTCATGCCACGGTAAGAAAGCCTTATCAAACTAGCATCAAACTCTAAACAAAGCAGCTGAAAAAAGTTGCACATTTACAAAGATAGGTGCCATGACGAGCATAATATGCTTATTTTCTAAAAATGTGCATATCAATATGCATATGACAATTCAGAATAAACGAAAAGTTGCAAATTTATAATTCTTCAAACTAACTAGACATTTGAAGATAGTAACAGATTAATTAGCGTCTGCAGTCATACCAAGGGTATTTAGTTCCTTCATCTGATCAAGCCCGCTTATAGAAGATATCACATTGTCTGTAAACAAACAAAATAAACATAGGGAACGAGTGGTGGTAAATATATATATATACCCCTTAATTAGAATTCAACTGACATCAAGTTTTGATGCGTACCATTTAGAATTAATGCTCGTAAGCTTGTAAGAGACCTAACTTCATCCATAGATTTAAGTTTATTCTTTCCTGCATTCAATACCTGATTGAGAAAGTAAAAAATTAAGTGATTTCAAAAGCCTTCTTCAACTAGCTGTAACTTGTTAGTAGTCGTCCTAGTGAAACCAAACAGGTCACTAAAAAGCCGCCCAAAAACAAAGACCCTTTCAAAAAAAAATTTATGTTTCTGTAGAAGTTGTACTTGTAAGAAGGGTAAATATTGAAATGGAGGAATTGGAAAAATGAACGTGGGTAAATATTAAAATTGAAAAAGCTGTGACTATTTTTGTGACATTAAGTACATAATGAGCACTAAATCAAGCGCAATGGAAGTGTTTTATCCATGTAGCCGACCCCAACTAATTTGGGATTAAGGCTTTGTTGATGTTGTTGTAAGTACGTAACGAAAGTAAACAAACCATAGTAATTCAAAGCTCATGATCTTACTTTGGATGCATTTCCATTTATTACCACAAATATCAAAATTTAACTCTTAATGTGCCACAGATTAGTTTCTTCATTCCGTCGAGCTCGTCTATTAACCAAAATGATCATCACAAGAATAAATAACCACAATCCACAAAACCATAATCTACTCTTATAAATTATAATGCTTGCACTGTGAACTCTCTAGCAACACATAGACTATCAGTACTCACTGTGAGCTTAACAAGGCCTTCAATCCCTCTCAAGCTATCCAACTTGTTCTGAACAACTGACAACCACTTCAAATTGACACAAACACTCAAACCCTGAAAGAAAACCAAAACCCTTAAAAAATCACTCAACCAGAGATTCACAAAAAAGGGTGTTTTTTTTTTTTTGTTCTTCTGAGAGTCCATCATACCTCAGTAGAGCACAGATTATTGAACCCAAGATCGAGTTTTTCCAAGTTCTTGAACTCACACAGGCACGAAACCTACACAAATGAAGAGAAGACTCAAATAATCAGAAATCAGAACAATTTTGATGTAATTCGAAGTCAGAAGACGAGATGGGAGTGGATTACATCTGATAGAGCTCTGTGTGGGAGCTTGAGAACAGTAATGGCGGCCGAATCGGTGACCTGGGTCTCCTCCAAGACCCTTTCGGAGCTCAATTTGTTCATTGTGTTGATCTGAAGAGGAACCCTAGAAACCCTAGAATGAGAAGTGCTTGGGTTTTATTACTTGAAAGCCATTGATGGTCGCAGAGGTGCTTGAAAAGCGAAAACCTAGACGATTTTCGATTGCAGATCTCGAGGTTATCTGGGCCTTATTGGGCTCTAAACAACCAGCAGGCCCAGCATTCCCGCTAAGGATCAAATTACAATTTTTTTTTAATTAAATAAGGCATTGGGAAGCCTACGTGGGGGCCATAGTGCCGACGTAGATTAGTAGATGCAGTTGGTGTCGGACACAATATAAAAAATCGAAAAAAAGCATTGGGAAGAAAAAAGGGGGGTAAATAGCATTTTATATCAAAGCATCACTTTTTTTATTTTGTCTACAATGTTACATCCTGACAATTACAGTAATTTAGACACATTTCAAAATAATCTACAATGCTCTATTTATAAAACTTAATTAATAAAATTTGAAGAAATGTAGTGATGTAGGTACACTTAGATAACTTTGGTTAATAAATAAAAATTTAAATAATTTTAAAACAATGACGTGGAAAGGACAACAAATCATGAAAGTATAAAAATCCTGATTTATGAAACTTACCTGAGTAATTTGGTTTGAAAGTTTTTTGTGATGTAATTATTAAGTATTTTCCAAACCATGATGCTGCTTTTCCATTCGAGCCTGAAAGGAGTTTTCCGCAATCATACCCAACTCCAAATAAGTAGTTCCAAACATCGACCAAACTCTTCGATTTTAATTTTTTTAAAAAAAACTCTTCCTTTGCAATCATTTAGTACATGTTATTATTATTATTATTAAGAAAGTGCTAAAGTCTCTCAGGTGAGATGATAAATACATTATTTGTCAAAAAGGCAAGACCTTAGGAGATCATGGTTCAATTCTCATAAAAGTAAAAAAAAAAATACTACAATAACACCCTAAGTACCCGTTTGGTTGGAGTTATGTGTAAGGTGTAAGGATTGGCTTAGATAAACCTGATCTTTGTGAGAGATGGGAGTTTTATGTGCAGCCGTTTGATTCAAGTATAAACCCATAAGGAAAAGTGGATGAAATGTCTAAAATGCCCCTATTTAATGTAGGCGAGTATTGATTGATGTGAAGAAGAATGTAATCTAGGGTTTTGTTCAAATCATGAGGACATTTTCAACATTTCACCTCAAAAATTAGGTGGGCTTATCTAATGACAGGGTCCCCCCTGTCATTAGATAAGCTGGTATATAAGTGTTTATGTAAGCCTGTTGCTTACTTAACACTTCAACCAAACAATGGTCTTACCTCTAAGTCCAGGCTTAGATAACTTAATACCCCAACCAAACAGGTCATAAAGTTATATCCAAAAGTCACACCGAGTGATGTAGCTACATGGCCACATCCTTGAAAGCTATTCGTATACACATTACATACCAACGTGTTATTTACTGAAAACTAGTTGCGCACCCTCACGTTACTTTACCCCTTGTCACTAAAGGCTCCATTATATTATTATTTTAGTAAATAAAATATTTATTTTTTATTTTCTTTACTTAAGAAGTCGAATTCAGAGCCTTCATAAAACCTCACTTTTTGTAAGTGATGCGTTATTTATCTCGTCATCTGACATTAGTTATTAATTAATTAAAAATAAAAAATAACACAATGACAGTAATTTTTAACATTTACTTTAAAGTTTGACGAGCCTACCCTATTCCAATCGGAGAAACCAGAGCAGCACCCGAGCCTGCATAGCTCGTTCTGCTACGCTATTTTACAGTTTTACTCACTTACTAGTCGCTCGGCTCTTCTCTACAGATCCAACCCAAAACCCTAGCTCTCCCTCTCTCTCTCAGAGCTTCGCTTCCTCTCCAATGGCGACGAGGAAGGCTCGGCAAGGCGAGATGCTGGAATCAGTCTACTCCGTCCTCGCCATGGTGTTCGTCCTGGTCGCCTGCGTCGAGCTCTGCGACGCTGCCACTGTCCTCGACGTCTACCGCCTCATCCAGTACGATCTCGCAGGGTCTCCCTTCGGATCGCGCTTCGCCAGCCTCAACCACCACGCCTCCTCTTCGGCCTTCGCTCCTGGCGTCGATCTCTCGCGCAGCGTCGCCATCAGTCCTGTTCGAGAACTGAATCTCACCGTTCTTAGAGGTTGGATTTCGATTCGTTCGTGTTTCGTTTCTTTTCCTTTCGAGAGTTGATTCTCACTGTTCGTTTGGTTTCTGTTGTTTTGGATCAATCGAGCTCTGCGTAGTGTTTGATGGTTTCGGATTTGTGTTTGTTCGTTAATTCTTTGAATTCGAGATCTGAAAATTCTTCGAAAAGCTTGAAAATGAGTTGCCGATCGCTCTTTCTTACTGATATCTACCTCTGTTGCTCATTTGCTTGGAAAGTCATCGCCGAGTTGGCTTAGTATAACCGTAATAGCACTATAGATGTAGTTGTTTACTACTGAGATGGTGTGGTAGTTGGACTGGGAGAAATGGAAGAATGCGAAGCAATTTCGGTCTCATTGTTTATCCTTCCATGTTACGATTCAGATTCATGTATCTCAGTTTGTAGTAGGGGAAGAGTATGGAAGACTGCTTTATCAGATTGTGTTACGAGCTATATTGGCGCGTTTACGGTTTTAGATTAGTTATTTCACCAAGGCAGGTGGAAGTGAACTGGCACGAGTGCAACTAAGCTCACTTGAGATAGGCATTTGTAGCTTAAATGAGCTCCAAACTTTAATCTGCTCTACAGATGCTTTCAGTTGAAGTTAAATTATTGTGTATAGTTACGAACAGCAATAGGGCGCGTGCTATCAAGTTTTATACTATTGCTTATTGGTATTGCTAATGGATATTGTTTTTAATTCGGCATTTAAGTTCAGAATGGAGAATTTTGACTTAGTTACTTGCAGACTCGCCATTATTAACTTTTGAACTTTATTAAAATTCAGTGAATATGTTTGCATTTCCTTTTATTTGCTGAAGTTTTTCTTAATCGATGATGAATTAACAGAATTTATTGAGATGAGGCGTCCGTTAGGAGGCTTACTATTTTTGCTTCCAAAGCATTTTGACCGTAGTGGCAAACAAGATGCAGAAGAAGGTGATGAAGTTGAAGTGGGAAGATGGAGAAACACGTTGGCTGAGCTGGAAGACTTACTTATTCATGCTAGTCTACCTGTAAGTTAATCACTGATAATTACACCTTTCCTTTGTTTTCTTTTTCTCAGATTATTGCAATGTTGCTTACTTTAGGAAGCGTTTGGGCTCCCCATGTATATATATATTTTCTTTTCTAAAGATTTGTCTGATAATGATCCAAATAAGAGCCCAATGTATAAAACCCTTTTCCAGTCCACTGTTTATTAATGAAATCAGTGCGTTCTTTGGTTAATTTAGGTTCTGTCCCTTTATTTTTCTTTTAGCTAACAGTGACGTATGTGTCAACAGTACCCTGTTTATTTTGCGTTCGAGAATGACAAGGTTGCCGAAATATTAGTGGATGTCAGAAAAAATGATGCCAGCAGCCAGCCTGCTACTGCAACTACTGGCGGGTAATCAATTGTATTTTTTTGTATGACCCTTATTTATAGAGATTTTGTATGACCATTTTCGATTACTTGAAATGACTAAGCGCCCTAGCTATTCACATTTTTGCTTTTCTTGCAAGCTATCAAATTCACAAAAAAGCATTATGCTTATTATAAATTTGCATGGAGAAACTAGTGGTTCATGGATATCTTCTTTAAAGTCGCACTTGGAGAATATTTTGTTTCATGCTTAGTTGATATATAAAATGATTTTTCTTATAAAATGTTTGCTTTCTTGTGGTTAAATGTTTTTTATTCATTCATACATACACACACACACACACACACACACACACACACATATATATATATATAATGTTGCCTATGGGTATTTCAACCTATTGCATTGCCCTTATGTATAATTTGTTATTTGCGGTTCGCTCTTTTCGATGTTTCTTAAATCTTAAGGCATTGACTAGGTTAGGGATGCTTGTTGGACTTCTTTTGTTGAATACTTGTTTACGTGATGTAGATTCAAACTTCTGGTCTCCACATCAGAACCAAAGAAACTTGCTTCTACATCCATCACAAACATTCAGGTACGTTTCAGCAAGTCAATATCATTTTAAGTACTAAATTATTGAATTTGATCTAGATTAGACAGAAACTAGAGGAAGCCTAATTATATAAATGTTATATTCCTGTCTATGCTGAATAATTGTTACATCAGTAGTCCCATATTGATATTGGGCAACAGTGCAGTGCATGGGAAACTCTTATACGTGCCTACCACTTCTCCATTTTTAATTGTGTTCATTTGTATTGTCAGGCAACCATCATTTGTTTTCTATTTGCAATAAAATGAAAGTTGTCTTGATTCTTGTTATTATTTACTTAATAACTCAAGTTGCTATTTGACCCTAAAAAAAAAAAACGAGTCAAGCTATTTTCTATGTTTATGCATCTCTAATTCTTTTGGCCCAAAGAAGAGGTTCAGAAGTATGGAATATTTTTTTTTTAGTGCTGCGATCTCCAAGATTATGGAGTCAATTGTTTAGAGTAAATTGAACTTGTTGCAAATTTAGCTTTGATTTTTTTGTTTTAGAAATAACTCATTTGTTGTTTTTCGAGCTATTCAACATTCATACAATTCATATACCCTTAAATTGAATGTTTGACATTGTATTTTATGTGAATAGGTTATTCTAGTGATTGTTTTTGGTTTAGATGTAGATTCCCTTGAAAAGTACATTTCTTATGAAGATTTGTCATTGTTTGCAGGGATGGTTGCCAGGATTTAAAGCAGATGACGATGTTAATCAGCTCCCAACTATTGCTATTGTTGCATCGTATGACACCTTTGGTGCTGCACCGGTAAGGAGATAATGATGCTACCTTTACAGTCAATTGTAGTCCTTTGTTGTATTAGGTTTATATGTTTGGTGTTTTCTTTGTTTTTTACTTTTTGTGTCTTGTTAGGCTTTAGCTGTAGGAAGTGACAGTAATGGAAGTGGGGTTGCAGCTCTTCTGGAACTGGCAAGACTGTTCTCGCGCCTTTATTCCAACTCCAAAACAAGAGGAAGGTTCAACTTACTTTTCGGGCTGACTTCTGGTGGACCTTATAACTATGATGGAACATCAAAGGTGTGTGGGTACATGTCTATAAATTTGTCTAAACTCGAATTGGAATTATTTATTTGATTTGTATTCATGCAAAGCATTTGAAACCATTTGTTATTCTTTGGCAGTGGCTTCGGAGTTTAGACCAGCGTTTACGTGAGAGTATTGACTATGCTGTTTGCTTAAACAGTATTGGTTCTTGGAAAAATGAATTGTGGATTCACGTTTCTAAGCCTCCAGAAAATGCTTATGTTAGGCAAGTTTTTGAGGTAAGTGACTTGGTGGGGTGTTTTAAAATACCGATAGAGCTTTAAAACTATGGCTTGATCAATTGTGTTGTGGCAGGGCTTTTCAGATGTAGCAAAGGAATTGGGTGTTAAAGTTGGACTCAAGCACAAAAAGATAAATATATCAAATCCACGAGTAAGTAGCTTTCGCTTACTCCTTAGCTTAAGCTTATAAACTAAGATCTTTAACTTTGTCATCTCTTGTTCATCTATACGAGTATATAGGGTAAATTTATTTCTATTTGTCTTGATATCACACAGATGATGCACCAAAATCTTCATGGCCTAAATGTTGTATTATTACATACCTTATAGTACTGGCTGCTAGTGCTAGGTACAAGAATGAGGTATTGGTGTTTTCCTTATAATTATTATCAGTATAACATTTGGCATTTGGGTTCAGAGGCAGCATATTTTCTATTTAAGTAGTATGTACTGGGCCATGTTTTTGGCTGCGCGGTTCTTCTCTCTCATGTGAAAATTTTCCAACCACCCACCATTTACTCAAGCATTTCAACGATACCGTTAATTGTTTGTGTGGTGTATGCTCGTACGAGGTAGTTTAATATCAGCATAAGGTGGTCAATCATTTTTGCTTGGTGCTGGTAGTTCTGGTCCTTTGAGTGTCCAGAGTGGACATGACTTTACCTATTAGTGCCATTTTAAGGAGTTGCACCCCTTTAACATTTGAATATAATGCTAGGCACTACCAAAAAAAAGTCATGCTAACGAGGCTGATAATATGGACATTGCTACAAATCTTTTACTAAAAACAGCTTTTATGCAAAATGAACGAGTTGTTCCAATGGGAGATTTAGATTAGTAACACGACTAGCAGGAAGTACATTGATCTAGCTGAAGGCTCAAGAAAACTCGTGGAAGATCCTTTATGCTGTCAATAAAATTTGCTAGAGGAGATATGACATTGTATGTCACAGACTCACAACTGAAGATATTGACTGGCCAATGCCAAAGAGCACATTTGGTGCAGCTAGAGTTTGTAAACCTGGAGTGGAAAGAAATTAGAGAAGGAAAAAAGGAAAGATATACTTCATACATAATAAAAGATTACCCACTATTATTGCTTTTGTATTACAATTTATTACTATATTATCATAGGAAACTGTTTTGTGTGCTGTTGCATCTATTTTATTCTTTTCATACTTTTGGTGAACCTGTACAATACTACAATGAGAGTTGCTGTTATTAATAGTCGTATCTCATCCCTGTTGTAGGTAGCTTGGGAGCATGAGCAGTTTTCGAGGCTAAGAGTAACGGCTGTCACAGTCTCTGAGCTCTCTGTTGCGCCTGAATTATTACAAAATTCTGGAGGTCTCGATGACAGCAGGTAATGCTTTTCAATTGAATCTGCTTGCTTTTCTTGGGCCTTATTTTTCTATTTTCCTGTCATCAAGGCTTGGTTTTGTTTCAGGGAGTTTTTGAGTGAAAGTTCAGTTATCAAAAGCGTGAAGTTGGTTGCCGAGACTCTTGCGGTAAGACTTGTTACTCCATGGACAAGAGACTTTCTATGTAGATCTTGCGTTTAACTTGGTCTTTTTATATGAAAAAATTATTTGACCAGTTGACCTAAAAAATTATTGAATAGAAGACAGTGAAACAGTGACTGTATATATATATATATATATATATATATATATATATATATGAAAACTTCATTAATTGAGTCAAGAGTGTTGTAACTTACATGAAAATATCTCTATCATTATGCTTTAGGATTGCACTGCATTTGAAAAACCAGGCAAAACTTTATTCAACAATGTGACATGGGCTAAGTTATTGTTTTCCACTCCTCAATAAGTTATTGTCTGAAATCTGAATTTAGATTAATAAGGTATTCAATGCATGTAGCCAACCCCAACTAATTTGGGATTGAGGCATTGTTATTGTTTTGCGGTGCCTTAATAGGTAAAAAAAAAAAAAAGAAAAAAAAGAAGAGGAGGGAAACTTGTGGCGTCATAGTTGCTACAATAGGTCCAAAAAAAAAGGGGAAAGTTGTGGCGTCATAGTTGCTGTAAATTCTAGCTTTATGTGCCTCCTCTGCTGGATTGTTTTAATTACTTAATGGTATTAATGCTTCCCTCTTTGTTTCATGCAGAGACACATATATGGTCACCAGGGGAAGAACATTGAGATCTTCGCAGATGGCAGTAGTTTGGCTGTCAATCCTTCTTACATAAGCGCTTGGTTGGACTTCTTGTCTCAAACACCACGAGTAGCACCCTTCTTCGTAAAGAACGATCCATTCATCGCTTCACTAAAAAAGGTTTTGCTACACATCTATTATACTCATGCTATTTAAGTTGTATTCTTGATTGTTTCGATAGGTGCGTCCAATCATATGATTGCACAATGTCTTTACTTTATTCATATGCTTTTATTTTTATTTACCTCATTATCTATTCATTCATTTGCACTAAATCAAGCACAATGGAAGAGTTTGATCCATGTAGCCGACCCCAATTAATTTGGGACTGAGGCTATGTTGTTGTTGCTGTTCAGTTCATTAATCTATATGACCATATTCAATCCTTATCTTCTTGCCAGTCTCCTTTTCTTTTATAATTAGAATTTCTGTAACTTTTGGAGGTTCGAGTCTTCTGGTTCATTGTATATTGAGTATTTTACTAACTAGACATTGACAATGGTACCTGCGAATCTGAATAAGCATTTTACTGCCTCAGATACGTTCTCTCGTCTTGCTTACTAGCAAGCTTTGGCTTACCTTTTTTTTTGATTGAATATTGCAATGAATAATAATTCTAGACCATATCGAAAATACTAACTTCTTCCAGTTTTGTTTCTGTTGGAAGGAATTGGCAGAACACACCGTTGAAGTGAATGTGCATCAAGATGTGCTTGATGGAACGTACACTTTCTACGACTCTACTAAAGCCCAGCTTAACATATACCAGGTATTTATCCATTATATGTTATCTTTTAATTGATATTACCTGGAGTGGAATTTGACATTTCTATTTAAACATGTTGCAGGTGGCGAGTGTGGCATTCGACCTACTCTTACTTCTGGTTGTAGGATCATATCTAATTTTGCTCTTCAGTTTTCTTTTCATTACAACCAGGGTATTATGCTTCAATGCTTATACTGTATTTTTTCCTAAATTCTAATGTAAGCAACAATTGTTGATATTATGCACTGGGTTTATTCATGTGCAGGGTCTCGACGATCTCATTGGACTCTTTCGACGGCCCCCGTCCCGTAAGGTAAAGACAGCTTAGGCAAAGAAGATTTGTCGTTGTACCACAATTAATTTTTCCCGAGTGGTGCTGTTCGTGCCCCAATTATTTTCACGCCGAGCTCTCCATAGAAGCAGAAGCTTTGACAGGTCACAAGGACCATCGGTATCGGGTGTGCCGATAGTTGAACCTGGCCTTTTCCGTAATTTACAGCAATGAAATTATTAGTTGTTTATGCCGATTCTGTGAATGGAAATGGAAATGAAAATGAAAAGAAGCGGGAACTGTACTCTTGAAAATTTTGAATGTCCTCTTGTCTAATTTGACAAATAAACCTTCTTTTTAACGAGTTATCTGGCGCCTTTGAATCCTAAGTACAGAGACGAGCAGTCAATGGCGGGTTCATTCTGAGCAATAGTAAGAGGCATGAATTCTCTATCTCGATAAATAAAAGTGTATCAGTAGGAAATACACCTTTAAATTACATTCTCTAGCGTCTTTTTAAATTTGTGCTTACAACTAACCAGAATCATAGACTCATGAGTCGAGTTGGTCTGTAGGCTGAGGAACTTCGAAGGGTTCAGGAGGCCCTCTTGCTATGGGCATTCTTTCGCTGAAACGTGTCGGCTTCGCAGTGTCCACAAATACAACCCGCCCGTTCAACACCTGAAACAAAGTCCATTCATTCACCTGTCACTTCTTAAATTATAAAGCATTTGGACATTTTTGACATACAAAATGATTAGGTGAATCGCTAGATTTGCTGCATATATTTGCTGGGCAGTTGTTAAGATGTTCTAAATCATGCATCAATATGTATACAATTATTCCAAAGCATATCCCAAGGACTTTGAACAACTGTGTAGCAAAAACATGTTGTCCACCCTAGCATTTTTCCTTTGGACATGTACAGATTCACTGCGAAGTTATTGGAGTCCATTAGATGTATATAACCTTAACACTTAACGCATAATCAAGTCAACAACAACAAGCTTTATTCATCAAACTCTTCCATTGCGCTTAATTTAGTGCAATTGATGGAGTGCTTTCCAAGTTCTTTAAATCCCTCCTAATCAAGGAGACTCTTCTTGTTTGTCGAATAACCAATGAGACTCTAATTAATATAATGAGCACAATGGAAGAGTTTGGCCCCAACTAATTTGGAATTGAGGCTATGCGTTGTCAAATAATCACGGAGACTCTAATTACTAAAACAAAGACATGCATCAAAGATACACAGCCCAAAGTTTTCCATAAGTCTATAAGCCATTTCATTTACTATTATTCTTGGACGAAAAGATAAGAAACCCATTGGGTTGCTTTCACTGAACTCACCTTCCCGTTCATTTCTTCTATAGCTTTCTGGGCTTCGTCTTCAGAAGCAAATGTCACAAAGCCAAAACCTTTTGATCTGTCAGAGACTCTATCCATAACTATTTTAGCTGGCAAATAAACACATCTCAGCTTTGGATGATGCATGATTGAAGAAAGTTTATTTCAATATCACTGGATCAAGAGACAACCTTCAACAACTTGGCCAAATTGCGAGAAGGCTTCTGCTAGGTACTTTTCTGTGGTGTAGAATGAGAGCCCTGCAGTGACAAAGGCACATAAGAAAACGGCTTATATGCATCTTCTGCTGCTAAAGACCTTTAGAAAATGACTTAGGTCTCTTTTGGTTTGGAGGGAAGTTGAAGGAAGCAAGATAACTTTCAGAGAAGTTTCAACTCACCTTGTTTGGTTGGATATTTTCACAAACTTCCCTGTAAGTTTGAGCCCCCATCTTCCCCCACATAGGGGGAGATAATTCACTCGGGGTCGGGGTCGGGGCAGGGTCGGGGGGGTGGGGGTGGGGGTGGGGGTGGAGGTGGGGGTGGGGGTGGGTGAATTATTTTCCTAAGGGGGAATGGACACTTAAACCTTCATTTAATGCTTTCTCTGTCCTACCTTCTCTCTCCCTCAAAAACAGTGTAAAGGATATTTATGTAAATTACATTATTTTACTGTTTTTAAAATGTGGAACTTCCTAGGAAGTTCAAAGTTGAAACAAACGTAAAAAGTTCAACTTCCTTAGTGGTTAACTTCCCAGGAAGTTAGTTAAATGAATCAAACGAGGCCTAATACAATTCGATCTCATGAGACACATGTACAAAACTAGAGCAAATGATTTCGCCCAGGCCAAGTAACAATCATGAAGAAATGATCCGTTCCATGCATGACAAGTGTTAAGAGTCCTGCAAGAGTGGGAGGAGTTGATTGGAAGAGTGTTAGTTGGTACGAGAGTTCTTGTATGCAAGCCTGCAAAAGGAAGCATATAGCGCTCTTCATATCATTGCTAAAGTTGGTGTTTAACTTAGACCACCTCAATTTCAAAAAGTTATCTTCCTTATAGCTGACGCCAACTAATTTGGAATTGAGGCTTTGTTGTAGTAAGTCCATGATTCATCATCGGGCTGCCATTGCATCTCTTACCACAACGCTTTTGATACCACTACAACATGGGGACACAAAAGTTGAACAGAAACTTGATTATAATTTTTGATTGACTAGCAAAGAAGAAAATGGATGTCTAAGAAACTAGAATTTTATGATTTGATTAGAACTTCCGTTACCACACTATCAATTGCACTAAATCGAGCACAATGGAAGAGCTCGATCCATACAGCCGATCCCAACTAATTAGGGATTGAGGCTTTCGTGATGAAGCCTACTGAAAAGTCATGCCATCAATCTTAAGTAAATATCATCTAACCTGTAACTGCGACTATCTTTGTTTTTCAGGAATTTCCATCTGTATGCATATTTTGGTAAAATCACCTGTTCCTTTGGTTATACCGGCAAACATATCCAAGAAGAATTTAGAAACTTAGGGATTATTAAATTTACTTTGCATCTATTTCTACCTGAAAGTCTGAAACTGACCTCTACTTCTAAATGTTTGAGCTCTACAATTAGAAAAATGAGGTTTATGAATTATTTGTGTAGGATAAACCTCTAGTACCTATGAAACTTCTCAGTTAATCATTATTATGCGAGTCGAAATAGAAAATCCACTCGGTTCGTTTTCTTAAAGTTTATCAAGGAAAAAACAAGAATAAAAGCTAAAATTCATTCAGTTCATTTTTGTAATAGTTCAGCAAGTAAAATGAGAAAGCGGATAAAAAAAGGACTTGCCTCTTGTACATAATCAAACAGTTGAATACTAGCCAACTAAGAGTTCCTGTTTCAAACATGAAGGAGCATCCGAAAGCAATAAAACTATAAACGAGCTATCATTATCTTATTTCCATCTAATCAAGCTTTGGCATATATCCAACTTAGTGCTACAGCAACACAATATACAATTAAAAATGAAAGAATGAATTTTCCATGAAGTACACGGTGAGGACTAGGAACAGTCTGCTCTGCTCAAGGACCGATAAACCAATTGTGAATATCAATAGCAGTGATTTGGAAAATTCATTCAGTTCATTTTCTTAGGAGTTCAGCAAGAAAAAGAAGTAGACAACTAAAAGGAATTGCCTTCAGAATTGGGATGGTTCTTGAACTAGCCTAATAAGAGTTATTGTCTCATACACGTAGGTGCATCTGAAAGCGGTAAACTGTAAGTAGATGAACAACTTGTAATAATCTTAGTTCCATTTAATCACACTTCGGCAAATTTTCTAATTTCAATGCTGCAGCAACACAATAAATAATGAAAGAAAGAATTCTTCATGACGTTTACGGCAAGGACTAGGAACAGTCTACTTAAGAGTGGACGAACTGACAATAGGCCAATTGTGAAATCAATAGTAGTAGAGCACCAACATAATATCATAAAAGAATAATAAAAGCATCTCCAATGGTGAATGTGGATTGTGGCCCTATTGGTGTGATTCTCTACGTGGAGAGGATGTCCATCCTATGTGGCTTAAATAGACATTGGATTTTAAAATAGGTCTCCGATGGTAGATGTGGATTGTGGCTCAATTGATGAGGTGCCTTTTTTTTTTTTAATTTGCCTTTTAATTAACATGTGAAAATAAAAATCTAAATATAGTAAAGATTTAAAAAAGATTGATTATCCAACGTGGTTGTCAATTTGAATGTCCAGAATTGACATTCAAAATAGACAATGTCTATCCACGTCAGCTTGACATTCATAATGGACATTCCATTAAAGGGTTTTTTTTTTTTTCACTTCAATGTCTATTTAGTCCTAGGCGGCACACATTAACATCCAATCTACATTCCATTGGAGATGCACTAAGAGTACTGAACAGCCTGAAAATAATCTCATCTACCGGAACAATCAGTCCTTCGAAAAAAATAAAGGATTTCGTAATGAATGAATATTCCTTCCTGAAGATGTCAATGCATCTTGAGTCTTTCAATGAATTCGTAATTTTAATCTTTCACACAGAAACTGAAGCTTCTTATAGAAGATCAGATCAACGAAGAATCTCATAATATGTTCATTTCCAACTAAACTACTCTCCGAGTGAAGATCACACGAAACTTCACTCGCTCAAGACTTTCCAAAACCCTAGGATAGCAGAACAACATCAAATCAAAGAAAAGATCAATTCACCAATGTTCTGCCAACGGAACAAGAAATCGAGAACAAACAGAAGCAACAGACATGATCGAGACAACGAAAGACGAATCAAAGCAGACGCAACAGTTTGATTCGTTCAAGTTGGAGACGAAATTCAAGAAAAGCAAGTTCGATAGAGAGAGAGAGAGAGAAGCGAATGTTACCTCCAACGAAGAGCTTCGAAGAGATTCCTCTGTTGAAGACGAGCTGAGAAGGACTTCTAGGGTTCCGGAGAAGCTCTCGAGCGATTCCTCTAAACGCCGCCATGAGAGCTCGAAAGATGGAGAGAGCGGCGAGGCTTGTGTGAATTTGACTCTACTGTACATATATAGAGAGACACAGAGAGGCAGAGCAACTGAAAAGCTAGGGATGACGCTCGGATGCACATCTAGATTTGTTCACACAAACATTGATGCGAGAATCGAAGGACATAAACTACTATGTTATTAAAGTATATGTTGGAAGAATGACGCCCAACCAACAACTGGTTGCTCAAGCTTTTGGAAAACAAAAAAAAAACAACAGGTTGCTCAAGTGGTAAGTCCCATAAACAAAGTTTCGAGTTCGAGTCCCATGAATGAAAAAATTGAATTAAGACGGCTACCTCCAATTGGAGTCTGAAAGTGCCCAAAAACCTACATCATTGTAAGTTGTTTTGATTAACTATAGCTTATCTTACAACTTAAGATGCTAAATGTGTGTAATTTCTTCGTTATAAGCTACTAACTAGCAACTATTGACAAAATTATTAGCTACTTTTGTAAATCACAACCTATATAACAATGATAAGATGTCAAAGCATCTAAAGTGAGATGATAAAGACATCACTTGTCAAAAAGACAACTACGAGAAATCGTGATTCGATTCTCATTGAAGTCAAAAAATAAAAAAATAAAAAATAAATGATAAGATATCACTTATCAAAAAATAGTTTAAAAAAGTTGTGGGTCCAACTCTCTTAAAGTAAAAATAAAAAAATAAAAACAAAAAAAATAATTGCATTACCTCACAGGCAAAACTACTTACTAAGCACTTATCCAAAAAAAGTACATTTCCACAATTAGCATGCTCATTGATCTATTGGCATTTAAATTATGACATGGAACTTAAATTTGAAAGGTTGACATTCATTGTCATCACACACTAATAAACTTTCTCATTATGATCTGTCTGTATAAATTGTACAAACTTTCATAGATTTACAGCACTTTGAAGGGATTGAAGAGCCCCGTCTACACATACAAAACCTCTAAGAAACTAGTTCACAAGAGCCCTGGAGCAAAGTACCTGTATTGTGGAAGCCTTATCAGTTTCACCATGGCTCGCAATCCGAAATTTACGAATAACAAACTGACCATAATGAACATAACAGTTATATTAAAAGAGAAAACATTCATGCCAAAGACATATGAAGGGGAGATGCTATACAAAACTCAATCTACAGGACCTTTGGATCCATGGAAGATACAACCGAGAAGTTGAGCGGAGCTTGCAGAGTCTGTTCAACTATTGTCGTTCATCAATTCGTGGCACAAGATGTCGATGAACTGGTTGTTCTGTTAAAACCAATAACAAAAAAAAAAAAAAAAATCAGATGTTAAAAAGAGAAGAACCGGAAGATCCTACTCAAAGATCAAATCAGAAATGTTCTAGGCCTCGTAAAATAGACAGGCACTGTCCTAGTTAGATTAATTCATCTCTCTCCACAGGTCTTAAAATCAAACTGAAATAATCATGCCCTCTCACGGGCAATTCGTAGAAACTGAAACACTTGAGCTGGAATGCTTCATGTGCTCAAACTCAAAGACACTAGGCCATTCCGGAAAGATCTAACTTCACTAGTAAATGGCCTGTCTAGCATAGATTTTTTTCAAGAAAAATAAGCATTTATTATAATAGTAATTTAGTGTTACTAGTGACAGTTGAATGCCAAGGAAACTGTCCTATCTTTGAGAACTTGGCATGAGTAAAAAGAGAAGGGAGGAAAAAGTATAAACAAAAATATTCACTCATGTCCAGTGTTGGTTTTAATTATGCAAGACGAAGGATGATAAACTGAATACCAGTGAAGGAAATAAAAGAGAAGTTAAAAGCAAACCTTGACAACCCTCAGAAGAGCCTCGCGGACTTTCTCTCTGGTAATTACTGCATAATTAGGTGAAGAAGTCGGTGCAGGTGTCAGAGAAGGAGATGGACTGGGTGGTGGGAAAGGCTGTAGTAAAGGAGCACCATATGGGCGGTGCAAAGTGACAGGAGGATGGAGAGGGGGAGCGGTTGGCAACGAAGAAGAGGTTGGAGGCATCATTAGTGCGGATGAGGAAGGCGGTGCAAGAAATACTGAGGGCTTAATGAGATTTGTGACGCGGTTATTGCTGATGTTTGTTTCAGGAGTGTCAAGAAGTGGAACTGAAGGATTGGATAAAGTCCGGGGAGGAGCAGATGGTATTTGCATGGCTGGCAATGGGGAGGCCAAGACAGTTGATACCCGAGAAGTCGAAGGGACTGAAGAAGTAGGCTGATAAAGTTGTCCTTGAGTTGTCACATTTGAAGCATTCCCAAAGTTCATGGCCGTCTGCAGAAAAATTACAAAAATGAAAGATTGAGAGGAAAGACAAAAGTAGACTGTGATAGAGGTTTTTGGAAACAGAGCTTTATTTTAATTATTAGACATTTTACAAGCATCAAAGCAGTAACAAATGCAACAGTTAAGCAGAAAGACATCAAGATCTCCAACTTGGCCTCTCGAGGCAGTTGTTCCAGACATTTTCTCCAATTATGTGAGAGTTGCAAGACATACATTTGAAATTAAAATCCTTGGTGACGTAAATTAGAAGAACAATGTCGAACACAGTTGCCATCTGAAAAAATGAACAGCAATTTCTTTAACAAAATTTCAATTCGAGAATAAATGGGTATTGCCAAGTTCTATCCAAGGAACGAAAAATCGATAAAATTAGCCAAATTTTAGGCAAAGTTTATTGAGGTTAAAGGAATCGAAATGAAGTTTACAGGTAGTTTAAAAATTACAAAACTTCTCCGAAGTTCATGTTAAAAGTCGACAACTTTGAATCAAGTTGATATCTATCGCTAAAAACAAGGAGAAATTGCAAACTTTTCGGTCAAAAAATCGAATAAGTGTATAGGGCAGTGAAGGTTTATACTTACCTCACATTAGTGAGAAGAATCAAGTTAGATTAAAATTCTACATTTATCATCTCAGACTTCTACATCTATTCACTTTTGCACAATCTCCACACTGATTACGTGATCCCATGATTTTGCATCAAGATTCACTCTAATACACTTAGTAGTTTTTTTATTGATGTTTAATGTCAAAAAATGGTTATTTTCTTTTGCTTTGAACATAGGCCATATAAAAAAAAATATGTTTCATAATTTTAATCTTACTTGTGTGAATTTGCAATTGATAACATGGTTAGAAATTCAAATTAAGTGTATTTAATATCACTAAAAAGTGATCCACCATACACAAATATGCATGACTAGTGTCAATAAAATTGACTTAAAACCATTAAATTGTGAATTTTTAAGGTATAAATGCATAATTGTGCTTGTTTTGACATCCCTTAAAATAATTGTTAGTTTATTAACCATTTAAATAACAAATTCTTAAACTTCTCTAAGTTAGCAAATTTTTACCAAAATTCTCCTCGTCGAATTAAACTTCTCTGAATTAATTTTAATTATCAAGAGGGCGAAATATAAGGTGAAGTCGATGTTTCGATCCTTGGTTCTATCAATGCACGAGCAAGAAGGAAGAGATAAAGATGTTTCAGAATTCTCAATAAGAGCTTAAAATTTTAAAATGCTATAAAAAAGCCTGAGACCTGCTTAAACAGCCAACCAAGCAAGGTGAAAATGATAGAATGACGCCTTCATAACATTATAAATAGGAAAAAAAATCAGTATATGAAGTACCACATACACTGAAGAAATTGACAAAAGATGTATCTTCAGGTACATCGGTGATGGCAGATGTAGTTGAAGAAGGCGGTTCTAGTGGCCCATCCATGACAGCGATATTTGGCACTGCTTCCAATTCATCATAATCGCTGCAGAAAAGACCATCAGAGTGGATACCTCTAGCTAAGTGGACAAAATTAAATAAAGGATGATCCACTGCATGCTAAACTGTATTACACAGTGGGGCAATAATGTGAAAGCAATAAATGAGTCTGGATTTAAACTTGGTTAATTGAAAAAGAAACGAAACTATTAAGCATTACCTCTTTGTAGAGGATACTTTAGGGTTTGGAGGAACCTTAGAATATGCATTCAATATCCTAAACATAAAAGATGTATCAAGTTATTCTAAGAAAAAGATGCATCAAAATAATAAAGAAAGAACCAAAAAGCTACAATCTTGACCATGAGATAGAAACTAACAAATAAAAGAACATAGAGTCATACGCAGCAGATGGAATAAATAATCTTTTTCATTTAAAATAAGAATAGTAATTATAGAGATATAATGAACACCTCATGAAGAAAAAAAGAAATGAAATATTTTTTTGATCGGAAAAAATGAAATAAAATATAATGCAACATCTTCAACTACACGACCTACTTTTAGACAAATATAGAGAAATAAAATGCATATTCGTGTAAGATGATATTGTGAATAAGATATATCATTAGAAAACTCAAAAGTTTAAAACACACAACATTACATCTGATATATTGATTAAGGTACCGAATATAGCATTTGTAACAAGAAAATAAACGTTGCCTCGCAATTCTATCTTTTTATGCTGAAAATCGGAGCGAGTGTAGCTCAAAAAATGTTGTTTCTCCAAATTTTTGTACTTAAGATTTAATAAAGAAGCAAAATATGCTCCTTGGTTTTTCTCAAAAGAGAGAAAAGGCGCATTGTATATTTTGCAAAACATTAGAACAAGAATCAACATGTTAGATATAAGGTCCATATAATTAGAATTGGCATAATCCATTTGATTTAGGAACCAAAACTTACAAGCCGCTTAATTGTAAGTTGGATTGTTGCAAGGTTTAGTGGGATCCAAGCCAAGGGAAGGCCTAGTTGAGGCTAGGTGGGCAGACATGGTTGCAATTAGGCATTTTAGACTTGAGGGTTTAGGTTGTAATCACTTATTAGTAATATAAGTGGGGTTGAAAATCCTAACTGAAGAGGTTGGGTAGTGGATGCAGATACATGGGATCGAACCACTATTGATCGTTTGTCTCATTTCCATCTCTTTTACCCCCTTCTCATTCGCATTATATTGCTATATTTTGACTATTTATTATTTGCACATTACTATTTGTGTGGAAGGTTTTTAAAATACAATAACATTTGATACACCCAATTCACCCCCTCTTGGGTGACTTCAGTTTCTTCAGAAAATCATTCACTCTAAAATCTTAAAATGCTTCCACAAAATCTAAACTTTTATGCCTTTGCATGGGGTTAGCAAATATGATCAATATGATCAACATTTTATGGTTGGCGAAAGTTCCAATGGAGCTTAAAAATCATAGAGAAGTTGATCTCCCGCAAACTTTATGGTCGGACAAAGTTCGTTCCCATGAGAGTTGTGATATTATTCTTCAGCCTCCTTCATGACTCCATTCGTGAATGGCATCAAACTCATACAGGATCCTCGCTGCATCCTCTCATGGACTTCACATAATTCAATGTCAACTATGACATCGTAACTGGTAAAAACAATTCCTGCATGGTCAAAGCAATCCAACAAAGGGCGCTACTCGGAAAAACTTCAATGAACTCCATTACAAATAACAACATAAGAAAAATGGAAATCTATTGCAAGAGTAGGCATATACCAGTTACCTAAATAAAGAATAAAGAAAAATATAGTGCATGGACACACACCTGGTGAAGAGATTCCCAACTTCTTCACACTCACGAGGATTGTAGAACCAAATACCATTGACTTCTTGTGCCGCATTTCTATACAAAAGGTATGGTACTTGTACTTCATACTCAAAATCTCCAAGGATATTCTCCACCAAATTATCTGGCAAGGTAAATATTTCCAAGATAGTAAAAAAGGACTTAAATTCAAGAATACATAAATGAAAAAGTCCGAATCAAATAGGAAAAAACCATGAAGAAGAATTATAAAAGGGATCAGAAAATTAAGAACATGCATGGGTTCGGCTACCCCCTAATCATTTACCTCATGGTAAAAACTCTACCAACGCCAAATTATTGTGGAGGCTCAATAATTTTGGATACAATTATTAGTCGCAATTAGGCTACGGAGAAGGCCATCTGCCGCGGGTGAGCAGAAATCCGACCCTAATACCATAGACAGAGAATTCGGATTCCAAACTTATTTCATAGACTTGTGACCTAAATCTTCCATGAAAAATCACAAAAGTTCTGCTATTGAAAAAAGTTCCCACACTATACAAATTCCCAAATTTGAATGGATAACGCGTAACAAGAACATAAAACCCACCTGTGTTACGCCTATTCATCACAATGAACTGGAATCTCGGTTGAGTGTTCCTGCATTAACAACACAAACAATTTCACAAACCATCTATCACATATCGCAATCACGAACAAAACAACAATATAGCATCAATCCCAAAACTAGTTGGGTCAGCTTCATGGATCAAACTCTTCCATTTGTTTGATCTATTCATAAAGAGTGACAAAAGTTTTACGTAGGCTGTCAACCTATTGCAACCCTCCCCCATTTTCCAGGAATGAAAAATGGGCTTGCGACCTCCCTCCCCCATTACCCGGGTTTTCAGAGTCCTCCTTTATCCAGATTTGGGACCAAACAGCTATGTAGTGTATATAACGTTCTACATATGTGGAGTTACGATCACAACCAAAAAAACCTCAAAATTCATCGACTCGATCCTCAATTTCACATTTCCATAAATTACAACCACCAAACCAATTCAAAAATCATCTATCGAGTATCACGTCCATGAACAAAACAAAAACATAGCCGAATCTCAATCCCAATTCCCGAAATTAGTCGGGGTCGGCTACATGGATCAAACTCTTCCATTGCACTCGATTTAGTGCAAGTGATGGTGCGTTTTCCAAATCATTTAAATTCCTTCTAATTAGAGCGTCCCAAGTTATCGAACACATACAAAACAACTACAAACACTTCAAAATTCATTGAATAGGTCCTCAATTTCACATAGCCCTAACAATTCAAACAGAAACTCGCACCTCTTGACAACAAAGAGCGATCCCTCGACGTCCTTGCGACTCTGCAGAGCAGATGAGGTGGAAAAACATGTTAGAGATCGAGAAAGGAAGATCTCGAGAGAGAGAGATGAGAGATGAGAGATGAGAGACGAACCCATTCACTGTGGTCGATGTTGAAGGCGTAGAAGGTGACGTGAGCGGCTGTGATGAGGATCTCCTCGACGAAAGGGTCGATCCGCTGAAGGACGGTGAGATTGAGGAGTTTGGTGCTCTCTTGATCCAGATTTGGCATCAATTTCCCGTTGTTTTGCGCCATTGTTTGTTCGCCAAAGAAGAACAAGCCCTAGCTCCAACACACTGAATTGTGAACGCCAAGATAATAGACAGTGTCCCCTAATTAGGATGGGTGAAATTACGAGTCTGCCCTCTTCATTCTGTTGCTTTCCTCGGACAAGTCAAATTACTTTTCTTTTTTTTTTTTTCAGTTTCAATGCAGTGTTGCGCTGACTAATCCGTGGTTAGCACTGTCAGGCTCTATTTTTCTCCATTCACAATATTCTAATTTAAGACATTGCTGAAGAAAACAGTTTAAAGCTATAGAGCCTACTATTTTAACCTAAAAATTTAGCCAATGAACGACACTAATGTATTAGCTATGAAGCCTACCATTTCAACCCAAAAAATTTAGCCGATGAACAATACTAACATATTTGTTATGAAGCCTACTATTTTAACCTAAAAATTTAACCAATGAACGACACTAACTTATTAGCTATAAAGCCTACTATATTAACTTAGAGATTTAGCCCATAAACGACACTAACCTATTTGCATGGCATCCATTTCACCCAACATCTGTCCGTGCGTGTTGTTCTTGGGTTAACTTTTGAACTTTTTATCAATGAAATTGATGTGAAGATCAATTCTTCTTTATGTAACTCCAAATTTGTTGATTCATTAATCTCTTAGGACTAGTCGAGTCTAACTCGGGGGCGGTAGAAAAAAATGTGCCAACACTAGCAATTATCAAAACAGAAACAAAGCTTATACATATACGCGAGGAAAAGCAGGAGCAACATCTTCTTTAGTGAATATTAGATGAAATGGCCAGCAGTTTGTTTTCATGGCAAGCAAGGGAGAATACAACTGAATAATCTTGACAAAATAAGGAGAGAAACAACTTCCCATTACAACCATTACAACTGAATTATGTTAAGGACATCAAAAAAAAAAAAAAAAAAAAAAAAAATTCAATTGCCAAAGGCGGGCGACATCTGAGTTGTTTAAGGGGGCTTTGAAACCATCAAATCGCTCCCTCGGAACCACCATTATCATTAGGATGTGTATTTTAAGCGCATGAAATTCACCATTAGCAATGTACTTTGGAAGATCTGCCCTCTTCTGCCTGTAAATTGCAAGGTTGCCCCTTCAATAATTTGTCTATCAAAAGGCTACGACGAACTAATTGAATCTTTCAACAAGTCCAGACACATACCAAAAGCGATGCTAGCCGAGCGCATTTGTTCTATACAAAACCCTTGTGTGTAAGTAGACAACTCTCATCTGAAAAGAGAAATGTAACAATGAAAAAATTTGAGAAGGAAAAAAGGGAACAAATATTAGATACTTGAATCGACTGGTGGATGACTTGGGAACAAAAAGATTGGGAAAAGAAGTTAAGACATAGTTTCAACATCAGAACTAACAGATCTGAAAAGAGAAATGTAACAATGAAAAATTTTGAGAAGGAAAAAAGGGAACAAATATTAGATACTTGAAACGACTGGTGGATGACTTGGGAACAAAAAGATTGGGAAAAGAAGTTAATACATAGTTTCAACATCAGAACTAACAGTCAGTAATGATCAACATGCTTGAATTAGCTAACACAACTATATATACATATATCATGCAAGTGCCATGAGTGTATAGAGGCATGTGATCCGGTGGCAGTTGAAACCGCACAGTCCGTTGTGATCCCCTTGACAGTCCATGGACCGCCGCCTCAAGCTTTTCATTCACTGTTCTATGTAGGTTAAGACCCTGCTAGAGGCTATGGACATCAATGGAACATTGAGTTGGATCGCATGATAATTTGATAAAGATATTAATTGAAAGCGATGGTCAGATCATAGGGTGAGCTATAAATTCACAGCCAAAGTTATCTTCTATACCAAGCATGTTGATTTCTGATTGAATCTTTATGCTAAACTCTCTCAATAATCTAAGTGTAGAGTTTGTAAGACGATCAGCAAAAGTTGCTGCTCATACTATTGCTAGAACCGGAGTTTGTGTCAGATCAACAATGTTGGGGAGATGCCCCTCCTAGCCTTGTAACTGATGTTTTAGAAGCTGAGTACAGCCAAATAAAGCAACACACACACACACACACACATATATATATGTACTACACCATGGGAACTAAATATATACCCATGCCATGGATACATTAATTACAACCATTAGATTCTAATCCAACACATTAATTGAGGTGTCATAAATGCACAAATCATTTAAGGCACATCACATTTTGAGGAGTTCCCATGGCATGTGTATATATTTGGGCTCCATCGTAGAATTTCCCATATATATATATATATATATATAAATGGGTGCACTAGCAATAGCATGAAGGGGGTTCATCTATCGCCATAGCAAACCAAGCTAGAATACAGAGAACTCAAAAGTCGGAGGAAATAAATTGGTGGACACAAGTCTACGGTGAAGTCATATAAAATCAAGTCTTTAGCTTACCAACCTGAACTTATTCTGAGACTTCGCTGTCAAGAACTGGAATACAGCGAAAGCGGGCCAAGTATCGCAGATATGATGTCTCATTTTTATTTTTAGATTCTGATCTTTTTTGCCTATGCAAAAATCCTTGGCCCGAAATTGCATCAAATAGCATTCCCCCGTCATTTTTCTTCTTTAGCCGATTATTTGCATCCAAAAGACTGCAAAATAACCCAAAATGCGATCTAGTTAACTTGACATCACAGAGAAAAAGGAAAAATGACAGGAAATTGCAACAATTAAAATATTTAGTTTATGTTCTTTTACCAGTTTCAATATAATCATGGATAACTAGGTGCTTGGAAGGTAAAAGAGTCATTGCAGCATGAAAACAGCAAAGGGAACCAAAGCTTTTGCATCATCTATGGATACGTAGACTTGATACATCATATGTGGTTACAAGATTTGGCTAGTGTGTGAACGTGTGTACATATAAAACAATGTAAAATCAAGACTAAGAACTCATGAGGCTAGTCGCAGACTGCGATGGACATGGTGCAGACCTCAAATTAGTTCCAAGTGCAATGAGAAAAAATCTCACCAAAGATATGAAATTAGTATAGCAGATTTCATCAAGAGAGTAATGGTATCAGGATAAAGATGTGAAATGCTATTGTAACCAATAGGAATGGGAAAAGGTCATATCCAAACAACCCCAAGTAAGAAGTCTGGATTGACATGAGATATTTTAATCTATGTTAGCGAGTAACAACTCCACATGATTTCTTTAAGTTAAGTAGAGGCTCAATGAGGCAATGAAAAGCATTTACCGTTCTCGAATGATCTTGAATGCTTCTTTTGTTGCATATGGTAAACCTGTTTTAGGATCTCGGTACCTAGTTACAGAAATGAAGGCATGTTTAAAATAGTTAAATACAAAACCTTAGATGAAATTCATCACACCCAACCAAAAGATAAAAAGAAACAAAAGATGCTCATGAAATTTGAATCCAGAAACAGTATGTAGCTACTTCTCAGGATAATTTCTTGCCACAAATACATCTCGCACATGGCATGGAATGATGGAACTCTTTTACTAAATATGAAAAAAATAAAGAAAGGGTGTTATTTAGCAGAGGAAAAAAGATAACTGAAATGTGATCAACTCATTCTTCTATGTTCCCATTTTTAAACTTAAAAAAAATATCATAAATGACCAGGAATTGAGGGATCCAGCGAAAAAAAAAAATGACATTGATTACGTTCATAAGAATCTTACTTAGCAGGCAACCCAGTTATTGCACACACAGCCTTCTGAGGATCTGCAGAAGCTTTCCAAATAAACTAAATTAATACACTTATATGAAAAATAGTAAACTATATACAAACATATTTTATGCTTTTGGTTTAGGATATTTACTTGGGAAAAAAAAAGAACATACTTAGCCTTGGCTGTGAATGATATACTTGATTTTCACATTATGATTCCTTGACAGACTTCATATTCTAAGGTTATTTCGACAGGTTTGAACCATTTTTGGTAACATGAAGAACAGGATCATGTTTCATCTCCTCAACAAAAAATCTATTTCAGTACACTCATCACAGTTTCTACTTTATGCCATGATAAGGTTCAACAACAATACCATGACAATTTGTATACCAAGGGGTAATGAGGCATTGGTAATCTAAGGTGTTTTACGGAATATGCGTTGTAACAAATCGTAGATATGAGACATCTCATATAGATGACGAACCACAAGAATAGAGCAACTCTAACTGATAGCAATAACTGCTGAAGAGATCACTTGTCCTCATCTTTGATCATATGCATGTTCTTTCATACAAACATCTAGAAGCTCAATTGAACAGTTCTTCAAAGTTTAAACGCTCAATGATGTCAACTCAGTCTAGCTAATTAAGGTAAATGTTTGCGCTATTGATGTGAGCTTGCTCACAAATTTGCAATTATTTACATCATGTTGTTTCAGAGCTTCCCATCAAAGCACAAGCAAATGTTAGGAGGATAGGATCCTTACAATGGGATGGACCGGATGGGGTCGTGTAAAGCTCTGATTCAAAAGACGAACCGTTGCTGAATTCCAGGAAAGACTGACCTGTAAACATAATAAGTATGAAGAAACCTCAAAACAAACAGCAACGTAATTACTAAAAAAACCCTCCCATAATATGCACATTGCGGGCATGCACTTGGCAAAGGAAAATTACCATTCTTTGACAGATACCGTATCAGGGGACCACTATAAACTTCTTTATGCACAACAGCTCTTTTCTTAACTTCTTCCTCTCTAGCTAAAACACGTTCCAAGTTCCTCAAGTTCATGATTTCTGCATTGTTTTTTTTTTTTTTTTTTTACCAAGTAAGAGTTTCAATCACCAGAAATAATTAAAAAAACTTATGTTTTAAGTTTCTCTATCAAACAAGAATCTTGAGAACAATAAAACTGCATACCTGTTTGTGCTGCCTCTAGGAGCATCTCTTCTTGAGTCATACGCTTCTCTTCGCCCTCCTTTTTCCTTTTTATAGGCTGAAAGGAAAGGAAAAGCCAAGTTTCTTTACGTGAGTTTATAATAGAAACCAGCCCGCAATAATATTTATTTGAAATAAATTTGTAATCATTTAGAATTGGTTTTCAATAGAACTAAGAATAGTGAGAAGTAAGAAACATTTCCAGGGGAATAAAAAACGATGACATAACATGGATCAAAGCAGCTGGGAAAAAACCTTCATGGTTGCTTGTAGAGCCGCACGTATTGCATCCCTTTCTGCTTGTCTTACAATGACCGAAGTCCGTGTAGACTTTCTGACTATTCTTTCACCTTCTAAGTCATCAGGACCACCATGCTGTTCAGGTGTACTAGGTTCCTGCGAATGAGATGGTTTCTCATCTGTTTGATCCTTTTGTAATTTAGAAAGTTCCTTCTTTTTGCTTTTCTTTTTTACTGAAGGCTTTCCTGGAAATATCAATCGTCTTTTCTTCCGTTCCCTGTAGAAGAACCCAATATCTTGACAAACCACCACTAGTAAAATAAACCCATATAATAGAAGCACAAATAACTAATCAAACCTGCCATCATCTTCTTCTACTTCTTCATCTTGTTCAGGTTCCTGAACAATTCATACATGATACATACATCAACAAGACATAGTCACCACTTAACATAGATAGGTAAAACAATTAAGTCCATTAATCAGAAAAGACCAATAAACCGAAGTTTTCTAGAGAGAGTGAAGTGAAACATACATCCTCATCAAAGTCACTGTCAAACACATCCTCAACAACAAGACATAGTCACCACTTAACATAGATAGGTAAAACAATTAAGTCCATTAATCAAAAAAGACCAATAAACCGAAGTTTTCCAGAGAGAGTGAAGTGAAACATACATCCTCATCAAAGTCACTGTCAAACACATCCTCAGCAACTTCACCTTCCTCATTGTAGTTCATGTCATTTTCTTCCTGAAAGTAAGTTTCACATGTTAGGAAAGCAACTCAAAAGGCTCCGCCTATGCAGAACATTATATGGGCTACATAGTCATCCCAAGTCCCGATAAAGGAGGACTGTGAAGCGAGGTCCCAAGCCCATTTTCCATTCTTGGAAGAGTTTGATCTATGTAGCAGACCCTAATTAATTTGGGACTAAGGCTAAGTTGTCGTTGTTGGAAAATGGGAGAGGGTTGCGATAGGTTGGGACGTTCTCACCTAGCAACACACTGCATCAGACACTAAATCGAGTGCATGGGAAGAGTTTGATCCACCTAGAAACTAATTTTGGGATTGAGGATATGTTGTTGTTGGAGGAAAACAACTTAAAAAAAAAAATAAAAATAAATAAAAAGACATTATCATATGAAATGAAGTATTAAAAGAATGTTAACCAACAACCAGTTGGTCCAAGTGGTAAGGAACTCACTTCCACTTAAACGAGGTCTCAGTTTTGAATTTCTTGGACGGATGGGGCTCAACAGCGCCCAAGCGTGGATTAGTCGAGTGCAAGTAGGAAACTAAAAGTGAGAGAATGTTAAGAAGATTATCCTTCTTTTTTTCTGAAGAAACGCACGCCATTTCTTTGCACACAACCTATTGTACTCTAATTGGATAGATAAATAGGTCATACTTTGGTATTCCATCATCACATAAACACAATTAATAAAACCCTAATTTAGCATAAAAAACGAAGAGAAAGACGAATTTGCGATCCTGATATCTCCAAGTAGTCAATCGATCAATACCTCTTTAAGAGCGTCTTGGTTCCAGAACTGCTCGTCATCGTCGATCTCCTCGTCCAGCAACTTGTTCATCCTACAAAACAAGCAAATTCATTGTAAACATGAATCCATCGTTTCGAATCGTTGTTGTTGTTGTCGTCGTCGTCGTTGTTGTTGTTGTTATTGTTGTTGTTGTTGTTGTTGTTAGGGTTAATCAAGCTAGAGAGAGACGGAGAGAGTACCGTTTGCCTCTGGTGGCACGCGAAGAGCGTTCGAGGAAGGCATTGTTGTCTTGTTCTTTGGAGGACGCCATTGGAGAGGAGCTGCTCTGCTCTTCGCCCGCTCGGTCGCTTATCTCCTTCGCGAGCTTCTGCTCTCGCGAGTGTACAGATACGAGGGCGCGTTTGCCGAGGCCAATTAAATTTCCGTTTTTTACACCCAAAAAAAAGGATTTTTAAGCTTTTTTTTTTTTTTTCTATACTACTCTAGGCTCGAGCCAACTTGGCCCACTAAGGGATAAAACCCTTTCAATGATAATTTCTGTATTTATGGAGTCTCAAAGTCAGGCATTCTCTTAAGGCACTGGAGTGCTAAACCACTATACCACTCGTTGATAGAATTTTTAAGCATTTTCTTTGTTCATTTTCTATTTTTATTTTCATATTTTTATTTTTATTTTTTTTTGTTAGTCTAAACTACCTATATCCAAACTCTCTACTTTTTTTTTTTTTTTTTGCATAGTATTGTGGCCTCAATCACTTTGGTTTTTCCATGCTCGAGCATTGTTGGCCCCTATAGAATTGCGATCCACAACTCTAAAATGAGATCTTGTTTTAAAAAGAACAAGTCTATTACCATTCCGACCAATCGATTATTTTTTATTTTCCATGCATTTAACGCCAACCGCACCTACTAATCTTTGGTCAAATGTTTTGAACTCGTATTGTTGGTGACCCTCCGAGATCAATTATCTCCATTCATGAGATTCAAACTCTAGCACTTGCTCGAGGAGAGTCAAATTCCTTACAAGTGAGACTAACAAAGGAGCTTTGTTCGTTAGTAAATGTAAGATTTGCAGCTATGGCAAAATACCAAGTCGAAGTAAATGTAAGATTTGCAGCTATGGCAAAATACCAAGTTGAAGCAATTAAACCAAACTAAACAATCCAAATAGATGTTGAAGTATATACATAAATAACAAGACTAGATAAAACAGAGACCTTTGGAATTAATAAGACTTATTGAGCCTAAGATACATTCATGAAAAGTACAAATAGCATCCAATAACATGGTTTGCCTTTATTTAGAATCTAAAGAAAGCCATGTAACTCTATAGTCTTCATTCCATGGCTTTCCCTTTGAGTCTGTCAATGCTTGCAGACGCAGCGCCGTTAGCACTCGTCTCCAACAGATAGCAAATCATCGAGTCTACATCATCTCCGAATATACTGTAAGCCTCAATCGCCTGCAAGTAGCTGAACCCCATTGAGAGCATCATCTGCATACTGCCGCAGAGGACTTTATTGTTGTTAGGTTGAGACCTCTCCTTCCCATCTACCAGTTTCGTCTCACTCTGCGTGTGTTCTATCGCTGCGTTCACGCATTTTTTTTTAGTAAGCAAGTGAAGAGGAGGATTAATGAGGAATAAAATTATGTTACAGTATTAGCTTGCAATGGAACCAGTCACAAATGTCACGCACCCAACATGCGGATTTATTTGGTCTACTATGCATGGACTATGGTTATTTCTCCAAATGAAACTACTGCACACTTAATAGCAACAATGGGGGATAATAGAGAGAATTTTAATTTTCAGAATTTACTTACTAGAACCAGAAGATGATGGCTCAGAACTGGAAGCCGAAGATCCCACAACGCCTAGCTGCTTCTTCAACTTGTCTTCTCCCAGATATTCAGCCCGCGAAACCTCCATCACCATGCGCTCGATTTCCTTCTCCGTCAGCTCAAGATCTGAATAGAAGCGCCCCTCGGCGAGAAGAGCCTGTCATAATGAAATTAAAGATGGAACATGAAGATACCCTTTTTTACAACATTATACGTATCATGTTCACACCAAGTAAATAACCTTTTGTAACTCACATTATCAATTTGTTGGTCTTGTTGAGCTCTTATAGCAGCTTTAACTTGGTCTTTGTCGATGTTTCCCTGCCAAACCGACGCAAAAGATTTATACATGATTCCAAGATTCAAAACATAATGAAACCTAAGAAAGAGGAGCCCTAGCTAAATATGGATAAACAAAAGCAATTAGGAAACATGGAAATACCCCCTGAAGATTGCTAAATCCAAGGCCTGCACCAATAGTCACCCGCCGGGGGTCAATAAGTGCGTTGTAATGGTTTCCACGATGATAACTTAGCCGGATAGGTGGTGTATCCGTGTTATAACTTCCATGAAATATGTTGATAGGTTCTGTGTTGAATAAAGTAATAGTGAGAACCCAGTAGACTTCAATAAGCAACATATTATGATGAATCAATTATTTTCTAGAACAAGGAGTTGATACCTGTGCTGTACGAATAAATATGAATAGGTCGATTATACATTTCAGATAAAGCCTGGATCTCAATATTGTTTCCATATACCTGTCAACGAAAGAACACGTTGACCACCGGAAAAAAAAAGGGAAAAGGAACCATGAATAGGAAGTGGACTTGGATAACTTGGAACCTACATCAGTTGAAAATAGCACAATGCTAAAGTTCCTCAAGAATTATTACCTTATCTCGCCTCTTTCTTCTACAATATGATGAGAAGCCTTCTGTTATAAACTGAGAGAAATGGTCCTGCTCCCTCTCCTGAATGTACAAACAAAGATATTCATAACGTTACTTGTTTCAGTGCATCTAAAACTTCCATGGAACTTCATAACGTTTTACTCAACAGAGCTCTAAAATAGAGACCGCAGTAACAGCTATAGCCTAAGACTCCAAAATTACCTCAAGTAAGCATGAATCAACAACCTAGGGGAAAACAAAGCAATACAACATTTCTGAATTTGAATATTCACATAACAAGGAACATCAATGTCTTTGCGCATGCTTTTTGTTTGATCCCAAGATCAATATTACGAAAACATTAAAAGGGCTACTGGTCTAACATGCAATGACTCTATTAAGTGATATTCTCATACAGTGATCTGAACATGCCAAAAATCAGATATCAAAACATCTAAAATTGATAGGTGCCACATAGCATAAGTCATTGAGACAAGTAGCAACCACCTCACATAAGCTTGAAGGGCCTGCCTAAACCCAAAATCGCTTTCATATCTAGGAAAAAAATCTAGTGCAAAGCTGTCTAATAAGCAAGAATTGAAAATTCGACTTCACCTAAAATATTGGTCACTAAAAATTCACAAATCACAAGGAACTCACGGAAGTCTAATTCGATATACAAAATTTGTATGCTAAAATGTGTTCATCTAAGATTCGAAGTGCGTTAAAGAAATACGTTGTCACAAAAGTACTTTTCTTTTTCTTTGAATACCTCAAATAAAGTTTATTTAGTCCAATTTTAATTGGTTTTGGTCCCCTTTTACACAATATTTCTTTCTTGCTTTTTTAATATAAATTAGAATTCATTCAGCATAATTGACATTGACGTCTGGATTTGTATACACTTAAATATACTTATATTCATTAGGAGCAGCTTCTTCTCTTAATTTGGTATGAAGATTAGCAAGAAAATTTTAATTTGATGTTTAAAACAAAACTAAATAATTAGGTAAAGTTCCGTGAACTTTAACAAGACACGAATAAGGAAAGAACTAAAATCATTAATTAACGCATGCGTTTATTTGGGGAAAAAACCAGCAAACTAAGTAGTTAACAAGCACAACTCATACAAAAAGGCCTTGAGCACAAAAGAGTACCATATAATCAACGCACATCTGCCGAGTCAAATCATATAGTTCGATATCCCCATACAATTGATCTGCAACAGCACGAAACAAACAGTTCCCATCTTCCACCATACGTCTGACTTCTAAACCTTTAACGCGTCTTAGGTCATGCTCGAACTGTCGCTCTCTCTCCTTAGATGGAAAGGAAAAAGCTATTTCAGAAATACTGAGTTATACACATAATTATGCATGTCATTTAATTTCATAGACACAATAATTATTATCTTAAAGGGCCAACAATATAAGAGAACATTACAATAAGCAGACTCATCATCAATAACCTTGTTTATGGTTGGCTATGTCAATATTTCCTTCCAGCTATTGACACTAAAAGCGCAAAATGTTTATTTCAAAAAAAAAGCCAAATGTTTTTCAACATGTACTACTACTAGTAGTACAGCTACTACTAATATAATAAAAAATCCATAAAAAGGAAAGCAAAGATAAAAGCATGTATAGAAACATTCATCTCAATACACTATAAATATTTTCTTATCGATTTTGTCTCATTAAAGAGAACCATCAACTTCACACTTCATCTTTGGCCTTACCAAAATGCTAGAATGATAAAAAAAGGAATTCACATATAGCTTTAATATTAGCTTTTCAAGTTTGTGTTTCACCAAGAAATTCCACCTATCTCCCCTAAGTCATGCACCCAATCGTCTAATGCTTGTTTGCACCAAAAGAGATTAAGACACAATAAAGGTAGCTAAGATGATACATTAAAAACGTATTTCCCTCCTAGTTGGACACAAAACACAAAACTCTGAATGTTTCAGAGGCTTTTAAGTTCATTATTCAAGGATTTCAGACCAATGCATTGTTCAGGTAATTGTGCATTTCTTTCAATATTTTTTACTAGCTTCTTAATGGTTTTCAGGAAGGAATATAAATTAGATCCTCAATAAATCTAGTTATGAAAGATCCTAACATCGGCGTTCTAATTATGACTTTTTGATAACATTATTATTGTTTCTCGATTCTGAGGGTCACACATGCTAGATACGTCTACATTTGATAAGATTGATCAACAGAGGTCGAAGTGGAACTAACTAACAATAACAAAAAAAAAAAGCTTCATTTTCTTCCAAAACATTAACCTTATCTACGAGTAGAGACTCCATTAGAAGATTTGGAAGTATTAACTATTAAATAACCCAAAGTCTAAACTTCCCATTCAATTCAGAGCAGCTACTTGAAAACTTGGTTCCGTAATAAAGAAAGCTCAACTAAATTTAGTAGTCCATTAATAGCAAAAGAGAATAATACCACATCACCATTACAGAATCCAAAACGCGGGGCGTGCTCATCCCCGCTGTTGTAACCTTCATCTTCACAAGCCCTACGAGTAGTCCCCTGTGAATTGGACGTCGAAACAATAGGCCATGCCACTGCCCTTCGAGACGAACCAACCCGCCCATCATATAAACCCCCAGATACACTTCTCCTCGGACCCAAATTTGCCCTTGACGGTTTTGTCAGTAAAACAGGAGGGGGAGGCGGTGGAGGGGGAGGGGGAGGGGGAGGTGGAGGCAGAGGTGGAGGAGAACATGAACTCCCAACACTTATATGCAAACCCGACGACCCCTCATTCGCATTTGAACCAATTCCCTCCAAAACCCTAATGCCCGCCAATTCTTTCACTTCATTCAAACCAACAATGCCATCTACTAGGATCTCATTATTTCCCTCTTCAACTAAAACACACTGATCACTCCCCACATTATCCACCTCTTCCTCTTCCTTAACAGTACTACTAATCTGAGGCTGTATTGCCTGTGGTGCCTGCGGCGACACGGAAGAACTGGGCGCCGCCCAAGTTTGGCTCGACGAAGAGGAACTCCCAGAACCCCCTCTTTGAACAAATACACGGGTCATCTTAAATCTTCCTCGACAAACTAATTTACTCTGCCAATGTTTTTCTCCCCAAATTAAACGCTCAAAACACAGTTAGAGAGGTTTATTACGAGTTCTTGCCTTCGGCACGGTCACGCCTATTCCTTGACTGAACGATTCTTTCCAGTTCAATTTGAAGAACGTTCTGTGCATTCCCCTATACAGTCTCATGAGACCCAGAACTCTAATTGCGAATTTCTCAACAATACGATCAAATCACTCCTGAATTCAACAAAATCAAGTAATCGTTTTGAAGCCTCTACAAACCCTATAAAAATAAAAATAAAAACAAAAATAAATAAAAAATAAAAAAAAGCGATCTTGCAGAGCAAATTAGAGAAGAAATCGGAATCGAACCTGAGAAAGATTGCGCCTTGAGAGGGACCGAGTGATGGATTTGGAGTGGAGAGGAGAGGAGAATTGGATTCAATTGAGTTTGGATTTGAGAGAATTTTGATTGATTGATGGATGGATTCTTAGGGTTTTGAAAAAAGAGGGAGAGACTTGGAGGGTAAGAAGAGTAGGGATTTGTTGTTTTACTTGGTGGAGAAGGGAATGTGAGAAGGAATATATAGTGCGCAGTGGAACAAGTAAACCAACAACGACAAAAGAGGGTACAGTACCTTTTTTTTTTTGAGTTGTTCAAGGAAAATGTTTCGCTAACTTAATTTTGACACTCGCAAATGGACTGGGCGGTCGCGTGAGATGCGTCCTTGACGCGCATCAAACGGAGACCACTTGGTCATGTTAATTTGTGGAGGTCACAAGTGGATTACTCTAGCAAATATCATTTTCTTCTTTTCTTTTTTGTTTTTTGTAACATCAATTATATGTAAATTTAACCATCGAAAGTTGGTTAGAGCAGTTGAATACTAGAGTCTATAAAATAGAATGTTTAGAATCGTTTTTGGAGCGTTTTGTCATTTTGCAAGCTAACTTGACTCGAGCCTTCATTGGTTGAGGGCGAATAAAGTTCCAAGAACTAAGTGGTGGCATCCAATTGTCAAAAACATCGTTTCACTAGAAATAGATAAATCATTGCGACGTTTACGTAGGTTAAACTTCACCCCTTATAAAATAAAAGGGGTTTTGAAGCTAGTTTGAAATGTTTTATGAATCTACTCTATTGTGTTTTAAATGTTCCCGCAGGTTGTCGCATTGCCATGTGTGTAGTTATCGTCTATTTTGTGGTCCTGTTCAATTCAACTTTTGGCATGGATAGCTGAACAATAAGTATGCAAGGAGATACTTAAGACAATTGCAGTGATTATAGTAGTTTTAAATTTGATTACCATATCAATCAATTAAAAAAACATAAAATATAACCAGCACAAAAGCTATTTATTGCGTGTCACGTCAGTAATAATCAAGAGCATAAGCTGAACCAAACGGCAGGTGTGTAATTATCTCACATAGATGCAAGTACGAGGGAGCACTCTACGAACAATCGAAGCTACAAATGGAAAAAGATGTCGAGGGAGTGAAATCTAATTCCAAAAGCTACAAAATGTAATGTCTATTGTAATAGTTTTGCAATTCTTAATAGAGATGTGATAGTGAGAACAGAGTAATACAATGGGTGCCCTGGGTATGAAACTATTTGTACACAACTGGTCAGATCTCAAGCTCCAGTATATGAAAAGTAACTAAGCAAGCAATGATAATTTAACAATGATAAATATACAAACCCCTGTGACCAGTCAGAAGAACAAAACATGATCAAATTACACCCAAAACCAGCCACAGTTTCTCCCCAGCCACCCTCCATGTGTATTTATTTGAGGGGCACAGACCAAAAAGGTGGCGCGCTACACACACTTCTCTCTTTTCCATCCCCATTACACCAATATCTGTAAATGAGATTCATGAGAAGCGATTGCTGCCACTCAATCGATTTGAATCCACCATTGACAACATACTATGGACTGCAGAAGGTTTTTGGCCCAGTGAAAAATCATACGGACACACAAAGTCACTGCAGAAACATATCCTTCAAATCTCTATGACCGACAAAGCCAGCATGCCTCAAAAACGATTCTGATTTCTCATTGACCAAAATTTTTAACCCGATTAGGAAGTCCATTTCCTTCGCAGGTAGCGAGATTCGGCGGTGATGAAGCTAAACTGAATCCATTGGCCTTGACGGTATTCTTGGGGACTGCAACCGTAGGCTCACCTAATTCAGCTGCTTCTTCGGGAACATCCACCTCCTGTTGCTCCTGCTGTTTTTGCATTTCCGTTCGGGTAAGGGATGGCACATCACCTCTACAATATCTATGCCATAAGTTCCTGTATGTTGATTCCAGACCCGAAATGAATTTCGGCCCATTGCAGACTGGAGATTTGATCATGAGTTGTCGGAGACTCATCCTCAGATTTGATAGGGATGTAACATCAGAGGCTAGTTTCACTGCCAACTGAACATATTCCTCCTCGTTCTTCGCAATGAGATTATCCAAGCCTGTATCATATTAGTAACGAGTCATTAATAAAGGTTTCGGCCGATGTGTGTGTGCACAAGAAAACACACGTTACGCTCACACAGAAAAGTTGACCAACTATTTCAAAATGACCAAAAAAGTGAAACACGGTAATCCAATAAAACAAAAAGTAAAACATGATCCTATGTGGCTTTCTTTGCCCTAGCACTTACCATTTCTTGAGGAAATCGATCCTTTAAAGAACTAACATCTCAACTCTGGAGCAAAAAGACGTTGCATCCATATAATTGTATATGCAACATGACCTAGAGAACTTCAAAATAAAAATTCTGGGAGAAGTATAAATGAAATCACCAAAGAAAAGTCTGAGATTTCGTTCTTAAATTCAACACCCTCTTCGTTCTTCTGTCTTAGTTTAAAATCCTCATTCTAGAAGTAAAAAAAAGGATGCAATAAAGCAATGGAGATGCGTATGTGTGTAGGTCAAGAACCCAGACACAGGTGACAGGTTCCTCTTCACTGCAACTCTCTTAAAGTGTAGAAGATGAACATGGTTGCAGTGATGAGAGAGTGCTAAACGAGTGTTTTATTGTTGGTAGAAACAAGGCCTATAAAGGCCAAGGTGCTAAATGAGAGTTTCAAAACAAGCAGCGAGAGGGAGAGTAATGGACTTGGAGAGTTTATAAGGGAAAAATGTATACATATTAAGAATAAATATAATTGGGATGCTTGTCACAAAGTAGGTGAAATAAAAGCTCAGCCTTCTAGGAGATTATTCCTTATTGGAAACTAAATGATAAGAAAACACTTCTACAAACCATCAAAAATGCACTAAGAAAATTACACGTACTGAAAAATGATGTTACAAAAGCATTCCATACCAGAGACAAAAGTTCTAGATGAAGAATCTTACCAATTTTGCTAAGAAGACTCACGCCGACATTATGAGCATGAATAGTACCAGCCATTGTAACACATGGAACGCCCATGTACAAGGATTCACAAGTTGTAGTGGTTCCCGCATATGGAAAAGTATCCAAGCTACAAGGTAAAGATAGTAAAAGAATAATTAAGCAAACACCAAACTAAGGCCAACAAAGAAATATATAAGAAAATCAATATGAAACTAAATAGTAAATAATAACAGCAAATTAAAAGTATGAAAAAAAAAAAAAAAAAAAAAACCTACTGCAAAGCACATTTAAAAACATGGCAATAAAATTATAAATAGCGCCACAGGAGTAAATGTTTAGTGAAATAATCAAGCTGCCAAAATGGAAGAAAAGAGAGATAAATGGTCCAAGGTTCAACAGTTGAATGGCAGACAGATGGCTCATGGTTTTTATTCTTTCTTCAACAAAGGCAAACCCTCAATTTCAAATTAGTTGAGCCGAGAGGGAGGGGGTCAGTTACATGGATCAAGCTCTTCCACTACGCTCAGTTTAATGAAGTAGATAATATACTTTCAAAATCCTTCAAATCATTTTTGATCAACGCGTCCCAAATTATCTTAGGTCTACTTCTAAACTGTCAAATTTCTTGGATTTCAACTATGTCAAGTTTTCTAATTGAGAAATTTGCAAGATGTCTTTAGATGTGTCCAAAACACCGAGACCGCCCTTCCCTATTTTTTGCATTGATCGATGCTACGATTTTCTTTGAATCTCCATATTTCTCATTCTATCTTTATGAGTTTTACGACACGTCCACCTGAGCATCCTCACTTCTACTATACAAACTTTATGTATGTGTTGTTCCTTTACCACACAACCTTCACGTGTATAGAACATAGTTAGCATAATTGTGGTCTCATAAAATTTTCCTTCTAACAGGGACATTGCTATCAAATATCACACCAATTGCACTCCTCCGCTTCTTCCATTCATCTTGTATTATGTATAACTTTATCCTCAATATGACCATCTTTTTACATGATTGAGTGTTCACTTTAGGAACTTCTACTTCTCTAAATTTTACTACATTACAATCTTGATCTGTACTATTCTTGAGCACACAGTGCATGTTCGGTCTTAGTCCTACTCAACTCAAAGTCTTTAGACTCTAGCATATTCCTCTAAAGTTCTAACTTCGTATTCATTGCATTCCTTCGTTTCTAGTAGAATAATATCACTTGCAATAGCATACACAATATATACTCTTGATTCTTGAATATTCCTAGCTAGTTGCCTAGTTCATCCATGACTAAAAGTCTAAAACAAAGAGATTGTGGGCTTAAGACAGATTCTTGAAGCAATCCTAGTGTAATAAAAAACTCTTTTTCACTTCCTTCAAGGTGTTTATTCTTTCTTCAGCACATGATATCCAGTAAACATGAATGCAAAATTCAACGTCAGTTATTCCACTAAAAATAAATTCGAAATGAGTCAACACGCATATTTGTCATCTACCTATCAAATAAATAAAGCATAAAAATGAAATAAAAAAAGCAAGGAAAATGTCAAGGAAAAATACTTCAATGTTTATTGACTATTTAAAACAAAAATAGCTGAAAAATATTTTGACTTCTACCTAATAATATCCATAAGAGAGTATGCTTCTATGTGAAATGTTAATAACAGAAATTTCTATGATTATTGACTATTTAAAACAAAGAAAAAAAAAGCAGAAAAAACATATTGATTTCTACCTAATATCCATAAGAGAGTATGCTTGCATGTGGTCATGATTGAGAAGGATAAGTGGCAGGAGATCAACACGCAACGGCTCAAGTCCCAATTGCTCTAATGTTGAAAGAAACCTTTGCCTTACGCTGTCACAGCAGAAGGGTTTACATTTTACTACTAGCCGAGAATCTGGAACTGCACGCAATATCTTTGCCCAGACTTGTAAGACTTTAGGTGTTATCTGCAAAAGGAAAAGATTAACAAAATAACCAACCAAGACACTAGTTTCAATGTAACTGCATACTTATATATGAGAGATTGCCAAATTAATGTACTGATATATACCTTAGCTAAATTATTAAAGCTACCAAAAGTAATAAAACCATTTGAAAGAGCAGGTGTTGGACAAACAGGCCCAGCTTCAGAAGAAGGTGTATAACAAAGGAAACATTCAGGTAAGCGGACCAACTCCTCCACATGCCTGACAATCAATAAGACATTCACACTTACTCTTTTACATAAATGCTTGTGTTAGTGAACGTAAATACTTGAAAAAGAAAAAGCAACACCATGCACTAAATTCAGCTTACTTCTGCTTTGTAGAAGGGGGATCAGCCAATGAATCTGTGATTCTATAGTCAATAGTGGGGAGACCAGTTGTATTTGGATAACCGATCCAGGTGGCCTGCAATGAAAAGAGAAAGAAAAAGAAAGGCTGAATGGAACTGCGTATAATAAATCCAAGTTTATTTCCCATTAAAGGTTCAAACATCAAGCAAAGTTTATTTCACATTGAAGGATCAAATATCAAGCAGTCTCTTTAATACAATCATTCCTCCGATTTTCTAGAAAATGTGACAAAAGGTTACATATTTCTGAACCTAAATGCTTGATTAAAAAGTTAACGCTTTTTCATAAGAGCGAACAAGCTCAATTAACATATTAAAAATTCAATGACAAGGCAAGATCCAGGCTCCATTGGGTTGACCAGTCACTTCGACTACTCTCCTATTCCTCTGTGATGCCAAAACTGCTACTATGAAACCCAGTGATGAAAGCATCTCATCATACGAAGGCCGGCAGTTTCCTAAGACTCCCATGAACAAAATCAATTCAAACAAAATAGAGCAAGCTGTGTTACTATTCCACTTCCTCATTTTCATGATTCCCTTCAAAATGCCTTTCGTTGATAAACAGGACTTCTGAACAGCACGGACGAAAGTATTTTCTATACATCATTAACGACTTATCAAAAGCAAAGTCAAGATGTCATCAGAATTCTCTAATCTCCATCTTTTGTTGGAGGCGAAGAGGAAGGAAATAATGCGGGAATCATGAACTGCAGCATGCCAGCATTCAGCATCACTTTCACGAAGTTAATTCCAATAACAAGCGTTATTATGAGTAAGGGATACAAAAAATATTGCAACAGAAATTAGTGATCTTTGCTATATGGTTGATCAATTTTGATGTCATTGTCAATTAGATATCCATATTATAACTTTGATATGAAAGAGCAACAAGTTAATAAAATATTATCAAACTGATAAAAAGGTCATTCCAGAAATGGGCAAGGAAATCAAAGAAAATTTAAACTAAATAATATAATAACTCCAGAGTCGAGATTAAACGACATATACCTGGATGGGAGCAGGTCTGCATGCCATCATCCCTAATTTATTGTTGGCTGTGTGACCTGTAAGTTCGACCAAAATGTCCACTTTATCTTCCCGGACAATGCTGGCAACCCTTTTCTCATCAATACCGTATATATCACGCCATAATCCACCCTTCTTTAGGACTTTTTCTTTAAATTTATTAGTCTTAGCATCCCCCTGAAATCGTTGGAAACACTTAATAATAGAGTTTATTCATGAGGAAAACTACAGATTATTTCTTATACCCTACAATATAAAAAGTACAGATGATTCAAGTTCTGTGATCATTGTGACAAAGTTCTAATTACTTTAGCAAGCACTGCTAGCTACTTGGCATCTAACAAATGTTGTAGGAACGTGTAATCATTTATATAATATTGTATTGGCAAGTGTATCCGTATGCATGTCAAAGAAAGAAAGAGAAGGGGAAAGTGAGCACCAGTTTTCATCAGATCTTAATTCCATTCACATTTGTCAGTTCAGGGAGCAATATGTGGTTCAAGAAAACAATTCTGTTAGAGATAATACCTTAACAACTGCTGAATACACAACCACCTTGTAATTTGCATAATCATGGTAAATTAGGGGAGCTTCAATAAAATATGATACGGAATGAGTAAAATAATCCGGAGATACATATCCGACAACCAGTGGTCGTTCTGGATCTTTCAAATTGTCCCAAGATGTGTGCTGTGAATACAGCCGCATAAAACGCCTACCCCAATCCCTGCAAGAATGCATTTCAATTTAAATACAACAACAGTAACATAACCTCAATCCCAAATTAATTGGGGTCGGCTAAATGCATTTCAATTTAAATTTTAATGTCTATTTAAATTTTAATGCATTTCAATTTAAATAGACCTTAAAAATGAAAAACGTTTGATGCCTATCATCAATATGACAGGCAGTAGATCGATTTAAAAAGAAAGCGTACTCCATCCCAGGTAGGAAATAACTTTTTGCCAAAAATAAATATTTGAAATCAATGACCAACGAGGAATAATATAAGCAAACAAGATGTACAAAAAAATTAGCACGAGAATCTAACCAGAATAAAAGGCCTGATGTGACCAAATAATCGTGTTTCAATACTATTGTATTTGGACCAATGGATTCCCTCTTTATATAATTATAATTAAAACAAAGAAAAAATATTTTATTTTTAAAAGTTGATAACTCAGAATTTGCAGCTGAAAATCAACAGAAACTAGGAAAAACATGCAAATGTGGAATTTATCAAGGTCGGAAAAAAACAGAAAGGTCAAATGAATGCCAGGGGTAACTAAAATTACCCTTCTAGTGATACCTGTGAGCCTCAAAAAGTTTATCATCACTCCCCTCGTTGATATAATTCATAGCAAGCAATCGATTCTGCAGAAAAGGGTACACAAGATGGATTAGACAACTTCAATGAAAAAAAAACTAACATAAGTAAACAGGGTAGAGTTGAGTGGAAGAACATTGTGAGACGAAACTTATCTAACAAATCAAGTGCATGCATGAAAATAACAAGACCAACATATCGCAAAGAAATGAATGTCTAAATACAGAGATTCAGTGGTGAAATATATTTGTAAAATTATTGAAACATGCAAAATCAATCATTCTACATAGTCATCTGACGATTAAAAGAGAAGCAACTGTAATCGACACTTCCAAAACTTGATTTAGTTTTATTGTCTTCACTTTATTTTTTCAGTTACTCAAGGTTAGCATTGTTTCATGCATGCTGGCTACCTCATTATGTGTTTGTTCGCATTTTCATCAGTTCTCAAGGTTTACAATGTCTAACAAGTGCTCGTGTCCCATGTCCAGTGTCCTTTTGTGTAGTTCAGAGCATTTGTTGATGTTTGTTTTCTATTTAAAACAAACATAGTAGGGTCTCCATATAAACTCTTTCTTAGTTATCATAAATTCACAAGTCAATATGCCTATCCAGCTAAGATTACAAATCATAGCCACAAATAAAAGCTATATACAAAGAGAGAATAAGAGAGGAATCCTCCTCCCCATGAATGTCCTTAGAAAATGATAAAACCAACAGAATCTTTAAAAAGTAAATAAAATGTAAAACATGTAAATTACCTCTCAAGGCATGTCAGTTCCATTACAAAATGATATTTAATTCAATCAAGTGATGCCAATTAGGTAAAAGAAGCAAATGTTTTATGGTCACACAAACAAGATTCTCCTCATGGATCTATTAAACATACTTTCTATCAATATTTTTACTCAGAGCTACACCAATATAAACTGTAGAGGTTTCCACACCTACATTGATGTTACAAGAATACAACAAAAATGACAAATAACTTGAAACTCACACTTTGTTTGACTAGTCCCACGGGCCCTAGGATCACGAAAGGAGACCACCAATGGCCCGAAGTTTGGTTGTTGTAGGGAATTGAAACCGAGGTATTTAGGCATACAACAACCTCAATGCCAAAATTGAAATCCAAGTTGTATTACCTAAATCCTGAATTCGATTGTATGTAAAACTAAAATGTAACAGGTAATTACAGTCGATTGTTATAGGAGCTACAAGATGATACTGATAGGAAAGAGAGGGTCGCCTCCGATATTTTATTGATGATCAAAAGAATTGGTTTACAATCTCATAGAGAATGATAGCCTAAACCTAGAGAGAGAGATGAGGAATCTCTTCTCAAACCCAAACCCAGAAAATACACACATCAGATCATTGAGTCCTAAACAGTGTCTCTATATATACCCAAAGCCTAATCCTTCTCATGAGTAACCCATGGACCAAACCACAACACACCGAACCGGACCCACACACACACTATTGGACTCTTACTACTTGGGCTAAAAGTGTCCCTTGTTGGGCCCAAAGGTTATGCCATTTGGGTCCCTGTTTCAGTTTGCTTACCAGTGGTTTTGAACTTCCTACGCTGATAAACCTTGTCAACAATGGGACGCTTCTTGGTGCTAACAATACTCCTCCCCCGAAAACCCACCTTGTCCTCAAGGTGGAAGGCTGAAAAAGACTTGTGAATGTGGCAAACAAGCTCCCAGGAAGCTTCGGACACGGGCAGGGAGACCCATTTGAGGAGCACCTCAGGACCAACCTTCTCGCATCAGTAGGCCAGGACAGCCTCTGGCCCGATAGGAATTACCATGGACTCCGGCAGCAGAGGGGGCAGGGAAGTAGAAATTGGAACGGAACCAACAACCCGTTTGAGTTGAGATACATGAAAGATCGGGTGTATAGTCGTTGCTGGGGGAAGGGCCCAACGATAAGCGACGATCCCAATGCGAGCCAAGATTTTGAAGGGCCCAAAAAATTTGGTACTAAGCTTCATGTTGATGCGTCGCGCCACCATAACTTGTCGATAGGGGCGGAGTTTGAGATAAACCGACTCACCCACCTCAAAGTGTACCTCGCCAAGCCATGGTCTACTTGTTGCTTCATCAGATTTTGCGCCAGGAGTACCTGATCGTGCAGTTCGCACAGTGCATTGTCACGGGACAGCAGCATGGTATCCAAGTTAGTTGGCACCGTTGACAAACTCAAATCATAACGATAAAGTGGGGGAGGATCGCGGCCATAGATGACCTTAAAAGGGGAGCATTGCAGTGTAGAGTGAAAAGAGGTATTATACCAGTGCTCCGCCTAATGTAATTTAAGAAGCCCATTCCTTAAGCCGTTGTCCAATGAAACAACAGAGGTATGTTTCCAAGCATTTGTTGACGACTTCCGTCTGACCGTCACTCTGGGGATGGTAGGTGGTGCTGCAATTCAGTTGGGTGTGGTGTCGACGAAATAACTCGCACCAAAAGTGGCTAAGGAACTCCCTGTCGCGGTTTGAAACCATCGTCTGTGGAAAACCATGAAGTTGTATGACTCCTTGCAAGAAAATTTCAGCCATTGTTTTGGCCGAGAAGGGATGTTTCAGAGAGAGAAAAAAATGGCCATATTTACTCATACAGTCAACCACCACCAGAATCGCATTGTACCCCTGCGAAGTTGGCAGCCTTTCGATGAAGTCTAGAGATATGTCCTCCCAAATAGTTGTCGATATGGGTAAATGTTGCAACAGGCCAACAGGAGCCAACGTTTCATACTTGATTCTTTAGCATACATCACAACTCGCTTCGAACTCCTTAACATCCTCTCGTAACCTGACCCAATAGAATTCAGCGGACAACCTTTGAAAGGTTTTCATAAATCCACCGTGTCCCCCAACTAGCCCGGTATGAAACTCATGTAATAACTTCGGTTTGAGACTGGAGGAAGAAGAAAGGACCAAGCGATTATTAAACAGCAAAAGACCATGGAGTAATTTCCACCCCAGTTTCAAATCGGCATCAGCAAGTACGGTCGTCTGAATCGCAGCCAAAAATGGGTCAGCGTTGAGCTCAGCGTCCAATACTGAATCATCCAAAACCAACGGAACCGAGACGGACTGAAGCTCGACCGTGATTGGGTAGCGAGAAAGGGCATCGACGACAACATTCGAAGACCCTGGTTTGTAATGGATATTGAATTGGAACCTCGTCAGTTTAAACAGCCACTTCTGATATTCTGGAGCCACCACCTTCTGCTCAAGTAAGAACTTCAGACTTCTTTGATTAGTGCAGACGACGAAATGACGCCCCAAAAGGTAATGCCTCCACTTCTGAATGGCCAACACAATAGCCATGAGCTCTCGCTCATACGCCGAGTTGGTGCGAGCTCATAAGGATAAGGCTTGGTTGTAAAAGGTAATTGAACGATCCCCCTACGATAGCACGACCCCAATCCCTACACCAAAAGCATCAGTTTCAAGTACAAAAAGAGCAGAAAATCAGGTGACGCAAGTATAGGAACCGATTTCATGGATGTCTTCAATTGAATGAAAGCAAGGGTAGCCTCTGACGACCAAGAGAAAGACTCCTTCAACAGTCGTGTCAAAAATGCATCTATCTTCCCATAATCATGCACGAAACGACGATAATAACCCGTTAGCCCCAAGAAACCCCACAACTCCTTGGGCGACGTCAGTTGTGGCCACAAATCCACGACCCACAACTACTTGGGCGACGTCAGTTGCAAGCACCCCTTCGCTAGAAATGATAAGACCCAGATATTCCAAACGATTCCTAGCAAAACAACACTTTTTTTCATTAACGAAAAATGTGTGTGCGTGATAAATAGAAAGGACCTGGTGTAGGTGCTCGTGATGGTCTACCATGGATTTGCTATACATGAGGATATCATCGAAGAACACCAAGACAAAGCGACAGATTAACCCTTTAAAAACTAAATTCATCAGGGCTTGAAAGGTGGCTGGCGTGTACGATAATCCAAACGGCATGACCAAGAATTCATAATGTCCGTCGTGGGTGCAGAAGGCAGTCTTAGGCACATCCTCAACCTTTACCCGGATCTGATGGTAGCCCGACCGTAAGTCCAACTTCGAGAAGAAGCATGCTCCGTGTAGTTCATCTAACAGCTCATCGATGTTTGGTATGGGAAAACGATCGGGAATGGTCACCTTGTTAAGGGCGTGGTAGTCCATACAAAATCGCCAGCTCCCATCCTTCTTCTTGACCAATAGGATCAGGCTAGAAATGAGCGAATTACTTGGTCGAATAATACCCGCTCCGAGCATTTCATTCACCATTTTTTAAATCTCGAACTTCTGAATGTGCAGATACCGGTAGGGACGGACACGGACTGGTTCGGTGCCCTATTTGAGTACAATTGCGTGATTACAGTTCCAAGAAGGCGGAAGGGACACTGGCTGACCGAACACAGAAAGAAATGAGTCCAGCAACTGTTGAATACATGGCTCGGTAAACTCATACACAGTTGGTGACACTGTCGACTCCTCACTTAAGTACTCCACCAGAAAAATACCAAGAACCAATTCCAATGAGCGTTGGATGGATTTACAGGAAACCAGAGCACGGCAGAGCGTCGGGTCACCCTTGATGGGAAACCAAGACCCGTCACGCCGGATGCACATGGTAAGATTCGGTCAATCGCCCGTCGCCATGCCCAGAGACATAAGCCATTGCATTCCCAAAATGAGATTCGACCCCAACATCAGAATAGAGTAGAAGTCTGTTGTCATCTCCAGACCTTGGAAACTGACCTGAACATCTTTGCACACCCCTAACCCAGGGATTTGAGTCCCCCCACCTACCAAAACACCATAGTCAGCAGTAGTAGATACAAGTAAATGAACAACACGTACGAGAGTAGGAGAGATAAAGTTATGAGAAGCCCCTCTATCGATTAAAATCACCACATCCACCCCTTGCACGCCGCCCTTCACCTTTATGGTACGAGGAATTGGTTTTCCTTCCACGCTGCAGGCAGACAATTCCATTACCGTCAACTCGGGAGGATCCACTAATTCGGTAACTGAAGGAGCGCCCTCATTCGTCTCCTCATCGTCCACCAAAATGCCTACAGTTCTTTCCTCTGACAACGGTGGCCTGTGAACCATTTGGCGTTGCATCGATAACATAAGCCTTGTTTTCGCCACGCTTCGGCCTCGGCCTCCGTTAGTAGATTGAATTTAGGCAGTAAGGCGAGTGTAACTGCAACTTTTAGAGAAGCCAGACTGGATGAGATGGATTGTAACATTGGGCCCACTATCCTTTGGGTTGCTCATTGTGTAGGTAACCTAGTTGGTGGGCCTGAGCTCAGACTTAATCTGTCGGCCTGATACTGGATGGGCCATAACCCTCCCTCCCAACCGTCCCAAACCCTGCTGTCGCTGCGTCTCTGTGCTTCCATTCGATATGCGACACTCATACAACGACGCCCCGTAACGTCCTCGACATTTCCACCATGACTTCAACTCGGACACGATCGCACAGCCCATTCACGAACACTGCGATTGCCTGATCGTCGGTGACGCCCTCCAGCTGCAGCAACAACATCTCGAAGCGTTGTCTATATTTGGCCACGGTGGTTTCCTGCTTCAGTTGGAAGAACTGTTGGAAGAGGCTTAGGGGATCTGCGTCCATGACGCGACGGATGAGCTGGGCCTTCAACGTCAACCAACTCTCGAATGGCTTCGACTTCTCTTCCAACTGTAACCAAATTTGGGCAGATCCGATAAGGCAGATCCGCGCCGCCCTCAGCTTTGAAGCCTCCATCATCTCGTGGAGGGCGAAATAGTGTTCGGCGTTGTTGAACTACACCATCAGATCTTCCCCGGAGCACGTGGGCATCTTGATTTTCCTCACATCTGGCCCATGTCGATAAGAAGAGAAGCCCAGATCTGCGGTTTCCCCCCTTCGTTCTTCGTGCATCAAACCCGAATACGGTGGTTCCGGTCGGACCTGACGAACTTGGCTACTACTCTCCCAATTTGGCTCATACCCAATCCTTTAACAGCCTGATGTGCACACAACGCCTTGATCTGTTGTGCCAGGCCTTGTATCTCCAAATTGATCTCCCCAACCGAACCTTCCAAATCTGAGATGTGTTTGAACTGCTCCTCCAAATTGTCCAGCCGAACGTCGACACGGTTGTCCGCCTTTGGTCTCATAGAGTCGTGCTCTGATACCAATGATAGGAAAGAGGGGGTTGCCTTCGATATTTTATTGATGATCAAAAGAATAGGTTTACAATCTCATAGAGAAGGATAACCGAAACCCAAAGAAAGAGATGAGGAATCTCTTCTTAAACCCAAACCCAGAAAATACACTCATCAGATCCTTGAGTCATAAACAGTGACTATAAATACCCAAAACCTAATCCTTCTCATGAGTCATGAGTAACCCATGGACCGGACCACAACACACTGAACTGGACCCACACACACTACACACTACTGGACTCTTCCTATTTGGGCTAAGAGTGTCCCTTGTTGGGCCCAAAGGTTATGCCATTTAGGTCCCTGTTTCAATTTGCTTACCAGTGGTCTTGAACTTCCTACGCTGATAAACCTTGTCGATAGTGGGACGCTTCTTGGTGCTAACAGATACCTTAGAGGCACTAAACAAAAGGGGCCACTTCTAAAATGTGAAGTGCTTAAGCCCAAGGACCCTTCCAAAAGGCCCACACATAATTATCCATCAAGACCAATGTTTTCAATACGGGGAAGCAGTGTTAGGTGGTTTAGCCCCGCCTAGTTGAGGCGGCGCCCAAGCGAGCAACAAAATATTTACTTAGACCTCCCTAAGAAATAATTTAATTTATTTAGAAACCCCTCAGCAATAAGCGACATACTTTATCACCTACACAATCTCATCACCATATTTTTAACTCCACACATTTTGAAAGAAAAAAAAAATTCAAAATAAATAAATCAATATATAAAAATTGTAATAAAAATATATTTTTAATAATTATTTTTAGGCCCACTGCCTTGCTTATTAAGGGCTAGTCGATGGAAACCTTTAAACGCCTAAGGCGACGTCTTGAAAACACTTATCAAGATGTGCAATATCATTAGAAAAAACCACCGCAAAGAAAATAGCCTACATACATAAAAATGACAAACAAAACTAGTTGTCTGCTTGGATGTGCCTTGCACCTTGTTCCAAACAGAAATCTAAAAGCGTGGATGCATGAAACATATCAATGCTAATACGAGATCATTGCAAACTTGAAGGAGCAAATTTAAGAGAAAAATAGCTATTTTATTTCTCAAAGAATATACCAAGATAGTAATAATACCAAAAAGAATAGCAATACATTAAAATGCACTTATAATTCATCTAACACGCATAGGTTAAAACTGCAAAATATAAATTCAATATGGAAATTTGCAGCATAACTTTCCATCACCAAATTAATAAATTAAACACAAGAACTTTTTTTATAAGAAACACAAGCAGCACCTACTTAAACAATGAAAGCAATGAGCTAACTGCACCATACCTGACCAGCATTGCGAGAATCAGGGTCGATCTGAAGACATTGCTCATATGCTTCAATGGCAAGAGATATATTCCCCGCATCTCTATAAAGAACCCCTATGCATTTAAAGAGTTATAAGTGGTGTGAACAAATAAGAACAACAAAAAAAGTATTAATCCCAGCTGGTGCAGACAAATAAAAAGAGATATATCAATTGCAAGAAAACAGAAAGACTATATCTACATATGAAAAGAGTTATTGAACCCCTACAACCAAAGCGTTATGAAAAGCATACATATCCACCATGGCATCAATAATATAAATATAAAATTACCCTATATGGCTATATAGTATATATATACTAAAAGTGAAAGTACATTCAGATAGGACCTAGCTCTAGAACTACATTGCAGTTCTACTTTTGTGAGATGCAAAGGAGACATCAGTACAAGGATAGATATAAAGATTTAATCCTCAAAGCAATATCCATAGTAGAAAATTCAAAATCCTAAAACCACTACATAATTCTTTTTAATAAATAAAAATAAATAAATAACCTTTGACTGGGAAAAAAAATGTGAAATGACAAAAATGATAATGCTAGTCCCTCTCTTCAACCATTGAAGGAGACATCTAACGCACCCCCTCCAAAGGCACGTACAAATAACACAAATGTAGAAAAGTAATACATCATTCAAGAGGAAACCACAGACATGCGTTGAAAATATCAGGCACAAATACACACAGCACTGCAATGACTCTAAAGATACAAGAAACAGGCTGAAACAAACCCACCAAAAAACCACAAATTGTGCATCATATATTTATCTAGTAAACGGATAATAAAAAAAAAATAATTCCAAAACAAACAATACGTAAGCTATGCCAGGTAGCCAGGAAAGCACACAAGAAACAACATTCAAGGTTGGCAAATAACCACAAAACGTAGAAGGATAAATCATAAAAATAGAATAATTGCTCAAAACAGGAATTTATATCATGAAACATTCAGCAAGTTGCATAATAAACAACAGAAACAAAGCCAAAATCAGAAATTGGCCAGGTCGCCTATATGGATCAAATGCTTCTACTCAGCTTGATTTAATGATGTGCTTTCGAAATCATTTAAATCAATTCTTAATCAATCTATCCTAATTTATCTTATGTCTACTCTTACAGGTCGAATTCTTTCAATTTCTATTTTCTTGAGTTCTCTAATTGTGGCATTTGCATATCGTCTCCACTACAACTGCTCTTTGCCAAACTTTGCATCTACTGAAGCCTACTTTTTTGGATTTACACATTTCTTATGCTATCTTCGTGCATATTATCACGAATCCATCTAATCATCCGCAAATTTGCTACATATGTAATTATGTATGTGTTGTTTCTTTACTACCCAACATTTACTATCATAAAGCTTAGCTATCCAAATTGTGATCTTATAGAATCCTCCTTTTCATTCAACTCGAAATCATCAACTGCATAAGAAAATGATTAAGTGAAACTATTTCAAAATAGCTCAAGGTTTTGTCATCTCACCCATGCTGACATACAAATTAGAAATTAAAGCCATAGAAGGAGAAGTACAAAGATAGGAGACATACCCAAATTATTATATGCCTCAGCATACGAAGGATTTGCAACAATGGCTTTCTCAATCATGCTTGCTGCTGCATCCATCTTACCCTTCAAACAAAGAAGGAATTGTCAGCACGGCAAAGAAGGATTAACAGGTCAAACAAATTGCAAACAGAAAAAAAATAGATTAAAAAGGAAAAAAAAAACCTGGACAGTGTAGACAACACCAAGATTGTTTAGGGACTGCGAAAAGTTTGGCTTGATTGAAAGAGCCAACTGCAGAAGATTGATAATTGTGAACATCATGCAATCAAGATAAATGACTACATCATGGAGAACAGACAAGTAGAGAGGAAAAAGAGGAACAACAACACATGGAAATAAATTTCAAAACAAAAAAAGAAAAAATAAAACTTGCCTGATAGCACTCCACAGCTTTGTCCAAGTTGTCTCTATCTTTGTATATGACTCCTAAATTGTTGCATGCTTCCGCACAATGGGGATTGAAATGCAACGCTAGCTCATAGAATACAATTGCCTTCACGATACAACACTTTTTTGATAAGAGAACCTATGCAAGAAATTATTCAGAAAAATAAAGAAATACATAAAACTCAATTTTATCTTACCATGTCAAACTTCAACATTTCACCATATGCAACGCCAAGATTGTACATAGCATCAGCATAGTGCCAATTATAATACAAAGCCTTTTTGTAGTATGCCACCCCTTGGTTGACATCTCCCTCCAACTTCACCTGAATAGAGAAATCCAATCATTTATGGATCAAATGTGTGAGGATGCAGAGATGTAAAACTCAATTTTGCCAACAATACACATTTTTTGCTTGTTTGTTTAAAGTTTTTTTAACGTTAACTACGATAAAGGACTAAAAAAACAACATCAAACAGAAGAAGCAAAACAAGTTAATCAGTTTTTCAAAACTAAGGCTTTGTTTGGCAAGCACAAACTAGCCTATCAGCTAGCTTATAAACTACTTGCACAAATAGGTTGTGTTTGGTAAGTAGTTTATTTCAAAAATCATCTAGATGATAATCTAGAATTTTAGACGCCGGATAAAATTTAGTTTTCTCTTGATGTCCTTTTAAGTGCCGAAAATCAATTTCGTTTAATAGTGACCGAAAAATTACATGTGCATGATTGTTTTCCATTTTTTACTGTTTTTAGATAATAATCTTATAACATTACGTGCTTATCTTTAAGATAAATACCATGTACTATATGCCTTAAAAAAAATACCATGTACTATAGAAAACGATAAATGTGTAACATATTAACATATGTAACAATATTATTTAATATTGAATCTATATTGAATCTATATATAAATATATGAAAAAATACTAAATTAAATATCTTATCAGAGCAATGATGATGACATTATTAAATGATCATTATTTTGAACATATATTAGTTACGTTTCGTTTTTTTGGTGAGGTATTAGTTATACTTGGTTTCTATATAATATAAAAATTAAGTTATTTTATGTTCTTTGTGTTACATAAATAAGATATATAGTTATTTATATATAATTCATTTATATTTTTATAAAAATTAATTATATGATTACATCCCTTCTAAAAGAAATTATATTATTAATAAACTCCTATGTCGTTTTACGTCATTTTGCATTTCTTAACTCTTCAATCAGCTATTCTTCCAAACAATTTTTAGTTGATCATCTAGATTATCAACTTTCCACTACCAACTACTAGATTATCAGCTACCAACTAGATTATCAGCTAGTGTTGCCAAACAAAGCCTAACTGGGTCCTAGCAAGGATCTAACAATTGTTTTTAAAATCAGGTTGTAGATAAAAAAGCTATTAACTAGTTCGTATAAGGTGGTGCCCAAACAATACCCGGTTATAACTTTTTTGCAACAGCTAAGACAACTTTCTAAATTCCAGGAAATATACCACATAGTAAATGTTGTCAGTTACAAATACTATTACAAATAGACTTATAGTTTGCATGTAAAATATCAAATCAATGGACCTCAAAAGATGAAACTCGTGCAATATGACGTTGAATTTCAAGCTCACACAATAAGTTAATTAGTCAACAAAACCCAATGAAAGAGTTGCAACGTTTATTAAAGCTTTAATCCTCCCCAATAATATCTCATAGAAATCAAAATCATGACTTTTCTCTATCGGCATGAAAGCAGAAATCAGCTTAGCCTAAATAGAATTTCAATTATAATTAAATGTCTCGCTGGTATAACAATCCATGAACGTACGCTCAAGCACTATAGATAGGACATAAAACCACAAAAAAAGGAAAATAAACCTTTGTTCCCAAGTCTGTCAATGCTATTGCCATGTTGTTCTTTGCAATCTCAAAATTTGGAGACACTGCCAAACATCTGACATGCAACAGGACAAGCCAAATGAAACTCAATTTTTCCGAGATGAAAATAAAGAACATGTAAATGAAAATAAAGAACATGTAACAACAGCTATATCAGAGAAGTAAAAAGAAAGTACCTCTCATAGCAAGAAATAGCCGATTCCAAGTCACCTCGATTTTTATAGATTACACCCATATTACAATATGCTTCAGCATACATAGGCCTTTCTAACGCAGCCTTCTCATAGCAACTGAGAGCCATATCATATTGCATCATTTCAGAATAGACAACGCCAAGATTGTAATATGCAGGCTGCACATGAACTCAAACTAATCAGAATTTCATGGTATAATGGTACCAAAAACCTCGTACTAGAAGGAAAAAAGATAAGAGGGATTGTGAAGATACAGCATAGTGAGGATCAATTTTGAGAGCATCACAGTACTTCTGAATTCCTTCTTGAGTGTTCCCTGCAAGCTTTAAACTGGTGCCAAGGTCTGTCAACACAATCGCTAAGCACTCTGCAGCTGGTTTGTACGAAGGATCTGCTCTTAAGGCTTTCTGATATGACTGCAGTGGCACCATGATAACTTTAGCAATCTACTTAGCCAATATAATTTACAGGGAAAAAAGAGTTTCTTGCAAAAGTTTCAGATATAAATTTTTCTTATTTCTCCTTTTTCTTATTATTATGTAAAGTTTCATAACGTCCCCAAGGTATAGCGCACTCTGATAGACATTGTAAAAATATTATGACTAGGAAACTACTTTCAGTTTTATGTAACCAGGGGTTGATGCGATTCCAACAAGCTCGCCTCCGGACGCGAAAACATCTAAAGACGGAATCCCACCCAGAACACAAAAATAAGAAGAAACGCCAAAAGAAATATGTATCTCCAATGGACATAAACCCATGCAATAAAAAAAACACCACATCCATTCTTTAACACACTTCTCAACTTCCATGGTTTTTCCAGTGATACCAAATGAAATTATTAGAAACAACCATCGGAAAGTGGAAACTACCCCCCAATTCCATTTGTTGATTAACAACTATAAAACTCTACTAATATCCATTGGTTCGTTTGCAAAACCAAATGAAGTAAAGTGAGCATACCTCAGCAGCTTCCAACAAATGACCTTCATCCTTATACAAAATACCACAATGTGTGAGCGCACATGCGTTCTGCGGGTCCAATCTAATGGCTTCCGTGAAACTCTCGAAAGCAGGCCGGCTCATGTTCTGCATTTGTAAACAAATTCCTTTCCCAATGAAAGCCTCCACATTCCCACTATCCTTCTCAAGCACATTATCATACAAAACAAGAGCGTCCACAAACTTATTCCGGGACCTAAGGATATTCGCGTAAGACAAAGCATCCTTTCCTTCAAACTTCTTACGCTGCTGCGGGGAAACATACACAGGAGACACAGGAGACGCACTGCTTTCGACGCCTTTCAAGCACCCATTCTCCTCAACACTGCTTCTCTTGCTGCCCCCGCTCCCCGCATCCGTCTCCGGCAATGCCATCCTCAAGCCCTGAATTTCAAGCTCAATTTCCTACCACAAGCATCATCACACAGAGAAGAAACTCACACATAGCTCAACAAGCGAAATAGCGTCGTTGACAGTGTCTCAGTACACCAAAAACGACAACTTAAACCCTAAAAAACAAAGTAAACACGAAAAACACAATAACAAATCCGACCTTAAACAACCCTAGAAACCCTAGAAATTCATATTGGCAGCCCTAAAAAACAAACCACCAATTCAAACAATCAACGAAAACCTCAACCGTACCGACAAGCATTCAAATTAGCGAAAACAAGTACCAAAATCAACAAAACATACCGCCAGAAAAAGCGCGCGCGCGCATTGATCGACGACGAACCCCAATCGCAGAACCAAAAATAGCAAAAATAGCGAAAACCGAAACAACGAAATCAAAACTCGCGCCCAAACGAAGCGATTAACAAAAATTAGGGATTCCAAAACCCAAACTTCTCCGACGATTCATCGCCAATCGCGAAGACCAACACAGTAATCAAACACAGAAAACGAGAAAACCACACAGAGATTGGAGAGATTGATGAAACTCACATTTGAAGGAGCGCGAGCGAGCGAGTTCGGCAGCGATGGCGGTGGCGAGGGTTTGGTTGGGGCAAAGCGAAAAAGGGGGGAGTGAAGAGGAGTGACTGAGTGAGAGAGCGAGTGGTATTTGTGTGTCACTCCGACACGCTCTCTCCCTCTCTCTCTGTGTCTGTGTCTCTGTCTGGTGGTGTGGAGTTGGTGTTGGTGTTGGTGTTGTTCAATGTACACGCATTTCTCGTTCTATGCCCGTTATAAACGTTTTATATGTCGATGTTGTATGCGAAGGAAACGCACCGTCGCACACACACAGAGGAATTTGCGGTTTTGAAATTGGGGTTGGGGTTGTGAGTATTTGCATCGGATGCCACTGGTCTCTACAACTGGTCACTGGTCAGTCCTCCTAAGTACTGGGTCAGGGTTGGTAAATTTTACATGGGCTTCAGTTCTTTTACTGTTGATGATTTTGGGCTAACCTGACAGAATTGAGAATTTGAGATTAATGTTGAATAAATATCATTTTAGAGAATGTCAAAGCATCGTGTGTGATTGAGACGATAGAGACCTAACTTGCCAAAAGGTAAGATTTCGGAGGTCGTGGTTTGACTCTTACTAAAGTCAAAAAAGTAAAGTCTCGAATTTAAGTATTGTAAATAGAAAAAATTGAATCGTCAAAGCTGCCCTATATGAAGGTTGAACGGTGCCCGAACGTAGATTAATTGGTGCAGTTAGCATCATACATCACATGGAAAATAAAAAATAATCATTTAAGAGAATTAGAATTTTAAAAATTACTTATTGTATTTGCCAAAAAAGAGGCCTAGCTATTAGCTAAATACATCATAACATTTCGGGATTCTGACAAAGCTATCTTAATGTTTTGATTTAGCGAAAATTATATCTTTAGTATTGTATATCCAATTTTACCTCTTTTTTTGTTACTTCATCCAATGTTTCCTTTTAAAAGTGATGACTAGGATAACTTTGTTAGATTAAAACAAACCCGTTAAGTGAAAAAAATTAAATTCTCGAAAATTATATAAAAAAAATCAAATCCGACTTGGGTTCTTGAAGAACCCGGCCTCATTCCCGATCTTGACTCGCCCTCGTCGAACTCCTACAAACATGGTTAAATTACTGTGTGTGTGGATTTTCCTCTTTGTAATTCTTGCATGCGTGCAGTGTGTGTGTTTTCTTCTCTTGTGGCCTCGTTGCAAATTTGTTGGGCTAAATCACATCCTTTGTTGGTTTTTGATCTTTGTGCTTTGCAGCACGTTTGGTTGAAAAGTGTTTTAAGATGTCCTCGTTCACTGAGATTGCAGTTGGCATTGATGAAAATGCACTTGTTACTTTGTTGATGGATGTTTTCGCGGTTTATTACTCAACAAGATTGGGGTTACTTCTTGTGGATTGATCATATCTGAAAGGTATTTGTTCACCATTTGCTGCTAAAATAGCAAGATTGAATGCAAAGGCGGAGCGTGCAGAAGCAGTTGCGATTGAACAAAATTTATCTTTGAAGGCTCAAATTGAAAAACTAATTATGGATGGAAGAGAATGCAAGATTAATTCGCGTCGAAAAATGAATTGATGAAGTTAAAAAATTGGCCTCAATTTAGGGTTGTGTTTATATTATTGACACATCTTTGCGAGGGGCATATAGATATTCATTATAGGGACGACGTGTTTTTCCCCTACTACACTGGTAAGAGTTTTTTTCGACTTTGTTTTTAGGGAAACACATTGTTTCTCGTCATTTTTGGCTATAATAAAATAAAGTGTCGTTACTATAAAAAAAAGTAAAAATAATTTGGCCTCAATTGAGAAGAAACCTCATAATAACCTCATTGTAATGGGAGTATGTGTTGTAGTATGATGTATACATATAATAGGATTAATATAGTATTATATAGGAGTTATAAGGTTAGTATGATCATTTTTATATAATTTGTTAGGGTTTAGTCACTATATAAGTTATGTGAAGGCAGGCAATCAATACAATTCTCTTTTGTCTCCTATCTTCTCTTTTTCTCTTCTTCTCTAATCCAAACCTGCAAATCTCTCTTTCACAATCTTCTCTATCTCCTCTCTAATTCTCCTCTCTAAATCAATTCTTTTCCCTATCTTATTCTTCTTTCTCCTCAATATCTTTTATCCGATTTCTCTAATTAAAAATACGATCTGTGTAGTATGTCAATTTTTTTGAGATACATTAGTACATACTTAGTTTCAAACTTCAAAGTCACTATCAGTCTATCAACAGTTGGATTGAACCACGAAGCCTTGAGAGTTAATTTGTTTGCAGATTATACATGCAAGCTTAGAATAATGAAGATCATAGAACCAAAAACGTAAAACTAAAAACAGATTCCTTTTTTTTTTTTGGAAGAATCACAGAGTTAGTGTTCTCCAAAGAACCAAGTCTCATTTGGAAGAACTGAAGCAAATTTGGGTTTTTTTTTTCACCTAAAGGGGGCTTATTTTAATCTATTAAGATAGTTATGCCAAAATTGAAACATTGGGATAGTTTTGTCAAAATCCAGAAACGTTAAGATACATTTATCTATTAGGCCAAAAATAAAATTAAATCTTGTTAATGTTAGTTGAGTTAAGTGATCGAAGAAGCCAAAAGATGCTCATGATGTTGTGGGTTTAGATTTTGATAAAGACTTCTATATTATGTCTTTTTAGTTCGTCTCGAGTTATGGAGTTGAGGTATCCAATTAATTCAAAACACCTACGGATGTCAAGAAAAAATGGTTGAAGCTTGACCTACTTTAATTATCACATTTGGTTGGGACATTTATCTTCCTATTGGCTTCAAAGAAGGTTCAAACACTATTGGCATTGCACGCCCCTAGTTGTAATAAAACTTGTATGAACATTTCTTATGTTTCATTTTTTTTTCCTTAATTCGTCCATGCAGTCGGTGTCATATACCATTTGAAAAAAGAAAAGAAAAAATTATTGAACCAATGGTTTAATATTTGTCAAAGTTATTTTTTTATTTTTATTTTTTACTTCAGTGGGAGCGAGTCGAGCCATGACCTCTTAAAACCTCTTACCTTTTTGGCAAGTGATGTCTCTAGCTACCATCTCACCAAAGATGCTTAATTTGACAAATTAATTTAATCTTAAACACCACATAAATAAATTATAAGAAACAAAAAAACTGCATACAGACATTTTCCATTTACAATAACCACATACAGTTTTTTACTTTCTTTTTTATAAGAAAGAAATTACAACTTGTCTACTGTGAGGATTGAACTCCCAACTTATTAATTACTCAAATAACCTCCAAACCAAACCAATAAGCTATCCACTTGGTTTACAGTTCTAATTAACCTAACTAGTTTTTAGTTTCACTTAAAAAAAAAAACTTTATTTATAAGTAATTATGTAATAAATCTGATCTAGCACTAGAATACCGTAACTCGAGATACGTTCCTACTTATCTCAAGTCAAGACCAATTTGATGGTAGCCTAATTAATTAAGAGCTTAGCAGTGAAGATAACGACGAGACGTATTGATCAACCAAGCTTTGACTAATACCAACATTGCTTGAATGTGAAGATGGCATGTATTGATCCAAATCAACCAAGCTTTGACTGGTATTATTGACATTGCTTGGATAAGTCATTGAAGGGATGTTATTAGTAGTACTGATGCCTTGATTGGTTGTAGTAATGTCATGGATGCTTGATCTCTTCCTCTCTTTCAGTGAGTTCAAACGAAGAAAATACTTTTGAGCATGGCTGGCCACTTGGGTAGGTGTCCTTGACACCACTGCCATCCTTGATATGGTCCTCCAGTCACCTCTCCCGTATTCCTTCAGTCCAATCAAAAAACGCCTGCAAACATACACAGTTGGCTTGAAGCAAATGAAAATTATATTTTCGGCGACTCCCGTGGGCGAATGTGTCTTAACGTGTGACTTGCTTATTGTCATTTTAACATTTTTTTATTTTTTATGTGCATTGCACGGTTTTTAAACAGGTGTATGTTGAACAAGTGGAATTAAGTAGTAAATTAGCAATGCCATATACAACAAATGACCACTTTGTTCGTGATTTGATAAATAGAAAGTAAAGTAGCAACTAGCAATTGTGTAAAGTGGATGAGATGCAATAAACCTTGCCCTTTTCTTAAAAAAAGCCTATCCCTTCAATAAAAGAGCACTTAAATTTTAAATAGTTGCAATGACATTGACACTATAAGGGAAATAATATTTTGACATACTAAAGTCACAAACATGTTTGAAAGCCAATGTTTTCTTTTTTAAATGTGTCACTATGTGAGAACTATAAATTTCGAACAATAAATCTACTTGGACTCATGAGTTCGGACACATAGAGAGGTTTTTAAATTTTTTGTATATATTTAAGGGGTATAATAAGAATTTTACAAGTCATTATGGTTGTTTTATTAATTGCTCGAGGGTGTATTTGAAATTAAAAAAAATTTTGAGTCCGGACTCACGAGTCCAAATAGCACTACCCAATTTCGAATTCTATGACATAGTTACCAAATAGGCAAGTGACTTAGAGCTATGACTTGAAAAAAAAATAGTAGTTGAGACTCGCGTGTTATGCACCAAGGGATCAATATAGCATTGCCCAAACTATATAAAACCTAACTAATAGCAACGTAATTGAAAAATGCTAAAATGTCACTAAATCGTTAATTGGCCCTCGACCCGCGTGTTATGCACCAACAGATGCAATATGCATTACAAGGGTTTGTGTGCATTTTGGTATGCGCTTGGCGATGTTATTAATTCTAGCATAATCTCATCGCAAACAAAAGGAAAATACTGAATGAAAATGAGGAAGTCACATCAGAGTTTTTTTTTTTTTTTTTTCTTTTCAAACCTCAATCCGTTTGTTATGCAAGGAAATTTGGGTATGTCTATCCCGAGACGTACACAACCCCAATTTGAAATGAGCGTGACTTCCCATGTCATTCCAATATTTCCCAAAATAAAACAACAAATGAAATAAAATCTACTAGAATAACCGAAGATATAAACTAAGTAACTAATCAACCGACCTATGTTCTTCCTCAGTCCATGGGACCCCTTTCTTCCTCTCCGGCCGACCGCCGAGTCGAGTCGTCCGCCACGCCGCCGCCTCATCGTCCTCGTCGAGGCAGTCATCCACATAACTCGGGAGCTGAACTCGGCCCTCGTCGATCTCCAACACGTCATGGACCAAAGCCACGTAGTGCTCCCGAACCTCCCACGCCGTCTTCCCAGGCACCTGCTCGGCGATGTTTTGCCACCGATCGGGAGTCTCCTCGGCATACGTCACCAGAGCTCGCTCAAACTGCTTGTCCTGCGCGCGGGACCACTTCATCTGCGACCGCGAGGAATCGCCGCGGATCGGGAAAAATTCGTTAGAGAACATTTTTTTTTGTTGTTTTTTGGATTGGTTGTGAAAACGGAACGACTTCAAAAGTTGTTGAATTTGATGGCTTGGTTGTTCCCGGGCCAGTTTGTTATAGAGAGCGAGATACGACGCTTCTGTTCTTATATAGTTACACGTGTTATTAATTAGTAGTTTTTTTTTTAGCAATTTTTGTTTTTGATTTTTTTTTGTTTGGATTTTTTTGGTAAGTTTTTTAGTAATTAAAAAAAAAATGGAAAGGCCTAAAAATAAAAAAGGAAAAGGCTTTTTGGATAAGTGATGCGCACGCGGCATCGAAGCATTTTGCATTTGTTTTGGTAAGTATTCTGTACATTGTTTTGGTAAGTTTTTGTTTTGATGGCTAAACGGACCATAATTTTTACTAAAGAGACTCTAATTTTAAATTTTTACTTTATGTACCCACTGTTTACTTAACTTACCTCACTTTTATTTTTAAAATTCTAAAAATACTCTTATTCACCCTATTACCCATACCCAATATGTAGCGGCCCCAATATCTGAGGCCGCCCCGTGGCCAGCTGCTCCCCGCCTATGCACAGGAAGCACCTGCCACTTCACTGCACCGACAAGCTACCTTGTAACCTCGAGTTTCGTGCTATATAGATTAACAGTTTATATATGATCTCAGTTTTATTATTTATGTTGCAAGTAGATAATCAGTATTAAATAAATGCGGAAGTCTTTAATATAGCAAAATGAGCATAATAAGTTAGACTGGTTAAACCTGTAGTGGAAAACCCGGTAATACAGTGCATATAAGCGATCAAACTGTAACAGTAGATATATACACAAGTACAGATGTGAAAACAGTCTCCTTAAAACCCCCAAAAAAGGATAATACAAAATATCAAAAGTACTAAATACCAGCAAACGTACTAGCAGGCCTCGGCTCAGGTAAGTCAGATGTAATCTTCAAGAATCCCCTTACCCCTACTGGTACTAGGATCTACGCTCAAGCCATCCTGAAAACCAGATGACGAGCACAGTAAGTAAAATATCAAGAAAAACCACCGTGCACCATAATTTAAGAATTTAAATGACAGAGCCAATAAATAGTGTTTAATAAACATGCGTAAAGAAGGAAAATATTTAGGCAACTGCTAAAAGTTCGTCGCATGAATATAAACACACAAAAATACAAATGGGTGTGAACACAGCTGACTAAGTTGTATACTTTAGACCAGGAGCCCTGGTTGTGGCCTACATCATCGACCCTACAACTGTATCCTAGCAGCATTAGCCCTACTCGCGTACATCGAACACGTGAATCGGTATTCTACTCGGGATACCATCTGTCGAGGCCAGGAATACGCGCTACACACTTAGCAAACGACCACAACAACCCTCAGATACATAGACGGGAGTAACTCAACCATTCCAATAGGAATGGTGTGACGGCCCCAATTTCTCCGTGTAATTGGGTACGCCCGGCCTAGACCCTTGCAGGCCCTAAGTCATCACTTAGCAACCTGACGAGCCTAGTCAACCTTCGATTTAATCAATTTAGTAATTTATGAAAGAGTTATTGCAATAATACACAACGGAAGACTAAACAGTAAATAACAAGGGGAAATAACTCAATCAAAGGGAAATTATGAATTTTACAATGTGAAAAAAACCCGGGTATTCATGTACAATTCGATAAACCAACATACATGATACCAATATCAATAATAATACCAAGTTCTATAAACCCAAAAACATAAATATGAAACGATATACAAATCAGCAAAACATAAACACCTACTAAATAATCTCCAAGTCCAGCCACTAATCCTCACAAAAAGTTGCTTAAGCAGGGCTCCTTGCCTCTAATGCGCTCTGCTCTATCTGCACCCACCGTCACAAACTAGACGGTGAGTAACTGAAGAAATCGAATGTAATGCCAGAAGAAAATAACAGCAATTCATGATATAACAAATAAAGCAGTCTAAATATCACGCGGTAATAGAAAGACAAGAATTTAAATAGATCAAGTGCATGATAAACAGACTAATAGATATCAATCGAAAGTCAAGTGTGTTCCAAGGAATCAAAATAGGCCCATAAGTGGTCTAAATCATAGCATAACGGCGAAGACCTCGCGAGGTCTTCTCAGGCATCGACACAAGCGAAGGCACAGCTATGATGGGAGGGACTCTAACCCACCCACCCAGTACTCAGTGTCACACGGTCACTAAGGGTGGTCACACACTCCTGTACATGAGTGCCCGCGTTTTATCCTTCTAGTGCAGGTCCCAGTACTTTTGAGACGAAACACTTACGCCGGGAAACACACAATAAGGAATGGAATGGAATACCAATAATAGAGCATAACAAGACTGAATAAATGATAATGAATCACATGACATTTTCTTACTGGCTTACAAATCATACACAAGCTTTTAAGGTAAGTGTATTTACCTGACTAATCGCAAATCGTATCCACTCTCGCGAAATCCTAACGTACATCTCGAGTTTCCCACTACCTGACAAGGTCGAAAGCTCATATTAATAGGTCAGGTCGTTAACTAAACCTAGGTTTAAACCCTAGTGTTTTTCCAATGTTTTGATGACTCGAACAACTTGATATATCAATCGGTAACTCGATCAAAAACCAAATGAAAACACAACGATTCTCTCGGGTTTTGAAATCACAACACGTATGTAAGCCTATTCAAAAATCATAAGCTCGGCTCAGTGCTTAATAGGTCACGTCATAGTCTCGAGGACCGATGACGTGACCACGATGTCACTACTGTTTAGTCAACGTAAAACGCAATCCGTCTCAACACAAAACTCAACCTGACCATACACTCAAACCGAAAACATAAACATTCAATAGTTCCCCAATACCATGTCTCGCTACGGATCTGGAATCACCATAACGTGGACATGCTGTGAATCCTTCAAACCAAAACCATATTCACTAATACTACCGTGATCGAAACTCGAAACCATTCATCATCAATAAGAAACTACAATGAGGCCAATCGTTTAATCAAAATCGAAACAATCAATTTGACAACGGCCATACGAACAGTTAACCAAACCTATCAACAAGTACGTTCCAGCAACCCTTGAACTTCACTGGTGTTGTCCGACGTTGAGAGGGTACCACCGCAGCATGGAAAAGCCGGGGGCGCGCTCCCTAACGCATCAACAACTACACCACACGACAATGAAATAAACACATCAAATCATCAATAAAATAATTTGCCACCATCGTTATGGATGCTCCGGAGGGCTGTGGGTCACACACAAGAGTTTGGTGTGATCCCTAACACTCCCCTGGTCACAGCGTCCGACGGCAGCGTCGCCAAACATGGCGGTTTTCGGGGAGGGTTGAAACAACATAAAATATCAATACATCCACATCACTACCACCGGTCCGGCCACTTCAGAAGTTGCAAGACACCAGCCATAGCTAGGTATGGTCCCCGACAAACCCCCATGATAGGTGGTCTGGCCAGCAGTGCCGCCATAGTGGTGTTTTCCGACGAGACTTAAAACAGTTCAACACGAGCACGACAACAACTTCGCATGAATTCAAAACATCAAATCAGTTCCAACACAAAAAAAATCAAACACAAGGGCAGTGAGGCATCATCGAGGTCATGGAGAGGTCCCTGACAACCCCCACGCTTGGCGTTTCGACCAGCAACGCCCCCGGTCATGGCAGTTCCGGCGAGGGCATAGAATAACAACCAATATATGAAAACAAAGAATGGACAGCATCTACTCTATGTATCCAATGTTCAGAGGTCTCTCGGGGATATGGGAGCTCCAATGGGCCACAAGGGTCTGTCCCCGACCACCGTCACCCACGACAGCGACGGCCAAAGGCGGACAGCAGTGAGGATTAGAAGACCAGTGAGAACGAGAGAGAGAGAGAGAAAACAACAAAGAGAAAGAGAAAGATGTCGAAAGAGAGGGTGAGAGAGTTACCTTCGATGAGAGGTCCGACGACTGGCAGTCGGTGGTCGACGGTGGCGAGCCAGGGAGAGAGGCATGACCGTGACCGTGACCGTGAGAGGAGACCGAGAGAGTGGGGAGAGAAACTGAGAGGGAGAGAACAAACCGAGAGAGAGTGACGGATCTCCGGTGAGCTCATCCACTGGTGGGGTTCCAGGGACCAGTGCCGGTTCGTCGACGGTGAGAAGAGGTGGAGGGTGGCGGTGAGATGAGGAAGATGAAGTGAGACCGTGAGTGAGAGAGAAAGGGAGAGAGAAGGAGAAGAACTCACCTCGTCGATAGCGGTTCTTCGTTCTCTCTGGCGTCGTCGGGTTGGCCAGTCGTAGGTGGGGGTGAGGGCAATGACGAGAGGTGGGAGGTGTGTGAACAATGTCGGCTGTTGGTAGGAGAAGAAGGTGAATAGTGACGTTTAGGGTTTTAGTTTGTTTTATATAGATGAAACAAATGTGAAATGGCCCTTTTGCCCTTCAACTTACTTTTACATATTATAAAACAGCTACCCTTATGGGTCTTTTACCACTTTATCACATCTCATCATACGCACAAATCTCGATGCAAATCTCATGGCTCTCCTCATTTGAGTTGTGCCACTTTAACAAGTTATATCCCATAGTCCGTGAAATGCATAATTAACCAACTCCCGCGTTCAAATAACATTCCGTGGTCCGTCTTATCTTGCCCCGACTCCCGTAGCGCGTGTAGTCTCACCTTGTCTCGCCATCTAATTAATTAAATTAATTAAAAATTTATTTATTTGTACTTTTTACAGTGTTTTAAATCCCCCGTGAACCCGTAACTCAATTTTTCTACTCGTTCACCGACTTTATTGTTCGGTCACTCAAATACGAGTATAAATATATAATACACATCATCATTCACAAATAGCCAAATTTCCGAGTCGTTACAAATGAACTCATAGATTATCAAAGATTAATAGTTCAAATGAATAACACTTCAAATGAATAACAATAAGTAAATGCAGTAGTGGTGTTTAGTTGGGTTTTACGTACCTCAAACCGAGCTCAATAACCCTGAAAACACCCCCCCAGTCCGACCCCCGACTAGTCTCCGACTCCAAATACCGTCCCGTGACTTCTGAGATCGATTAGTGGTGTTTAATAGTTAATTAAGTGGGTTTATTAGCTTAAAATTGTCAAATAGGCTCAGTTAACCACTTAGAAATTTTTAGGTTCTGGTCCCCAACGTGCTAGGCAGGGTAGCCAGGACGCTAGGTGATTATTCGCGCATTGTTCGTGCACGAAATTCTTCATTTTCCCAGCATGCCCAACGAATTGGTTACGACCCTGCCCATAATTCCAGCAGTAAATTTTGGGTTTCCTATACACCCAAACGCGATCAACAACATTTATATACTCCAATCGCACCAAATCTCACATAAAAACACCAATTTAAACATAGTTTTTTTTCCAAAACAGAGGTTCAAACCGTGCATGTCCATAAAACCAAATTTTCACCAAATCACTACAATTTTGCTCAAACCCGATTCAAATCGCTACAATTCATCATAATCATCCTCTAAAACATCAAATTGATCACAATCAATGGTAAGTTCATCAAAATTTGAATTTGAACTCAACAACCCACCAAAATACATTTCCCATGAAATTTCAAGATTTGGGGTTTAGGGTTTAGGGTTTTAGATTACCTTAGATTTCGTTGTTAGATGCCTAATTCCACTCTCCAACCCATGAATTCGCTCCCCTAGCACTAGTTTTCTAACATACCTCCGATTTTAGTTGAGTAAGTTTGATGGTTTTGCATGTTGAGCACTCATCGAATGATATTTATGGTTGTTCTAATCTAACGCGCACACGTATCTCGAGGTTTATCTAACGAGCCCTAATTAACCTGTGTCACTCAATCCTAGTCACCCTGTCATGACACTGCTAGCCTTGTAACAACTTGTTGCGTGTCTCGAGGATAATCCTATGGTTGTTGATTTATTGATTTACAACCATAGGATATGATATTTTTGAGTTGATTTAATTGATATAACCTGTCTAAGCCATTAAATAAATTCCATATAATGGTAAATATGGTCACACTAATTACCCGACACCCCATGCCCCGTGTCCGGCACGCACCCCGAGGCGGTTCCACACGTAGTGTACCCAATTGATCTACTTAGCCTAAGGTTATATTTAAATCTCATTAATCAAATTCCACAACCATAGTCATATTGTTATCATTTGATTCAGTCTATTCCTAACGCCCGGCCTAGCAGCTACCGCACCCTCACGTTGGCGTGTTCTGCGAGATGACACTCAATCTCGCCCGACAATATAATGTAAAAGCACACCTGTGATAGAACACCCAATAGATACAGTGTAATAATACATTACAGAAAATGAAATACAGCAGTACACAATCAGTATCCTAGGTTAATACCATGCCTAGCCTATCTGCGGCGTCCACGTGTCGTCTAAGCTGACGTCATAATCTGAAAATAATTAAATAATGATGTTAGTAAATAACGGGTCGTTACACCATACCCCCACTTTTGAAGAAGTGTCGCCCGCTAGTTTCAGACGGACCACCTTGGATACATATGATCGACAACTCTAAATAGGTTTCGGACACACATGGCCAATAACTCTTCAGAGGTCTCAGTCGACTCCAACTAATAATGCGAAGATAACTAAGTTTTAGTAGATGACGGAGGGATCCAACCGGAACCTCTTTATAGGTGTCGGCTCTGTGCGTCCGAAACCTTTTCAAAGGTGTCGACCCTGCAAGTTTGAAACCCATGGGCGACCAAAATGAACAAAAAAACTTCAAAACTCCTAAAAAAATACATGAAAATAGTTAGAAAAATAGTGGGTTTTGCTCGAAATCGCTTAATATTTTTGATTCCATCAAAACTTTGTGCCAAAATGCAAGATTCAAGTTTTAAACTGAAGCTCTAAATCAAAAAACAAATTCACAAACAAAACGATTCAAAAAGGAAAAAAAACTCAAGAAAACTTCAAAATTGACACTAAAAAAAATGATGAATGCACCAACGGTGTCAAATTCATGTGGTTTTGCTCGGATTTCGTCGGATTTGAGTTGTTGATGAGTGCGATTTGAGAGAGAGGCGACTTAGGGTATGGGTGAGTAGGGTGAGTGGGGGTATGAGTGAGGGTATATTGAGGGGTAGTTGGGTAGTTTCACAAAACTGGGGTCATTTTAGCCGCTGCCATTTTTTTTTTTGCTATTTTGTTTTTTGAAAACAACATTTTTAGAATATATATATATTTAAAAATAATAGTTTTGCACTATAGAGATCGAATAGGAGGACTAATCCATGTTTAGATACTATCAAATCTTGTATGAGATTGATCTCTCTTAAAGATAATTGAATCTTTTTTTTTTTTATTTTTTTACTTCAGCGAGAGTCGATCCACGACCTCTTGAGTCTTATTTTTTTGACAAGGGAAAGTGCCTTGACGAGAATTGAGTCTCTTATAAGATATTACTATCTAAACAATTATTAGATCAAATTGTGTTTATAATAATTACCTAATTTTTTGACCTAAAAAGTAGTTGGTTAAATAATTTTTTATATATAAGTTAAATCTATGATCTTGTTAAGCTTTGCCTTTGAATAAGTAATGTCTCATCCGTCTTATTAAAGATATTCTGACATGTTGATTGCTGGGGCAGATCTAGGAGGGGGCTAGGGGGCGGTCGCTCCTAATCCTCTGGACCCTTATAGTACCTCTACATTTTTGTTGACTCTCGCCCCTCTCTGCCTCCTTCCTGCCTCTCCTACAATCGACACACACCCTCTATATATAGTTAAAATTTGTGCCCCTAAAATTTTTTTTTGGATCTGCCACTAGTTGATTGTTTGGTTAAAGAAATAATTAAATAGTCTTTAAACAAATAATTAATAGATAGAAATAGAGATAGGCCTATAACATATAAATAGTTTGTTTTTAACAATAAAAGATTATGATCTAACGCGTAAGAATGTCTTTTATAAGGATTAAATAATTGACACTAAACACAAATGCCGACATACAAGGGTGTCTATTACGTGATTAATCTTTTTTTTTCTTTTTAGGGTATTACGTGATTAATCTTAATCATGTACGTTTGGCTGCGCTTGAGTTTCCAGCTTTGAGAGATTGCGTGGCACGCCACTGATGCGTCGGCAAAAACTTTGTAACTTTTTTTACTCTATTTTATTGTGACAGTTGGAATTTTATAAAGTTACTTTGAAATCGACACGTGTTTTTACCTCTCGCTCGTCGTTGAAGCCGCTTACGTCGACTGCAGTTGAAGGGCCCACGTTTCAAGCGCTTGTTAGGCCGCTGCCACGTTTGGATAAGCACGGCCATTCTTACGACACACTCGTTCAAACTTCGTTTGACTCACCATTGACCCCTTTGGACGATTGTCATTGTTGGATTTATGTACGCCGATGCGTGTCATGCACGAGATATGTGTTGATGCCCGCATCTCGATGTTTACACAGACGATTGAAAGTTCTAATGTAATATTTAGTGTGACACACTCTATCGTTGTTATTATAGCTCTTTTTTTTTATCTGAAGTGATGGAGTACTATAATTCAAAGTTCTAATGTGATATTTAGTGTGACACACTCTATTGTTGTCATTATAGCTCTTTTTTTTTATTTGAAGTCATAGAGTACTATATGACGACTAATCTTAATTATAGAAGCTAGCTGAGTGTACCAACTTCATATCTTAGATAACTCAAGAAAATATGAAAGCTATCATAACTTTGAATACTAAATCTCTGTCATGAGTGTACCAAATTTATATCTTAGATAACTCAAGAAAATAATAAAGCTATCATAACTTTGAATACTAAATCTCTGTCCTGAGTGTACCAAATTTATATCTTAGATAACTCAAGAAAATAATAAAGCTATCATAACTTTGAATACTAAATCTCTGTCGTAGACTTGTAGTTGGACTTTAGTAGGCGGCTCGCTGACCTGGAGATTGCGGAGGCAAGGAAACTTTCACATATGTTGGAATCGGTGTGCCTTCGGCCAGAGATATGTGATGAGAGGAAATGGCCACTAGGAGACGAGGGTAAGTTCACGGTTAAATCCATGTTTTCGGCAATCAGTAGGGGGGGACTCAACAAGTTATTTCTTATTTCAAATCGGTTTGGAGGACGGGAACCCCAAATAAGGTGAAGTTTCTTTGTTGGTTGGCTTGCAAAGGTAAAATCAATGTTGGTGATGTTCTTCAACGCCAATGGCCCTCATGTGCCCTCTCCTCTAATATATGTTCATTATGTGGGCGTAACTTGGAATCCATTGATCATTTGTTTTTACTATGTTCGTATACATCTATGTTTTGGAAGAAAATTTTGTAGGAATTGGTAGTCACTCGGGATGTCCCTGAACATCTCTGAGAAGTTTATAATGACAACATCACGTATGTCCAAGGCAAGAAGAAGATAACGTAGCGATATGCAGTGCAGGCAATAAATGGCATGTCTGGCTGGAGAGAAATGCGAGGCTCTTTCGGAACAAAGATCGAGAGCCAAGGGACCTATAGGCCAACATCAAAAGATCGGCGGGGTTGTGGTTATATAAGGATCACCAATTCAAAGGTTGGGACCGCCTCTCCCTGCAAGGTGACTGGAATCCATTGGTTCACTTCTAAGCTTCCTCAGGTTTCTTCAAACATCAGTTTGGGTGTAATTTTCTTTATTTTTGGCTTTTGTTTGGGTATGCTATTTTCAACCAGCTGGGCGTCCATGGACCTTGGGGTGATTTATGAACCCATCATCTCATGATGGCCGTATTGTATTTTTGTGTTGTCCTTCTAAGTCTTCTCAAAGGAATTCGACAAATCTATGTAAGTTGAGCTCCGCTTTATTTAGGTTTGGGGTAAACAATCCCCCTAGGCTGTAAGTTTGTATTTCTTCCAATTAATACAATGCCCGGGAGTATTTTCCATTCCTCAGAAAAAAAAGAAAAAACACTTGTAAAATGCAAAGATCTAGATCTTTCATGATCTATGTTGTTAAATATTTTCTCACTCGCAAGCACAACATCCGAAAAGCGGGTTGCTCGCGACAATTCTTCACAGCCACGTAGATCTGTACTAGTATTGATATTGTCTCTAATTTAATCACCTTCAACTTATAGGTGTAGGTGTGAGAGTTTTAACTCAAAATGCTTCAGTACTAGTTGGGAGGAGACAATCAATTATATATTTATTTATAAAATATTCTTTAATTAATGTAGAACTTGTTTTTGGTTCACGCATCTACAACACTCTACCTTAGACTGAAAAGTCATGATTCAAAGGTTTTTTTTTTCTCCCATGTCTCCGTATTAATTTTTTGCTCGCGGATACAACATCCACGACCTGCTTGCGACACTACTGTGCAAGCATGTAAATTTTTGCTAGCACCGATATTGTTCCCAACTTAACTACCTTTTAACTCTTAGATGTGAGATTTTAACTCAAAATGTGGCACTACTAATTAAAAAGACAATCAATTATATATATATATATATATATATATATATATATATATATACACTTTTTTATGAAGTATACATATTTAATTGACATCAGACTTACTTTCGATCCACACATCTTCAACACGTATGTCTATTAATACATGGATAAAAAGACTAGTAATACATTGATGTACATGGTCTCTAAAAGCCAAATCAAAGAATTTTATAATTCATATATCTTTTGTGGATTTCGTTTTGGGAATAAAAGCAGCCGTTGTTAGGGTTGGTGGGTTCGTTTTCTCACATGCGTATGATTCCACTTAAATAGATCGGACTTCAATCTTCAAAGCCACGGAAGACGTCGTACTACGCAAGTATAATATTTGTTTTGATAATAACGTAAGTATAATATTCACCTAAGTGTCTCTTTATATGCTAAAATAATGTCAAATTTAAAGATAGATAAACTAATGGTGCATGTATTCTTTTGACAAAACAGATAAAATGATGTGTCTCAAAAAACAATTTATATAGTGCTTTTTCTTTTATCTCAACAATTTATATAGTGTTGTGATGTATACATTCAAATATAAATAGATGTTAGCTATCCAACTCGTACAACGTTAGCATTAACAATTTCATCCTTTTTTACAATTTAAATAACTTTGCAAGATAAGAACAGATTAAAATATCGCATGTAATTTTTGGAGTTTGTGCCCCTGAAGTAATAAGAAAAAATCCAAAATATATGTTGGCTTAAGCACTTAATCCATATATTTAGCTAGCTCCACCAATTTCCAAATTGATTGGATGATATGAATTGAGAACTTTTGATGGTGGTGCTTCTTTAGAATTCTTGGTTGAATTGATTGGATAATTTTTTTATCAACAGGGCACAGTGGCACACACACAAACACATGCATCTTGAGTTCTTAGCTTTTATATATATATATATATATATCTTTAATTGACATTATCCATAGGCTAATTATATATTCTACACACCTTTTTTTTTAACAAATTAAATCATGGCAAAGATAATCCGTTCATTAACCCTGCCCTACCTATATTTAGTAGGGCAAGAATATCGTTAAGAGTGTAATATATTTAATTAGTCACCTGTACTTTTGATTTCTCATGAGATATCTTATGCGAACAGCCAAAAACAGTCACACGGTCAGGCTGAAGGTGTTGATCTGAATTATAAACTTATATTAGTTTATTCTATCAATGAGATTTGAAACTAATACCTCATAAAGAAAATTAAATTTCTTATCATTCGGACCAACTAGTTGTTAGTTTAGCTCATTGGCACTTGTCTCTTCTAATACACAAACTGCATGGTTGGAGTCATTTGATTTGCGAATTGAGATGCTTGGTGGACTCCAACCATGTACATTGCTCTGTATCAAATCAAAGTGACCTAATCAAATTGCAAACAATAGGTTAATTTTTTTTTTCAAAGCCCGGACATCAATATCTTTTTTTATTTTGTCAAAGCCTGGACATCATCATCACTAGAGAGATTTAGGTGTTATTTATTCTAAAGCCTACCCCATAGTATAGTTGTCTTCTAACCATAAAAATCTCTCCATCGATCTTTTTCCTTTATAGTAATTTCCTTTTCATTTCTGCTATGACTTGCACCACGGTGCCAAGATCTCATCTTTATATTTACTCTTAAAAATAGAGTCATGCTATGTGCACCCCATACCCTCTCAAGGCACCCCAAAATGTATGTAAATTGATACACTATTGAGGTGCCCTCATAAACAATTGGGGTGCACATAGCGGTGCTCTAAAAATAACGTTAATGTTACCAAAAAAAACGTTAATGTATCAATGTTAGTTCCAAATTAAATCACCTCAATAAATTTAAAGACACACTAAAGACACCTTAGCTGTGTATAAGGGCAGACCAACATATATATTTTAGTGAATCACATAAGAGTTATTTTCAAGGAGAGTTTAAGAAAGTTAAATCACTTAGTTGCCCTTATGCATAATAAGGGTGCCTTTAGCGCGACTGTAAATTTATGTGTGCATATTTTAGAGAGTTTTGGGTTTGTAAAAATCTTGTCAAAGACAATGTTCGAAAACATAAACACTATAATAGTCCACAAAAGACACTGTAATTATTGTTGCAAGGGAAGTTAGTTCTATACATGGTTTATCTCCAATGTATTAGCCAAAGACTTTGAATATATAAAATCCTTTTAAGGCATCAAATTTTTTTTTTTTTTTTTTGAGGATTAGCGGAGTTAACTCAATTACTATTTTTTTAGAGTAAATTAACTCAACTATGTTATGAATTCAAAAATAAAAAAATAAAAAAATAAAAAACTCAACTATGTTATTAAAGACCTAATAAAATAAAGAAAAGAAAAACAACTATGTTGAAAAGTTGGGATTTGAGTAATGGATCGGTAATTAGTTTTAGGAACTGAGAGTTAAAATTTGATTGTAAGACTTCAAGTGATATATTATTCAAAATCTACTTCAGTTCAATAACAACAAATTAATTAAGCATATACCATGTTACAAATGCATTTCTACAATGAATTGAATTGAATTGAATTGCACAATTACAAAATAAATCAGAATAATCAGGTTGGTTGGTACAAATGGAAGCGGGTTATTGTCCCTTAACTAGTGACTCGAGTTTGAGTCCTATAAATGGAAATACCAACTTTGGGAGCTCCCTCCACTTACATGGCGTGTGACTCAAGATGAACTCGAAGGATAGTAGTGATAACAAGTGGTTTAGACCAAAAAATATAGAATACATTAAAACTTACAAAGAATTGAAACATTCATATCATCTAATTTCAGCTTCTAAACCAAATACCTCAGTTCAGTCTCTTCAGCTTCTATGTCAGATCAAGTTGGTCTCCCAAAAACCAATTCATTTGCTCGAATTCCCATAAAGGACTCAAATGGTGAGAATCATCTCCCAAAGATGAACAATCGGGTGAGCTAGTACTTCTCTGTGCAACATGTAAGCCTTCATGAGCAGCCATAGTAGCAGTAGTAGTACTAGTAGTAGGTACATTCACTTGATCATTGTGACCCGGTTGAACTGGTGTTTCACTTGTCGTTGCCGCAGATGGGCGACGATCGAACGAGCGCAAGAATCCCGACGTTATGTAGATTCGGCACACGCAGAATTCATGCCTCAGCTGTAGAAATCAAGCAATGAAAAATTGATTTATATGTACTCAAAAGTGTTTGAATAAATTTCAAACATGAAATGTGTGCCCAAACATGAATTAGTAACGTCAGATACCACATGAGAAACTCAAAAATAAAAAAAAATAATTGACGTATACCATTGGAGTGGCAGAGGTTCCCCCTTCAATGGCTCTGTACTCATTCATCTTCCACTTGGTTTTTCTCCCAGTAGGGGCTTTACCCTTATAGAAAACCATGGTTTTCTTCAATCCAATCACATGACTATCAGAAGAGTAGACATAACAAGGAGACCCAGTGGCCTTCCAGTACCCTGAGCTTGTAATCCTGTTTGGTCTCCCCCCATTGGCCTCTCTCTCTTGCCTTGCAGTGAAGAAGAACCACTGCTCCTTGTCCTCATTGCACAGCTCCCCTGCCTCCCCTGCATTCACCAAAACAAACCAATAATGCTATCACCACTTTTACTTTTTGATTTCTCGTGCATTTCCACGCTCAGTCACTATTGGACCTCGTATAGGAGGCCGGACTAGTTCAAGCTCGAGCTAAGTAGGCCCATGAAGCGATTTCATTCACCCCGACTCGAAACGAAACTGAGACGAAATTTAAAGTACGCACATTGATTCATCACTATAGAACAATTCATGAAAAACCCATGCATGCATGTTGTGAAAATAAAAAAACTCTTACTTGGTAGGTGCCATGGATCAAGTTCATAAATGTTGAAAAGAGGGATGACTCTGTGGAGCTCATCAAGTCTCTTCCCACGGAGCTTGTTGTGGAGATAGAACTGGAGCAGCTCCTCCTCTGTTGGGTAGAACCTAAAACCTGGTGTTCTCACCTCCTCCATTTGCTCACACCATTAATGAATGAACGAACTCTCCACTTTCACTTCCAAATCTTTGGTGAATGGTGAGAGTTGAACTTAAATATTTATAGAGAGGTGGAGAACGTTTAGAAAGGTCCACACTTGTGACATGTCGTCGTTAAGGACTCCGGATCCAGTGCACCTGACTTGCACTTAATTAACCAAACACCACGTCCATTTTCTGCCACGCGGCACACTCGTTTGTGTTTGACGGGTGGTGCCGGTTATTGTTGGAGGGGTCAGGAGCAGGGATCAGGGAGGTGAGGTTACTGTTAAAAGGGATGGATGTAGGAGGGCGTCTTTGGGCAACGATTATTTTCCACGCGTTTAGATGGAAACTGGAAAGTGAGAGAAAAGGAGGTGAGGGTGCGTTTGGATGATAGTGTCCGTACAAAAACAGGTTAAAAATCTATAGAGATTTGGCCTTTGAAATGGTCAAGTCCATGATCTGGCCGAGTGTATTAATTTGTCTCACGCGTCAAACCTCTCAGGACCTGTTCTTCCGAACAAGACGTCATAGATGCATTTTTTTCTATTTATGATAATTTTTAGATTAACATAATTATGAGCATCCCTATTGGTAAATGTAGATCGTGGCTATAAATTCTTGCCACATCATCAATGTAAAGGCGATGGTCATTTTAATTGGCATAAATATATATTCAAGGTTTATAATAGTCTCTAATGAGTAATGTGGATTGCACCATCTATTCATAAGGTGTCAACTTCTTTTTTAAATTTAATAATTATCTTAACTTGATTATATTTTGTAGTAAGTATTAAACGACTCTATATTTGCGTTATTAAACGATTGTACAAATAGTATATTATATATAAAATACGATTGTTTTTATATATAACGGGCAATAGCTGAAAAAATAACTTGTTTGTATTTATCTTTTTTTCTAAACTTATCTCTAATTATCTTGTACTATATACTATGATAAGTACAAATAAAACTAAAGAAAATGAAAACCCGAAAGTATGTCTATCACAAAACAAAAATGCAATGTATGTATGTAGTATAGAACTAAAAAAAACTCAATTACGCAAAGTGTATATAGTAGTTCCGATTCATTTTTTCTCACACTAGATCGCACCCTTTAGAAATAAAGGGTGCGATAGACAATGTGAACGGTTATTTGTATCACGTCATCTCTACAGCATGAATCTACATTACCATTGAAGAGAGTTTTTTGATTGGGATGTTTATTTTATCTTACGTGTTCCACATCCACCCACAATCCACACTCCCATTAGAGATGCTCTAAGAGCATCTTTAACCACAAAACTCTATTTTCCCTTCTATTATGCAATGCTGCCACATCAAACTATATTTCTTTTCCAACCACAAACTCTATTTCAACACCAAAACTCTATTTTTTTATTTTTCCTTTTTAACGTTATTTATTTGTAAGAATTTTTAAAAATTATTGATCCAATAAAAATATTTAAGAAAAATGTGTATGCTTATGTTTTTTTTTTTGGTGGGATATGCTTATGTTTTAGAAATATAAATAAAGCACTTTTTTTGTTAAAAAAATATAACAACACATACGCTATTTTGGCGTTCCACTCCTGAAAATAGCGCTCGGTTGGATCAATACCGAGCACTATTTTATTGATGGAACGCTATTATGACGTTCCATTGGAGTTGGTCTAAGCCCCCAAAGAATGTGGCGAAGTGATTTTGGAGAGGACCTTAGTATTTTGACTTGAAAGTAGCTAGAGGTAGTCACTTTGGGCACCGTATTTGTCGCAACTATAAAGGTTCGCCATCGATACACCTTGAGATACGTGTTCGAGGTGTATCAAACAATACACGTTGGTGGGGTACGCAAAAACGATGCTCGAATGGGTACCCTAGTTATTTTTCTTCTGACTAAGGTAGATGTGATGGATTTGTTTCATAGCTACTGCACTAATTTTTCCTCGGGCTCTAAGTTAGTGATAAGGGCGCCTTCCTAACTCTCGAGGGAGGAGTTGGGTTTACCATCAATCTGGTGTCAACAACGGTGGCTCAGATACCCTTGACTATTAAAAAAATAATTGTGTAGCTAAGTATTATAATTGTTTCATAGAAAAAAAAGAATTAGAATTGTTCAGTGGCTAGGATACCCGCCCATGCCTACCTACTATGGGAAAAAACCATTTGCTTTGTGATTGAATCGCTTAAGAAATAATACTCCCTCCTGATAAATAATATAAGAAGTTTTGGATTAAAAAAAAAAAATATAAGAAGTTTTATATAAGATACACACTAAGGAAATCACTAATTATGCGTTTAAGTTACAATTCTTATATGTGCTTCGATTACGTGATTACACAATCCTCGATTTCATCAAATAAAAAGAGATTTGGGTGCTATTTGCAATTAAATGTTGACGGTGAAATACGTATAAGAGGTACAAAAGCTCTTTTAAATTTTGAAGACGTCATTCTTTTTTGAAACCTCAAAAAACAGTCTTATATTTTTTGGAAGAGAGTTTTTATAGAATGTCTTATAAAAATGACTGAAGGAAGCTATATATATCAACTAAATAAAAGAGTCAACAACCAATTATTGAGTGGTAAGCAAAATTACTCTCTCGCCCTTTTAAAATTTGTGATATATAAGTAATATAATAAGCACTGTGACGGCCCCAAATTCTACAATCCTAGAATCGGGCATCACCCGGCCTGGACCAGCGCGAACCCCCGAGCCAGTCTCGTCGAGTTGTGCGGGGCCAGTGAGTCTATCCTTACCATTCAATCATTTATTAAATATTTAAAAGTGAAGTCAATTAATTAGCGAATTATCAAAGTATAAAGCGGAAGCAACCAATTTCAACTAATCAATTAACCTCGAAAGCTCCAAGTTAAAACAAAAACCTAGGGGGTAGGAACCCTGTATATCATATATACCATGTAAATCAAGGAGAGTATCATCAATGTCATACAAATCCAAATAATCTCTCAACTCATAACCCCATGTTCAAAAACAATATAAGTAACAAACACAACAAAAAAGTCATCTATATTAGCAGAGGAGGACCGCTCAAAGTATATCGCATAATTGCACGGCCTTTTCTTTGCTGGACTGTGAATCTGCACTCAGTCAAAAGTAAGAATGACGAGCCCAGATAAGTAACGCCAAACAGGAACAATAAATACAACAATTTAAAATAAATAAATTAAGCAGTCAATCCATGCAGATAAAAAGAAAGGACAAGGAGCGCATGAATATATAAAGACTAAAAATAAATGAATGAACAATCGAAGTTGAGTGTTTTAGAATACAAAGGAAAGGTACAAGTGGTCCCGACCAATCAAAGTCATTTGAGTCGAGGACAAAATCTCCTCAAAGTCTCGGAGTCGAGGACAAAATCTCCTATAAGACCCCTACGCAAGTGCAGAGTCCCCAGTAATCTAGTGAAAAACTCTCACCCCGTACATGTCATAACAACCAATCACGTATCCCCAGACGTAAACCCCAGTATAATACACCGCAAGCCCGAAATTCTGCAAGGATCGCACTTGGCACATTTGCCTTAGGACAACTCATAAGAATGAAATATCAAGATAGGATTGAAACAATATCAATAATAAATTCAAAGCTCAAGAAATAACTGTAGTGTTCCTCACTGGTTTACTTACCTCAATCCAAGCTAATCGCACTCTCGCGGACTCCGAGTCGTCCCTACGTAGTCTCGCATGCTAATACTCCTGATAATATAATTCATTGTGGTTTTCCATTAAGTTTTATCCGATTTTCCTTATTTATGTTTATTGTGTTTTTAGGTTGAATTCCGGGTTATTAGGTCGTATTTGGACCAGTTTAGATACCCTGAGAAGTCACTGATTTGTTTCGAAGATTTCCACAAAATTTGGAAATCTATGGGCTCTGGGCGCCACCGAGACGCCGTGGGGGCAGAGTGACTCTGCCCCACACAGCGCCCCCATGGCGTGGGGAACAGAGAGACCCCTCTCTGTCCCCAGTGTTGCGCCTGGCGCCGCCGCCTGAAGGACTACCGGGGGTGTTTTCCCACCCCCGGCTTGCACCGCCTTAAGCCAATTTGGTCAATTTTTCTTCGGAGACTCAACACCATTCCAAAAGCACCCTCAACACACTCCAAAATGTCCAGAATCCTCAACGAAAAACCCAAAACGAAAATCATTCGAAAAATCCTTAATAATTCATCAAAAATCTAAAACTCCTCCAAACTGAAAACTGTCTTTACAAAACTCGTGTTGATTGTCGAGAGGATCACCAAAACGTCGAGACTTTCGAGTGAGTTCGAGATCTCGACGTGGTGTTCAAATTTCATCGTGACGAACACGGGTAAAACTTATATCAATGCGTAGAGAATGACAAGGGGACGAAGGATCTCACCTCTGGTCGTCTGAAACCATCGCCGTCACGCCGCTCTGACCACCACCGTCCGCTAGTAGCATGAGAGAGACGTTAGGGAAGAAGAAGAAGAGAGAGAAGAGAGAGAAGGGAGTGGGTATGGGGTTTTTATACCCTTCGGCCCAACACCCCATCCCTAGGCCCATCCAATGGTTCCTAATCACCCCACCTCACCTACTTAAGTGACTCCATTGGGTGACTCTAGTTGACTTGCTCCTCACTCTAGCCTATCCACCTCATCCCTTGTGCATCCGGACTCAACTCGCGTCGCACTCCGCGTGTCTTGCACACTTGGTCGAATCACGTACCAATTATTTCGATAAATTAGAATTTGTATTTTATCAGTGTTTTTAACTCCCTTTTGTCCCTCGGACCACTAAACATCGCCTCGCACAACCAACATTGGTACCCAAAAGTCCTCACGCATTTGAGACATCAAAATTATTGCTAAGGCTATATAGTATAATACAAACATCAAAAAAATATAACATATTTCGGTGTTGACGTCCGAGAATTAATGACTGCACCACGACTGAGGGCCCACGTACCATATGTATTAACACGTGACACAGGTTAAATTTTAGGGTCGTTACAAGTACGAATGTTGGTTTTTTCTTCCCTCACTTAATTTTACAATTTTACCCTTTTTAAAAATCAATCTCTTACTCCTATAAAAAAATCGATCCTTTGCAAGTTACAAATCCATCTTTTTTCATCTTATACTCAATTTGACAATTCTACCCTTTTTAAATCAATTTCATAGATATTGATATACTTTTCTATCTTTTATTAGATTTCCTTTTTTAAAAAAAATTACAATTTTCTAAGTGAAATACTGTCACAGCCTGAATTTCTAACCTTTGATTAATTTCCTTAATCAGAATCACTGACCCGTGACGTGGGACTCGCGTGAGATACGCTCTCCGGTCGAGACACGTGGCCGATGTATATTTTATATTTGTTGTGATGCATTCATAGTGTTATGTATATATGTAGACTTATTAAGTCGGTAATTACAATTATAGGTGTCGAGAAGCGAGTGGGGACATGCATCGAGTTACGTGCGAGTCAAAGGACTGGGTAGCTAATCATATGGTAAGTCATATTGCATTTTATGTGATTTGAATAATTTATTACATAGCCTATGCTATATACATTAAGTGAATCAAATTAGAAGTATTATAGTCTTAACAAATGTTGATAATCATAGATGCGCCTTGGGATTCGTACTAGCATCCACTCCCATACAACTTGATGTCAAAATTTGAGTCATTTGGGGCTGAGTTAGTGGATGAGTACGAGTCCATAAAGACCATTAGATCTTGTGGAGATAAGTATATACACACTTGATAAAATACACAAGTATATAAACACTTTATTGTTTTTATTTTCATTTTGCATGTAAGGAAACAAGAAAAATCAGAGCTATAGAGTAATGAGTTTGCTGGGAAATTAGAGGCTCACAAAGGAGGTTTCATCAATCAAAATGGTGCACAAGAGCTAAGTGTTAGAGTTCAACCCTCATAAGCTAGGTATGCTTAACTTCATTCTAATGTATCAACTTCAATTGATTTTAAGCTTAGATCATGGGGCTTTCGCATTAAATCAGTTGAAAACTGTGCTAAGGTAGTTTATGATCAATTTGGGAGCCTTGATTGTTGTTTCAAGCTTTTATTCTTAGGTGTTCAAGTTTTTGAGAAAATTTAGGGCTTTCATATGAAACTGAAATATAGATTTTTGACTTATAAAATGCCTCTGATTTTGAAATAGCACTTCACATTCTTGATCCTTGTGAAAAATGCTTCACCATAGTGTTAAGAATTTCTAGTTTTGCACATGTACTCATCAAATTGTGAGATTGGTAGCATGCATCATGTTCTTCCCCAATTTATGAAAAATGCATGTATGAATCATTTGTATTTTAATGTTTTGACGATAAAAATAGAAGTGCATAGTGTATGTTGACATTGGGAGCTTGTACTAGACCTTAGTGAAGGGGAACAAGGTTCAGGGGGCGAAGGAGTAGTGCTTCCTGAGCTGGAAACCCAGAAAGCCTTTTGTAGAATTTTTGGGTTTCTGCACTAAACGCGCTGGACAATCCCACCAGCACGCTGAGTATTATGGGCAGCATGATTTCTGCAACTTCTCTTCACCTTCCTGCAACACTCTAAGGCCTAAACCACTAGCCTAAACCTACACCAACCGACCTTAACACACCTTAATACATGTCTAAACACCTTAGGAGCTTAGGGAAGCATTTTGGGAGTCCGGGTGCGAGGGTTTCGGAGTGTCGAGAGGCCGAACTAGCTAGAAAATTGCATGAATATGTGAGTAACCCCGTTGAGATTTGTGTTTAGATTTCATTCCATTATATCATTATTTTGCTGTTTATTGTGACTATTACTACCATAATATTCTGATATCATGATATTGGTTACGTTCCTCACTTGTGAACTTTGGTTTCATGATATTGCATTGTTTCAAGTTTCATTGATTCCATTGATATACTTATTGTCTTATTTGTTGTGCTAATGGTTCTTGATTGAGAAAAAACATGTTATTAGGGAAGTTTATTTTGGTATGACTTATAGATATTGTATTCTTGATTTGTTTGCTTCGCATAACACTTAGACTTGTATTAAACTTCAAGTCCCAAGTCTTTCTTGAAAACAAAAGTAGTTTTAGAGTCTAGGGTCCATTGCACTAAATAGAGACAAGCGATACACATGGTCACTAGACTTCGGGGATGTCGGTGCTCTCCACTACACTCGCACGACACACAGCGTAATGAGTTGGGGTGATCGACGAGAATAGACAATTATAGATAATTATGAGGCGTTTGAGAGAGCTCTACGATAGTGGAATAAGGCTGACATGATGTAACTTGTGACGGCCCCAAATTTTCAATGCATTTGGGTACGCCCGGCCTAGACCCTTGCAGGTCCCGAGTTGGTTCTCAGTGAACCTGACGAGCCTAGTCAGCCTCAAATCATTAAAATTTCAAGATTTAAGAGTTATTGTAATTATAACACAACGGAAGACAATTATATATTACTCAAGTATTGGGAAATAACTCGATCAAAGGGAAATTAGGAATCTATATAAATGTGGAAAACCCTGATATATTTCAACAAAATGGACTAATGGAATCCACCTCAAAATCCTATCCCCAGTTCCAAAAGAATTATACATATGTATAACGTCATACAAACAGAAACAAACATGATCCTATATCTCGGTACCTCAAGTCCAGTCGCTCACAAAAGGTCTCCTAGGCAAGGTCCCTTGCCCCTACTACACTTTGCTCTATCTGCACCCACCGTCATAAACTAGACGGTGAGTAACTGAGAAAAAATCGAAAGTAAAGCCAGAAGAATATAATAATAATTCATGAATTATCAAACAAAACAGTCTAAATATCATGCGGGAATGGAAAGACGGGAATTTAAATAGACAAGATGCATGATAGACAGACTGGAAATAATAGCAATCGAAGCATGCGTGTTCTACGAGTCAAGAGAGGCCATAAGTGGTCTAAAATCCATAACAATTTCACAACAGCGATGTCGCAACATCGAAATCCACAACAATATCCACAACAATCTAGTACATGGTATCACACAATCACTAGGGGTGGTCAAACACTCGTGCGCACTAGTGCCCATATTTTATCCCTTCTAGTGCAGGTCGCATGTACCTTCGAGACACACACTTATGCCAAGAACACACATACAAGGAATATGAAACAGAATGCCAACAAGTAGATAATAGCTAACACAACGGAATAAAAATGAATCACATGGTATTTTCTTAGCTGGCTTACTAACGCACACAAGTTTTTAAGACAAGTGTACTTACCTGAACTATCACAACCCGTAGGCACTCTCGCGTATCCTAATGCGTATCCCCGAGTTTTTCGCTACCTGACAAGGTTGGAAACTCTAATTAATGGGTCAAACAATCAACTGAACCCTAGGTTAAACCACTAGTGTTTTCCCAACGTTTTAAATGACTCGTAAATGTTTTAAGGCTCGATCAACTTGATAAATCAATTGGAAGCACAACAACTTTCTTGGGCTTTGAAAACTACACTAATTTAAGCCCATCCATAGAATTATAGGCTCGACTCAGTCGTATATGGGTCACGCCATAGTCTCGAGAACCGGCGGCGTGACCACGACGTCACAACCTTTTAACGAACATGAAACACAACTTCGAGGTTGCTCAACAATCACGACTCCACACGAAACTCAACATGACCATACACCAGTGAGTAGGGAACCTCATTGGGTGTGGTCCAACGCCCGTAGAGTGCCAACACGACATGAAAAAGTCGTAGGTGTGCGCTACGTCACGCCAACAATCACTTGACATGATAAAAGTACTCATACCTGAATTCGCCATTACCACGACTCATCACTATCGATATGGACGCTCTGGGAGTTATGGGACACACACGAGAGTTTTTTTGTGATCCCCGACACTCCCTTGGTCATGGCGTCCAACGGAAATGCCGACCATCCACGATGGTTTGTGACGAGATGCGCAACAACGATATCACATGAAATGACGCTCACAAAACTTACCACCACTAATAGAGATGCTTCGGGGGTTGTGAGACTTCATGATGGACATGGTAATGTCTCCGGCAATTCCCCAAGTCATCGCGTCGATGGGAAAGCTACCATGATGGTGGTTTCCGGCGAGAAAGGTACAAAATGCATACAACACATTACAACATAATATAGACAATAATGTCGCTATTTTAGGCCACTCCTAGAGTCGTGAGACACAAGTATGGACTTAGCTTGGTCCCTGAATTCTCTGGTCATGGTGGCACAGCGGTGGTGTCGACCACGGCAACGGATTCCGATGATGACTCAAAACAGTTCAACACGAGCACGACAACAACTTCACATGGATTCAAAACATCAAATCAGTCCTAACACAACAAAATCAAACACAAGGGCAGCGAGGAATCCTTGAGGTCATGGAGAGGTCCCCGACAACCCCCACACTCGGTGGTTTGGCCAGCAGGGCCGCCCACACATGCATATTGCAGCGAGACATAAAATAACAGCCAATATATAAAAACAGAGAATAGACAACATCTATTCTATGTATCCAATGTCCAGAGGTCTCCCGGGGTTATGGGAGCTCTGGTGGGCCACAAGGGCCCGTCCTCGACCACCGTCACCCATGTCAGTGACGGCCAGAGGCGGACAACAGTGAGGACGAGAAGACCAGTGAGAAACCAAGAGGGAGAGAACAAACCGAGAGAGAGTGAGAGAACCTTACGTCCTTCGACGACTGGATACCTCTCTGGCGAGGCCAGACACCACGAGATGGTGGTCCAAAGGCAGCTCACGAGAGGAGGAGAGTGACCGAGAGAGAGAGACAGACGAGAGATGCACACTTACTCTGGTGGCTGAGCCGTCTCCGTCGAGTGTCCATTGTTCCAACGCCGTCGAGGGGAGGTGGTGGCTCGTCTGGCAGAGGCGGTGACTGTCGAGAGGTGAGAATGAGAAAAAGAAGAGAGAGAGAGAGAGAGAGAGAGAGAGAGAGAGAGAGAGAGAGAGAGAGAGAGAGAGAGAGAGAGAGAGGGAGAGAGAGAGTCACCTCCGACGTCTAGCAACTCCGGCGTGGTCCGGTTCGGTGAGGGGCGATAGAAGAGAGGAGAGGTGGCGGCGGTTCCCTTGAAGAAGACAATGAATAGTGTTTGGTGTAGGGTTTTCTCCAACGTTTATATTTTTTATATGCCTCAATGAGTCAAATGACCCTTTTGCCCTTCAACATTCTTCTCTCACTCTTCAAAACAATTACCCTTATGGGTCTTTTACCCCTTTATCACATCTCAACATACACACACATCTCAATGTAAATCTCATGGCTCTCCTCATTTGAGTTGTGTCACTTTAACAAGTTCTATCCCATAGTCCGTGAAATGCATAATTAACCAATTCCCGCGTTCAAACAACATTCCGCGAACCATCTTATCTTACCCCGACTCCCGTAATGCGTGTAGTCTCGTATTGTTTCGCCAACTAATTAATTAAATTAACAAAAAATTCATTTATTTGTACTCTTTACAGTGTTTTAAATCCCCGTGTACCCGTAACCTAATTTTCTTATTTGTTCACCGACTTAATCGTCCGGTCACTCAAATACGAGTATAAATATGTAATACACATCATCATTCACAAATAGCCAAATTTCTGGGTCGTTACATAACTCATGGTCGACTAGACCTAAATCATTACTGCTTAGCCTATGCCAGTCTCGTTCTTGCATACCCGATATTTTCTAGTATACTTTATTTAGAGCATTTTCTTGGCTACCTATTACGCTTTTAAAAACCGTTATTTTCTTTCAAAAACGTGAATACATATATCACTGAGAATTATTGTTATATTTTTGTGCTCACCGTCTTTTTTATGACAGTGGGTGTGAACCGGTCAAGCAATATGCTGGACAAGGAGAATATTGACGACTACCTCTAAGCCTCGAGCGCGAAACTGTCCAGACTTGTAGGTTTTTGATATTTTGTATTATTGTTATTATGTCATTTGATATTTTTAGGTTGTATCTTGAGTTGAACGATAGTCCCCCAACCTTTCTTGACTTTCACACTGGTTTATATTCACCATTTCTTTATATATATAATATAATCGTTATTTCCTGGTTTCCACATTTAGGATTTATCTTATTGCTTCCTCATAAACTGTTAAGATTTCTGCTAATTTAGTAAATGGTCAAAAGTTTTAATTTATACTGAAAATCCAATAGCGACATAACAAGTGTAATACTTATCCTGAACGCATGTAATTATGAGAATAAGTTGTTAAGGCTGCTAATACGTAATTAAGTCTTATGTGGATGTGATTAGGGCTTAATTATGAGATTAGACCGGACGATGCCATAGATTAAGGAACACAAATACATTCTTATTTATAGATAATAAAGTCCAGCTATCAACTTTCATATATCCAAAAAAAAAAGTCTCCTATTACTTCTTTATATTTTTTCATACTTAAGAATTTTTTCTTTTTAATATTTTTAATCGTAATTGCTGGTAAAATACATTTGTTACACCACTTTCATTCTTCGTATTTATATATTGTTTTGTTTCTTATATTAGAACTTAATTGTCTTATACTCTTATATTCCTTTAAAAATTCATAATTTTTTTTTAATAATAAAATCATATTCTCATACTTGAATTAATTCCTGTGAGTGCAACGAGCGGGTTCGTTTGTGTGAATCACGTTTATCAACTAGTATATATATATATATATATATATTCTACAATGGAGCCCAAATATATATCCATGAAACCTCTTATAAAATGTTATGCATTAAATGTTTTATGCATTTATGACGCCTCAATTAATGTATTGGATTAAAATCTAATAGTTCTAATTAGTGTACCCATGACATGATTATATATTTAGTTCCCATAGTAGAAATACACACACATATATATAGGCGTCATAAATGTACAAAATATTTAATGCACAACACATTTTGAGAGGTTCCCATGACATGAGTATATATTTGGTCTCCATTATAGAATTTCTCATATATATATATATATGTATGTATGTATAAACTAAAAGAGTAACTTTAGGTCCTATCTAAACACGCCTAAGCTCAACTTGAGTGGGCCTAAACCCTAGCTGAGCTTAGATAGACTTAGAAAGTTAAGATCGACTTAAGCCTGCTCAATCAATAGATCATCTCCAAAGTAAAAAAAGAAAAAAGATAAATAACTTCAATCAATGCAAAAATTAGGAAAAAACACAAAAAATTGTGGTGATTGGAGTACAAGTTAAAAAGCACAATATAATAAAAAAAACATAATAAATTCAATGTTTTTATATATATTATCATAATAAATTTAGAGTCGCGCTACGTGTACATCGATATCCTCTCATGACACCCCAACAATTTATCAGGGCACCTCAAGACTTTTACCAAAAATGCTCCTAATTGGTGAAGCAACGCACCCCACTAACCAAGACACATGTTAAAGCAGTCTCGGTCATGTCTTACCGAAACCTGTATTACAATGTCGGTCTATATCAACCGACACTCAAATAAGATAGTCAAACACTTAACTCAATGGGTGACTGCCGAGACTATACAAGTGATCTCAGTGGCCTTATGCCGAGACATGTGTGTATGACTCGGTCTTGTGTGTCTGAGATCATTGGTTCGGTTATTTCCTACTGAGACTTAAAATGTAATATCGGTTAATGTAATGTTATGCTATGGGCACCCCACCGATTACTTAGGGCACCCCAGCAAGCACCCATCGATTACTCTGGGCACCTCAGAGTAAATGTGTAATTTTTTTTAGAACCAACATAAATAAAAAAGTCAAGATACCCTGTACCCTGAGAGGATTTCAAGGTGCATATAACGCGGCTCTAAATTTATGTTATGAAGATAAGTTTAAAATAATTTAAACTGTATTAATTGAGATGAATTTAAAAGATTATAAGTGCACGTTATCAATGGCAAGTAAGCAAGTTCACTTAGTAAACACGCCAAAGTGTCAATTGATAAACAGAGTGTTAATTAGCTATCCAAGTGGTTGATGGTTTTGCTTTTCTGCTTTTAAAATAAATAAATAAATAAATAAATAAATAAATAAAGCCTAGTGTCTGATGTGTACTCATGATTTGGATTGACATTTGCAAACCCAAACTGCACCCATGAAGTAATGAGACCAAGACTAAATGTTTTTCTTAAACCCAGACCCGGTATCAAGATTAATTGCATTAGATGATCGAGTAGCGTATTGTTTAGGATTAATTGTGTGGAAAAACTCATCTTTTTGACCTTATCATCATAACCATTGATATTTTTTTTGTCAAGTACAGTATACCTATTGATATTGACATACATTCCGCGTGCACAATTATTAGATACTTTTAATTAAGGCCTCATTACATTGGTTCCATTTTTCCAACTTACATTACAGAGGAGTTGTCCCAGGAGGGAGTTAACTCAAAGGGAGTTATCCTAAAAAAAAAAAAAAAACTCAAGGGAGTTAATTGGGGAGTTCGTATGACAATGAGTAAGTCACACCCCAATATACATTAGCCCACAAAAGTCCTCCATGCGGCCTTGACCTACGTGTTATGCACTGAAATTTGTTTATATCTGCATCTCAAGGTGGAAACCAATCGCTCTTGTGAGCCAATATGTGTTAGTGTGTGACTTTCCATTGTCATTGTAGCACTTCTCATTAAAAAATAATAAAACATGTGAATTGACATAAACATCCTTGATACCTATACCGATGGGTCCAATTGCCATCCCTATTAATTAGATGCAATTGTGTTCATAAGTCCAAGAAGATAACCCAGAGTTATCTCACACCTATGGTATGAATTGAAAAATAATTTGTATGGAAGTTAAATTTATAAAACCAACCAAACAAAATTAGTTTCCAAGTTCCAACTCCCTCAACAAGTTATCTACTCAACCAAAATGCCTAATTCTCACCTCAACACAAGTGAGATGAACAAGGAATCACTTGTCGAAAAATAAGGCTAGAGAATGTTCAGGTTTGACTCTCGTTGAAGTCAATCACAAGACATTACTTGAAAAAATAGAAAAACCTCACAAGACAACAAGTATTGCAATAGCGCCAAAAAAAAAAAAAGACTTAAAGCCTATATAGACGTAGCTCCACATTTAAGTTCAACAAAGCCTTGATATATGCTAATGCCACCGCATCAACATGGCCTCAATTATTAATTGGGGTCAGACCACCAAAAAAAAAAAAAAGCTAGAGAATTGGTACTATGGGACGTCAACTCAATCCAAAATGTGAAATATGAGTCCCAAAACTCAATTTTCAAAAGCAGAACAACCCTGCGACAAACTGTTTTAATTTCACAATCGTATTTACAATCAAAATAATGACAGTTCTTTTGAACAAATAGGATTAATGAATCAATGTACTTTTTGATTATATGATTCTATATCTAATCCTGTATCGAGCCATTAATGACTAATGATACTTCTATTTTTCTTCAAAAAAAAAAAAAAAAAAAAAAAACAAACAAACAACATCAACATTACAACAAAATCAACTAAAAAGAAAACACCACAAACACAAGTATATAACCCCACAAATTCTAATTTTTCATTTTGGTGCTCTTCCTTGATTCAACCTTTTGAACCACCTCCAATTCTCTTTTGATCGGTGATGGTTCTAATAATTTCTTTTGTTTACTTTTATTAATCAAATAAACTAAGATCTGTTTAGATCTGATGAGATGATTAGTTCATCTCCGTTGCGGCCATCAGATTCACTATTGAAAAAAGTCACGACTTTACGTCTACATCATTTTCGAAGACTGCGTGAATTTGTGTTTGTGAGGTTAGTACTCATCATTAGAATTTTTTCAATAAGTAATTATTTCCTTTCCTTATTGAAAGGTTTAAATTTTCTTCTCTCGTTGAAAGTCTTATGCTTACTTTCCTTGTCGAAAGTTTTATTTTTCGTTATGGTTCGAATAATGTATCTATATACTGTCGTGTTTCAGATGTTTGTCAAGAGAATAATAACTGATTGTCAAACTATTCCATTGTTACAGTCGTAATTCTTGAAAGCTAACCTTATGGCGGTTGAATGTTCTTTTGAACAATTAAAATTAACGAATCAATTTGCTACGGTGATTGATTCTATGCCTCGTCCTGTTCCATTGAATGTATTAAGAGCCATTGATGATTAATAAAATTTCTATTTCTTCAAAAAAAAAAAAAAAAAATCACACAAATTTGTGGAGGCTTAAATTTATTGGCATAATTAAAGAGAACTCTAGCGCACGGCAACATTGTGGACCTTCTCACCGTCACACAACCATCTAGACAGAGACTGAAGAGTCAATTAATTACTGCACTGCTTCATTTCTTCTTGGCATCTCCAACTATATTAATTTTCATTACTTCATGCTTCTCCCCATAAATTCCATTTTGTTAGGGACGTTGTTTTCCTTAAGAGAAAGAAAATACCATGTAGAAATCTTTTTCATTTCATGTTGACCAGGACACTCTGACATATGGACCATCATGGCCACTGGTCGGCTACATGGACTACACTCTGACATATGGACCATCGACCATCATGGCCACTGGTCGGCTACATGGACTACACTCTGACATATGGACCATCATGGCCACTGATCGGCTACATGGACTACACTCTGACATATGGACCATCATGGCCACTGATCGGCTACATGGACTACACTCTTCCATTCCGCAAGAAAATAATAGATAAAGTTAAGTAAAAGCTGAAGTAAGAAATATTGTAAAAAAGCTATCAGGTGGAAACAAAGAGAACACAGGATAGTACCTTACAACATTCAAGGAAAAAATATATTTATAAGCATCTACAAACACAGATCGTCAAACAAGTTCAAAGCATCTAGCTAAAGTGATGTCGTGGCAGTTGTAGATATTTTGAGGGACCATAACTTTTGATCCAAGAATCCGATTGATTATTATAATACCTTTTCGGAAATGATGTTTCATGCTCTATAGCTTTACCTGGAACTTCGCTCTCCGAGATTGGGTTTTGCAGATCCAAATTCCTTCGTTTCCACATTCATCGGAAGCTTTTATTTTATTGTCTAGTTTTAGGGTATTTTCGTAATTTACTTTATTTAAGTCGTTTTTAGAATCTTAGAAGGATTAGATGTTTTGAGTCATAGAAGGATTACGTTTTGACTCGTAGAAGGATTAGAGTTTCTAATGCGCTATATAAAGTCATGATTAGAGCTGTAATCATTATCAATTATTATCAATTTATTTTAATTTTGTTTTTCTTCAAAACTCTAAGGATTCTTCCTTGTTTGAGCGTTTACGCTGCGTCAGTTGGTATCAGAGCGTGAATTTCGTTCGTACTAATGATGTCCGGTGGAAGCGGTGACATTCCGAATGTCGTTCAGGATGTTGAAGCCTTGCGAACCAAAGTGGAGGCTCAAGAGGCGACAATTAAAACCTTAGAGACAAATCTCGATCAACAATTCCGGCGTATAGACGAGCGCCTTGATACGGTGATTAACAAATTCGATTCCCTTGGGGTGAATGCCAACAGACACAAGGGTGATGTTGAACAACGCTGGCGGTGACTTCAGTGACGAGGAGGAGGATATGGTTCTGACTGAGGATCAGGGCAAAGCTGTTAGGAGAGATCGAGGCGGCATATATAATAACAATAATAATCATCATAATTGTGATTATTACGAAGGAGGCGACTTCAGGTTGAAAGTGAATATTCCTAGTTTCTCTGGTAATCTGAACATTGAGGACTTTGTTGATTGGATCACCGAAGTAGACCATTTTTTTGAGTATATGGCTATTCCTTAAGAGAAAAAGGTGAAATTGGTGGCATGTCGATTGAAGAGAACATCTGGCAGGTGGGAGAGGCTGCAGAGTAGGCGTTACAAGGAATGTAAACAGCCTGTTCGGACGTGGTATAGAATGAGGCAGTTGCTCCAGCGAGATTTTTTGCCTCCAGATTATGGCAGATCTTGTTTCAGCAATACTAACGTTGTCGGCAGGATCAGAGATCTGTTCATAAATATACAACAGATTTTATGCGACTGGCTGAGAGGAATGATTTGAGGGAGAACGAGGTTCATCAGGTTACAAGATATCTAGATGGATTGAAACTGCAAGTTCGAGAGAAAATTGGAGTACAAGTTATAAGAACTGTCACCGAGGCAAAAAATTTAGCCATTAAAGCTGAATTAATGATGCTGGACAGAGGTGAAAATCGATATGAGGGCAATCGGTGAACCTATGGTAGTGATAATTACCAGAGGAATAATAGCGGGGAGGAAACTTCAAGAAGTTTTGCAGAGCGGAGTAAGTCCACCTAGGGCTAGAATCAAGATACTGAACGAAAGGAAGATAAGAGACTTGAAAAAAACCTGCCGAACAGAAAGAGGGACAAAAGACAACCGCAAATCCTTATGCTAAGCCTATTGTGGGCAAGTGCTATCGTTGTGGGCAATCTGGTCACAGATCGAATGAATGTCCTAATAGAAAGTAGGTTAATGTGATTGAACGAGATGAAGAAGAGGAAGTTTATTGTGGTCCTGATGGAGCAGATGATGATTATGATGAGGGAGACGAACAAAATTGTGTGGTAAGGAGGCTGATGTTAACTCCTAAATTAGAAGATGGCAATTAGCAGCACAGACTGTTTCGGACGAGATGCACTATTAATGGCCAGATGTTTGAACTGATCATAGATAATGGAAGCTGTGAGAACATCATTGGTAGAGGTACAACCGAGGCACTGAAATTTAAGATGGAGAAGCATCCTAGTCCTTACTCTATAGGCTGGATAAAGGCAACTGAGAAAGTGCAAGTGACAGAGTGCTGCATGGTACATTTTTCCACTGGTATTTACAAGGATGAGGTGTATTGTGATGTGATAAATATGGATGCTTGCCATCTGCTGTTTGGACGACCTTGGTAGTTTGATGTTAATGCACAACATGTTGGGAGAGACAATGTGTATAAATTGGAGGAGGGAGTGACGTTTAACTTGCTTCCTTTAAAGGCAAGTAACCATTCCAAGACTTCTAAAGTAGAGGAACGGTCTTTCCTTATAATGACACAAACTGAACGTGAGATGGACAAAGCCATTAAGGAGTCACAGGTGGTGCATGCGTTGGTGTTGAGACAGAACCTTGTAGGGAATGAGGAGTCAGTTTCTGAGATACCAAGGCAGGCCAAACCATTGCTGGAGGAATTTGCTGAAATTATACCATACGAGTTGCCTGACTGATTACCTCCTATATGCGATATTCAGCACCGCATTGACCTGATTCCTGGTGCTAGTTTGCCAAACCTCCTACATTACAGAATGAGTTCGAAGGAGAGTGATGTAACGGCCCAATTTTCAATAGCCGTTACTGGTAACGTCGGTGCGGACGTGGAATGGCTGCAAGGACCTACGAACATCCCTAGTGAAGACGAAATTTAAGCCGAGGGAAATTAATACACACATAAAATGAATTTTAATGTGACAAAAATAGTAAATTGGTGGGCGCCTAGTGACGCGCGGAGTCGTGGTCGACACGCGTGGGTGGTAGTGTAGTGTGCACGCCCGAGTACGCTCGTCGGGCGCGCACAACGAAATTGTAGGCGCGAAAATATAGGCGAATATATATATATTTATATATATATATATATGTATATAAGTAATTTAAAATATATATATATATAAATATATATTAAAATCAGAAAAGAATAAAAAAATTGTGAAATGACCAAAAAGGGCATTTGATGATGAAGAATGAGGATAAGAATGCAGGGGTAAAATGGTCATTTCACCCCCAAAATTGTTGATAACCACCACCGACACCCATTTTCCCCATTTTCGATCAATCGAAAGTGAAGAGAGAAGAGAAGCGAGAGGAGAGAAGCGAGGAGGAGAAGGAGAGGCGACGAGCTCGTGAGGAGTCGAGGAGATCAAGGTGAGTTTGTGGCTTATGGTTGTTGTGCGTTGTGTGGTGGTGTGGTGGTGAGCTCGGCCATGGCGAGCCATGGCCGAGAATTGGAATTTGTCGAGGAGGAAGACGACGTGTGGTCTTCTCATTCTCTTAATTTCATTGGAGAGAAAGAAAAGAGAAGAAGGAAAGAAGATCAATAGAGAGAAAAAAAAAAAAAAAAAAAAAAAAAATTGAGAAAAAAAAAAAAAAGAGGCGCACGGCGCTCTGTTGTGTGAAGATGAAGGGCCGGTTCGGCCTGAACCGGGCCGGTTCGGCCCGAACGGTCGGTTCGGCCGAACCGCCCTTAAAAAAAAAAAAAAAAGAGAGAAAATAAAGAAAAATGGAAAAGAAAATCCAGAAAAATAGGAAAAATTATGGAAAAATTCAGAAAAATCCAGAAAAATATGAGAAATTAGAAAAATGGTTCATAACTGAGTTTTGGGATTTTCTCGGAAATGTTGGCGAGACATAGTCGGGGTTTTAGCCTCGAAAAACGTAAAAATTGATATAATATATCAAATTGAAGCTAATTTAATGACAAATGATCTTAGGTATAATTCGGGTGGTAATTTTGATTTGTTGGGCATTTATTCAAATTTGGACTGGATAATTGGAGTGCGGTATAGGTGCGTAAACCCCAACATGAAACACATTTGAGTATTTAATTCTTTCAATTCTTGCATATCTTGTTGTTGTTGCTATACATACTCATGAGGATCATGTGTTGGTGCGGTTGTCGATGGGTGTTGGATTTGTTTTCTCTATCGGAGTTTATTCGGGACGATTGTGGCACGTGATCAAGCATGCTAGATTGTAGCACGTGTACTTGCGCGCCCGGTGGATTGTGATCCGAGCGCGGGGTGCACGTGTTCGGTGGGTTTGTGATTTGTTCGGTCATAGTTAGTTAGTAGTTTGGATGTGGTTTAGACTTGATGTGCTCGGTCGGGGTCATCCGAATCTACGAAGTATGATCTAGTATGTGAGATTGCATTCTACTTTTGTCTGGTTTTATCGTAATTGTTGTAGAGCATATTGTTGGCATTATGATTATTCGTTGATCATCTTGCATGCTTGTTACCTACACATGCGAGGGTTTTATGGTGCCCATACTCTTTGCATGTGTAGCTAACGTTAATTATTGGCTTCGAATCTGTTATTATTTACTCGATGGTTTTCTTTGGGAGTTTACTCACTGGACTCGTCACCGTATGTGTTGGGTGATTTGAGTGCAGGATTTGATAAGTGCAGGGACAAGGAGACACGTAGAGATTATCGTCATTGTGAAGGCGTGAACTACTCCTTTTTATACTGTTGTTGAATGTATGTATTTGTTTTATCTTTGGGTTTGGGTTGTGAGAGTTATATTCTAGTTTGTTTATGACTTTGAGGATGACACTTGATTTATATTTGGGGACTACATTTTGGTATGATTTCCACATTAGATTAATTGATATTTAGACTTGTTACATTTGGTATCATTTAATGATTTGAGACTTCCGCTGCATAATTTGAGGTTATATGATATTAAAGGAAATAAAGTTAACTCATAACATCAAAGTTAAGTTAGGAAATTGATTAATAATGGAAAATTGGGCGTGGGACACAGCTGGCGGTGATGTGGTCAGTTGTGGGCCCGCGTGGCCTCCCGTGGCGGACCAATGTGGAAAATTGGGGCCGCCACATTTTGGTATCAGAGCTTAGGCTCGGTTAGGAGATTTAATAAGAGTATAAATTTAATGAATAAATCTTAGATGTGGAAACCACCAGTGAATGATTAGAGAATTAGTTGGGAAGTGATGCGAGGCGGGTAAATTTAGGAAGTTACATATACGTATGTTTTGATTGTGTACTACATATTATACACGTATATACTGAGTCTGGTCCGACGCACGTTTTGCGGTGCAATTTATGATGGACGGACAGACTCCTACTACTCCGCCGACTACTCAGCAGGAGGTTGGGGAGACTAGTGACCATACCACTAGTGAGATAGCTGAATTGCGAGACATATTTTTGCGCAGAGCGAGCGAGGAGCAATCGAGATCATCGTACACCCGAGAGATGATTTGCGGTTGGATCATGATTTCGGTGACGATCGTGATTCGAGGGATGCTCAATACGACTATGATGACGGGCGAGATAGATTGGAGTCGCGAGGACGACCGGGACCGGACTAATGATCAATTCAATAATGACGATCGCCGGGTGGTACATGATATTGTACTTATACCGATACAGCAGAGACGGTTGTACGAAAGAATCGGGATCGAGGGACCGGAGTTGGGGTCGAGATCCAGGGTCGTCGATCGTCGGAGGACGTGACAAACGCGAGATGTTATAAATGCGGTCGAGAGAGGACACATCGGAGTGGATTGTCGGAGAGCTTCTTCAAGCATCGAGAGATACCACCGGTGATGAGAGAGTTTATGAAGTGACACATCTGTCGAGTGACGACACGACAACATGATTAGGGTACGTCGTTGGTGTACATTTTCATTAGTCTTATTTTTCATGCATTCGTTGCATATAAATTTGGTTAGTTTATTTTTAAGCCGGCGTGTTTTAGTTGATGTGTTCACTAGGGTTATGGCGAGACTAGTTAATGTGTTCACTAGGGATATTGTGAGATTGGTAGATGTGTTCACCAGGAGGTGGTTGTGAAAGCTGGTTGATTAGTTCACCAGGAGGTTGTGAAACCTGGTAGATGTGTTCACCAGGAGATTGTGAAAGCTGGTTGATCGGTTCACCAGGAGTCCATTTACAGCATTTGGTGGTTGTTGTGGGATTGGTTGATGTGGTTCACCAGGGGACTCGGTCGATGTGTTCACCAGGGGACCTGGTTGATATGGACTTGGTTGATGAGTTCACCAGGGATTGATTTGTACACCAGGAGTGAGTGGACAAGCTGGTTGATCGGTTCACCAAAGTGGCGGATTGATTTTTCTTCACCTAGGTTGAGGTTGATTTATTTACCAAAGTTAGAGGTTGAATAGTTCATCAAAAGTGTTAGTAGAATAGTGATTGATTAGGTTGGCTACATTTGTTTAGGTTGGTTGACACGATAGGATATTGTATCTACATTGCGGTTCTCGAGATGAGATATTAGTTATCTCAAATTTCGGGACGAAATTTCAAATTAGTTGGGAAGAATTGTAACGGCCCAATTTTCAATAGCAGATTCTTATCGGTAACGTCGGTGCGGACGTGAAATGGCTGCAAGGACCTACGAACATCCCTAGTGAAGACGAAATTTAAGCGAGGAAATTAATACACACATAAAATGAATTTTAATGTGACAAAAATAGTAAATTGGTGGGCGCTAGTGACGCGCGGAGTCGTGGTCGACACGCGTGGGTGGTAGTGTAGTGTGCACGCCCGAGTACGTTGTCGGCGCGCGCGCACAACGAAATTGTAGGCGCGAAAATATAAGCGAATATATATATATATTTATATATATATATGTATATAAGTAATTTAAAATATATATATATATAAATATATATTAAAAATCGTCGAGAAAAGAATAAAAAAATTGTGAAATGACCAAAAAGGGCATTTGATGATGAAGAATGAGGATAAGAATGCGGGGGTAAAATGGTCATTTCACCCCCAAAATTGTTGATAACCACCACCGACACCCATTTTCCCCATTTTCGATCAATCGAAAGTGAAGAGAGAAGAAGAAGCGAGAGGAGAGAAGAAGAGGAGGGAGAAGGAGAGGCGACGAGCTCGTGAGGAGTCGAGGAGATCAAGGTGAGTTTGTGGCTTATGGTTGTTGTGCGTTGTGTGGTGTGGTGGTGAGCTCGGCCATGGCGGAGCCATGGCCGAGAATTGGAATTTGTCGAGGAGGAAGACGACGTGTGGTCTTCTCATTCTCTTAATTTCATTGGAGAGAAAGAAAAGAGAAGAAGGAAAGAAGATCAGAGAAAAAAAAAAAAAAAAAAAAAAAAAAAAAAATTGAGAAAAAAAAAAAAAAAGGCGCACGGCGCTCTACACTTTGTGAAGAAGATGAAGGGCCGGTTCGGCCCTGAGCCGGCCGGTTCGGCCCGAACGTCGTCTCGGTTCGGCCGAACCGCCCTTAAAAAAAAAAAAAAAAAGAGAGAGAAAATAAAGAAAAATGGAAAAGAAAATCCAGAAAAATAGGAAAAATTATGGAAAAATTCAGAAAAATCCAGAAAAATATGAGAAATTAGAAAAATGGTTCATAAGCGAGTTTTGGGATTTTCTCGGAAATGTTGGCGAGACATAGTCGGGGTTTTAGCCTCGAAAAACGTAAAAATTGATATAATATATCAAATTGAAGCTAATTTAATGACAAATGATCTTAGGTATAATTCGGGTGGTAATTTTGATTTGTTGGGCATTTATTCAAGCTGGACTGGATAATTGGAGTGCGGTATAGGTGCGTAAACCCCAACAGAAACACATTTGAGTATTTAATTCTTTCAATTCTTGCATATACTGTTGTTGTTGCTATACATACTCATGAGGATCATGTGTTGGTCCAGTTGTCGATGGGTGTTGGATTTGTTTTCTCTATCGGAGTTTATTCGGGACGATTGTGGCACGTGATCAAGCATGCTAGATTGTAGCACGTGTACTTGCGCCGCCGGTGGATTGTGATCCGAGCGCGGGGTGCACGTGTTCGGTGGGTTTGTGATTTGTTCCGGTCACCGTTAGTAGTTTGGATGTGGTTTAGACTTGATGTGCTCCTCGGGGTCATCCGAATCTACGAAGTATGATCTAGTATGTGAGATTGCATTCTACTTTTGTCGGTTTTATCGTAATTGTTGTAGAGCATATTGTTGGCATTATGATTATTCGTTGATCATCTTGCATGCTTGTTACCTACACATGCGGGGTTTTATGGTGCGCCCATACTCTTTGCATGTGTAGCTAACGTTAATTATTGGCTTCGAATCTGTTATTATTTACTCGATGGTTTTCTTTGGGAGTTTACTCTGACTGGACTCAAATCACCGTATGTGTTGGGTGATTTGAGTGCGGGATTTGATAAGTGCGGGGACAAGGAGACACGTAGAGATTATGTGATGAAGGCGTGAACTACTCCTTTTATACGTTGTTGAATGTATGTATTTGTTTTATCTTTGGGTTTGGGTTGTGAGAGTTATATTCTAGTTTGTTTATGACTTTGAGGATGACACTTGATTTATATTTGGGGACTACATTTTGGTATGATTTCCACATTAGATTAATTGATATTTAGACTTGTTACATTTGGTATCATTTAATGATTTGAGACTTCCATTTGCATAATTTGAGGTTATATGATATTAAAGGAAATAAAGTTAACTCATAACATCAAAGTTAAGTTAACGGAAATTGATTAATAATGGAAAATTGGGCGTGGGACACGGTGGCGGTGATGTGGTCGGTTGTGGGTCGTGGTCCGTGGCGGACCAATGGGAAATTTGGCCGCGTGGCCTCCGTGGCGGACCAATGTGGAAAATTGGGGCCGCCGCCACATTTTGGTATCGAGCTTAGGCTCGGTTAGGAGATTTAATAAGAGTATAAATTTAATGAATAAATCTTAGATGTGGAAACCACCAAGTGAATGATTAGAGAATTAGTTGGGAAGTGATGCGAGGCGGGTAAATTTAGGAAGTTACATATACGTATGTTTTGATTGTGTACTACATATTATACACGTATATCGAGTCCGGTCCGACGCACGTTTTGCGGTGCAATTTATGATGGATGGACGAGACTCCTACTACTCCGCCGACTACTCGAGCGGGAGGTTGGGGACTAGAGACTAGTGACCATACCACTAGTGAGATAGGTTGAATTGCGAGACATATTTCTTTAGCAGAGCGAGGAGCAATCGAGATCATCGTACACCCGAGAGATGATTTGCGGTTGGATCATGATTTCGGTGACGATCGTGATTCGAGGGATGCTCAATACGACTATGATGATGGGCGAGATAGATTGGAGTCGCGAGGACGACCGGGACCGGACTAATGATCAATTCAATAATGACGATCGCCGGGTGGTACATGATATTGTATTGTACTTATACCGATACAGCAACCGAGACAGTTGTACAGAAAGAATCAGGATCAGAGGGACCGGAGTTGGGGTCAGAGATCCGAGGGTCGACTGTCTGGAGGACGTGACAAACGCAGATGTTATAAATGCGGTCAGAGAGGACACATCGGAGTGGATTGTCGGAGAGCTTCTTCAGCATCAGAGATACCACCAGCTGATGAGAGAGTTTATGAAGTGACACATCCTGTCAGAGTGACGACACGACAACATGATTAGGGTACGTCGTTGGTGTACATTTTCATTAGTCTTATTTTTCATGCATTCGTTGCATATAATTTGGTTAGTTTATTTTTAAGCCGGCGTGTTTTAGTTGATGTGTTCACTAGGGTTATGGCGAGACTAGTTAATGTGTTCACTAGGGATATTGTGAGATTGGTAGATGTGTTCACCAGGGAGGTGGTTGTGGCTGGTTGATTAGTTCACCAGGAGGTTGTGAAAGCGGTAGATGTGTTCACCAGGAGATTGTGAAGCTGCTGGTTGATCAGTTCACCAGGAGTCCATTTACAACCTGGTTGTTGTGGGATTGGTTGATGTGGTTCACCGGGGACTGGTCGATGTGTTCACCAGGGACTGGTTGATATGGACTGGTTGATGAGTTCACCAGGGATTGATTTGTACACCAGGAGTGAGTGGACGGTTGGTTGATCGGTTCACCAAAGTGGCGGATTGATTTTTCTTCACCTAGGTTGAGGTTGATTTATTTACCAAAGTTAGAGGTTGAATAGTTCATCAAAAGTGTTAGTAGAATAGTGATTGATTAGGTTGGCTACATTTGTTTAGGTTGGTTGACCTGATAGGATATTGTATCTACATTGCAGTTCTCTGAGATGAGATATTAGTTATCTCAAATTTCGGGACGAAATTTCAAATTAGTTGGGAAGAATTGTAACGGCCCAATTTTCAATAATAGCAGATTCTTGGTAACGTCGGTGCGGACGTGAAATGGCTGCAAGGACCTACGAACATCCCTAGTGAAGACGAAATTTAAGCCGAGGGAAATTAATACACACATAAAATGAATTTTAATGTGACAAAAATAGTAAATTGGTGGGCGCCTAGTGACGCGCTGAGTCGTGGTCGACACGCGTGGGTGGTAGTGTAGTGTGCACGCCGAAGTACGCTCGTCGGCGCGCACAACGAAATTGTAGGCGCGAAAATATAGGCGAATATATATATATATTTATATATATATATGTATATAAGTAATTTAAAATATATATATATATAAATATATATTAAAATCAGAAAAGAATAAAAAAATTGTGAAATGACCAAAAAGGGCATTTGATGATGAAGAATGAGGATAAGAATGCAGGGGTAAAATGGTCATTTCACCCCCAAAATTGTTGATAACCACCACCGACACCCATTTTCCCCATTTTCGATCAATCGAAAGTGAAGAGAGAAGAGAAGAGAGAGGAGAGAAGCCGAGGAGGGAGAAGAGAGAGGCGACGAGCTCGTGAGGAGTCGAGGAGATCAAGGTGAGTTTGTGGCTTATGGTTGTTGTGCGTGTGTGTGTGGTGTGGTGGTGAGCTCGGCCATGGCGGAGCCATGGCCGAGAATTGGAATTTGTCGAGGAGGAAGACGACGTGTGGTCTTCTCATTCTCTTAATTTCATTGGAGAGAAAGAAAAGAGAAGAAGGAAAGAAGATCAATAGAGAAAAAAAAAAAAAAAAAAAAAAAAAAATGAGAAAAAAAAAAAAACAGAGGCGCACGGCGCCTACTTTGTGAAGAAGATGAAGGGCCGGTTCGGCCTCTGAACCGGGCCGGTTCGGCCCTGAACCGGTCGGTTGGCCGAACCGCCCTTAAAAAAAAAAAAAGAGAGAGAAAATAAAGAAAAATGGAAAAGAAAATCCGAGAAAAATAGGAAAAATTATGGAAAAATTCAGAAAAATCCAGAAAAATATGAGAAATTAGAAAAATGGTTCATAAGCGAGTTTTGGGATTTTCTCGGAAATGTTGGCGAGACATAGTGGGGTTTTAGCCTCGAAAAACGTAAAAATTGATATAATATATCAAATTGAAGCTAATTTAATGACAAATGATCTTAGGTATAATTCGGGTGGTAATTTTGATTTGTTGGGCATTTATTCAAAATTTGGATTTGGATAATTGGAGTGCGGTATAGGTGCGTAAACCCCAACGAAACACATTTGAGTATTTAATTCTTTCAATTCTTGCATATGTTTGTTGTTGTTGCTATACATACTCATGAGGATCATGTGTTGGTGCAGTTGTCGATGGGTGTTGGATTTGTTTTCTCTATCGGAGTTTATTCGGGACGATTGTGGCACGTGATCAAGCATGCTAGATTGTAGCACGTGTACTTGCGCCGCCGGTGGATTGTGATCCGAGCCGCGGGGTGCACGTGTTCGGTGGGTTTGTGATTTGTTCCGGTCACCGTTAGTAGTTTGGATGTGGTTTAGACTTGATGTGCTCGGTCGGGGTCATCGAATCTACGAAGTATGATCTAGTATGTGAGATTGCATTCTACTTTTGTCGGTTTTATCGTAATTGTTGTAGAGCATATTGTTGGCATTATGATTATTCGTTGATCATCTTGCATGCTTGTTACCTACACATGCGGGGTTTTATGGTGCCCATACTCTTTGCATGTGTAGCTAACGTTAATTATTGGCTTCGAATCTGTTATTATTTACTCGATGGTTTTCTTTGGGAGTTTACTCACTTGGACTCGTCACCGTATGTGTTGGGTGATTTGAGTGCGGGATTTGATAAGTGCGGGGACAAGGAGACACGTAGAGATTATCTCTGTGGATGAAGGCGTGAACTACTCCTTTTATACGTTGTTGAATGTATGTATTTGTTTTATCTTTGGGTTTGGGTTGTGAGAGTTATATTCTAGTTTGTTTATGACTTTGAGGATGACACTTGATTTATATTTGGGGACTACATTTTGGTATGGTTTCCACATTAGATTAATTGATATTTAGACTTGTTACATTTGGTATCATTTAATGATTTGAGACTTCCGCTGCATAATTTGAGGTTATATGATATTAAAGGAAATAAAGTTAACTCATAACATCAAAGTTAATCGGAAATTGATTAATAATGGAAAATTGGGCGTGGGACACAGCTGGCGGTGATGTGGTCAGTTGTGGGCCCGCGTGGCCTCCCGTGGCGGACCAATGTGGAAAATTGGGGCCGCCACAAGTGAGGTCTTGCATGACAAGGTGCAAGAGTTGCTTCAAAAAGGGCATATAAGGGAGAGCATGAGTCCATGTGTTGTTCCTGCTCTGTTAACGCCGAAGAAGGATGAAAGTTACAGAATGTGTGTTGATAGTAGGGCGATTAACAGGATTACGATTGGGTACAAATTTTCCATTCCACGCCTGGAAGATATGCTAGATCGACTGAGGGGAGCTCGAATATTCACCAAGATTGATTTACGAAGTGGATACCACCAGATTCGTATCAGGATGAGAGATAAATAGAAGACAACTTTTAAGACGAAGGACGGTCTGTATGAGTGGCTGGTCATGCCTCCTTTCGGGTTGTCAAATGCTCCTACCACTTTATACGACTTATGAACTAGGTTCTCAAGCCATTCCATGACAAATTTGTGGTGGTGTACTTTGATGACATCCAGATCTATAGTTATTCAGAAAAGGAGCATTTAGAACATTTGCGGAGTGTGTTGACTGTGCTACACGAGAACAAGCTGTATGTGAACCTGAAGAAATGTACCTTTCTGGCTAGGAAGTTGTTCTTGGGGTTTATTGTGAGTGCAGATGGCATTCAAGTGGATGATGAGAAAGTTCGAGCAATTAGAGAGTGACCAGCTCCGATAACTGTGTTTGAATTGCAGAGTGTCTTGGGGTTGGCTATTTTCTACCCGCGCTGCATTCGACATTTCAGTAGTGTTGCAGCCCCTTTGATTGAGTGCCTGAAGAAAGGGAAGTTTCAATGGAGTAATGAGATTGAGTCTGCCTTTGCCTTGTTGAAGGAGAAATTGTGTACTGCCCCAGTTTTAGCTTTGCTAGATTTCTCGAAGTTGTTTGAGGTGGATTGTGATGCGAGTGGAGTTGGGATTCGTGCAGTTTTGTCATAGGAGAAACGACTAGTAGCATTCTTCAGTGAGAAGCTTAGTGATGCTAGTCGTGGTTGGAGTACTTATGATAAGGAGTTCTACTCAGTTGTGCGTGCCTTGAGAACTTGGGAGCATTATTTGGTCGGTCGGGAGTTTGTTTTGTATTCTGATTGTGATGCTTTGAAACACCTAAATAGCCAACCTGCATTACTAAAGATATGCATGCTCGATGGACTCAGTTTTTGTAGAAATCTCCTTTCAAACTGAAGCATAAGGCGAGAGTTCAAAACAAAGTTGTCGATGCGTTGAGTAGGGGAGTTACGTTGCAGGTGACTTTGAGTAATGAGATAGTGGGGTTTGATTGTTTGAAGGAGTTGTATGCTGATGATACTGAGTTTGGGCAGATTTGGGGTAAATGCAGTGCTCGACAGCCTTGTGAGGATTTTCATGATGGGTTTTTGATGAAGGGTAATCAGCTTTGCATTCCTAAGTCGTCTTTAAGGGAGAAGATGATTCGTGATTTACATGGTGGGGGTTTAGCTGGTCATCTAAGCAGAGATAAGACTATTGCTGCTGTTGTGGAACGTTTCTATTGGCCGCATTTGCGTAGGGATGTGACCAAGATTGTGCAACGTTGTTATGTGTGTTAGACAGCCAAAGGACATTCACAGAATACTGGTCTTTACACACCTTTGCCAGTACCACAGGATATTTGAGAGGACGTGTCGATGGATTTTGTCCTTGGTCTTCCTCGCACTCAACGGGGTTCAGATTCTGTCTTTGTCGTTGTTGACCGTTTCTCAAAGATGGTCCATTTTATTCCTTGCAGGAAAGTTGCTGATGCTCAGAACATTGCTAAGCTTTATTTTGAACAGGTTGTCCGTTTGCATGGTGTACCGAAGTCCATTACATCTGACAGAGACACCAAATTTCTCAGTCACTTCTGGCGGTCACTTTGGTACCGATTTGTTTCGTCTTTGAATTACAACAGGACAACCCATCCTTAGACAGACGGACATACGGAGGTTACCAACAGATCCCTAGGTAATTTGATTCGCAACATCGTGGGAGATTAACCGAAGAAGTGGGACACTGCATTGGTACAAACAGAGTTTGCTTACAACAATTCAGTTCATCGTACTACAGGCATGACACCTTTTGCCGTAGTCTATCAGAAAGCACCTGCCCATGCTTTAGGTTTGCTGACATTGCCAAAGGAGAAAGACAACAATATAGCAGGCAAGCACATGGCCGAGAATTGGCAGTCTACTACAGAGACAGTTCGAAGGAAGATTGATGAGTCTAATATCAAGTACAAACAAGCGGTTAACAAACATCGCAAGAAGCTTTTTATTGTTGGTGATCAGGTTATGGTATTCCTGTGGAGAGAGATTCCCAGTTGGCCAGTACAACAAGTTGCAATTCAAGAAATATGGGTTGTATTCGATTGAAAGGAAGATCAATGATAATGCCTATGTTGTTGGTCTGCCTACTAGTATGAGAATTTCCAAGACATTTAATGTAGCAGATATTTTTTCATTTTATCCAGATGATGAGCCTTTGTATCCAGAAAACTCGAGGTCAAATTTTTCTCAGGTGGGAGAGAATGATGTCGTAGCAGTTGTAAATACTTTGAGGAGCCATAATTTTTGATCTAGGAATACAATTGATTATTATGATACCTTTTCGGAAATGATGTTTCGTGCTCTACAGCTGTCCTCGTAGCTTCGCTCTCCGGGATTAGATTTTGCGAATACAAATTCCTTCGTTTCGGCCTTCATCGAGAGATTTTATTTTATTGTCTAGTTTTATGGTATTTTCGTAATTTACTTTATTTAAGTCATTTTTAGAGTCTTAAAAGGATTAGACGTTTTGAGTCATAGAAGGATTACGTTTAAAGTCGTAGAAGGATAAGAGTTTCTAATGAGCTATATAAAGTCATGATTAGGGCTATAATCTTTATCAATTATTATCAATTTATTTCAATTTCGATTTTCTTCAAACCTTAAAGGATTCTTCCTTGTTTGAACATTTCTGCTGCGTCATAAAGTTCTCATATTCAATTCATGCCCTCCTTCTCTATTTGACACATAAATCAAATAAGTGAAAGAATACCAAGAGAAAGAGGTAAATCCGCGCCCTTAATGAATTGAGGCCGAATCTCAGCTTCTTCTCGTTCTTTTAGGTGGGTTATCTGAGGGGACGTTTACAAGATTGCCTCCGCATAAAGTTGAAGAACTATCTCAAATATGCAAAAATAAGTTCCCTTGTATAGTCTTCTGACAAGGGAGATCAGTTCAGGAAAACAAAATTCAAAGTTGGACAAATTATTATCATCAACTCATAAATGTTACATGGTGCTGGAAAAAGAAAATCATAAATGTTACATTCACTAGTCCGAAATTTGAAAATATCTGTTGTCTTTTAAGTAGCATTTTTAACTCTTAGGTACCAGTGTAACACCATGAAAAATCACCCAACACTTTCTGAGGGTACTATAAACTTTAAAACAGTACGTTGCTACACAAAAGGAAGAACAAAAATAGATAAATAAAAAAGACACTTTCTTAGTTGGAGATGCATTACTGGGAAATGATGCAACTGAAACAAAATACTAAGATAACATTAACAAGATATAGATTGAAGAGAAAGGAAAACTAAATTCTCTCATTATAATAATTAAACCTACAAACACATTCATAATCTCAAGAATAAGGCTACAAAAAAACTTCGCGAATCTTGGAAATACTAATCTCGTCATGTTTCCATTAGCAATCTTAATACGTTCCCCTCCAATGTCAGTAGAATCCCAAACAAGAATTAGAAACCTTGCAAGTAATTCATCGCAAAGAATATAATCATCCCTTAGCAGAATGAAGAAAAAATGAAAATCTTATTTTATTTTATATTGGGAATGGCCTCATAGATATGGGAGCATGCATTTTCTACTACAAGTGTGGTTTGGCAACCAAATTTCATTAATCATCACTCCTTAATAATATAGCCATAAATACACAATGTACAATGTTTGCTTCTTCACTTTCGCCATGCAGATAGTAGTTGTTATGTTGGTGGCTTCAAACTCACTATTTCTTTTTTTTTTTGAAAACCCAAACTCACTATTTCTAAGTTTGTTAATTGCCATATTTAACTTGATATCAAATTAGGAGTTTCTTCTCTACCAAAAAAAATTGGGAGTTTCTACGTGTCAAATAGAAATAATAGGATGAGTTTGAAAACCAAATTGGAAGTCTTGTAAATTAGCATGTGCGTGAGTTGCAAAGAGTGTGGTAAACACAAAGGACATAGATAAGGGTGGCAAAACGGGTTAGTGTGTTGTATCCGTGTCAACCCGTTTATGACACTAACCCGCATAAGCTCAACTCTAACACTAACCAGTTAATTTTCCGTGTTATCGTGTCAACCCATCAAACCCATTTACTTGATATATTATTTAATTTATTATTTTATAATTCGATATATGTCATATAAAATGTAAAATTCTTTTCAAAATAATAGCTTAATTCTAAAATCTAATTCAAATGACTATTGAAACTAGGCAAATTATTATTTATTAAAAAACATTACACTTTACTATGTTATTTGACTATTGGAAGGTATAGTGTTAGTTGGGGTGTTACAATTGACGAGCCGAATTGTACGGGTTGAGTACACGGGAGATTGAGGGATCTTGTTCATAGAGCTTCTATTTGGGGTTTAGATAGAGGAGGTTTTCCTTTGTGTACTAAACTATTGATAATGGATTGCCTTGTTTCTTGCCCGTGGCTTTTTCCCTGATTTTGTAGTTTTTCACTTAAATTCTTGTGTTCTTATTTTCTCTATGGTTTGTTTATTTTTGGGTGTATTTCGTGTGACTGCGATCTCAGGACTTCTGTGGTGATTCATCACAACAGCAGTACTTGTCAAAGTACATTTAGAGAGTTAATAAGTCTTTAAAGCTTTGATTCCATCAAGAGCAACAAAGAACAACTACATCTAAATAATGGCTATAAAGCCCTCTTCAAAACAGAAGCATCAGATATCCGTTTAGTCGAATCGTTTCCAAATCCATCTATAGTTTCAAATTTATCAGTAAGTTCACAATCTGCATGTTCAACGATCCAAACAACAAGATAAAAATATTAACCATCAATTGATTCAATTCCTTACTGAAAATCAAATAAAATAACATACATATTAAGTCAATAATGACTGATTAGGTCTGTCTATTGAGTGTCACTAAGCTTGTAAATTACTTCTTGTGAGCTTGTAATTGGAACAAGATCGCCTCTTAATGGTGCAAGTAGGAAATTTGCCTATTTGAGCTTAATAAAAAAAAAAAATAATAACATACCATACTAAGCAACATGAATAATATCACCACCAATCAAACTACATCTCTTCAATGTACAAGCCTCAACAATAAACCAAAGAAGATTCATTGAAATCTAAATCTCTACATGAATCACCCAAAAAAATCAAAACTTTCCTTGTCAATTGCCATAAAAAATGTTCTAAAAATTGAAATAAAACATATAAATAGATAAAAAAAAACCAAAAAAAAAAAAAACAAAAACAAAACATGAATAGATTGAATGAACCTGTAATGTAATCATCTTCAATCAAGAAACCCTGTCTTCTGCAACACCGCATTCCTCACCTTCCTCAGATCCCTCCCCTTCAGCGTCCTTCCGGCCCCTTCGAGCACCGAAAACGTCGTCGCCCCCGACAGCCGGTACCGCCGCGACAAAATCTCATGCGGCGGCAACATCTCGCTCTCCGAATCCTCATCCTTCGCCCCCAAATCCGCCTTCCCAGCCCTAGCCCTAATCGGCACATCGATCGGTACCGACCTTGCGATCTCTCCGACAGGCATCGATTGCGAGTACTCTCGCTCACGCTCTTGCTCTTGATCGTTCGAGGACTGGATCCTCGCTGGAATCGCCAGGATCATCGTCGATAATCTCGATGAAGTCGACGACGATTCCGACGATGACGACGAAGCTAACGAAGGTTTCCGGTACAGCAGACTTCTCTCTCCGCCTCCGCCGCTGCCGGTGTCCTCCTCTCTCTTCACCTCCTCCGGCAATGCCGCCAGGATCCCGAAGTTCTGCACCTGCCGGAAGCTCCCCCTCCGGTGCGACGGATTCCGGCGTTTCTGCGCCGTCGGCGACGACAACGACGAAGGCGAAGGCGAAGGCGAAGACGAAGACTCGGCGCGGCGGCTCGATTCGCTGAAGTCTCCGGTCCAGAACACCTCGTCCTCGTCGAACTCCGCGTCCTCCGCCTCCGCCGCCGCCGCGGCAGGCGCAGCCGCGGCGGCGCTAGGGTTTTCAAGCGGCGGTTGCGACCAGTCGCCGAGGAACCGCTTCGACGGAGAGTTTCGGTGGCGATACGAGCCGCTCAGTTCCATCGTGTCGTAACGGAGAATTTCGGCGACACGACAAGCACGAATCTGAATTTCTACGCGAAGATAGTACAAGTTCGCGCAACACAAGAAGAGGAGAGAAAGTGCAGGCGGTGATGATCGTGTGGTCACGACCTTATAGAGCGGACGTTGCGGACGGTCCGATTCATTGAACTTGGTCAGACCTGTTCGTGATTGATTGGCGGGTGTTGGTTATTATGGAATGCGCGGGAGCGTGAGATCGGGTACGGTGAGATAAGGCTCAGTTTTGCTGACGTGCTGAGCCTTTCAAGAGGTTCGCGAGTCGTTAAATACGTGTCTGTCTTAATGGCCATTGATTAAATATAGAGATTGATTTAAAGTGATGAATCGGTGGCAGGATAGGCTTAAACTTTATTAAGATTAATTGAATCAAAATAAATAGGGTTTAAGAATATTATACACCCACAGCTATAAAAAAAATATTTTCTTATGTGAGATGAATAGTTACAATTTTTACTATTTAGTTAATCTCTCAATTGCACTAAATTAAAAGTAATAAAAGTATTTGATCGACTTTAAGTAATTTAGATTAAAGCATTACTATTCTTGTTTATATTTACTTTTAAAAAATATAAAATGCCTTGTCAGTCTTAATTGCCCTGATTATACTAGTAGAAGCGTAAAATCATAATAAGCTCAAGTTAGCTTATTAAGAAGTTTAAGTTTTCAGTTAGATTATTAATTAGTATCGTCAAATGTATCCTTAAAAATCAGGTATGTCTAGACTCCGCCTTGGCCCGCATAATGAACGGGTTTAGGCAACACAACACCTAGGTGCACGTGAAAAAGACCCACATCAAGAACATGAGGTGATGAGACGCTCACAAACACTCAAAACACATTCATCTAAGACTCATCGATCGTTGGTCACAAAGACATTGCCATGGCTGCAACAAAGCTGGTTCAGAACACGTGTGGAGGAGCACGTCACGTGCCTATCTCATGTTCTTCTTTACCCATCAAGTCTTACAGGGTCTTGTTGCCTTTCCATGGCCAACAGTACTGTAGCCATGGTTGGCTATCTAACAAGTCCTATTGCTACAGATACAGATATGCTGCATCAAAGGCATTGCCCAGTGATGGCAACAACAGGGAGGTTTCAACAAATGAAGAGGGAGTGTCTCTTGGGACTATGAAGCTCCCCTCTGATACAGACATTTCCAGATTTGAGACCTTGCTTTTTCAGGTACAAATTAATATGTTATAAATCCCTGCCCTTTTGATTTCATATGTTAATTGATTAGATAAGTTGATTTCATTATACCTTCCATATGAATTCAGTTGTTTAATTAGGATTTGTGCTATAATTCTCTAATACCCAGGTGATAATTAGCTTCAACTTGTTCTTTTTTTTTTGGAAGTATGTAGAATATGATAGCTCAATATATTCAATAGAACAAGACCATATATAGAATCAATTACCTTGTTCAAAGCATATTGATTCGCTAAGAACATTCAATTGTGACCAATAGAACAATATGACGATCAATAGCTATTTTCTCGACAAACGTCTGTAACACAACGTTACATAGATAAACTACTGGATCTATAACAAAAAAACAAAACTTTCAATATTTGATGAGGGAAGATAAACATAAACTTCCAACATTAGGAAGACAACTACTTATTCAAAAAGATAAACCTAATAAAAAATATTGAACCAACAACTATAAGCTTTAACTTGTTCTAATTGTGTTTTTTCTGTGGTTAGTGGGCAAACAGTCTATGCCAAGGAGCCAATTTGCCACTGCCTGTACCATTGAAGGTTAGTTTTCAAAACATACAATTTTGTATTGTTTACTGTAAGTATTGGAAGATAGAATTATAGCGTTGTATCATATGTTGCGTGTGTTATGTGTGGTGTGAGAAGGTTGACAAGATAAAGGGAGGGGTGAGGTTGGGATTCATAATAATTGGTGATGGAAAGACGGAGGTTCCAGTGTACATAGATTGCTTGGTTTTTCCAGCTAGAGCAGATGACAAAGCTTCAAGGCCATTTTTCAGAGCTGTTAGGAATGGGCCCAAGAGAGATGAAGCACCTCCTGGTGAGCCAAGAATCATGAGAAGTCTCCTCCAAGCCCTTCAAAAATCTGTTGAGATTGCTAGGGTGTGATATCATGAAAGCTTTTTAAATCCTTGATCAACCTGTTTGTGTGAGTTGTATCAGTCGTTTCATAGAAATGGATTACCATTTTCAGTTTGTTTAATACACAGCACTAAACAAGGAAAATACTAAAATGACAAGAAGGGAAGTCACATCTGTCTACAAGAGTCGTCTATGCAGCCTCTACCTGCATGTTACACGAGAACTGTGTAGGCCCACATCTTGAGGCATGCATGGACTGTACAAAGGCCCGATGTGGTGTTGTATAAACGTTATCATTCTGGCCATTCTCAATATGTAAAGAAACAAAATGATAAGCTAATAGCCTCATCCATGTGGCGACTTCAATTAAATTTTAAACTGAATAGCATCTCACGATAATCATTCTTCAATCTCACTAAACACATTTCAAGGGAGGAAAAATGAAGTACTGACGTTAGTTTGTACCTTTAGATAATGAAATCTAGCTAAATATAATCCAGACACAAAATTTTGAATGATCAACATCTGAAAACAGCGCAAAAGGCACTGTGGAACAAAACATTTAACACAATAGCAAAAGTCGAAACTGAGTTTGCTCGAAGAAACCAACATCTAAAAAAGAGAAGTTCCCTTCCCCTTCTTGTCTCCGCCAATTTCAAAATGCTTGCATCTCTGAAAGTTGAGGGTAAAAAACTTTAGCCAACACGAAACCAGATATATGGATATAATCATAAAATGGAAGAGAACGGTGTAAGAGATAAACCTTGATTGGGTGCTGGGAAACATGCTTGCAACTCTGGCATTGAAGCCTCAACACAATTTTCTTCGTAGTTTTGGCCTGGTGTGGAAGTCAAGGATGGCAGAAAAATTCAGTCATGAAACATGGGAAGTTAACAATCTACGTTTTCCTTTCAAACAAAAAAAATATATACACAAACACTCTTAATTTCTTAGAGTGTTACCTTTTTGTGAAAGACTGGTTTAGTTTGACCACCATATCCAGACTGCTTGCGATCATAACGGCGCTTTCCCTGAGCGGCAAGACTGTCTTTCCCCTTCTTGTATTGTGTAACCTTGTGCAAGGTGTGCTTCTTGCACTCCTTGTTCTTGCAATATGTTTTCTTTGTCTTCGGAACGTTAACCTATAGAACATTGGTTTGCATTTCCAGAGTCAGAGAAACTCAAAAAGAAGGCCAAATTCAAGGTGAGCAACCAACTCTATGTCCAGGAATCAACCATTTCACCAACGAAATAAAGACCAATAAAAATTGAACATCGGTTTGCATTTCCAAAGTAAAAAAAAGAGTCAAAAAAATACTCAACGAGAAGACCGCATTCAAGGTGAGCAATCAACTCTTATGCCCAGGAATAAACCCATTATTTACACCAACTAAATCAAGAACAATAAAAGTTAAACACCTTGGAATAGTTAAATAATGTCATGCCTAATGCCCTAATCCTTCAAAGATGAGAGCAAAAAAAATACTATCAAAACTTGACATTAGCAAGATAAAATAGGATGGTAGAGAGAAAATGTGTAACTCTAATCGAAATATGAGACTTGGAACAAATAAGAGTAAAGAAATCACAACAATCAAAAGCTATTGGTTAAGGGCGTTCGAGAGACAATTGTAATTGGATAACACAAATTGGGCATTGGTTGACATCCCACAAAACCCTACTTCTGAAGTGGCACCTAAACCAGCAGCCATTGTTGAAATGGAGATTTACATTCCCTATCATAATTTCAAAACATATTTAGGAGGGCACCAAAATTCTGAACATGTACATCCATTTTTGAATAAGTGGGGGCGGCTGCATTTTTAAACCATGTAAGTAAGGTAATCCAGTCCATGCAGAAATTTAAAGCCAATATTTGGTTTGGGAGCTTGGCACACATTTTCGTGCAAAACCCATTTACCAGATAAGATCGAGGCAAGGACCATCCACGCTCCAGACTATTATACATATGACCTTTTTTATAAGAAAAAACTTTGGACTAATTTACAACACTATACCAGATAACACTTATTCCACTAACCATTGGTTTCACAAACTAAGTTAGATAGACTGATAAGAGTTATAGACACCAAAATGACATTTCCTACTCTGAATTCCAGTGCTACCAAGGCAACACCCATAGGCGTTTAGTGGTTTCCACCACCTGCTCCCTGATTAGGCAGAGGCGGTGGGCCTGAGAATATTTTTTAAAATTTTTCACAAAGGTCTTCGTAATTTTCAAGACTTTTAATCATTTTATTTGTTTGAAAATATTAAATTATTTCAAAATGCGTGTAAAAGTGTGAAGGTGAAAATGTGTTCTCAAGAATGTGTAGGTGAAAAATTATGCCCTTACTATTGAGGAATCTTTAAATAAATTAAATTATTTCCTATGGAGGTCCAAGTAACTATTTTTTTGTCCGCCTAGGCATTGCCTAGAGTACGCGGGCCTTAATTACCAAACACCGCCTTGAAAACATTCAGAATGATAGAATCTTCTTGAGACAATAAAATACTTTCCGCTAATTAAAGCAAGCCCTAATATCACAGGCCATAACTAATTTAACACAACCTCAAATTTCCTACAAAACTAGTCGAAATAATAGGGTCTCAAATAAGTAGTAATATTGCCAATTACAAATCTCTCTCAAGCTTCCCATTTTAGCCATACCAACGCCGCAATGGCGCAATGCGAATTAACGATGATTTAACTTCATGTCCTCTATAAATTAACTTATCACTAAATTGTTATAGCTTCCACCAAGATTAACCAAATAACAGAATCTCAACTCAATCCCCAATTAGTGAGGACCTAACTCAATCACTCTCTCTCTATATATATATGTGTGCTTCTATTGATCAGTCAATCAAAGTAATGCATCTATAATATCAACAACAAGAAGAACGATTGTACGATCAAGAAAAGCGAATCGAGAGCGAAGAGTAGTGAACGGAGATCAAGAATCGGCTCACCATGGCTGCGATGCGGTGTTGTTCTTTGCCGCCTCTCTCCGATTGGATTCGCTCGCACGGCCTACCGAGAACAGCACAAATTCTATGTTTTGTTCGTTTTATATGAAGCTGATTAGGGTTTCGAAGCGTACGCGTTCTTGCTCATTTTCTGCTATTTCAAAACCCAAGGCCCACTGTTGATCCATAAGCCCAATAGCCCATAGGAAAAAACCCAAGCCCAAATAAAATATCTTTTTTTTTTTTTTTTTTTTTTTTTTTTCGTCAAAAACCAGTTTGGTTGGCCTAAGTGGTAAGGGATTTGGTTCACTGAAACAAGGTCTCAAGTGAGTCTTGTTGATAGAAAAACGGTAAAATGGGTTGGGAGGGCTGCCCTCCATATAAGGCCCGATGGTGTCCAAACGTGGATTAGATAGTGTAGTTAGGTGGAACAGCACTTATAAAATAAAAAAAAAAAAATAGAGAAAACAAAAATGCGAGAGGGAACAAAAAAAGATGTCTAATGATCTTTAAAAGGTTAGTGAGTAACTGCAGTGCCCCATGCGAGTTATAGCATGACAAAGAAGTTAAAATATTGAATTCGAGAAAAGATCATTACGCTGGACATGTACATGAATTCGTATGGAAATGATCATCCTTTTATATTGAAACGCCATATAAGTATATGTTTGCCTTGGGAGTGAAGATGTTGGATTCACCATGCAATGCCTCAAGCAGTGAAGCTGCTCGTAGCCACTTGTAAGAAGATAAATAAGTTAAATAGAGATTTCCTCTTGGGATCCTCAGATGATCGAAGGCGCTGCGCTTACATAAGGTGAAAATGGTCAGTTGTATGTAAATCACCAAAGCAAGGGGGCTTGGGCATTCGGGAGTGTAACATCCCCTAACTCAATTAGGGTGATATCTGACCTGAAACCCTAATTAAGCTCTGGTATACCAATCAGACTTAACTAAAGCCAACAACCACTCATCAACACCTAATAAACACAACCTATATATCTTGGCCATCGAATAATAATTAAAACAAAATGCAGCAAAAATTTAAAACTTTTTCGATAACTACAAAATATACAAAAATCGGCATTAACCTTGGTATTATAACCATAACCCAGCCTTGGTTACTACAAAACAATAATTCAATATAATATATGAACAATAGTGAATATCAATATACCAAGGAGAAGACTGTAAACTCCTAATCTTCTCTGTTCAGAGCGCACGTCAATAACTTGAAATGTTAATTTTGGGAAATGACACTCCAACTTGCTCAGTAAGTGATGCTTGTAAACTGATCAACTATCATTTACTATCAATGAATCAATGAATAACAATATGAATCTAAACATTTCTATTCAATTATTGAAATTGACATAAACAATACATAACAGAATGCAAGTTATTTAGTTTCATAGCTAGCTCATGTTTATACAAATATGTAGTTGCTCAATACGGGGGTGGCCGATTACCCATTCTAACGGAGTCCACTAGTCAATGCTACGGCTGTAGCAAGACTACAAACATCTCACATCATTTTGATTTTGATCCCAAACCACCAAACAAAGTTTTCATACACTAGTGACTCGTCTCAGCTTGGCATATTGTGAGCTTTTCAGCGTTCGTGTGGCCTATCGCGACACAAGCACGATTTCCACAGAGGCTGCATGTCATACGCACGTAGGGTATGGTGTACCGGACACTGTACAATGACCTTGAGACAAGCACGATAGTAGGCAACTACATTACCAAACATGAAGATAATGAGTTGGAACACAGCAAAAGACAGTCCAGCTCACACAATGTTAGCACCTACAAGTCAGGAACCACATCAATGGACAAACACAACTCTCATATCCCAATCCACAAACTAAGTGCACTAAATATAACAAATTACGATGCATAATTGATAAGAGTATGAGTCCCACTTACCTGTATCGAGCTTTCCTATCTTTACCGACTTATACGACTTTCGGGAGTTCTTAAACATTTTCCTCGTCAATTCATTACTTAAAATAAGCCAATTGTCATCAATCTAAGTCCAACACTCATTTATTATAGTCTCTAAACTAGTCACATTCGAATTCAAAACCCCGAAATCTACTTTTCAATTTATTTTCACCCTTTCACGTTTGATGTAACGACCTCGATCTAAAATCTTGAGAGAATCCCAATTTCTCCATTTTTCATAGAAACTCCTCATTTTCTATTTATTTGGTCAAAATATTATTTTTTTTCCTATTTTTCTTGATTTTTCAGCTATTTTCCTTTCTATTTTTTTTTTAATTTTTGAAATGGGTTTGGGGCCTGAACCAGACCGAACCGAGTTTGGCTCAACAGACCCGAACCGGACCGGTTCAGGAGCCCAACTCCATCGTCTTCATTAAGAGATAGCGCTCTGTTTCGATCTTTTTATTTATTTATTTATTTTATTTTTTTATATTCAGGATCTTTTTATTTATTTATTTAAATTCAGGAGGCGACCCTCCCTGCACCCTCTTCTTGTTCGGCCATGCCTAACGCCATGACCGAACTCTCCCAACAAAATCGAGATCACAACAATTGCAACACCAACAACTGAAACACCAACATCACAACACTCACTTCATGTCCATCGCCTCGACGCCTCGAGCTTGCCCTCACACTAGCTTTCTTCTCATCTCTTCCGCTCACTGATCTCTATCCTCTTCTTTCTCTGTTTTCATATTTTTTTTTCGATTAATATGAGGGAGCAGAGAGGCGGTTCGTCTTCTTTTTTATATATATTTCTCATCTCTTCCGCTCACTGATCTCTATCCTCTTCTTTCTCTGTTTTCATATTTTTTTTTCGATTAATATGAGGGAGCAGAGAGGCAGTTCGTCTTCTTTTTTATATATATTTTATTAGTCAAATGACTAAAATACCCCTATGCTCATCTTTTTTCATCTCCCTTCAGTTGCCCTTAAAAGGTAATTTCACAATTTTCTAATTTATTATATATATTTATATATACTAATATATATATATGTATTGATATTGTCGCGCCTACAATTCCGTTGTGTACGCCAATGAGTACTCTCGAGCATGCACACTATCATACGACCTACGCGTGCCATCCTAACCCCACGTATTTCTTGGCGCCCCGACAATTCACCATTATTCATTTATTTTCCATTTTAATATATATATTTATATATATCCACATTACATATAAATATATATTTATGTCTATAATTACATAATTCACGCCAACGAGCATTCTCGGGCGTCAACGCTATACCGTGTCTCATGTGTGTCCTCCTTGACTCACACATGGTATTATTCATTCCTTTATTTGTCCAGTTATTAATTTATAATTAATATTACACTCCATGCAAACGCAACCCGGCACACAATTCCACACATACGCTAATCGTAGCTAATTGGACTTAACCACGAGCCTAACTCGGGTTAATTAGAATTCGGATTAACACTAGATCACGTGCTTAAGGTAACAGATCGTTATAAGGAGGCTGCTAAAGTTAATAATGCCCTTCTCGCTAAGTTGGCCTGGCGTATTTGTAACGACCCAAAAACCCGAGGCCACCACGTGATGCCTCGTGGGTTCACAGCCTTGTCACGTCATCATCGGCCTTGTTGTGTCCCACGCGCAACCCACACGTCATTAATCCTCATTTATCAGAGTTACTAGCATTTAAAATACATTAATTCAACGGAAGCCTTAAAAATATGTAATTTTATTATTTCATCAAATTTAAGAGCATTAGTCAAATGAGGAAAACCAGATAATTTACACTGTATGTGACTTAACAAAAGAGTTTACATATATGTACATGTATCTCATAAAACTAATAAATAAATACTCGAGTGTGTTCCTTAAGGGGTTTACGCATTTCAACCGCACTCCAATACCCAGTACCAATCCTGTTCTCGCCTTGGTATACGTGCCCAATACCTAACTATAGTATTATATTCCTTGATATTTGATTGCATCATATAAATCCTCAAAAATCGAAATTTAATTTTTTTTATTCGTTTATTGTTCACGGCGCGTAGGTGGCACTGTAGGGAGTAACCTCCCCAAAGCGCCACCCACGACGTTGGGTGGGCAGTGAGCTAATGTCGGCCCTGTACTCGAGTTTTTTGGGGTTTTTCGAACCCTCGACTGCTGCGACCCGAATTCGTTATTATTCACATTTAATTGTTTTTATCTATGTTAACCTGGCTTCGTGTTCGCGTCATTCATCTGCCCGGTCCCCGCGTTAGCATACTTTTCTAGGCGAATACCTCTCACACTATCTCGCTTGGTCTAATCAATATAAATCACACCTGCGATGTAATAAATCATTACATAATCATTGCTATCGCAGTTACTCAAATAAATCAGTAAAAAATATTATTTCCACCCAATCCAAGCATACCGTATCCTGTTCGTGGCGTTTTTGTGGACCTGAGTTGGCGTCTACGTCAGAAAATACGTGAATAAAGACTTTAATAAAATTTGTGCCGTTACAGTATTCTCCATAAGTCCCCTGTGTTGTGGGCTCAAGTTTTATCTTCAAAGTACTTGAAGGGTGAGTCGGTCCTCCTAGTTAACAAACACCAGTATGATTCACCAATCTATAAGGCAATTATCCATGGGGCTTCTTTCTTGGGCAAAGGATTACAATAGAAGTTGGGTGACGGCTCATCAATTTGCTTGTGGGATGATATTTGGTGCGGAGATATTTCGTTGAGAGACCGTTCGGGAGTTGTGATGATGGGAGGGATGAGGATTGTATGGTGAGCGATATTATTGATGAAAGGGGATCCTGGAATTTTCATGCATTACGCTATCTCATACCACCTGTTGCACAACAAGAGATCTTTAGCACCCCAATTCCTTAACGGAGAGTTGACGATATACAAATCTGGAAGGGCACTTCCAATTGGTCCTTTACCGTAGCTTCAACTTATCCTCTGTTCTAATAGTGAACAATGTTAGATTATGTAAATATTTAGTCAAAAATATTTTGTAATCTTCTATTTTAGGTTAGCATACATTAGAATCAATTAGTCAAATTAGTTCCTAATTTGTAGCCTATACATTAGAATCAATTAGTCAAATTAGTTCCTAATTTGTAGACTAATATTACGTTGTAAATGATGTATATTAACCAATTGAATGAATGAGAAGCGACACGGCAAATATTATCTTATATGGTATCAGAGCAGGTCTCTGCAACCCTAGTAGCCGCCCACCTCTCATCTTCTTCGTCCATTTCTTCTTCTCATCTCCATGGCTGACGCGTTCAAGTTGCATTATGCAACCACATTCACCAATATAAAATCCTGTATTCCTATTGTTTTTTACTATGAAGGAAGCCAATACAACAACTGGGCTACCCTCTTCAAGCTCCATTGCCGAGCGAATTTAGTAATTGATCACATCTTACCTTCTGCATGGGTTATCAGAAGAATACAAACATTTTCGAACAACGGTACAACACCGTATTCCTCTCCCATCCTTTGAAGTTGTGCGGTCAATGCTCGATCTTGAGGAAGACAGCAATGGTGAGGACGTCATTCATGAATCAGGTTCGAATGCTGCTCTCATTTCCCACAATATTAATCCTCATAATTTCTCTGTTAATGGGCAGCCCAACAATTCTGAAAATACCTATAATAATCGAGGAAATTCCCATAATCGTGGAAAGAAGTACAACCGTGGTCGTGGCAATGGGAACTACAACAACAACTGCGGTGGTGCTGAGAATGGCCAGAACAGTGGCGGGGGCAACTGAAACAACTACCGAAACAATCTGCCCGCCGCGTCGCAGCACCAAGGAGCTCCTGCCCAGCCTTGGTCTTTCCCTCATTGGGCTTCTTAGGGGCCACAGCCATGGGCCACCCCACCGTGTCCCTACCCCACCACGGCGTGGCGTGGCGCGCAGCCACGCCGGCCATCAAGAAGGCATTCTCGGTACTCGCCCTCACCAGTCTTTCTATTCGGCAGCCCCGCCATCGCAGCATGGCGGGTATGTGCCCACGGATATTGATCAGGCTATGCATATAATGTCCTTGCATCCGCCTGATGACAAAAATTGGTATATGGACACCGCGGCCACATCTCACATGACCAACTCCAAAGGTACTCTCTCGTCTTACTTTCAATTGAGCAAAAATAATAGCATTACTGTTGGTAATAGTAACATGATTCCAATTCATGGTTGTGGTCATACTTCCCTTCAAGTCAATCCTTCTCTAAACCTGAAAAATGTTTTACATGCACCTAAACTCATCAAAAACCTTATTTTCGTTCGTAAATTTACTATGAATAATATGGTTTCTATTGAATTTGATCCTTTTGGGTTTTCTGTGAAGGATTTACGGACGGGGAGCAAACTCATGAGATGTGAGAGTTTGGGTGATCTTTATCCATTCTCCAAAACTTATCGAGCCATTCCCTCATCCGCATCATCTGCTTTTACTGTCATATTTCCTCATATTTGGCACTCCCGTTTGGGTAATCCAGAGGATGTAATTCTGAGTTCTTTACTTCATCGTAATTTGATTGAATGTACTAAGGCTCGAAACAATGTTTGTCATTCTTGTCCTTTGGGGAAATTGATTAAAATGCCCTTTTATGACTCTCTTTCAACTACTACTATGCCCTTTGACATTGTTCACAGTGATTTATGGACTTCACCCGTTCTTAGCTCTTCCAGTCACAGATATTATGTTTTCTTTGTTGACAATTATACTAATTTTCTTTGGACTTTTCCCATCCAAGCAAAGTCCCAAGTTTATGGTGTCTTCTTGTCTTTCCGGACTTTTATTCGTACTCAATTTGAAAAAGAAATCAAAACTTTTCAATATGACAATGGACGTGAATTTGATAATGGTCCTTTTCATAAATTTTGTGAACAAAACGGGATGTTTTTTCGATTTTCGTGTCCGCACACCTCACCCCAAAATGGTAAGGCGGAACAAAAAATCAAATACATAAACAATATTGTTCGTACACTCCTTGCCCATGCATCTATGCCGGCCTCCTCTTGGCATCATGCCTTAGCCATGGCCATGTACCTACACAATATTCTCCCTTATAAAGTCTTGGCATATAAAACACCCACTCAGATTCTTTATCAAAAGAATCAATCCTACTCTCATCTCCGAATTTTTAGTTTTCTATGTTTTTCTCTCTTCCCTTCCACACAAATTCATAAGCTGCAATCCAGGTCCACTCCTTGTGTTTTCCTAGGGTATCCTTCCAATCATTGGGGGTACACATGGTATGATTTATCGAGCTGAAAACTAATCATAGCCCGGTATGTGTGGTTTGATGAAAACTCTTTTCCTTTTTCAAAAATAAATAATCCAACTCCTACCTCATATGAGTTTTTGGATGATGATAATTCTCCATTAAGAATGATAATTCTCCATTAAGAATACAATTATTGCATGACCAGGCCAATGCTGCTCCACCTAATGGGTCAGTCCCACAAATGCAACCATTAAGGCCTACTTCCTCTCCTGCCACCCACCAACTACATTCACCCATTTCCTCTCCTCCCTTGTTATCTGTCCAGCAGGCCACTCTCACCAGCACCCCCGTCCCTGCCCCCATCTCACCTACATTGCCACCAGTTCCTCGCATGACTACGCGTAGTCAACATGGGATATTTAAGCCGAACTTGAAATACAAAAATCATGCCTTAAGTGCCACCATTACCTCAATCTCTCCTATTCCCCGGAATCCAGTTAGTGCACTTAATGACCCGAATTGAAAAAATGTTATGCAGGATGAATATAATGCTCTTATTGATAGTAAGACTTGGGAGTTGGTCCCTCGTCCTTCAAATGCTAATATTATTCGTTCTTTGTGGATTTTTCGGCATAAAAAAAACTTTGATGGTTCTTTTGAGAGGCATAAAGCCCGTCTTGTAAGTGATGGCAGTTCTCAGCGGGAAGGTGTTGATTGTGACGAGACTTTCAGTCCGGTTGTCAAACCGGCAACTATCCGTGTAGTTCTTACTATTGCTTTATCTCACTCTTGGCCCATTCACCAACTTGATGTAAAGAATGTTTTCTTACGTGACAACTTGAATGAGACCGTCTATATGTATCAGCCTTTGGGATTTCGGGATCCAACACTTCCTGATCATGTTTGTCTCTTGCGTAAATCTCTTTATGGCTTGAAGCAGGCACCATGGACGTGGTATCAACGTTTTGCTGAATATGTGGCAACCATTGGTTTCTCGCATAGTTCATCTGATAACTCTCTCTTCATTTACTGTCATGGAAAAGATACTGCTTACATTTTGCTATATGTAGATGATATTATTCTAACTGCATCTTCAGATTCTCTCAGACTCGGTATTATGTCCAAGTTAGCTACAGAATTTGCAATGAAAGATTTGGGTCCGTTGAGCAATTTTTTGGGGATTGCCGTCTCCCGGGACAAAAATAACCTATTCATGTCTCAGAGTTCTTATGCAGAGGATATTCTTGACAGGGCAGGCATGTCATAATGTAATCCTTGCCCCACACCAGTTGATACAAAGGGCAAACTCAGCGCCGCTTCGAGTACCCCATATGAGGATCCTACGAAGTATCGCCGTCTGGTAGGTGCTTTGCAATACTTGACATTTACTCAGTCAGACATATCGTACGCAGTACAACAAGTTTGCTTGTTTATGTATAATCCCGAAGTCGAGCATATGGACGCATTAAAACGCATTTTGCACTACATTCGAGGTACGATTGATTTTAGTACACATTTATACAAAACCTCTCTACAGTCACTACTATCATATACAGATGCAGATTGGGGAGGATGTCCAGACACTCGACACTCCACATCGGGTTATTGTGTATATTTTGATGATAACTTGATTTCTTGGTCTTCAAAGCGCCAACCTACTCTATCTAAGTCTAGTGCTGAAGCTGAGTATAGAGGGGTTACAAATATAGTTTCTGAATCTTGTTGGATTCGTAATATGTTGCTTGAAATCAATTGCCCTATTCGTAAAGCAACTTTAGTCTATTGTGACAATGTGAGTGCCATTTATTTATCTGGAAATCCGGTACAACATCAACGTATCAAGCATATTGAAATGGACATTCATTTTGTTCGTGAAAAGGTGAGACGTGGAGAGGTTCGTGTCCTATATGTTCCATCTCGTTATCAGATTGCCGACATTTTCACCAATGGTCTTCCGAGCGTACTATTTAATGATTTTCGGGACAGTCTAACTGTTCGTAAACCTACCGCTTTGACTGCGGGGGTGTGTTAGATTATGTAAATATTTAGTCAAAAATATTTTGTAATCTTCTATTTTAGGTTAGCATACATTAGAATCAATTAGTCAAATTAGTTCCTAATTTGTAGCCTATACATTAAAATCAATTAGTCAAATTAGTTCCTAATTTGTGAGCAAGGACGAACAAAGCGATGGCTCCGGGCCCCACTTTTTAGAAGGGCCCCACATTTTATAATTCGTATATATAGATATCATATATGTTATTTTTTAAACATTATATATATTGAATAGAGTAAAGATCTCAATGCATCATTATCCATAATGAAGTAGGAGATATTATAACTACTAAACTCACTAATCTCACGTTTACACTTTTGGTTTCAAAAAATTTGTTCCCTTAATCCTTCGTAACTTTTTTGGAGGAGTCTATAACTTTTATAGAAGAATGAAACAAAACCAACTTTGTATTTCTCTAATCGTGCTCTAGTGGTTCAATACTCCAACTTCTAGTAGCACAAAGCAAATTTGGATTTTGATATTTGAAATTCAAACCTTAAGATTACGCTTGAAGATTTAATTGTTGTGACTTCCTTCTCATCTCCAACTTTTATTGATCAACTGTTGCACCAACTTTTATCTAGTTTTTTATCTTTTTTTTAAAATTACGTGTACTAACTATTAGACTTGCGTTTTCACTCTTAGATGACAACATTTTTTTTTTTTGATTTGTTTTTGTGTAAGAGATCAATTATTTTTTTGTTATTACTATGTCTCTTAGAAAGTATATATGTTTTTGAATATGGGAAAAAAGAAAGAAGAATAAAAGGTTAGAATAATCGAGTCAATCTCAAAGGAGGCCTAAAAAAATTTGTAGTAAAAAGAAAAGTTTAAGTCAATCAAGTGATGTAGAAGGTTCAAAGAGAGAATAATTTTAATAAAAAATAACCCTCTTTGAAACTCTATCAATAAAAGATTTTTTTTCATTGCCAATCTCAAAGCCCGAAAAAAATGATGAAAAAAGCTATTAACAACTTAAATCATTACTTTTCTCAAAAAAAAAAGACTTAAATCATTACTATTTTTTTTTTTTACTTATAAAGCATGTGATCTTTTAGTACTACATAATTATAAGGGCCCTATACTTGGGTTTCGCCCTAGGCCCTTGAATACTTTGGACCGGCCTTATGCACGCTTCACAAGGGGTCTCGCCGATTCCCCAATATGTAAGCTTTGCAATCTAGAGGAATCTGCGCTACGTATATTAAGAGACTGCCATTTTTCATCCAAAATATGGTGGGCTTGTTTGGGAGAGGGCCTTGATGCTGAATTTTTCCTCTCACCCTTACCAATCTAGTTAGAGGATAATTGCAGAGGGAGAAATGGGATTGAACCGGATTGTTTTCTCAAAGTTCTATGGACTATACGGACCTTCAAAAATGTTGCAGTAATACAAGGAAGACACCATTCCATTACGAGAAATCATTGCGAAATGGAGAAGGTTGCAACTAAATTTAAATGTCCCTTGGGACGAGATCAGATACTCCCCCACAACAGTCGAAGTGGATCAGATGATCACAGATGGTGCATAGAAGGGTAATCCAGGTCCAGCTTCATATGGCGAAGTGTTTCGAAATTTTAGAGGGGCATGAGAACTGGGATACATGGGGCATATTAGAAATAACATTAACCTATTAACTGAATTATGGGCCATACGTGAAGGGTTACAATTGGCTTGGGACTTTGGGTATAGGAAGTTAATTGTTGAATATGACTCCTCACTTGCTCTCTTATTGCTTACGATGTTCGAGAATGTTCTACATTTAACAGGATCGTTCATTCTGGATTGTCAAGATATGTTGCATCGTCAATGAAATGTTCAGCTTCAATGTTAGGAAACTAATATTCTGTAACGTCTATACGGATTTTGTAACGTCTACACTGATTATGTAACGCCTCCACTGGTTTAGTTCTGTACCATTCTATAAATAGGGCACCATGCTGTACATTCGAATATAAAATAAACTTATTCTATTCTGAAACTATCATGATATCAAAGCTTGGTTTCTAATCCAAGGTCGGTCGACCTTTGAGTTGACGACCGATCCATGATATATCTTAGTGCTTGTTCTTGTATTCGATTATGCTCTTGTTTTTATTCCTCTTGTATCTCTTATGCATCTTCACACACATCTGTCGGTTGTACCAGTTCGTTTGTCTCTTCCGCATCACTCAGTCAGCCAATCCGCCTACCATATTCGCACAAATTTGATGCCTTCTAACTCGCATAACCATATGCCTGTCTCGAGATCCCCACTTCTTATCCTGCCTCCCGTCGACTCTGGTGTCGATCTATTGTCGACTCTGTCGACTCTGCCATCCGTCTGCTCCGTTGTCGTGTCGTCGACTCTGTTGACACCGCTGTCCGTTAGTTGTTCCGCCCACTCTGCTCCGATAGTCGTTCCGCCGACTTAGCTTCGTTAGTCGTTCCATCGACTATGTTGTTCTGTTAGTCGTTCCGTCGACTATGTTGTCCCGTTAGTCGTTTCGCCGACTATGTTATCCTGTTAGTCGTTCTGCCGACTCAGCTCCGATAGTCGTTCCGTCGACTATATTATTCCGTTAGTCGTTCCGCCGACTAAATTGTTCTGTTAGTCGTTCCGTCGACTCAACTCCGTTAGTCGTTCCATCGACTCAACTCCATTAGTCGTTCCATCGACTCCATTGTTCCGTTGTTCAATTATTCTGCTGTTCCGTTCGTGCACTGGCTGCTGATTCGAGTGCAGTCCACGATGTCTGTCATGCCCGTTATCCGCGTACTGTACGTTGTCGAGTGTAGTTCGCAATGCCCGTCATGCCTGTCAGTTGCAACACAATTGCAGATTTATCTGTCTCGCCTACCTATCTGAAGATTATGTCCGTGATAACTTGCATCCGTTTGTCGCGATCTGGTGTCCCCACGCAGAATTGTCGCTGACTTTGTGTATCCTCATCTTATTCGTTTGCAAACTCAAGTGGTTTCGTTGTCACCACCTTGAGTTTGAGGGGAGATGTTAGGAAACTAATATTCTTTAACGTCTACACGGATTCTGTAATATCTACACTGATTGTGTAACATGTACATTAATCGTGTAATGTCTCCACTAATTCTGTAACGTCTACACTGATTATGTAATACCTCTACTGATTTAGTTATGTACCATTCTATATATAGGGCACTATACTGTACATTCGAATATACAATGAACTTAATCTATTCTGAAACTATCATTCAACATACTTATTGGGAAACCAATCAAGTAGCGGACTTCATGGTGAACAGACTCCCATGGTGCCTTATATGAGTGTATCTAGTGGATGCGTTTTATCGTATTTTGACCAAAAAAGAAAATGTTCGATTCATCGATGGAAAGTTTGCAAGGCCAAAGAAATCTAATCCAATCTTTGAGCGTTGGAGTAGAGTGGATTCTATGGTAACAATTTGGCCTTTAAATTCGATTGTAAAAGAAATTGTGATGCGGAGTGGAATGTGAAACGCCCGGACTCCAAGTTCAAGATTAAAAAATAAAAAGAAAAGAAAAAGATAAAAGGATAAATTGGAGCAACACGAACAAGGATGTTCGATAAGCTTGTCGAAAAGATCATCACAAGCAATAAATTACTTGATAAGACTAAGAACGCCACAATCCATATAAGGATTGGTAAGTTCTTACACGCACTGATGCAAACTCTCTCACAAAGATCTTAATACTAAAAAATCAACTCCCTTTATTTTATAATCGAAAGGCCTTTATTTATGCTTACAAAAGACTCATAAGTAGCAATTAAACAAAAAAACTAAACTTTCTTATTTTAAATCATCATCTAATTCTTAAAATAGAAGTGAAACACTAAAAAAAAACTTACTACTTTTCCTCCAAAACTAAAATAACAAAACTTGGACTTTAAGAAATTACTAAAAATAGAAAATTCGCATGAAAACAACAGCTCAGTTGATGTAACTTGCGCTCTAAGATAGAATGAATTGGTCAATTCCAGCTAGTTATGTTATTAGAAAATTGTCTGTTTTAATAACGTAAATATCAAGCAAGTATGACTTATGGAGCCGTTTGGGCACGAACGCCGATTCAATTTGGATATTCTGTCGCTCCCTAACCTTCAAATTACCTTACATGGATCGCATCATTCCCCCATTCTTTAGGATGATTCGTCCTCGAATCTTTATCACTATTCTTCAAGAAGACGTGACTTTAGATCTTGAAGCTTTGAGTATTTTCAATAGATCCACTAATTACTTGAATACACCAAAACATATACGAAGAGAGGAAATATCTTTTTCTTGATGGGAAAGACGTTTGATTATTCACTAATAACCTTCTGATTTGAAGCATTGAACACCCATTTTTTCTCAGGTATAAGGAACTCATCGTGTTCAACCGTGATCATGTCAAGTGTTGTTATTCACTATGTCATCTTGTTTAGTTTGTGATGCTTCAACAATATCACTCTTTACCAATTTAACTTTATCTATCAAACAAATCAAGGGTTGAACATCTTCCAACTTGATAGGCTTAACTTCTTCATGATCATCATGATCCCTTGCCTTCAAGTGTTTGAGCCTTGCGAGTATTTCATCAAGTTTTCTTCCTATATCATTAATCGTTGTGTCTTGTGCAACAAACTTTTGATCAACCTCATTCTTCAATTTTGTGTCCTCTTGCTCGTTCCATTGAAATCATTGAATCATGGATAGATATTTAAAACATTCATACTCCAAATCTTGTCTTTAGTTGTTCTAACTCGATCTTTGAGATCACCTAGATGACCATCTTGATTAATAATCATCATACTCCCAATCATCTTCATATCCATATGAAAAATATCCACTAACACCTCGATGCATCTTTCTTAAACGTGGGCAACAGAGCTCTGAAGGATAAATTGGAGCACCATGAACAAGTTCAAGAATCAAAAATAAAAAGAAGAGAAAAAGCTAGAAGGATAAATTGGTGCACCACGAACAAGGATGTTCGATAAGCTCGTTGAAAAGATCACCATAAGTAACAAATTACTTGATAAGACCACAAACGCCACAATCCAATACAATATAAGTTCTTACATGCTCTGGTGTAAACATCAACTCTCTTTATCTCATAATCGAAGTGCCTTTATATAGGCTTACAAAAGACTCATAAGTAGCAACTAAACAAAAAAAAAACTTCTTATTCTAAATAATCTCTAATTCTTAAATAGAAGTGAAACACTAAAAAAGACTTCCTACTTTTTCGTCCAAAACTAAAATAACAAAACTTGGACTCTAAGAAATTACTAAAAATAGAAAATTCGCATAAAAAATAGCAACTCAGTTGATCTAACTTGTGCTCCAAGATAGAATGAATTGGTGAATTCCAGCTGCTTATGTTATTAGAAAATTGCCTGTTTTAATAACGTAAATATGTAGCAAACAAGTATGACTTATGGAGCTGTTTGGGCACAAACGCCGATTCAATTTGGATATTCTGTCGTACTCCCCAACTTTCAAATTGTTTTACATGGATCACATCAAATTGTACATGCATTTCTTCACAGTACTTCTACTTGTGATTTATGGAATAAGCTGAGAAAGAGATTTTTGGGGAGTGTAACGGTCATTTTCTTTAGCAGATATGCCAATTTTAAAGTATTATACAGAATTGAAGAACCTATGGGTGAGTTAACTTGTTTAGCCCCATTTTCTAGATGCAATTGTGGAATTTCAACTAGGTTGATAGAATTGGTTTCGAATGATAAATTAATGTAATTTTTAATGGGCTTTATTAAATGATGTCGATCTACAATCCTATTAGAAATTAGGTTTTTTGCTATATATGGACCTTCTCGCTCACATCAATAAATTAAGCATAATCTATGTAAATTACATTCATAATTAAGGCTATTTTAATTATTGTGCTTTAGTCAAAACAATTAAATTATAATTAGTGCTCTACTGTAACCCAAAACCGACACACACTTGTCAAACATTTGCAGACAATTCTTATGGGGCACTACGGTGAATGCACGAAAGACAAGCCTTGTTTCGTGGGACAAAGTTTGTCAATCTAAGAACTATGGTGGATTGGGAATAAAGAGTATGCGAGAGATGAATATGGCCTTCTTGATGAAATTGGGATAGGGAATCAGACCTTCGACACTTTGTGTGACGACCCCAATTTTCGAGGTTGTTCCGTGACCCACGCTCTTCGCCCGCAAGCCCAGTAGCACCTGCCACGTCACCGGATACGTCATCACTACTGACACATCAACAGCTTTGTGAAGTGACGCTCTGTTTAACTAATCCTACTGTATTAAGTTGTTCAATTCCCCTAAACATCTAGCAAGTTAGTTAATTATAGCGGAAGCATTTAATTCGTATTTTATGAGAATTTATTAAACCTAAGTAGTGGAAAACCTAGAAATAAACACCATGTATATAACTGAGACGAAGTAAACAGTAATCCATATACATACTTACTAGGTAGTCAAAACACGAGCTGTCAGCAGCATCGACATCAGAGATAGTCGCCTAGTACCTCTTTTCCCTTGCTCTTGCTCGTAACAGGATCTGCGCTCAGTTGCCCAACTCATACAACAACGAGCCCAGTGAGTAAATTCCCAAGAGAAGTCTACACGATAATCAAACATCGATAACCTGCGAGACATGCGAATATGGCCCTAACAACAGGAATCATATCCCCATGGCTGGTAGTAAGCAACCATCACAGCATCACATCAATCACACATTAACTAGAAATGTAAAACATCCAAAATCCAACAAATAATTAACTAAATGGGCTTGAATGTAAAATCAACAGGTAAATAGATCATCACTCGTTTAATCACGATAAAACCATGATCCGCCGGTCATACGATAGCAAAACAGAGTTCTTAGAACAAACCAAAGCTTCATAACATGCTTACAATGAATACACCTCAACTCAGTAAACGGGCGTACTCCTTTCCAAGCTTTTTAGTTCTAAGAGTACCCTTAATCCCTTGAGACAGTTGTAGATACATTTTACTCTCATTTACACGGTCGTCGTCGCAGACTAGCCCATGCTCAAGCGTGTAGTTATAACCAAGATGAAAAACTATGCGTGACCATCAGCAGTCACCGCATACGATAAGATAATCGATAAAATGCACGCCATGAATTTAATGTATAACTTTCTCAAGGGTTTTACGCACCTGAAATACGCTCTCCGACTTTCGGACTTGCCAATTCGACCCGCCTAGCTCCCCGATGCCGGAGCTATGGTTCACCAGTCCCTGAAGTCCATTTATAGTGTTTTGTATTATTAATAAAACACTTTATCTAATTTTATGATATTATATCATATTTTCTAATTTGAGTTGTGGTACCTCTCCCGGACTATGTCGGGGTTCCAAAAATACCCGAAAAGTCCCGAAACCACTTTTCTACCTTTTCTAAATTTTTTATATTTTTCTAAAAATTTTTCCAATTTTTCTGATATTTTCCAACTATTTTCCCTATTTTTTAGAAAATAAAATCTAAAATATAAAATATATTTTATTTAATTTTTTAATTATTTATTTTTTAAATAAGTGGGCCCCACCTGAACCGGTCCGGTTCGGCCTAGGGTCGCACACGCGCGCGAGGGTGCACGTGTGCGCCCTCTACCCAGAGACGAAATCGTCTCCATTTTTTTTTTTTCTCTTCCTTGGCTGCCTTCCTCTTCTCTCTTCTCCATTCCTCTTCTCTCTCAACCCATTAAAGACCCTCAAGGCCCCAAAATTTCACCCAAAATCCACAAAACAACACCAAATTCTCGGATCAACATGCATGTTTTAAAATCCGAAATTACCAAAATTTGTCACCAATCCATGCAAATCTGAGTAAAACCAGTGTAATTCATCACAAGAAACTCAACAACCTCCAAGATAACCTCAAAAACCATTAAGAATCAATGTATGCATAAGAAATCCGAATTTCACCAACAACCCATTTTAATGGAAAATTCAAGAACATTGAAGGATTGATTACCTGGATCTCACGTTTAAGTCTTCAATCCACTCTCCAAGCTCGGATTTCACCCTTCCCCAGTCCGATTTTCTCTCACAGAGCTCTCAAAATCGTTTGGAAAATGTTGGTTTTGCATGCATTCGTCCATCACTTGTGTATTTATATGTGATTGATCTAATCTGATGTGTGCACGCATCTCGAGGACGATCTAATGGTCACTGATCACCCTGTGTCACTCAAGTTCTGAAGACCTTATCATGACACTGTAGCCCACGTTTCACCCTGTTGTGCATCTCGAGGATCATCCTATGCACCCTGATTTTCCTAGCTACAACCTTAGGAATTCAATTAATACTTTGATTTGGCTCACACACCTTAGGTTTAACCACAAAATAAATTTATAAAAATCATATGTGAGGTCACACTAGCTCTCAGCTACTCGACAACCCATGTCCCGTACCTAGGCTACCCGGTACCCTGTCCTCGACACGCATTTCGGAACATATACCCGACTTATGACCTTGCCCGATATCAACATTCACACATGTAATGTTTATATACATAAACATAATTAATACACTAAACATCGCAATACTAGGCATCACACCATGCACAAATATCATAATCATAACCTGGGTTCCCACATCTGAGTCACCCAGCTGTCCACATAACGCCTGAATTAATCGCTAATCATCGTGATTATCACTAATACCCAATTAAATTAATTTGGGCCGTTACACTTTGGGTTCGTTTATTGAGAGCTAAATATAGCCTCCCCTAGGATTCCCCTTATATTATTCCTATCAGTAGCAAAGGTTCACATTTATGGCGGCAACTGTGTAAGGTGTGGCCTAAATTCCTTCATGGTGTGAGATGGACTATTGGAAATGGTCGAATTGCTCGATTTTGGGAGGATAAGTGGTTTGATATGGAGTCCACATTTGGGAGTATCGCAACCTCTGAGGTTCCTAGTCATTTATGCATGCGACCTGTTATTGACTTTGTGGATTGTAATGGGGCTTGGAATTGGGACCTTTTTCAACATCTATTACCTGCTGAAGGACTTTTGAAAGTGGTTGCCATTCCTCCCCCAACGACTTGTTTCGGAAATGATAAACTATTTTGGGGACTTACTTCCTCATGATTGTTCACAGCATTCTCTGCTTATGAGGCGATCACTGAGGGAGGAGACTTGTCTCGTCAAGGGAATTGGAATATTGCTTGACAATGAAATGGACCTGAAAAGGTTCGTATGTTTCTTTGGCTCGTGCTTAATAATGCTCTCTTGACTAATTCGGAGCGTGCTCGATGCCATATGATTGATGATGAATCTTGTGAAGTGTGCGGAGATCATCAAGAAACTATTGAACATGTTCTTAGAGATTGTGATAATGCTTTCTTTGTATGGCATGACCTCGTTGGGCCATCCAGGGTCGGGGAGTTCTTGAATGTCTCTTTTATGGAATGGTTTTGTAATAATCTTGTAAAGGGAGATGAGGTATATGGTATCCAGCGGAGTACCTTTTTCGGGACTGCATGTTGGGAGCTATGGAATGCTAGGAATCGGGAAGTGTTTGTGGGAAAGGAGACTTGCGCTATGAGTTTGGTCCTTACAATCAAAGCTAAAACTAGAGAATTCCAGGTCTCGAGAGCTATTTTTCTCAATGTGCAGTCGCAACAGAGGGCGAGAGTGGAGCGGAACATTAGGTGTAATGCACCTAATGGGGGATGGACTAAGGTCAACTATGATAGGGCACTTAGCTCAGGGCATTGGCCGGGGGTCTCCTTCGTGATGAAAGAGGCTTTTGGCTTAGCAATTTCGTGGCGAATATGGGGCGTGCTCGGTCTTTGATCATACGGAGCTCTGGGGTGCATTTCTGGGGTTATAAATGGCGTGGCGACAGGGCTATAGAAAAATAATTCTGGAACTAGATAATTTTGGGTTGGTTGAAGCAATCAATAAAAGGAAGCTCTCACCTAATAAGCATTGGAGTATTCTCTCATAAAATTTTCAATACCTTGAACGGGACTGGGAGGTTCGTATCCTACACTTTCACCGTGAAGGTAATCGAGCGACGGATTGGCTTTTTAATTATGCCAGACATTTCGAATTGGGTTCTCATGATATTGTTGGTGTCTCAATATGGATATCTTCTATTCTTAATGATGATGTAAAAGGAATAGCTTTCCCTCGTCTATGCTTTTTGTAATAATAGGCGTTTCCACCTCCTTCACATAAAAAAAGGACATGTGCGTACCTTTCTTGAGTTACAAAAGCATTTTTTATGTTAAAATGCCCTCTGCAGCTATGCTATAACATGATGTTTAAGGCTGGAAAATGCTATATGCATTGACACACTAAAGTCACACAGTATATATAGGTTACACACCTATATAGCGGTCGCAAATGAGAAAGGGAAATGTGAGAATAACAATACTATGTCACAATAACTAATGTGGCGCGTGCATCAAAATCTCATAAAATAATACACCCAACAATACCCCATTTGATGTGAGCCTATACGCCACATTAGTTGTTATGCATTTCATTGTGACATGGTGTTGTTATTATAACAGTTTCCAATGAGAAGGGGATGGGAGGGATAGATAGAAACGTGGGTCTCACTATTTCTCATTTTGGAGCGGCCACATAAAAGTGTGTGAGTTATTTATTTTTATTTTTTTGGCTCATAAGGCTGAGCTAATTAGTCAACAGACGCCACAATGGTAATGTTTATAAATGAGTGACTGATAGGTACGACTTCTAGGTTTTTTTTACTGTTAGGTACGACTTCTAGGTTCAGTAATGAACGGTAATGTTTATAAACGAGTGACTGTTACGTACGACTTTTAGGTTCAATAGTGAATATTGTTGAAATCTTAATAGAGAGTATGATAAGTTTATTGTATTGTTGATCTATTACATGTCTTTATTTATAGAGATGCAATTACATACAAAAGAAAACATCTAAATAAGATAGCACATAATCAAGGGAGTGATTTGTGTACAACATACACTACAAAAAAACAGCAAATCAGAAACGAAAATTTCCGTCTCTGATTTGCAAAAATTCCGTCTCTAATTGCAATCAGAAACGGAACAGAGACGGAATCAATTCTGTCTCTAAAAACGTTGTCGCTGATTCGATCAGAAACGGAAAATTGATTTTGTTTCTGATTAGAGACAGAATAGAGACGGAATAATTCCGTTTCTGATTAGAGACGGATTTAGAGACGGAAATTAGAAATGGAATAGAGACGGAACATAAATGGAATTTTTTCGAAATGGTGCGTTTGTAATTGCAATCCATCTCTGATTCCGTTGCTAATCAGAAACGGAATCAGAGACGGAAATAAGAATTTTGTCTCTAATTCCGTTGCTAATCAGAAACGGAATCAGAGACGAAATCAGAGACGGAAAGGTCCGTCTCTGATTTCATTTCTGATTAGCAACGGAATTAGAGACGAAATTCTTATTTCCGTCTCTGATTCCGTTTGTGATTGATGCATATATTCCTGGAAAATTAGAGACGGAATAGCAACAGAATGTTTGAATTCCGTCGCTAATCCGTCTCTAATTTTCCTGTTCGTTTTATTTTCAAACATAAACATAATCCAATTGGTTCTCCAACCTATAACTTGAAATTACAACCATATGACCTACTCCATCGCCTGCACCCCCTCCAACAACTCCTTGGAGGTGCTAACATCCCACAAAAAAACCAAATTTGACATTCATACGTCGACAATATATATCAACAAATATTCAAAAAGAAAAAAAATGTAAAAATCAAAATTTGAAAAAATTTATATATCCACGGAAAATTGTCTTGTATTACAAAAGCTCCAAAGTTGTAAGTATTCACAAAAACCACCAATCCTATTGTTCAACAACCACAAAAAAAAAAGAAAACTTACAATCCTATAAATATGCACAAAAGAATTAAGCTTAATAACCAAGAACAGGTTGCCTCTAATGTTCAACAGCTCCAATCACCAAAACTCTAACATGACTGGTCAGAATAAAAAGAGCAATAAGGACTCCATATAATAACTATAATGCAGCTTTGAAGCACTTCTGATTCTCCATCTGAGGACAATAACCAGTGATAATGCATATTCACAGGGTTCCTTTCGAGCAGTCCTGAACCACATAAAGAGCTAAATAACGCCCAGGAACAGATCCGCTCCAACATCTGGTAAAAGCAATACACCACACAACATCAAGAGCTTTCAAGGAAGTAAAAATATATAGGAAAAGAAGGGAGAGATTTGGAAAGTATAAGGGGTTCCAATCGTCCAGTAATCAGAAATATGGACGAGCCTACCTTAAATTTTTAGTCTTCTTTCAGTCCCTGATAACATCCATAAATGAAATAATCTCCATAAAGAAGTATGGGAATCTAGTATGGTTGGATGTTTAGTGGCCCTTAAAAAATGTCCATTGCTTGTTAGCACACTTATGCGAGTGAATGATGGATTAAGATACCCAAAAGGAATGCAAGCAATATATGGCACAATATGAATTAAGAAAAGTACGAGAGAAGAAGAAGAGATAGAATTGCATCAAGTCACAGCACAAAATCCTTACTTTCAGTAACTAATGGGCTTATTTTCATTTTATTGAATATGAGATGGCCATTGATGTGTTCTATTTGCTTAAATTTTGGGAATTACAAGTTACAACTCAAGGAAGAAATGCAAGAAAATACCCATCATGGCATATCAATAAGATCTATAGGTATATTTAGATGTGAATAGAAATTTGGCTTTTAAGAAGTTAAGGAAAAAAAAGGAAGAATCAATTATGGTGTGCTTTCTACTTTTCTAGTATAAATACATAGGATTAAAGTATGTATCAATAAGGATATAAATGTAAGTTGTTTATGCTCTTGTGGAACAAATGATTAATTAATTTAAAACCTGGAGACAACTAATTACACTTGAATAGATCCATAAACAATTTCAAATACTCGATAAACAGGATTGTCATGATCAATTCTTCAAAGTACGGCGAATTCCAAAAGCAAAAGGTTTTCATAAGCATGAGGTGCAGTTACAGAAAAATGAACAAAAGGTTCTGATATTTTAGATACTTCCAATAACATCCTATCTGCTGATCTATGACTGAAAATATTTATGATTGAGAATATGCATGAGCAGAAGTCAAATATCAGTGTTTCCCCAAAGTAGAAAGAAATCTCACCAACAATGGCCACTGAGTATCGATTATCATCCAGATTCATAAGAGTATGCAAAACAGTCATCCAGATTGTTCAAGTTGTTTCAGTTCACCAAAAAAGTATATTAGCAACAATCATGATTAAGAAAATTAGCTTACTTCAGTTACTCCATATACAAATACTCCCAGAACCTTGCACTATTTTATTTGTAAATAGATATGGGTTGAATTATTGCCTTGATTGAATTCTCAGCATGTTTTCTTCTCCTAAATATTCTGCAAATATTCTGTAGATATAGTATATTTTTTCTTTACATAAGAATTTTTCTAGCAACGATGGAAAAGGTCAAAAAAGTAAAATCCATGATAGATTATGGAATATCAATCTAAATATGCACAAAAAGAAGTGTCAATCATAAAGTAATGCAAAGAATTGCTAAAGTTATCTACAAAAGCAAACGTTTAATCTAAGAATTTACACAAGCAACAAGTAAAATACCTATGTATCACCAAGCTGCTCATCTCTCGGAAGCCACACTTACGTCTCACGCTCAACATTGTCCCCTTGTTGTGGTGGATCGACCGGATCTATTTGCGACAGTTGTTGCTGGTCATGAGGTGGCGGTGGTGGTGGCGGTGGTGGTTGTTGCTAATATAGGCCTGCTCCGTCCATGTTCATCCCGAGATGCTGCTGCATGAACTCCATAACCTTTCGTAATTGCTCTGCAACGACATTAAACTCTGCACGTGGCACCATATCCGGCATCTCGGATGTGCTAGCACCAGGATCTGCATATCTCCTCTTCTTTCTCCCTAAAGACCCGAGACCGTAGACACGTCCTTTAGGACACTCACCCGCCACATTGAGGTACACCGCCTCTTCATCCACCGATTGGTCCGGTGTAGCCTGGGTGAGCTCCTGACATCTCCTCTGGAGCCTATCCTGCAAATATCAACAACAAACAAAATACATGATATGGTTTAAAGTAAACTTAATACTATTTTACATTTCATTTCTATACTTACATAGAACCGCTCTGATCTAGTATCGATGAATGTCATCCTGTCGTGATTTACGGTGTGGAGATGCAAATACAATTCATTCACCGTCGGTGGCGTCTCGGATGAATCATTCTGCATACAGGACCAAGCATAGTGAACAAGTGTATAAATGTAAAAAATAACCAAGAGGTTAAAAAAAAACTTACCAATCTTTCTTGGGTAGTCACAAAAGACACGGAACCACCACTATGCTTCGAGGGTCCAGTCCCAGGGCCTTCGACCTCAGTGTTCCTATTCGCCGTCGCTTGACTAGACCTGGCAAGGAAGTCCTCGCTCTCCTAGTACTCCAAGTATCTTCTCCATGCCTCATCTGTAACATACACTGGTTGCACACGATTCTTCTTTAACTTGTGCATCAATGCGGTGTACCTTATGCCTGCAAGCCTGTCGTACGCCGCTCGAATGAGATCCTCGGGACTCGCGTCATCCCATCTAAAAAATACCTACAAATTGGCGATTGCTATTGTTACGAGACATTGAGGAAATAGTATAAATCATAAGACATTTAGTAGTCGTGTTTACCTTCCATTGGCGCCAGTATTGGTCTTTATGATGAGGCGGTACCGACTTCCAACAATACCCTTCAGGAATCATCCATCTTTTGAAAACTTTTGTCATCCTCCGTGCACAAAAATGCGAAGGATGCAACTCCCTGTGTTTCATGAACATGTATAACATCTTAACTACTTCTTCAATAATTTACATCCATATTTAAAACGACATATATGAGTCAAATACAAACTTATGTATCATTGGCAATCAGTCTGATAGGGATCCCGTGTACGCGATGGGGCTCCATCCCTGTCCTCTGAGGTGCCCGCGGAGGGCCTGTCACCTCCAACCCTGCTCTTACGTCGTATTGTGGGGATGCTGCCAGTGATGCTGTGTCTGGGGGTGCAGGCCTCGTGGGTAAAGGAGTCCTTGATGTCGACGATGGTGACTGGAACTGCATATTTGGTATAGTCCTTGATGACGACGATGATGGTACAGACGACGCCGACGGTATGGAAGGCGAAGGTGACGCTGCGGCTGTCTCGTGATCGAGAGAACGAGAAGTCGGAATCGATAATGCAGGAATCGACCCACGACCTCAACCGCCATGACCTCTATGGACCCCTCGTGTGGCCTGACCATGAGGCCCAGTCGGTATATCGCCTCCAGAGGTCGGTGCTGCACCTCTTCCACCTGGACGATGTCCTCCTAATGGGAAACCTCGACGTGGGGGATGACCACCTCCCGCCATGAAACCTAACAAAATAGCAATAAAATTTCAGAGGAGGGCATACAAAAACTATAAATTAAGTCTAAATGATTGGAATTAATAACGCAGGATCCATGCTGATAAAAGTAACTAAATGATTGGACGTTGACATAACATATACATACATTATTCGCTATCATCCGTTTCAAATTCACTCTCATGATTAGAAGTTGATGATTCTTTTTCTGAATCATCTCCACTATATACTTCTTCACTTGGACCCGCTTCAACAATGAATCGAGTCCCATTCGGATCATCCAGATTGTTGATATCGGCGATTGCATCGTCGACTACGCACGTGGTGGCCATCCCATCTTGGAATGCAATCTCTGCCGAGCCCTGGTCATTATCGTCTTTGCTAGTTTCCTCGTCAGCGAATTTTGGTTGATAGCAACAAACTGCTAGCCATTCTTGTCGGTCGTTCCTCATAGAAGGGTACGAAAGGTAGTACACTTGAGTGGCTTGCATTGCTAGTACAAATGGCTCGTAGTTGTTATATCGTCGACTTCGATGAACCTCTACCAATTGAAGTGTTGGGTGAGTCCTCACACCATGATTCGGTGTAGGGTCATACCATTCACACTTAAACAAGACCACACGCTTGAGGCCGGTATACTCAATCTCCACAACCTCTTGCAGTACTCCATAATAGTTATGGGAAACATCGGCGTAGTTTGAACCCTTCAAAGAAACACCATTGCTCTGCGTCGATCTATTAACGTCATATGTTGCGGAGTGGAACTTATACCCATTAACAAGGTAACCAGGGTAGACAAGATACATGATCGACTAGGACCAACAGAAAGATCAACAAGCGTCTCGTCAACTATAGAATTCCGAGCCTATTAAAAAAAATTAGAAATGCAATATGACACATTACTTATGGAAGAAATTTATGAATCTATAACGTACAAAAGTAATGACCTTACATATGTTTGAAACCAAATGGGGAAGTTGTGCTCTAGACTACTATCAACTTCCGACTCCCCCATTGCTTGAGTGATTTCATCGACGAATATCCTAGAAGAAACGAACATGTAAGTAGGTTGTCTTAGTAAAATATGAACAATGAATGTACTGCAATATTGAATGAAAGTGACGGACATACTGGACGTAAGGAGCGATCTCTGGACAATTAAGCAGTATGTACGAATGAACGGCATTAAACTCCTGCTCTGTTAAGTACTGCTCCTTCGACTTGCCCATGGGTCGACCAGGATAAGTGAAAATTGAGAAATTGCCGACAAAATGCGGTGTGGGCCCGATACCGCCATCATCGTTACGTTGCACTTTGTCATGCAACGTAAAGACGTGATCTTCGAAGTAGTAAGAACAAAAGGATGTGACCTCTTCGACCAAATAAGCATTACACATGGAGCCCTCTACCTTCGCTTTGTTCCGCACATTGTTCTTCAAATGTTTAAGGTACCTGTATGAATGTTATAGGAAGTGTTGATTTAAAACTTATTGAATGGGAAAATAATTTCAATGGCTCAAGATAGTACCTCTCAAATGGATACATCCATCGAAATTGAACGGGACCGGCCAGACGGGCCTCGTAGGCCAAGTGGATTGGTAGGTGTTCCATAGAGTCGAATAAGCTTGGAGGGAATATTTTCTCCAACTTGCAAATGATTTTCGCTAATTGCAACCCAAACCGGGTTTGAGAGGAGTTCTCTGAATGCAATTGGTATCAACCGTTGCATGAAAATATGACAATCATGGCTCTTCATGCCGAACATTCACAGTTTCTTCGGATCCACACATCGACCAAGATTCGAAGCGTAACCATCAGGAAAACGCAACTTTTCAACCCACTCGCACAATTTTTGTTTTTTTGATGTATCAAGAGCATAGCATCCAAGGATGTAAGTATTTGTCGTCGAATCAATGTGTAGAGAAGGTCGGTGACAATATTCACAAATATCTTGTCTCGCTTTCGCATTATCCTTACTCTTGCCCGGTACACACATAATAGTGTTGAATATGTTGTCAAAAACATTTTTCTCAATGTGCATGACATCTAAGTTGTGGCGGATCAAGTTTGTCTTCGAATACGGCAAGTCCCAGAATTTGCTTTTCTTCCTCCATCCCGAATTCTTAGCTATCCGCCCATTCACAGAATCAGCTCCGATTTCTGTCACCTTCATCAAGCCTAACGATTCAATTTCTGGCAAAATTTCTTCACCAGAATGCAAAGCGGGCGGATCATCATTTATGACCATTTTGCCTCTAATGAAATTTTTTTTGTTTTTCCTTAATGGTGATGACTTCGCCAAGAAACGACGGTGACAGTCGAACCACGATGTCTTACCACTATTTCGCAATTGAAATGCATTTGTATCCTCCATACAATATGGACAAGCGTACTTACCGTGTGTGCTCCAACCGGATAACATGCTATATGCAGGAAAATCACTAACAGTCCATAAAAGGGCAACTCGTATGAGAAAATTTGTCTTTGTGGAAACTTCGTATGTAATCACACCATTGTTCCATAAATCTTGCAACTCTTTCACAAGCGGCTGAAGGAACACGTCGATTTTCTGCTTTGGGCTGGTCAGTCCAGGAACGATAACCGTTAAGAACATAAACTCAGATTTCATGCACATCGAGGGTGGAAGGTTGTAAGGAGTCAAAATCACGGGCCACGAAGAGTACGATTTCCCTGAAAGCCCAAATACTTGAAAACCATCAGTGCACAATCCTAAACGAACATTTCGAACCTCGGCGGCGAAGTCTCTATTGACGTCATTAAAATGTCTCCAAGCAATCGAATCAGAATAGTGTTGCATAACATCTTCTGGCGAGGAATGATCTCCATGCCATCGCATATGTTTTGCCGTTGACTCAGACGCATACAGTCGTTGCAACCGAGGGCCCAAAGGGAAGTAGGACATTTTTTTGCAAGGGCTTTTTTTTGTGTTCCGACCACGACCTCGTCGATGTGCAATGTAGCGTGATTTCCCACAAAATTTACATGACGTCAACTCAGAGTCCACTCCCCAATAAATCATACATTGGTCCTCACAACAATCTATTTTCTCAACAGGTAGACCTAGACCTCGCATTAGTCTTTTAGTGGCATAAAAATTTTCAACCAATGAATTGTCATTTGACAAACAATCCTTCATGAGTTTAATGATTTCATTATACCCTCGTTCAGATATATGATGTTCAGACTTGATCGCAAGTAATCTTACCATTGCGGACAACGTTGTCATGGTTTCGCAACCCGGCCACAATTGTTCCCTACTTGCATCAATCATGTCATATAGTTGGCGTGTTTGGGGTTTGGTGATTCTTCCACGTGATTCCAATTGAAACTTGGACTGCCACGTTGTGTAGCATCTCGCGGTAAGTTGTCGGATCGTATCCTCCCACATCAGCATCATCAATATGGCTATCTATTTGGTAAAAGTTTTGCGGGCCTTCATCTCCGTTCTCACCATGTTCGTACCAACAGTGATATCCCGGAACAAATCCATACCTACATATGTGGTACTCAACCGTTCCGACGTCCAAGTACGGTACAAGTCGACATTTCTTAAAATTGCACGGACATCTAATCTTCCTTTCACTTTGGTATGTAGGACAATGTTGTTTGGCAAATGATATGAATTCTTTAACCTTCGCCGCGAATTCAATTCGAACGTAATCGTTGTCGAGCGGTTGTACGTCCGTCTCGACTTGTAGGCGACGACATTCTATTGAAGTGTTGTGCAATTAAATTAGTTAACTAGTTTCTTCCTTTCACTTTGGTACATGACAACTTGTGTGTCCAACTAAACAATTTATAAATAATACCGATATAAAGAAGCCTTATTCAACATGTTTGACACGTGTAATGTGACGACCTTAATTCCAAGATATCACTTATGATATCTGAATAGTTATACACATCAAGATATCATAAAATAGCAAGGGAGACATACTGGTGGCCATTGGGCCTACTTTACAAGGTACTAATTGAAATTATCCAACGTTATATCAGTTCCACTGGCATTTAAACGATAAGGAGTTTAAAAGGGAGCTGCTAAAAAATCTTAGTGAAGAACTACCATAATGGATCCCAAATTAAACTTCAATCACTACTAAAATGAATCGAAGCATATAAACTAGCATGGGAGGATTGATAATAGTTCAAACCTCACTTACTTCGTTTGCCGCATTATTTTGACTTGTAGAGATATCTAGGATCAAAGTTTTTTTCTAAGACTTATTTCCTCAAGTGAAAATACTTAAGTGATTAACTTCTTTACAATGACTACTTCTTAAGTACCTCAGTTGTTGATCTAAAAAAAAAATGGTTATAACATAAGAGATCTTTATTCCATGCGTAGGTTTTAATACTATTTATCTATTTAGTTTTTATGTAATAAACAGGGGTCTTCATATGGGTTTGGGTTATCACTTGTCACAGTGGTCAACACTTCAACTTGCTCAATAAGTTCGATTCACCTAACTGTCAACAATCCGTATAATATTTAATAACGAAACGTAGGAGCAATATCAACAAATTAATGCTAACATGATATTATAAAACATATAATCAATATAATGAACCACCCATGTATTACAAAACTATTGACCAAGAAACACAAAAGAACGAACACCCATAGAGAAACATAGTGAGAGGCTTGCAAGGACAGTTCCCTTTCTTCCTTTTTCCCTTTTTTTATTATATAGGTAAACCTCATAAATTTAAATCAATTTAAATTAATAGAAAGATGTAAAGAGTTACAACCAAATCAAATTTATTTAAATTATACATTTCTAGCTTTGTCTCTTTAACAAGCTTTTTTGAACTTCAAAATCTCTTTTGTGCAATAGCAAATTTGTGATGATAACATGTATAATCCAAAGTTGGCCTTGCTAAAGACTTAAGCATGGAAGGCTTAATTAAACTAACAATTAGAAGAGCAAGTAGAGAAGGGAAACAAAAGAGAAGAGAGTTAGAGATAATGTAGATATTGTATTTCAAGAAGTTTTATATTGTGTACAAGAGAATGAACTCCATTTATATGCCCTTGATTATGATGATCATATGTACTTTGAACAAAGATTACAAGCTACACTTAGTGGCAAGGTAAATAGAAGAGTACACAAAGTGGAACAAGTAACATATAGACAACAAGTAATTACATAGTTGATGTTACAAATACATGTCGTCGTGAAGATTCATCCAAATATTTGCCAACATTGCAATCGAATTATTACTCACCAAAACAACTTGTGTATAATAAACTTGCAAAAAAACAACTAAATACATGAAACAAAAAATTCTCACGCCTGAGTAAAAATCACAGATCATTGTAAAAGCAAACAAAACATGTCACTGCCAATTAACCAAAAACAATGTTTCGAGAGGAAAGAGGAGAACTCACCAATGAAACACGGCGAGGCGCGGATGAATGAGAGCACAATGAGAGAGAGAGAGAGGTCGAAGAGGGGACCGAATGAGAGCACGATGTGAGAGCCGAGAGGAGCAGAGGCGCGGACTGAAAATGTGCAAGGCGGCGCTACGACCGAGCGAGGCGGCGCTACCGGGTAGCAATGGAGTGCGAGGACGACTTGTTGGGGGTTGGGGATTTGGGGAGCGGTGGATCGGAGAGAGACGGAGAGACCAGAGAGAGACACCACTATAACTGGTTGAGCAACAGACGGAGAGACCAGAGAGAGAGAGTTGAGAGCAACGGAACAGAGACGAGAGATTTGTTGGGGGTTGGAGATTTGGGGGCCGGTGACCGGAGAGACGGAGAGACCAGAGTCTAGAGGAGAGACCAGAGTCTAGAGGAGAGACGAGAGTATAGAGGAGAGACGACGAAGATGAGGTTTTCTCGCAGTGGGAGTTAGGGCTTTCGGTGGTAGGGAGGACGAGGAGTTAGGGCTTTCGGGTGTTAGAGGGGGTAAAGGGGAAATCTCGAGATTTGTTGCACAAATCTCGAGATTTGATGAACGGGTAGAACAAAATAAAGTTTTGGTGGGAATGTTCGCTCCATTTTTTAGAGACGGAATTTAATTCCGTCTCTAATTCCGTCTCAATTCCGTCTCTGAAGTTTCCGTCTCAATTCCATCGCTAAATTTTTTTTTTAGAAACGGAACTTAATTCCGTTTCTAATTCCGTTTCTGATTTGCTGTTTTTTTGTAGTGATAATTACATGAGTTATTTGTGCATATTTCCTAATTGCACAATATTCCTTAACAAGAAACTTGTAATGAATTTTATAGACGAAGGCTTGATTTTATTATATGCTCACATGCGAATGAAATTCTCAAAATTAGTTAAGAAAATATATAAGACATCAAGTGCAACCAAAAGCACCATTACATCAAAAAGCACACTAATTAATTATTCCGAAAACATGACTCAACAAAATTAAAAATTCAGAAAACATTTAAGTCCCCTTATTATAAAGCCTCTCTTCTCAAATATTAATACATTATAGTTATACTGCACTTGATGATCGATATATATGTGACCGTGGCCTCATGAATTATAATAAAGCTGCCTCTGATTTATCGAACTTGAACAAGTCTATTATGGCTCGGCAGCCCGAGTCGTTGGTTAGGCCTTGCTTTTGGATCTCTGGAATTGTGAACTCTTTATAAAGAGATGGCTTTTCAGCTGATATTATTTCAGGGAATACACCATAGACATCGTTTTCTCCTCGCTTGCTTGGATTGAAAATGGCTGCTAGTGAAATTCTTGGATTCTTTGAAGGATTCGCTACCACTCGATGTTTGATGCTTGTGAATGCGTCGTTCGAAAATATCTTCCAAGACAAGAAATAGATTAAACATTAAAATTATATAATATATATAAATATAAAAGGAAAGTGCTTAATTTGGCGTATCGAAGGGCGGATGACAAGTATACGTCCAACCTACATGGTGTCCGTGCTGGGGCACCCTAACACTTTGAACTCACGTAAATGAATACGCACGTACGCAATGTAAAATATTAATAGGATTCGATTTTTTTAGGAATCTCATATGAATTCTTTTTTATCAAAAGGAGGTGCAGTCGTCTAGAATCTCATATGATTTGATATTCTCAGTTTGATATGGGGACCAAGAATATAAAACTAATAAAAAGTTTAGTTGGTTTGCATATCTTGATTTTTTAATTATAAAAAAAAAGCTACATCATGAATATACTCGTGCTCCAGCAAATTATGATATTTATAATACGATGAAAAGATTCTCAGTTGTAAATAAAGTTATAAAATTATTATCGTGATGCACGTATATAAAAGGAGTACATTTTTGTTTATCAAAAAAAAAAGAGTACATTTTTTATTTTTTGATGAAATGGAGGCGATAGTACTCCTTTATTAATAAATAAATATATATATATACAAGGAGTACATTTTTATTCAAACTGTATGATGACATTTCTATCGTTTTAATTAGCTGTCAAAATTTAGTTGTCACTACTTAATTTACAACTTTTGACTAGTCAATAGTAAAACTACCATAAAAAAAGGTCATGCCAAACTTTCAAAACACTACATTCTAAGCACATTTAATTTCTTTATGGACGGCCGTGCTTTTTACCAAGAAATACTGCAGGGACGACCGTTTTAGCTATTCACCGCATTTAAAGGGATATGTATCTAAACAAAGTATATACCATTCACCATTCACAAAGTATAATTAATGAAGGGTATCAATGTGTGCCTCTTTTTTTTTTTTTTTTGGGGGGTTGAGAGCAATGTGTGTCTATGATAAGCTCAAAAATGATAAAAGAGCTACATAAATTGGGATCATATGTGTTATATATAGATATATATATTTATGAACTATATAAAAAAGCGAATAACCATTTTGTGAGTCGTAAGCAAATTTATTATTTTGTCCTCGTCTTTGTGTTTTATCACCCGTGTTTCGAACTTTTAATTTATCCTTTTTTTTTTTTTCTCTCGCTAAATCTTCCCCTTTGTTATGTCTCTCTTCCCAATTTGTCTTTTGAGTTTGCATTCCAAAGCCCTAACCCTAGAATTCTAAAGAAAAGCAAAAAAACACGAATGAATTAAAGTGAATTAGTTCTTCGAAATTGGGTCTTGTCTGTCTCCAAGAGATTTCTCTTAAATGAAAGGTTAGTTCTCAACAGGGGGTTTTGAAGAACTGATGGCACACATAGATGTCTACCTTGCATGTCCAAAGCATGTAAATTCAACTTGCTAATGCTACCTTTTCTGTAGTATTTGTAAATCAAGATACCCCTACAAAAACTCTCAACTCTTAAACACCGACACCATTAGTTGATTTAGGGATAACTAAACAGTTTGAGAACAAAACCTTTACATGTTTTTATTTTTTTTGTTAGTTTTTGTAATCCAAGTGTTTGATAAAATTTCTCAATGAATAATAAGAACAATAATCAATTTTTCTCATTTAGTTTGATATTTTAGTTACTTTTCTTTGTCAATGACTAATTCAATTTTTCTATTTGAGATTTTAGTTAATTTTCCTTCTCAGTTTGGTCTTAGAAATATGTGATTTCTTTCGCCCACAACTTTTGAATTGTGGTGTATATTGTCAGCCTTCCTATTGTCTTGTCTTTGTGTTGTTTTAAATGACTGTTTTTGTTTATAAGAAACCAACACATTTGACTCAAATGACTGGTATTTTTATTTGGTTATGAACATGAATGTATGCTCTGGGGATGTGTGGATCAATTATTTGAATACCTATTTTTACTGTGTCAACCTTGTTTTGATGATCAATTAATCAACATTAAAATGTTGTTATTTTTTTTTTTCATTTATTTTTTTTTTTCATCTTCAGGTGAAACACCCTTTTGGACCTTTAGGATACAATGAAACAAAAAATATTTATTCATTGAGAGAAGTTAGGATCTAAGAATAATGACCTGAGCATATCAATGAGCTTGTGACTCTATTTACCTTAACGTTCGCTTGGCAATAGTACTCCCATCGATTTGTTTACTTTGTTTGGCAATATGAACTAGGATTTTTCTTTTCTTCTTCCTGATTCATCTTAGTTTTTTCCTCGTGTATGTATGGGTTTAGGCTTTTAGAGGTCCCTTGTCTCAATTCTATGTCATCACTTGTTATTGTTGTTGTGGTTCATCTTTGATATTTATTTGTTTTTATGAACTTCCAAAGTTGATTAGCTCTAGCACACCTAGCTTTCTTTTTCTTCAATGATCAAAGAAATTAACAATGTTCAATAATTAAAAAGGAAAGCATTTAATTGGTAATTCATTGTTAAAATGCATAAGTTCTCTCCAAGATCACAAAAGCTCTTACAATATAGATAAAGGTATTCACACAACTTCCTCAATATGCAGGGAAAAGATCGAAAAATATTTAGTAGTTCTGATTTACAATCGTAAGGTATTGACTGCAAAGGCGTACTCTTTCTCCTCTTATGATGACTCTATTTGTATTTAACATGTATACAAACCATTGTTGTGCATCTCAATCCATTTTTCTTTATCATATTTGAATAAAGATGTTATTGTTGTTATCTTTTATCTGATGATTAATTAAATTTATTTTTATTGTCAATTATAGGTATATTAGTTTTGGTTTTTTCTTTTTTGGAAGAGTCTGCTTCAAATCTAGCAGTAAATTGGCATTATTCGCATCTCTCCTTTGTTTTTTTTTAATTAATCTAAATAGTATCAATGACTTATGGAGTAATTTAGAATTTACACAGAGAACTTCATGTGTCAATTTAACAAATTTTTAGGTGTGCAATTGTTACAAGGGAAATAAGAAAATATGACTTGAGATTCGTCATTAGTCAACGTCAAGAGAAATCATGATTTCAAAACTCATAATCATTGAAGTCCGGCGAGCGAAGCGAGCGCGCACGATCATGAAACTAGTATATATATATATATATATATATATATATATATATATATATATATATATATATATTTATTGTTTCAGTTGCATGTGTTGATCGATTAATTAGTGTGTATATAGTATATATACCTGGAGAAGGTCTCCAACATTGATAATGAGAGCACCATGGACAGGCTTGACCTCGACCCATTCCTTGCCATGCTTGACATGAAGCCCATTCACTTCGTTCTGCAATAGCACGGTCAACACTCCACGGTCAGTGTGGGGAGGCAAACCCATGGTCAAGTCCGGCTGAGGGCAATATGGGTAAAAGTGAGACAACAGCTTCCTATGCTCCAAACAACTCATCTCCTTCAACTTGTCTTTCTTCACACCAAGCCCCTCGCACATCATCTCCATCAACTCCTCGGCCACTCTCTTTGCATGTATGTCCCACTCCAACAACTCCTATATATACCACAATAAAATTACAAATTTATACTTTCAGTAACAAAATTTTAATTGTTGTTATTTAATTTTAGAAGTTTTCAAAAAATAACACTTTAAAAAAATTACAATACTTTGCACATATTAGATTTTAATAATAAAGTTTCGTTGCTATAAAAAAAACACTGTTTTTTTTAAGAACATATGTAATTTACTAGAAATCATAAATGAGCAAGTGTGTGCAACTTAATTTAATTATAAATCGTACGTGACAAAAAAAATATTTCTAGTAAGCTAGATGAAGCAACACAAAAATATAAGTTTGGAAAGGTCATGCATGGCTTCCCCTTTATAAGTAAAACAAAGTATGTGACACGTACTACTCATAAATGTGTCTATTTCTTAAGCAACACGTTATTGTTAATGGATGTATATTTGTCACCTTTGCACAAACACTCGGCATTTGATCCATCTCCGGCGGGTTGGGGAACATGTACACCCTCATAGTGTCCTTCCAGTTGCGGCCTTGGAGTAGAAAATGTTTAAGTTGGTATAAAACGCGACTTTATGGTCCATGTGGTGGTATTGTTTTTTGGCCTCCATGGGGAGCTTATAGAAGGACTTGACGGCATTGATGGTTTGGTCAATGATCTCGTTAGAAATGCCGTGGTTGATGATTTGGTAGAACCCCCAGTCGTGGGATGCACGTTTGATTTGCTCGATGACCTCCTCTCGCGGGTGGGAGAGATCGATGGTGGGGATCTCGAGGTTGCATGGCTTGAGATCGGCAAGGATCTCCGGCGGGTACATGAAGATCTTTGGGATTGTGGTGATGCCGGAGTCGAGGAGATCCTTGACGCCCATTTTTGAGTCGTCGAAGTCCTTCACTTCCTTGGCAATGTCATGTGTAGTAGCAGCCGGCGTGGGAGCCATTTTGAACTATCTTCCAATATGTGCGTGGTGTCTATATAAATATATATATATATATATATATATATAGCTTATGTTGACAGAATATATTGTGATAGTTTGAGGCCTTGGCTGGGTTTATATAGGGAGTGAAAGTATGCACTGGTGGGGTTAGAACAAACGTGGTTCACGTGGCTACACTATAATATATCAGAAGTATTACTTGATTATTTAACGCCACATATTATTCGCTCTTCCATGCAATTTCATTATAATGGGCAAAACGAGGCACGTGATTTTGAAGAGTAAACAAGATAACTTATTATAGCATGTGAAATGCCAACAAACTTTCATAGTAGTATAGAAGTAGTATAGAAGAAATTATATTTCACCAAAATAAGTAAAAGTGAATTTTGATCTACTTGAACAATTGGTGAATTGTCAAATATATATTGTGCCTCAAAAAAACACTTATACACCTATATAGTGGCCACAAATGAGAAAGCAAAATGTTAAAATAACAATACTATGTCACAATAGATGCACAATAATTAATGTGGCGCGTAGGCTCTACATCAAAATCTCATAAAAGAACACACCCAATAGTAGCCCATTTGATGTGAGGCTATACGTCACATTAGCTGTTGTGTATTTCATTATGATGTGGTGTTATTGTAACAGTATCCAATGAGAACGGGATGGGAGGGATAGATAGAAATGTGGGTCTCACTATTTCTCATTTGGAGCGGCCATATAAAAGTGTGTGACTTATTTATTTTTATGTTTTTTGACTCGTAAGGTTGAGCTAATTAGTCAACAGACGCCACAACAGAAATGTTTATGAACGACTGTTAGGTACAACTTCTAGGTTTTTTTTTTGGAAAATGATAATCGTACACACTTGGAGCGCACACTTGGAGCGCACACTTTGTCTTTTAACTCATTTATAGCTATTTCTTGTCTCTCAAGGTGTGGGCCCACATCTAACAAAACACCATAAATGAACTAAAAGACAAAGTGTGACTGTTAGGTACGACTTCTAGGTTCAGTAGTGAATATTATTGATAATTAGAAGCTTGTAATGAATTTCATAGAAGAAGGCTTGATTTTTTATTATATGCCCACATGCAAATGAAATTCTCAAAATTAATTAAGAAAATATATAAGACATCAAGTGCAACCAAAAGCACCATTACATCAAAAAGCACACTAATTAATTATTCCGAAAACATGACTCAACAAAAAATTCAGAAAACATTTGAGGCCCCTTATTATAAAGCCTCTCTTCTCAAATATTAATGCATTATAGTTATACTGCACTTGATGATCGATGTATATGTGACTGTGGCCTCATGAATTATAATTAAGCTGCCTCTGATTTATCGAACTTGAACAAGTCTATTATGGCTCGGCAGCTCGAGTCGTCGGTTAGGCCTTGCTTTTGGATCTCTGGAATTGTGAACTCTTTATAAAGAGATGGCTTTTCAGCTGATATTATTTCAGGGAATACACCATAGACATCGTTTTCTCCTCGCTTGCCTGGATTGTAAATGGCTGCTAGTGAAATTCTTGGATTCTTTGAAGGATTCGCTACCACTCGATGCTCGATGCTTGTGAATGCGTCGTTCGAAAATATCTTCCAAGACAAAAGAATTAGATTAAACATTAAAATTATATAACATATATAAATATAATAGGAAAATGCTTAATTTGGTGTATCGAAGGGAGGACGACAATTATGTGTCCGACCTGCATGGTGTCTGTGCTGGGGCAACCTAGCACTTTGAACTCGCCTTAATGAATACGCACGTACGCAATGTAAAATATTAAAAGGGTTCGATATTTTTAGGAATCTTATATGATTTTTTTGGGAGAAGCTAAACAGACTTCATTAATTACTAAAAGTACTCCAATTTTTGAATTTTTACTTCATGTACCCTAATTTTTACTTAGCGTGCATCACTTTTTTAAAAAAAATTTCAAAAATATCCTTGCTTAGTGTACACCACTTTTTTACTTCGTCCACCCCATCACCTTCACCCTCACCCCAATACCCTTGCCTCCAGGTGTCAAACGAACAGAGTCGACACCTCTAAAGAGATTTTGGATGAACAGGAGCGACACCTCTTTAAAGGTCTCGACCAACTTCAACCGATAATGCGAAGATAATTTGGTTTCAGTGGGTGACGGAGGGAACCGACCAAAACTTCTTTAGAGGTGTCGGCACAGTTCGACCTACATCTCTTCAGAGGTATCGGCCCAGTTTGACTGACACCTCTTCAGAGGTATCGGTCTTGTTACTCTGAAACCCGCGAGCGACCAGAACGAATAAAAATACTTCAAACACTCAAAAAAGACATGAAAATGACCAAAAAATAGTGAGTTTTGCTCGGAATCACTTAATATTTCTTATTTCATCGAAACTTTATACCTAAAATGCAAGATTCACGCCTCAAATCAAAGCCCTAAGCCTAAAAATAAATCTACAAACAAAAAGACTCAACGAGAAAAAAAAAAAACAAATAAACCTTGAAATTGACACTAAAAGAGATGATGAATGCACCAACGTCGTCAAATCCATGTCGTTTTGGATTTTGTCAAATTTGATCAATTTTTGGTGAGGTGATTTGAGAGAAGTGACTAGGGTATGGTGTGAGTGAGGGTGAATGAGGTATATTGAGTAAAAATTCTTTTATATAGAAAAATAGTTGGGTAATTTTACAAACTTAAGGTATGTTTAATAATTTACAGGGTCCCCCTTTTTTTATCAAAAGGAGGCACAGTCGTCTAGAATCTCATATGATTTGATATTATCAGTTTGATATGGGGACCAAGAATATAAAACTACATGAATATACTCGTGGTCCAGCAAATTATGATATTTTGAATATGATGAAAAGATTTTTTTTTTGATATCATGATGAAAAGTTTCTTAATTGTAAATAAAGTTATAAAATTATTATTGTGATGCAATTATATAAAAGGAGTACATTTTCGTTTATCAAAAAAAAGGAGTACATTTTTTATTATTTTTTATGAAATGGAGGCGATAGTATTCCTTTATTAACACACACACACACATATATATATATATATATATATATATATATATATATATATATATAAAAGGAGTACATTTTTACTCAAACTGTATGATGACATTTCTATCGTTTTAATTAGCTGTCAAAATTTAGTTGTCACTTCTTAATTAAGAACTTTTGACTAGTTAATAGTAAAACTGCCACAAAAAAAGGTCATGGCAAACTTTCAAAACACTACTTTCTAAGCACATTTAATTTCCTTATGGACGGCCGTGCCTTTTACCAAAAAATAAAATAAAATTCTGCAGGGACGCCCGTCTATTCACCGCATTTAAAGGGATGTGCATGCATGACCTATACGTACATGCCACTTCAAGAAATAATTTCTAAATGTGTATGCATGACCTATACGTACATGCCACTTCAAGAAATAATTTCTAAACAAAGTATATAACATTCACAAAGTATAATTAATGAAGGGTATCAATATGTGCTTTTTTTTTGGGTTGAGAACAATGTGTGTCTATGATGAGCTCAAAAATGATAAAAGAGCTACATAAATTGGGATCATGTGTTTATATATTGTTTCAGCTGCATGTGTTGATCGATTAATTAGTGTGTATATAGTATATAGGAAAATGATTAACACACTTTGGACGCATACTTGGGACGCACATAGATTGAAGAAAAATGTGTGTCACATAGGATAAAATTGACATTGAAACCAAAAAAACATTCTCCAATGCAGATGTCCATTAGAATGTGAACTGACGTGACAACGTTAATGCCCACATTGAATGTCTATTTCTAGACATTTTGCACCTACAATGTCTACTTCTAGACGTCTTCTACCTATAAGCATCCATATTCTTATTGGAGACGCTCTTAACTATTTATAGTGTTTTGTTAGATGTGGAACTTACTTATTGGGAGACAAGAAAGAGCTATAAATGACTAAAAAATAAACTGTGCACTTCAAGTGTGTGCTCAAAATGTGTTAGATTATCATTTTTCTAATGTATATACCTGGAGAAGGTCTCCAACATTGATAATGAGAGCACCATGGACAGGCTTGACCTCGACCCATTCCTTGCCATGCTTGACATGAAGCCCATTCACTTCGTTCTGCAATAGCACGGTCAACACTCCACGGTCAGTGTGGGGAGGCAAACCCATGGTCAAGTCCGGCTGAGGGCAATATGGGTAATAGTGAGACACCAGCTTCCTATGCTCCAAACAACTCATCTCCTTCAACTTGTCTTTCTTCACACCGAGCCCCTCGCACATCATCTCCATCAACTCCTCTGCAACTCTCTTTGCATGTATGTCCCACTCCAACAACTCCTATATATACCGCAATAAAATTACAAATTTATACTTTCAGTAACAAAATTTTAATTGTCGTTATTTAATTTTAAAAGTTTTCAAAAAATAACACATTAAAAAATTACAATACTTTGCACATATTAGATTTTAATAATAAAGTTTCGGTCCTATAAAAAAAACACTGAAACCATATTTTACACAGTATCGTCTAAAATGCACGTCATGGTAATATTTTTTTAAAGAATATATGTAATTTATTAGAAATCATAAATGAGCTAGTGTGTGCAACTTAATTTAATTATAAAACGTATATGACACACTAAAAAAAACATTTCTAGTAGGATAGAGAAGCAACACAGCTAAAATATAAGATTTGGAAAGGACATGGCTTCCCCTTTAAAAGCAAAACAAAGTACGTGACACGCACTACTCATAAATTAATGTGTCTATTTATTAACCAACACGTTATTGTTAATGGATATATTTGTCACCTTTGCACAAACACTCGGCATTTGACCCATCTCCGGCGGGTTGGGGGCCATGTACACCCTCAAAGAGTCCTTCCAGTTGACAGCCTTGGAGTAGAAAATGTTGAAGTTGCTATAAAACGCGACTTTAGGGTCCATGTGGTGGTATTGCTTTTTGGCCTCTATGGGGAGCTCATAGAAGGACTTGAAGGCATTAATGGTTTGGTCAATGATCTCGTTAGAAATGCCGTGGTTGATGACTTGGTAGAACCCCCAGTCGTGGGATGCGCGTTTGATTTGCTCGATGACCTCCTCTCGCGGGTGGGAGAGATCGACGGTGGGGATCTCGAGGTTGCATGGCTTGAGATCGGCAAGGATCTCCGGCGGGTACATGAAGATCTTTGGTATCGTGGTGACGCCGGAGTCGAGGAGATCCTTGACACCCATTTTTGAGTCGTCGAAGTCCTTCACTTCTTTAGCAAAATCATGTGTAGTAGCAGCCGGTGTGGGAGCCATTTTGAACTATCTTTCTATATGTGCTTGGTGTCTATATAAGTATATATGTATATATATAGCTTATGTTGAGAGAATATATTGTGATAGTTTGAGGCCTTGGTTGGGTTTATATAGGGAGTGAAAGTATGCACTGGTGGGTGAAAGTATGCACTGGTGGGTTAGAACAAACGGGGGTCACGTGGGCTACACTTGGCTGATAATATATCGGAACAAGTACTACTGGATTATTTAATGTCACAAATGACTCGCTCTTCCATGCAATTTCATTATAATGGCCAAAAAGTGGCACGTGATTTGAAGAGTAAACAAGATAACTAATTATAGCGTGTGAAATGCTAACAAACTTTCATAGTAGTCTAGAAGAAATTATATTTCACCAAAATAAGTAAAAGTGAATGGGTAGTGCTATTTAGATTTGTAGGTCCGAACTCAAAGTTTTTTTTTAATTTCAAATACACCTTCGAGCAATTAATGAAACAACCATAATCACTTGTAAAATTTTTATTATACCCCTTAAATATGTAAAAAAAATTTAAAAACCTTCCTATGAATCCAAACTCATGAGTCCAAATAGATTTATTGAAAGTGAATTTTGATCTACTTGATCAGTTGGAGAATTGTCAAATATATCTTGTGCCTCAAAAAAACACTTATTAATAATAATAATAATAATACGGTCCCACCAGGGTGGCCTAGTGGTAAGGACTTGGGCTTGTGACCATCTTGGCACGAGTTCGAGTTCTGATCCATCCGTTTACGGTGGATTAATTGGTCTACTATATTGAAACGTGCAGTTAACCACAAGAGACTAATTAGGTCAAAAGTCTAGACACCCCTCGGACATTAAAAAAAAAAAAGAATAATAATAATACGCTAGCTAAGGGTACTACTTGGTTGACAATTGTCATTTCCCTCTCTGCATAATAAGAATTATATTGCATTTTTTTTTGGATTTTTTTTTTGTAAAATCTTGATTGTAATATTGTTTTAAGATTTCTTATAGAAGCAACGCTACCTAGAATGACAACATGTCATACCAAAAATCACATCAGATTTGAACCATCCATTCGTGTCTTGATCAATTGCAAATATACACAGAAGAACCCTATGCATAAACATGTGTGTTGCGCGACATCACATAAACCGCTAGCTACATGAGCAAATACATCTTCGGATGTGATATATGTACATGTTTTTATCCTAACATTTTTCTTTTTTCTTTTTTTTTGAATAAATGGAGGCAATACAACTTTTTATTGATGGTAAGAATGTACAAAAAAATGTGAGTTACAAAAATAATATATACTATACAAAAGTCAGGCAAAAGTCCAGTATGAACCCTGGACGCCCCCCATCAAAAAACCGCCAGTATAAGCAAACCAACTAGCCAAAAAACCAACCCTTCACACTGTGAAGGACCCAACCTTCAATCCTAGTATTTTTCTTTTGTTTCCCTTGTTTATGTAATATATATTAGACTATCAATGTCAAATCTGAAACCGTGTAAGGTAAAAATAAGTACTGTAATCTATATATATTCATTTCTGATTTTAGCATTTATTATGTACTAGGCCAAGTAGTCAACACTTGTCCCCAGCGTTTCCTTGTTCAAGGAATTGCATACCACGTGGACCAATTTTTTAATCCAATGAATCCTTTTTTTTCTTTGTTACATAATCCAATGAATTAATCTATGACGGTCTCCATTTCTTCAAGGTACCCACTCAAAATGTTTATAAGTTTTTTTTTAGGAATCCTAATATTAAGTTTATAAAGAATTCAATTAATTTGATTGATTTTTATCACAATATATATATATATATTCCATTAATATAGCATTTCTAAAATTATTTAATAAAAAACACATGCACCTTACTTTGTAAGAAATAATTTATAATGTTCGGATTGAAGAAATGTATTACAAGGGCAATTTGTGGTAGGGGAGGGATAAATATTTTTTTTAAATACTTATATTTATACTTTTTGTAAAGTGGGCGTGGAACAAAAATTCTCATCCTATACTTTTACTTATGTTTAATGAAGATATTTCTTTCTTATCAAAAAAGAAAAAGAAAAAGAAGAGGTAATTTATAAGATTTAAACCTTTAATGGCCACCATACATGTTTGTTACATAACATATATAAAAATCGACAATATAGCCCCAAAAAAAAATCAATATTAAACTAGTAATTAATTGTCTCCTTAATCGAAAGCTATAGTATTTAATTTCTATATATATAAATCATTCAATCGGTCAGTCAGATTTTCAATAATTCTTTATCAATCTGACTTACCATATATTTATTATTTTTTTTTTTGGTGCATTACATGTATTAAAATTTGAAGAAAGAAAATTAGATTGATCCTGTTTTTCGCCGCATACATATTATTTTTAGTTATAATAAAATAAAGTCTTGTTTCTATTAAATAAATAAATAAAATTAGATTAATCTTTGTCCCCTTGCACACTATCGTTTTCACTTCTCCTGCACTTTTCTTGATGAGAAGTGTTGGAATGACAACAGATATGTCACACTACAAGATATGTTGACTCACGAAGCCATTCATGCATGCTTTAGGATGTGGCATGCATAGATTTCGGTATGTAATACGTGAGTCCAGGTCCTATGAACGATTCATGTGACCAATGTGACATCTCGTAGTGTGACATCATTCTAATATTTTTCTTGATATATGATATTTTTTTATTTTTGTGAAGGTAATGGGATAGCTTCTAACGAAGAGAGATTTTCATTTTGTACTTTACTTTGATTAATTACAAGCCAACTGTAGATACATTAAAATTAACTCAACTTTATCAACAACCACCATATAAAATCTACAACAATCATATATTAACAACAAATCTATCACAACACTCTTCCAAAAAAAAAAAAAAAAAAATCTATTACAACGACAAAACTTTATTTATCTGAACACCGTATCTTAACAAGAGGTATGCCTTTTGTGTACAAAAATGCTATATGCATATATAATCGACATTAACTACCACATCGACTACACATATATAGATCACTTTATTATATGTTGCAAGGCGATATGTTGCAAGGCGTGTATGACATGATATATTAAGTACATTAAATATGTATATATATAAACGCCAAAAAACTAGTCTAATTTTGTTTTAGAGGACTAAATGGGTGACATGACCTAATTAAGTGACCTTTTTTGGTTTACATTTAAGTGCCCTTTGGTTCACTTAACAATATTCATCTCTCATTTAGGTTTTCTTTTCTGCTATCTTTCTTTTTCATTTAGGTTGGCAAGTTTATTATCGGTGGTGGTTCAAACTAAAGAATAACAACAAAGAAACCAATGCTTCAAACCCTAGCCGCTGCTCCTTTGAAAAAATATATCAATTTTATTTTATTTTTATTTTATTTTTTATTTTATTTTTTCTATTCCTCCTAAATATGTAGGGATGTGATGTTGATTAAAGATGGTCGCCAAGTGAGTTATTTTATATAGGCTTTAGGCTCATGACATTAGCTCTTTGAGTTCATCGTGACCCACCTTGGTTACATAGGTCCAGGTAGGAAGCCACAGTCAATGTGAGTGAAGCCATGATCTCGATGTGAGTGAAGCCATGACCTGTAACGATCCAAATTTCTAATAGTGGATTTGTTTGTAATTAAGGGTTACCGACCTGTGACATGGCCTGATGGCAGGCACACAGTCTGACACTTGGCATGGAGGTCAAGTAATATATTATTTTTTTAGTGATGGATGTCTATTGTATTGTATATGTGTACATAATACTCGAATTTTTATTTAGTTTCTTCATTCGTAAATTCAGCGCGCAAGTGGAGATATGTCTCGAGATGCGTGCAAGTGTATAGAGGACCGATAAGAGAGTGACATGGTGAGTTTAGAATTTTGGTTATTACAAATTAATGTGACAAATACATATGGCTTAATTAGCTTGTATGGTTTGAGAGTAAATTAAATAAAAGCCTAAATTGAGAAAATAAAACAAAGGCCATGGGTGTGTGTCCACTACAAAAAAAATGTAAGAATAGCGACAAAATATAGCAATAGGAAAACAGATGTCGTTGGGCAGCGATGGGACTAGCGACGAGGTATGAGGTTGAACACTTTGACCAAATTACGACGAATTTGCTATTAGACAACGATGGGGATTTGGCGACGGAGATTGACTCGTCGCTATCCCGTCGTGACTCTGTGGCCATTCCTATGCGTCCTCTCTCTCTCCCCCCCATCCCAATTAAAACCTCTCGATCAAACCGTAACTCCTTAATACCTAACTCGCCTCATACAAACCCTAACTTACCGCCCAAACTCTCCTTTCGCCTCACCTCTCTCGCCCCGACACCTCCACTGCCCTCCGCTTTGCCTCTCCCTCGCGCCACTACCACCTCTACTCCCTTCTTACACTACTGCCCTCCGTCTCTACTATCCCTTCCCCTTCATTCCCTCATCATCATCACCTTGCACTCCCTCTTTCTATTCAGATCCACCACCTCGCCACCCGCCTCTCTCTGTCCAAATCCGTAATCTCGCCTCTCTCTGTTCAAATTTGTCACTGCACTAACTCGCCGCTGCCAGATCCACTACCTTGCCACTACCCAAATTCGCCGCCTCGCCACCACCCACTGTCACTATTACACATTATTGCTTGACACTATTACACATTACTGCCACCCTAATCCACCGCCTTGCCCACTCTCTCTATAATCACAATCCCATTAAGATGAACAAATGTGTTGATGATGAATGGCTAGGATCTAAATAAAAAATACAACATATAGGAAACTTTTGTGCTCTCATGCACTTATATGCAAAGCAAGAGATGAAATGGTGCTAGAGTGAAACTGTTTTTTGCTGGAAGTTTGGATCAACAAGGTATTTGAAGAGTTTGATCATCAACAATAGCTACAACAACAAGAATTCTTAGAGACCAAGAACCCTAGGTGAGAAATTTTATTTATATGCATCCAATTTGTATGAAATTGAGTTTCTAATCATAAAGGTTTTTGCTTTAAGTAAATTTGAGATCTCTTTTTAGTTTGTTTTGAACAATTTGGGAGCATCTTTTGAATCCCTATACCCTCATTGTTAGATTTCAAGTGTTGACCAAAATTTGAGATTTTTACACATGATTTGAAACCTGTAAATTCTGGTTTGAAGGAGTTGATAAGAATTGATTCCATATTTGAATTCCTTATTTTGTTCTACTAACTCTACTATAAGGAATTTCAAAAATCAAAGTTGAATTGGACATTGATATTGTGATGGCCCCAAATTCCCAATGCATTTGGGTACGCCCGGCCTAGACCCGTGCAGGTCCCGAGTCAGTTTCTCAGCGACTCTGACGAGCCTAGTCAGCCTCAAATTATCCAAATTTCAAGATTTATGAAAGAGTTATTGCAATTATAACACAGCGGAAGCAAAATCACATTCTAATCACATATTGGGAAATAACTCATTCAAAGGGAAATTAGGAATCTATGTAAATGTGGAAAACCCCGATATATTCATATCCAAGTCAACAAAATGGATTGATGGAATCCACCTCAAAACATATTTTCCAGTCCCAAAACGATCATATATATAAATGTCATACAAAAAGAGATAAACATGAGCCTACATCTCGGTACCTCAAGTCCAGCTGCTCACAAAAAGTCTCCTATGCAAGGTCCTTTGCCCCTACTGCACTCTGCCCTATCTGCACCCACCGTCACAAACTAGACGGTGAGCAACTGAGAGAAATCGAAAGTAAAGCCAGAAGAATATAACAGTAATTCATGAAATAACAAACAAGACAGTCTAAATATCATGCGGGAATGGAAAGACGGGAATTTAAATAAACAAGTTGCATGATAGACAGACTGGAAAACAAACGTAATCTAAACATGTGTGCCTTACGAGTCAAAAGAGGCCATAAGTGGTCTATATTCCACAACAATACCACAACAATCCACAACAATCCACAACAATCCAGTACATGGTATCACACAATCACTAGGGGTGGTCAAACACTCGTGCGCTCGAGTGCCCGCGTTTTATCCCTTCTAGTGCAGGCCGCATGTACTTTCGAGACACACACTTATGCCAAGAACACACATACAACGAATATGGAATGGAAAGCCAATAATTTGATAATAACAAACACAAAGAAAGGAAAATGAATCACATGATATTTTCTTAGCTGGCTTACTAACGAACAAATGCTTTTTAAGGCAAGTGTACTTACCTGAACTATCAAAATCCGCGTATAACACTCCCGCGACTCCCAATGCGTATCCCCGAGTTTTCCGTTACCTGACAAGGTTGGAAATTCGTATTAATAGGTCAAGTCATTTACTAAAACTAGGTTTAAACTTATTATTTTTCCCAATGTTTTAAATGATTCGAACGACACGACAATTTAATCGAAAAACGAATACTCTCTCTCGGGTTTTGAAAACATAATATTTATAAGCCTCATCGCGAATCATAGGCTCGTCTCAGTCTTATGTAAGTTATGTCATAGTCTCGAGGATCCGCGACATGACCACGACGTCATAGCCATTCATCGCAATGCGATGCTTCAATACCAACCAATACTCAAGTATAACTCTTCATGAAAGCCGAACTGACATGTACAAACGAACATGGAACTTCGTTGGTGTTGTCCGATGTTGGAGGAAGGGTTATCGTGGCATGGGTAATGCTGGGAAAACCCTCCACTAGTTTGGAAGTCTCGTCAACACACATAAATTACGACTTGACGACGGCAACACATGAAATCACGTCAAAACGCCTTGATAAAATTGTTTCGGACTTAATCAAGGGCTGCGAGATGTCAACCAATGTTAGGTGAGATCTCGACAACCTTCACTGGTCATGGTTCGACCGGTAGGACCGCCGGCAGTGGCGGTTTCCGGCGAGGCTTCAACATACAAAACACATGAAATAACGATTCTTTAGTTCGGAATGAAACTGTTTTCGGCCACTTTTAAAGTTGTCGGACCCACATATGAGTTTGGTGGGGTCCCCGACAACGTCCCGGTCATGGTGGTCTGGCGGTGGCGCCGCCGGTGAGGTGGTTTTCCGGCGAGAACAACCAAAACATCAATACATGCAATAAAATCAAATATGGGCAGCAGCACCCTATGAATCACAAACCAGGGGTCTTCGCGGACATATGAGGACTCCGGTGGCCACGAGGGACCGTCCCCGACCATCGTCACCCACGGCAGCGACGGCCAGAGGCGACAACAAGGGAAAACGTGAAGACCAGTGAGAACGAGAGAGAGAGAGAAAAAGATAAAGATATAGAAAGGCGCAGAGAGACCTCCGGTGAGGGGCAAACCCCGGTCACCACCACCTTCAGTGGGAGAGGTGGTGTCGTGAAAAAGAGAGAGAGAGAGAGAGAGAGAGAAAGCAAACCCGAGACGAGAGAGAGAGAGAGAGAGAGAGAGAGAACCGTGAGGATGAAAGAGAGATCTAGTGAACACGAGAGGGAGGGGAGGATGTGGGACCTCCGACGAGCTTCCTCGCCACCACTGCATCTCCGGTGGACGACGTGGACGCAGCCCAGCCGTGAGAATGAGTGGACCGAGAGGGATCAAGAGGGAGTTCGAGAGAGAGGAGCACCGAGAGGGAGAGAGAGAGAAGAGCAAATGCATACCTCCGGTTGACGGCAACCTCCGGCGTCCCTGGTCCGATCACCGGTGAGAGCAGAGGCGGTGGTGAGATGAGAGAGAGGGAGGCCGTGAGGGAGTGAGGAAAGTGAGCTCGGGAGAGATGAGTGGAAAATGAGAGAGAGAGATGCATGACGTGAGTGATGAGAGTGTTTAAATGAGAGTGTGAGGTGAGTGACGTGTGTGAGATGGTGAGATGAGTGTGACGTGAGTGATGGGGTGGGTGGTGAGTGATGGGAGTGGGTGGGGTGTGAGGAGATGTGAGTGATGGGAGTGGGTGTGGTGTTTAAAATTTGAATGGGTATGGTAGTTGTGTCCACCCATTTTTTTACCAACCCACACATCTCAAAATTTAACCAAGGTTTCCCCATTATTTGATTGTGTCACTATACAAAATTTTTAACCCAACACTCGCATATTTTCCAAACATTTTCCCCGACCCATCTCACCTCCTCGGTCCGTATTTCCCCGTCACACCAATAAACTATAAAATTGTTAAATAATTATCTTAATTATCTTTTTACTGTATTTTCTCCCCCGGTTACCTAGGCGGGACCTCACTCTCATTGAAAATTGCCTGAACGGCCCGTGATACACATTTAAACTATAATATTATTACAAACATCAAAGAATCATAAAATTACTTCGGTGTCGACTCCCAAGGTTCGAAATACAGTCCAGTATCGCGTGGCCGAGTCACGGTCCTGACACGTGTCACACAAGTCAGGTTAGAAATCGAGGGATGTTACAGTCTCCCCCACTTATTAGAATTTCGACCTCGAAATTTACTAATAAGTAAACTAAACTTCAAACTTACCAGAATCAAATAGATAGGGAAAGTGCTCTCGCATGTATGACTCTAGCTCCCAAGTTAACTCCTCGTCCCCGTGGAATTGCCATTTCACGAGAACGGAAAGGATTTCCTTGTTCCTCAGTGTCTTGAATTTACGGTCGACAATTTGAATTGGCTGCTCCTCGTACGTGGCATCGTCTTGCAACTCGATCTGACTCAGGTCCACCGTAGGTCACCTTCCTCTGCCTGACTTGTCTAGTCGAAGCATTGAAATGTGAAACACTGGATGAATGTTGGCGAGCTCTGACGGTAATTCGAGCTGATAAGCAACTTTACCGACCCTCTTCACAATTTTAAAGGGACCGATAAATCTAGGAGCGAGCTTCCCTTTGATTCCGAATCGTTTGTGACCTTCAGAGGTGAGACTTTCAGGTATACATAGTCTCCCACATTGTACTGAAGCTCATCGTGATACTGATCATAGTATTTCTTTTGCCGCTCCTGGGCACTCTTAAGTCTCTGCTGAATCTGCCGTACCTTCTCAGTGTGATCAACAACAGTCTCGGGACCAACTGTCACAACATCCTCTAGCTCAGCCCAGCAAGAAGGTGATCTACAAGGCCTACCATAGAGCCGCCTCAAACGGTGCCATACCGATACTTGCCTGATAACTGTTGTTGTAAGCAAACTCGCACAAATGAAGGTACTCTTCCCATGACCCGCCGTATTCCAAAACACACATCCTGAGCATGTCTTCCAACACCTGTATCAACCTCTCGGACTGCCCATCTGTCTGTGGATGGAACGCCGTACTCAACTCTAGTCTGGTGCCGAACTGAGCCTGCATGCTCTGCCACAATAACGAAGTAAACTGCGCCCCTCGATCTGACACAATCGACAACGGAATTCCGTGTAGTCTGACAATCTCACGCTCGTAAAGAATGCTCAGTCTGTCAACTCGGTGTGTAGTGGATACTGGTATGAAATGAGCAGATTTTGTCAATCGGTCCACAATCACCCAGATGCTATCATGACCACGAGGAGATCGGGGCAAGCCACTGACGAAATCCATAGCAATGTGCTCCCATTTCCATCGAGGAATAGGTAGGGGCTGCAGCAATCCTCCAGGCCGTCGATGCTCAGCCTTCACACGTTGGCATATCTCACACGCCCTAATGAATTCCGACACATCGGATTTCATCCCTGGCCACCAAAAGAGACGTCGCATATCAGCATACAACTTGGTCCGACCCGGATGCACAGAAAATCACATCAAAGAAAGACTTCAAGCTCGTTTCTCCCTTGTCTCAATTCTAGCGCACTCGTCGATGAACCTGTATTGTAAGTGGGGTGAGCTAAAAGAATCAACGGAGCTCAGTAATGCGGAAAACTCGCTCAACCATCAAATATGCAAGTAATACCTAATAAGCATGCATAGTCTAGCATGTATTTGAAAATAAACAAGGATTCATTAAATAGTTGCATGGTAGCAGGATTTAAAAAAAATAGACTTATAATGAACCATCAAGTACTATCATTGACATAAGATTCGTAAGTCACAAATTGTAACAACAATAATCATGAATAACATTAAAGAGATTGACAAATCATTTCATAATTTCAAACTTTCATATAAATGAGGGGGTTTCGCGAGATTATGTACTATAAAATATAATAATACGATAAGTCGATGTTCCATTCAATGCATACTAGATATTGGCAAGAATCCGGTGACCGATTCTCCTACTCTCAAAGTGATGGAAACAACCAGCTAGCACACATGAGGCCTTATGTGCCCTCTCGTTTGTCCCATCAAATCAACAGTAGGTTCGTCCAAGCCATCACCGATGCACATCTCTATGTCTCAAGAGTACAAGAGAAGGTAACTCCAACTCATGTCCCTACGTGACATACTTATGAATTCAATTAGTCAAGTAAAGCCCTCGGTGGTAAACTCCACACATCTTGGGGTGTTAACGACCCTCGGTGGTAAACTCCACACCCTGGGGTGTTAACGACCCTCGGTGGTAAACTCCACACATTCTGGGGCCATGAATAACAGTGCATTCACATTCCATAGATTCGTAGATTCGAGTCAATACCACGACGCAACCCATAAATCCCAAGTCTTTAATTCAAATTATGAATCTTAAGCATAACTAATAATCATGCCATATGTGATAATTGAGCAAGCTCCCCACTTACCTGCACTCGCCGCAAATCCTAATCTCGATCCTCTCGCGTTTGGGCTCGATGTGAACCGTCTCGCGAATCTAGACAATTTGAAAGAATAATTACTTTATGTATCTACAACCATACAAGTTTAACATTAATTGTCTAGACCTTAGAGATTCACCCTATTTTATAGCTGACTTCGCTAAAGGTCATTCACGACTTTAAAATCGACACTTAAAATTAGAATCAATGATTCGAGTAAAATAGGAATGCGGTGATGTAAAACAAGGAAAATCCTCTAAGACTTAGTTTTTCCAACATAAATCGAAGACATTCGATTAATTTTAATTAAAAAGATCCAAATCACCATACAAGACTCAATTTAGACTTTAAATTCCCAAATGACAATATTTAGTTAAAGTCCACAGATTTATCGAATAAGTTTATTTCCCAAAGAAAGATTCAAACTCCCTTTTTAAAATCTCAACTCAACCTTAAATGTCATATCTTTATCAATAAACTCCAACCGCGTTCAATTTGCTAAAATCATGGGAAAATCCTTTCATGACTAGATCTAAGAAATATTGAACAAACTTTGCAAATCATCAACTCTCATTACCAATACCAACACCAAGACAATAAATCTAGAGAGTATTAGAATCTCACCATGCCTTCAATGGAATCTTTGACTCAAAATCCTTTCCAAAATCCCATTCTAACATAGATCAAATCTTTCCTTTCTTATTTTCTTTTCTATTTTCCTCGCGTTCTTGCCGATGTCGACGCCATCCAAATCTTCAATAAATAATAAAGAAATCAATGAGGGAGGTGAGGTTGTATCTCTCTTGAACGTAAATCCTCCTCTTGCTCTCCTCTCTACGGGGGTGTTTAACAAGATTGAGGCTAGGGTTTTCTTTGATTTTCTTAAATAGTATTAGGGTTAGGGATTAGGGTTATGATTATTTACAACTTGTCTAAACTCCATTTTTTTCAATAAAATAAACAAATAAAAGCTTAGATGGGATGAGGGGAGGGTGTGTTACCTTCTTGAATGTTTAAATGGACTTCATCATCATCTTCTTCATCATCAACCTTCCTCCACTTCTCTCCCATCACAAGTTTAGAGTTTCAATACAAAAGGGGCTACAAACTTTATAAAAGGTTTATATAGGTAGGGTTTTAGAGTAGGGTTGTGTACAACCTTGTTATTTTACCAAAATACCATTATGGGCCTCCATATCATTTACATCCACTCAACTCTTGTTAGGCCCAATATTTATTTATCCTAAGTTATACTTTTCACACTTAAACAATTCACAAAGCACACTTGCACACATTCAGTATTGAAAATCACTAAATTACCCTCGAGTCGGGTCAAATAGAATTCGGGTCGTTACAGTGTTACTTACCTGGGTCATTCTTGTGTTTGACTAAGTGCAAATCTGACGTCGAGCAAGGGAAAGGCTTCTCAGCTTGGTGATTTACTTTGAAGATATTGGAGTTGTTCACCCTTTGTAGTCGATGTATTACTATATATGGGGATATGAGAGATCTTGGACATGTATACAATGTTATTACTCTCCTGTAACTTGACATATAACGGATGATATATATGTATGCAAGGTTTCCACATTCTAGGTTGTCATGAATTATGTCTTTGAGGTTGTTTTTATTAGTTGGAGATTTTAATGCTTCCGCTATATCTTTGAATAACTCACTAATATGAATAATCTCATTTAAGTTGTTAATAAACGGTGAATGGCGAAATAAGGCTGATTAGGCTTACGTTGACAACGCGAGAGTTGACTTAGGGTCTACAAAGTTTAGGTTAGGCGTGGTCTAGTTTTAAGGTTGTGGAACTGGGGCTGTGACGGCCCCAAATTCCACAATCCTAGAATCGGGCACCGTTCGGCCTAGACCTGCATGAACCCCCGAGCCAGTCCCGCTGAGTCGCGTGGGCCTAGTGAGCATTTCCTTACAATTTAGTTATTTATTAAGCATTTAAAGGTGAGGTTAATTAATTAGCGAGTTATCAAAAATATAGCGGAAGTGAATTAAACTCAAAACTAAATAATAATCTCAAAGCATCAAGTTAGGATAAACCTAGGGCGTGAAAACCCCGTAAATCAAATCCACCATATGAAACAATGGAGAGTATCATCAATGTCATACACATCCCGTATCACTCAACCCAAAATTTCAAGTTTCAAAACAATATACGTAGGTAATACAACCGAAAGTCACCTATATCAAGTAGAGGAGGGCCGCTCAAAGTATTTTGCCTAGCTGCACAACCTTCCCCTCACTGGACTACGGATATGCACTCGGTCAAACACAAAAATGACGAGCCCAGGTAAGTAACGGCAAGCAGGAACAATAGATACAATATTCCGAAATAAATAAATTAAGCAATCAATTCATGCAGATAAAAAGAAATGATAGGGAGTGCATGAATATATAAAGACTGTAAATAAATGAATGAACAATCGATATTGAGTGTCCCAGAATACAAAGGAAAGACACATTTGGTCCCGACTAATCAAAGTCGTTTGAGCCGAGGACAGAATCTCCTCAAAGGTTTGGAGTCGATGACAGAATTTCCTTTAAGACCCCTACGCGAATGCAAAGTCCCCAGCAATCTGGTGGGGAGATTTTCACCCCATACATGTCATAATAACCAAATCACGTATCCCCAGCCGTAAACCCCAGGTATAAATACACCAAAGGCCTAAAATTTTGCAAGGATCGTGTTTGATCCACTTGCCTTCGAACAACTCAGAAGAATAAAATTTGAAGTTGGCATTGAACAATATCAATAATAAACTTAAAGCTCAAGAAATAACTGTAGTATTCCTCACTGGTTTACTTACCTCCAATCCAAGCTAATTGCACTATCGCAGACTCTGACTCGTCCCTACGAAGTCTCGTATCCAAATAACCTTGATAATATAATTTATTATAATTTTCCATCAGTTTTATCCAATTTTCCATATTTACATTTATTGTGTTTTCGGATCGAATTTTGGATTATTGGGTTGTATTTAGACCCATTTAGGTATCTCGGGAGGTCCCTAATTCGTTTCGAAGATCCACAAAATTTTGAGAAAACTGTGTTCTGAGCGCCATAAGGGTACCGTGGGGGTTCCCCTCTACGGCACCTCTACGACCAAGGCCCCATGACATCGATCGCACCGTCGCCACCTGAGGGACTACCGAGGGTGTTTCCCACCCCGACTCATGCCGCCTTGAGCCGATTTGGTCCATTTTTCTTCGGGAACTCAACACCATTTCAAAAAGACTTTCGATAGGTCCCAAACTATCTGAAATCATTGACGGAAACCCAAAACAAAAATACTTTGAAAAAAATCCCAAAAAATTCATCAAAATTCCAAAACTTCGCCAAATCGAATACCGCTTTCAACAAACTCGTATTGATCGTTGTGAAGATCACCAAAACATCGAGAGTTTCGATTAAGTCCAGAATCTAGAAGTGGTTTCCAAATTTCATCGCGACGAACATAAACAAAACGCACATCAACACGTAGGGAATGACGAGGAGATAAAGGATCTTACCTCGGATTATCCAAAATTGTCGCCTCCGGCGCTACTCTGGCCACACCAGTCCGTCCGATTACTTGAAGAAGAAGTTAGTTGGGGAAGAAGAAAGAGAAATGAGAGAGGAAAAGAGAGAAAAGGGTGGGTTTTGGGTTTTTATACCCCTTCCCTCATCCACTCATGCACACTCATCTCGAAACGCATCCAATGGTCCTCTCTTCAGTTGTCCCACCAACTCCAACACTTCATATGTGACTTCATAAGGTAACTTGAGCTCCATACTTGGCCATCTCTAACCCCGCCTTAGTGTTATCGAACTCGAACCGCGCTACGACTCACCCGTCGCGCGCGCTTGATCGCAACTATGTGCCAACACGCCTATAAATTTATAAATTTCTGTTTTGTAAGTGTTTTTAGTTAAGTTTGTCTCCCAGACCACTGAACATCACGTCACATAACCAACACTCGCACACAAATATCAAGGAATCAATGAATTTAAGGAAATGAGATATAACAAGTCTCAATATGAGGAGATTCTACAACAATTCATGATATTTAGAATATAAGGCATAATTTTATAGTCAATTAGACTAAACAACAGTAGTAGAATAGAAATGAAATTAGAACAAATAATTCAAGTGGGATTACTCACCCTTAAGGAATGTTTCTAGCTATATTCGACCTCCCAACACCTGAACTTGAGTACTCAGAATCCCAACACACTTCCCTATATCCTGGGATGATTAGATGTGTATTAAGATGTGTTAAAGCGTGTTTAGGCCAGTAGTTAGGTTAGTTAGGTGTTGTAGGAAAATTCAGGACAACAGAGATTTCCTGCTGTCCAGGTGCCCAACGCGCTGGGGAATTTTCCCCAGCCAACGTGCTGGCTGGATTGCCCAGCCTGAGTGTAGAAATCCAGAAAATCTACAATAATGATTTTCTGGGTCTTCCCATTCAAGATTCATCTTCTCTATCACCCCTGGACCTTGTTGTCCTCCACCAAGGTTCAGTACAACCTCCTAATATCAACAAAACACCAGACACTTCAATTATAACATTCATTCACGGAGTAAAACATGCATTTGAGCAAATTTGGGGAAGAACACTTAAGGTTTCAAAATAACAAACTTTGATTAAAAACGATTATGAAATTCAAGGCTCTTGTGCTATCCTAAGTAAAATTTGACAAGGATTTCAAAAATGAAGTTATATTTTAGAAACAAACATGATTTACTACTCAAAAATTCGAAAATCAAATTCATGCAAAAACCCCAAAAATTAGCAAAATTTGTGAAAATCTAAATAACAACTTTGGCAAGATCATTGATGCTTAAAAATGATTCAAAACAACTCAATGAACTCTTTGAAACCAATTTTCCACAAAATCCCATGAATCATGAATTAAAATGCAAGAGTTGAAGGTTTGGAATGATGCATTAGAATTAGGGGTGGGCAAACCGCGGTTTGGTTTGGAAAACCACCAAACCGCGACCAAACCGAGGGTCTACGATTTGGTGATTTTTCAAACCGCAACCAAACCGTTATGAGATCACCAAAACCGCACCAAACCGAACCGCGGTTTTGCGCGGTTTGGTCGGTTTGGTTTCGCGGTTTTCATGCAATTTATTTTCGGAAAAAAAAAACCAGCAAGCAAAAAAAAAACAGCAAGCCAAAAAAAAACAACAAGCCAAAAAAAAACAGCAAGCAAAAATGAAAAAAACAGCAAGCCAAAATGAAAAAACAGCAAGCAAAATGCCCTCGGTTTGGTTTGTATTTACCAAGATGTGAGATTTGTGGTTTTTTTTTTTAATTTTTAGGGTTTTTGGTTTGTATTTACCAAAATGCCATCGGTTTGGTTAAACCGCGGTTTTCTCAAAATGAAAACCGCGACCAAATCATTAATCTGCTGGTTTGGTCGTTTTCCAAACCGCGAGCTTCAAAAACCAAACCAAACCGTGCGGTTTGGTCGATTTGGGCGGTTTGGGCGGTTTTTTGAAAACCGCTGCCCACCCCTAATTAGAATATACCTAAGTTGATATTTGTTTATAGCACATGCAACTTTCTTGATTAATGAGGATCCAGCTTCCCACCTTTTTAGTGATGAATTCCATCAACAAAATGCACAGCTCTGAATTTAGTTAGGTTGTTCTTTCATAAGAAGAGAAAACAAGGCTTAAGTGGCTTTTATATTAGTGGTTGTTCATTATGTGTGTGTTCACATATCACTAAGTAAATTAAGGGTCTCAATTGACTCTTAGCACCCCACTAATTCAGCCAACATGACTCCAAGTTTGACACATACTATGTGGGAGTGTATGCTAGCACGTATTCCGAGGCAAGTCTTATGTTTTCTCAATTTTTTTATAATTCATCCATAAGACATCTAATTTGATTTGCATTATTTAAATACCATATACTATAAAATAAGTCAAATGAATTACATTAGGTGATAAGTCAGTATTTATAGGATTTAATAGTCTATTTTAGTATAGTTTAGTGTGGAAGTTTATAAAATATATATCTAATTATATTTAGTTTTGTTTTTCAGGTGAAATGGAGTGCACGGTTGAATTCGGGGCAGAAAAATACTCAAAATAGAGTATTTACTTGCAGTAATCGGATACCGAGAAAGTTTGTCTCGAAATATACACCGACAGTGGGGTAATTAGAGTCCAGCACTAAAACACAGTTTGTGTCGTGCCACGTGTCGTCTTATCATTCGTCCAGAGTGCCACGTGTCAGAAGTCAATTGATCCAGCCGCGTTGCACAAACTATTCTAGCCAATCGCGTTGCGCCACATCACTAGTCCAGCAGTCATCTCGTCCAATCCGCTTCTGCCACGTCCTCTCTCACAGTTTCTCTTCTCGTCCAGCTGCTCGATTTGCCTCAGGATGCGTGCCCACACGAACTCCCAGATCTTCGGACAAACTCGCGCAAGTCTCTTCCCACGTTTCTGGACCGCTACGTGTCGCCTCCACAACGCACCAGCACGTCACCACACTGCTTCTCGTCCAATCAGTGACGGACACGTCATCCGATACCAGTCTCTCGGCTAATCACCTTACGACATATCAGCAAATGCCTAGAAATCCTCCAATCACACGCTTGCATGTGTCCTAGACGCCAAGAACCACCAAAATAGTTTTGTCTCTCTTCTATATACCAATTTTTAGTAATTTTATATATTAGAACTTTAGGTATTATGAGGGGAACATCTATTATTCTTTAGAGAACTCTTTGAATTATTTTCTTTGGAGTTTTATGAACATGTCCGGCTAATCAGATCATTGCCTAGGTCGAAGGTGAAGCAAGTCAGAATTATGGATTCATGGCATAACTTGTGAGATCTAATTATTTTTGTTATTTTAATTTAATTTAATTTCTTTTATTTCTTTGTTGTTGGCTTTCATAAATATGGTTTAAATCTAGGGTATGTATGTGGCCAATGCATGCTTTTAGGTAAAAAATCTATAGTCAATTGACTAAATTGTATCCGTAGTTGTTCTTTTGGGACAATATAAGTGACAAATATTCACCTGATTGCTGTCAACACCTTTCGGTTCTTAAGTGTGTAACAATTGAATCTAAGTTAAATCAGAAGCGGACGTGATCTGGTTATCTAGGATTAGTATTCCCATAGAAGTTTATTACTGCGGTTAGTGTATTAAACCTTATGGCGGATGTCTAGGGTTATGCATTAATTAGGAAAGTAGTTAGTGGCGGATGTCCTAGATATCGAGATTAGGGGAATTAAGAATTTCTGGCGGATGTTGATTTTCCAAAGCTAATTTAGGGAAACTTGAATTAATAATTATTTTGGAAAAGATTGACGACCATAATATGCCATTGAATCTTGATTTTGTCTTGTGAAACTGTAGACTTAGGTATTTAAATTAATCGTTCGTAGACCTGGGTATTTCTTTTATTTATTTAATTCCTTGGTAACTAGATTAATTAATTAAATCATTTTCTCTAAATCCCCATTTTCCTTTTATTTTAGAACCTTAGAAATATTACCAATCTCTGTGGGATCGACCCTTTGCCACTATCTGCAAATAGTTGGTTTAAAAAAAATATTTTATTGACGTGTTCGGCGCGCGTCATTAGGCTAAGTTTAGACTTACCACAATTCTAGCTACTCAGTTCCCTAGCTCGCACGCAACTCAAGGTGCGTCCCCGCTCGAGTCTCAATGCCTATAACTGCATGAACCAACTTAATTAGTTTACACATTTACATAAAACTAGGCATACATCACAACAAATATAAAATATACATCGGTCATGTGCCTCGGTCGGTGTACGCATCTCATGCAGGTCTCGAGTCACGGGTCGATGATCTTGATTAAGGAATTATTCAAGGGTTAGGAATTTGGGTCGTAACAGACACTTAAATATTGGTCTCGACAAGACATGATCGAGACTATCTTATAACTTTCGGTCCTGTATAACTGAACAACACAAAAATCACAAGTCTCGTGAATGGCTAAATTCCAATAAACAACATCAAAAACAAAAGAAACAAATTAATAAGCAACAAAAATGAAGTGCAAAGTGAAAAATGAATAATTTCTTCGTTAGCTTTATTCATTTTAGTAATGGGGTTAGGGGTGCACACGAATCGGATCCATTCCAATTAAGGTCAATTTGCAATCCAATCTTATTATTGTGAATTGGAAGATTATAGTCCAATCCAATCAAAATAATTCATCAATCCAACTTAACCCAATTTGCAAAATGCGGACCGGAATGGATCAAGTTCTATGGATTGATGTTTTCAAAGATTCATGAAATTAAACTAAATCAAATGAATCACAAAAATCATACATCTCAATAATGACAAACTTACAACATACAACCCACAAATCTATACAAACCATATTTCTCACAAACTTGACTCACAGTAACCTTCAAAATGCAAGTTTCTATATAAATAATTATGTCATCCACAAATCCGCATCATATAGCCACAAAAGCACAAAAAAGGTGCATGTTGCAACATACAACCCACAAAAAAATCTGAAGCGTAATAAAATAGTTAAGAACAATCTTAGTCTTCGAGTTATTATAGTTTAGAGTTGATAGTTTAGGTTAATGTTTTTCGAGATACTATAGTACATATGATTAGATATTTATATGTGTTTATAAATATATATATATGTGTGTGTGTGTGTGTGTTGATGTGATAAACAGACTGGATCAGATTGGATCCGCGATTTTTTAATGTAACATCCATAATTCGATCCAACCCAGCCAGATTAGTGAGTTTTCAATACAGTCCAGTTAGGGGTGCACATGGATTGCACTAATCTGTGGATCCGATCCAATTCGGATCAATTATCACTAATTGGATCAATTTTTTGATCTCTTGGACTGGTTTGGATTGAAAAATTACTAATCCAGTTAAACTAGATTAGATTACATATTCTACATTAAAAAACTGCAGATTCAATTCGATCCAGTCCGTTTAGCACATCAACAAGTACGTATTTCATCATATGTACTATAGTAGCTTAATTAACATCAACTCAAACTATCAAAATATCAACTCTAAATTATAATATCTAAAAGACTATACTTGTTCTTAACTCTTTATTATGTTTTCGATCTTTTTAATGTAAGTTGTATGTTCATTGTACACTTTTTTTGTTCTTTTGTGAGGGTGTATGGTGAAGATTTGTGGATGACATATTTATTTATGTAGGAACTTCATTTTGAAGGTTATTGTGATAACAATTTTGTGGGAAATATGTTATATATAGATTTGTGGAATGTATGTTGTAAATTTGTCATTCATAAGATATATAATTTCCTATGATTTATTTGATTAAGTCTAATTTCATAAATTTTGGATAGGAAAACGTCAATCCGTGAAATTTGATCCAATCCGATCCGCATTTTGCAAATTGAATTGAATTAGATTGATGAATTATTTGGACTGGATTGGATTGCAATTTTCCAATCTACAATAATTGGATTGCAATTTTTCAATCTGCAATAATTGGATTGGATTGCGGATTGACCCTAATTAAATTGGATCCAATTCGTGTGCACCCATAAGTCCTGTCCATGGAATTAAAAAATTGATCCAATTAGTGATAATTTGTTCGGATTGGACCAAATGCGCAGATTAGTGCAATCCGTGTGCACTCCTAAATAGGGTGCATTGATTAAGAGTAAGGGTAGTTTAGGACATTCACCAAAAAAAAATGGGTGCCCTCATAAAACTGCTTAGTGCCCTCAATTTTTGCCTATCAAATTTGTTAATTACTTGTACACAACAAGACTTAACTTTTAAACTCATGTACATGTGAGATTAATTACTGGACATTTGTTTAGTTTCTTAATAGATATCGATCATGTACATTTTTTTTTTCTTTGATGATATATGTAGAGGTTTGCCTCCCTCCAGGATGTCTGGCTCCGTCCATGCATAAGTCACCTATATAACACTGTTTAAGTCTATTCACTGAGTTGACATTATTTTTGTAGTTAGAACAAAGATATATGCGGCTAAATTGACCTTAGTTTGCTGATCTTACCTGCTAAGATTTTGTAATACCATTTCAATTTTGCCCCGTGAGAAATGACTATATTACTCTTCATGTAATGGACAGGGTATTACTGTTATATGCTTAATTTCCAACTACACTTTTTTGAAGTACAAATTCAAGAATGTTTCTAGAAATGGGTAATTGATGGCATTTCAACACTTCGTTGATCAACACTTTTTTGAACTATACTTTTTTTGTAGTTCAAAACTTTTTTGAACTACACTTTTTTTTTTTTTGCTGATCTTATATAATGTTGCCTTTGACAAAGTGTTAATCGATCCTTCGAGTATTAGTTTCTAGAAGACATGTCTAAAAGCAAGTAAAAATATTAGTTTCTAGAAGACATGTCTAGAAGCAAGTAAAAGCTAGATGACAAATTAAGGTAGAGATGGTTGACCTTCGAGTATTAGTTTCTAGAAGACGGTGGTGTTAATCGATCCTTCCAGCCAAACAACCTTTCAGCAACTACTTTTCAGATACTCTAAAGATTCTGGAAGAGAACAAGACAAGTCAATGTTAATTTCTTGTTGATCACCAACGAATTACGTAGTGCGTTGGACTGGTTTGATTCTCTGGTAATTTAAGAAGATGTCTCGACTTTATCACTCTAGGAAGGGAAAAATTATCGCTAATTAATAATAGGCTAACTCAACTCATAGTTTGTCACTCTAATCACTTAAGAAGACGTCTCGAGTTTAAGACTCTTCGAAGGCAAAAATTATCATTGGTTAATAACAGGCTAACTCAATTCAAGCCGGAAGGTCGGTTAGATCCAGTGATCTAGAACCAAAAAAACAATACTTATTGATCAACTATACAACTATTATCCCACCTAACAAATAAAAAAAACTATACAACTGTTATAGGTATTCTCTCTCATTAAATTAGCTAGACAAATTCACTGTACGTAGGATATCTACCTACGCTGGCCAAGGTCTAGCTATTGACACAGGAGAGGCTGTTATAACCTTTAATTAGTTGATATTTAATTAATCCAAATCCATATCATGGATCTTTGGAAATTATGTTGCTTGTTGTGGCCCACTAGGCTCACTAATTAAGCTTTAGGCTATATGAGTACCTGTGACTGTTTATTTAGATTATTATTCAATGTGACCTTACACACAATAAATGGGAAAAAGACTTTCTTGTTTGCACCTACCAAGATTTTTCATCACTATATATTTGGAAACTATTACAATTTTCCACCAAAAAAATTTATTACATTTTAATTCAAAAGTAGAGGGATTACTTACAATTAAGGTCCATGTTTTTTAGGATAAAAGTTTGTAATAATAGTTTTTTCTTAATAGAAATAATGATACTCACTAATAGGAAGGTAGGAACTAGCTAGAAACTTTAACACTTCATGAATTGCAAGCATAAAATGAGAATAGGATTCACTGAATAGCATGAAATCTGAAAACAAGCATTTCTAATTTCCCTACTTGCTATTCACATTGTGTTCTCCCCTCTTTTTACACATCATGTTAACCAAACAGATCGATTAATAAGTTCTTATTGCCCTGCTTACCAAACATCATCAAAATCAACACATTTCCTATCTTAATTAACATCCTCATCTTCATGCATGTGTCATATCGATCATCAATCTCTACGTAGCATGGCTAATTCATTCGAGGGTTCCCCATGTTCCAAGCTTTCAAATGCTTCACCTTAATCGTTTCAGCCCCATTGTTAAATGCGAACATGCGCGCATTCGACCCTATTGCTAGTTTAGGATAAACTCTAGAAGTGATGCATGTTTTCCCACCTTGGGCAAAGCTTTCTATGACGGAGTGATCAATCTGTAAAACCAATCAAGACGTCAAAAAAATAGTTAAATGAATTTTTAACAATGGAATCAAATTTTCTATGACACAAATAATGTTTAATGAATTAAGCTAAGATTAATGAAGGCCATACCAAACTTCGAAGTGTTATCTTTCTGTCACTCAAATCCACATCTACAAAGCCTCCAAAGGATGGCTTATAAATCCCTTCACCAATTGAAGACCTGTTTTCCATTACAGAGAAAAACATGTTAAACAAGTAAAATAGAACTAGCACCGCACGTGTTTAGAATCCGAAAAATATGTATTAAAATCTAGAACAAAATGTACCTAAGAAGGTTAAACTAAGTTGCAATTACAGGAATATGAAATGTATGATGTTAAGATGAAAGTAGAGCAGAGTTACTTACCTAATGCCACCAGAGCACATAAGCACAACCGGCTTTGGCTTAGCATCAAAAACCCGGAAAAAGACAGCAGTGTATTCCTCTAGATTTTCCGAAGCTAAAGTTAACAATCCAAACGGCCCGAGTTCACTTTCAACAGTAGAAGGCTTTTCACCGCAGAGCCGTTGAGGATCAACACTCCATGTCGAATCGAATGGCTCCAAGCGAACATCAGTCAAGCTTGGCAAATGGAAGGTAACTTCAACATCAGCCTGTAAAGAACATCAGTAACAAGAGAGTAAATAAGTTAAAATATCACTGCTAGATATAAAAGTAAAAGTGAAACTGCAGGAAACTGTAAATAAATTGTTCATAGTCAGGTTATCAACCTGTGCAGCTGTGATCCCTTTTATCTCGACCGAATCGCCCTTCCTTATCGAAACATCATTCATTTTAACTTGGTGTAGCCTTAGACTTTCGACTTCTTTGATCGGCCATTGTCTGAGTTGCTTTCCATTTTCATCGAGCCACAACCTCCTCGGAATAGTCTGCAAGTTATATAAGATTGGATTAATTTTGTCATACTAACCAGATTGATAGAAATGGCTAAATATGTATATATAGCAAATTAAACAATCACCTGAACGCCTGCCCAACCCTTTGCATTGTCGTTTTGGACAGGATCCGATTCGTTCGCCCACCCCCACAAGATCCTCCTCTTGTTCTTCGCATCAAAAAACGTCTTCGATGCATAGAAGTTTCCATAATCATACCTAAGCCCCGTCGAGTTATCCGCACAAAACTTGTCAGGGATATAGATATCCTTCTCATGGAAGTACTGGCCAATAGTGTAGTAGTCATATCTTGTATGATCAAGGCTCACCTTCAAAACATGCTTAAGACCATCACCCCTCTCTGAAGCCTCGAGTCCTAACTGCGATCCATCCGATGAAACCGGGTAAAAATCGGGGCACTCCCACATGCCAGTATCGGCGGAAGAGTGCAAGGGGTGCTTCGCCTTAGTCCAGTGAACGAAATCTCGACTCCTATACAACAATGCCACTCCTGCATTATCTCTCCTAACATTCCCTACCAACACTCTCCAATGTCCATCAGGCCCCCACCACCCCTCAGTCGGGTCTCGAAAATAGCTTGCATTGATGTCGCGAGTAGGCACGATCACCGGATTGTAATCGGGCTTAATCCACTCTTGTAGTAAAGGATCATTCAAGTCCTTTGGAAAGGCAATGTTCTGTACTTGCCTATGTTGCTCATCAATTCCAGTGTATAGGATCGCAGGCTTGTTCCCTGGGAGGATCGTCGCGGAGCCAGACCAGCAGCCATTGATGTCGAAAGGCTTCGAAGCGTATATCGCGGGCTTGAGAGGGATCCAGTTTATTAAATCAGTTGAGATTGAGTGTGCCCAAACAATGTTGCCCCATACAGAACCATAGGGGTTGTACTGATAGAATAAATGGTATATGCCATTGTAGTACATTGGACCTATTTACCAAATGCACAAAAAGTTGAATTGAATCAATGAAAACACATCCACCTAAACAACATCAATGTTTTGCAATTAACATAAGAGGGTAGTATTAAAAAACGGAAAATATTAGAATGACAATGGGTATGACACATCCCAACACACATTAACCCACAAGAGCCCTCTATAGCATCGAGATTTGTGTGTGACTCGTATCTCGAGGTAGGCATGGATGGCTCTTATGGGTCAATGTGTGTTGTGGTGTGACTTATCATTCTCATTATAGCACTTCCCTTAAAAAAACTCACCATTTGGATCTGTGTGAGTTCAGAATGGAGCAGTGGTGGAAGCATAGCCATATGCAACGGAAAAAAAAAATGTGATTAGTGGTGATCATCAAAACTAATAACCATATAGTACATGAAGTCTTTTTAACTGTGTTTCGAGATGCATGCAAGCGCACTCTAAAGTTGTAGACATTATCTAATTAGTGGTGATTAAAACTATTAAGAAATTGTATATTGACCAAATGTGACAATTTTATACTATTTTTTGAGTTGATAACTTGATAATAATATTGTGTTCAAAGTTCACACACTAAAGTAACAATTTAAACGTATGAGAAATGTTACAATGACATCACAAACTCATACTTTATAGGGGTGGGCAGCGATTTTCAAAAAACCGCCCAAACCGCTCAAACCGACCAAACCGCACGGTTTGGTTTGGTTTTTGAAGCTCGCGGTTTGGTCACGGTTTGGAAAACGACCAAACCGCAGATTCGCGGTTTGGTCGCGGTTTTCATTTTGAGAAAACCGCGGTTTAACCAAACCGAGGGCATTTTGGTAAATACAAACCAAAAATCCTAAAAAAAAAAAAAAAAAAAAAACCACAAATCTCACATCTTGGTAAATACAAACCAAACCGAGGGCATTTTTTGCTTTGCGTTTTTTCATTTTGGCTTGTTGTTTTTTCATTTTTGCTTTTTTTTTTTTTGGCTTCATTTTTTTTTTTTTTTGGCTTGCTTTTTTTTTTTTTTTGCTTTGGTTTTTTTTTTTTTCCTGAAATTAAATTGCATGAAAACCGCGAAACCAAACCGACCAAACCGCGCAAACCGCGGTTCGGTTTGGTGCGGTTTTGGTGATCTGCGGTTTGGTTGCGGTTTGGAAAATCACCAAACCGTAGACCCTCGGTTTGGTCGCGGTTTGGTGGTTTTCCAAACTAAACCGCGGTTTGCCCACCCCTACTTTAAAGTTACATTAACCTTAAGAGCCTCGAGGTACGTACACACAAAGGTCACAGTATATGGTGTCAAAAATAAAAATTACGATAAAGAGAATATTCTTGAAAAGAAGGTAAGCGTGGACTGATAGGCATGCTTGAATATGAACTAGCTTATAGTCACACCTAATATGATATAATTCAATTATTTAAGACCAAGATGAAAACTATAACCATCAAGAGCATTTATGATCAAGATTCTCGGTGTTTCTTCTTAGAAACAATGATCACATTGAGGAGCGACAATCATGCATGTCAGGAAATAGAGAATTCAAATTTAGGAAGTATGTCAACGATAAAGATCAATGAAAGAGAGAATATTTCTTGATCATGATATTTATTGTTACTCTAATAAGCAACAACTAGTAGAACCACTAAACCAAAGAAATAGTCTAAGTACCAAAAAAAAAATAAATAAATAAATAAAGCAATAATCCGTGATGAATATGCCCTTTTTTGTCATTGTCAGTGTATATCTACCTTTACATGAACGAAAATTGCAAAAAATTGTCATCACTAAAAAGCGAAAAAAAACAAAAACTGAAAAAGAGAATCAAACAAAGCAAAACTCAACGTCAGCAGTCCATCAATAGTCATAATTCCAAGTGATCACAACTGTGAACCAAAAAAGTGGTCAAAACAACCTCAGATTAGTGGGTCCCCTATTAACCCGTACAGGATTATTAGATCAACCAATTAATTTGAGTTTTCACCTGAGAACATGTTTCATTGATTGGGTTGTAAGGGTGACAATTCGAAGCAAATTGTAAATATGTTATGTTGTAAATAAGTCATTATCTATATAATGTGTGATTTGTGATGTGTGTATATACTATGTGCCACCCAATTGTATTTTTATTTTTTTTGAATTAGCCCCTAATTGTATTCGTGTGGTGGTAAAAATACTATGACGTGCTTATGATAATAAGTTATCAAATCAAATTCTACCATCCAAATTTAAGTACTGGCTCTCTCATGGGAAGATTCGAGACACCCATAATTATGAAATGCATGTATGTAATGTACGAGTAGACTAACCGTTCATCCAATTCTTAGGCGGCCGAAAATGGAATCCTGGATGGTGCGCTCTCAAGACCTCCTTGGCCTCGCTGCGCTGCAACTTCACGTACACCTTATGCGTCGCTTCAACTCCTCGAAACCCGCAATTTCCCATCAAACCTACAATGCACATCACCAAACCCCACACGATTTGCCTAGAGATCCCCATTTTGGATCCCAATCTCCACCACCCCACCACACACACTGCGCTCCAACAACACGACGTTGAAGCAAAACACACAAGAGAGAAACAAAAGAGAGTGTTTTGTGCATTGTGTTGTTTTGGATTACGACATTTTATAATCCTAGCGAGTCTTGTTAAAGTTCCAATTTCTTCGCTTTATCGTTTTCAATCTCGCGATAATCTCGTTCGGACCTACGTTACGTGCTCCCGGGCGCTACTTAATATGCGAAACCACTTTCCGACTAGTGGTTAAAGCCGTCCGATTCTGCCTGTTAGAGGGACGGGAGACACGTGGCGAGAAAAGGCGGAGGTCGGGAGTAGCGGAAAACGCTGCACCCGAGGACATAAGGCGAGTTTGGATAGAATTTGTATTGATCCGCTAATAACTACTATGGAAACTATAATTGATTTTGGTTTATCATTTTAAGATAAACACTACCACGCGTGTTCCTTTGTTACTATTGTTGGACCTGTTTGATTGCTTTGTTTCGGGGCACGTGGGAATTCAGAGTGAAAGAGAGAAGGTTGGGTCAAGGTGTGAGGTGTGAGTTGTGAGTGTCGTGACTTTCTTTTTTGGCTCCTTTATTTATTAGAAAATAATAAAATGACCTACTTTTAACGCACATATTAAGTACACATCCTTGTCTTCTAATTATTTATGATTTAGGACGCACACCCTTGTCTTCTTGTCTTCTAGTTATTTATGATTTTTTTTCCTCAAGTGTGAACCCACATTTGACAAAATATCATAAACAGCTAAAAGACAAATGTGTACGCCTAAAGTATATGTTGAGAGTATTAAATTATCATTTTCTATATTTATTTATAAGAAAATATTGATCTATGTTTATCTCATAATGCAAACATGCTGATCTAAACCCTAAATGTGTACACCTAAAGTGTAGGTTGGGAGTATTAAATTATCATTTTTTATATTTATTTACAAGAAAATATTGATCTATGTTTATCTCAGAATGCAAACATACACATCTCAAAATTTAAAACACGATGGTGCGTTCTAACATTTTTGAATATGTTTAGTTATGTTACGTTGTGCTAATAAATGTCGTATATTACGTATATTGCATTAACAGGTTATATCGTTGCATTATTTCGATCTATTATTACACTAATTATATCTTTGAGGTACTATAACACAATCGTTGTAAGATTTGAATGACTTTTTTTTTTTTTTGAAAACAGATTGAATGACTTTATAATAGAATGATTCTTAAGAACAACAAAATCCAAAGACTTGTTTGCTTTCTCTAATTAAAGTTTCGAGGAATTTTTTTTTTTTTTGGTCAAAGAGGCAAATAATTTTTTTGGGTATTACTTTGAACAAATAAGGCTGATAATTCATGTAAATCTGGACTGGTTTGCCCAATGATAAGGGCGAACTTAGTATTGTGTGGAGTTAAGCATACCATTTCAAATTTAATTTCTTGTTGAATAAAAAATGTCTAAATTACTGAGGTATGCTCAGACATATTGCACCTAGGCCTCGTAAAAATAATCAAGTTTGATCACGTTGATGATAAGATAATAATATTTTGATATAGTTTGTCTACACACATTTGATATACAATGGTCTAAATTTAATTGAAATATGTGTTGTACGAGAAAATTTGAATTATTATGTATCAAATGTATATCAGTAAACTATGTCAAAATATCATTTTCCTTGAAGATATAAGTATGAATTAAAAAGTCCAAGTGACATGTACATTCCATTTATGTATCTTTGCACTTGCAGGCTTACAGCTAGTAATAATAAAAATGAAATCTGTAACGCATCTTGAGAATATTAAGGGATGCCTAGGACTACCCTTTTTAAAATATCGTGATGTTTTGGAGAGATGAGAAATTGAAGATGAAGACGAAGAGCCGAACAAGTGGCTTTTTAGAGTCAGTTTTCACAGCTTAACAAATGTAAAATACTCTGATCCGCTCTTATCTGTATCGAGTGTCTATTAGTTATGTGACACACCACTCATTAATTGGCCACGTGGGCTAAATAACGAACACTTCGTTATTACTCTCTCGTCAGTCTCTCATTACAATTGGCTTGATGGAGACAAATCTCAAGTTTCAACTCTTGTATATCATGATCCTAGTTCAATTTTATTTTTGGGTGTCACGTGTCGCATTTAACATATTGACTTGATGAGTTAATGTTTCCCGACTTTATACTCTAACAAGTCTTGTGTCTCACGTTAATTAGTCGACAAGCGAATTGTTGGTTTTTGTGTGGGCTCCACACAAAAATAGAAAAGTTCAACAACAAATTGAAGTTTGAATAGAAATCTGACAGAGAGAAAATAGGTAGTGAAGAAATATATGAGTCGATATTGTTGTGCGACTAGGAGACCGAAAAAAATAAGAGGTATTTTAGAGAAGTCGACAAGGAGTTCGGCTTGGTGCGCGCATAGGGGTGTATGTGCATTATCTCTCTAAGGTTTTCTTTCTACATTGAAGAACAACAAGATCTTGAATCCGAAGACTCGCGATCAAGGCTTTGGTGATTTCTTGGTGTTCAGGAAAAGAGGTGCAAGGGTTTGATACAATTGGGGTAGTATTTTTTGTTCTTAGTGTGATCATCTAAGTTCTTGGAAGAGGTATTTATGTATTACTCCATTGTTGGTGAATCTCATTAAATTGAGATATCTTGTACTCTTTGTTGACATAGTGGATTATTCGGAGTTTGGCCTGTGGTTTTTACCTCTGATTTGGAGGGTTTCCACGTTAAATCTTTTGTGTCTTGTGGTGTGTTTATTTTATGCATTGATCGTGGTTTGGCGAAATTTATTGTTCATTTGTTTCATTATTAGAAGGGGTTGAGTAAAACCCCAACAAGTGGTATCAGAGCCGCGGTTAGTTCGTGCTTCGGGAATCTTTGTGGGAATCAAGATGGTGGATGATGATGATAAATCAAGCAATATGGTCAAGTTGACGGCTACGAATTATTCAATTTGGCAACCGATGATGGAAGATCATCTTTATTGCAAGGATTTATTTGATCCAATTGAATTTGGACAAAACAAGCCAAGAGAAAATATCGATGTTAATTGGAGGAAGTTGCACCGAAAAACTGCTGGGACTATTCGAAAGTGGATCGATCTCAGTATTTATCACCATGTCAGCAAAGAGGTTGGTGCACAGGAGTTATAGAGAAAATTGCAAAATATGTGTGAGAGGAAGGGGGCTCAGAACAAGGCTTCTCTAATTAGAAGGCTTGTTAATATGAAGGACAAAGATGGGCGGTCGATGATAGAGCACTTGAATGATTTCGAAGCATTGATCAATCAATTAAGTGCTATGAAGATTGTGCTTGAGGATGAGTTACAAGCACTTTTACTATTGAGCTCGTTGCAAGAAAGCTGGGAAACCTTGGTGGTGCCTCTAAGTAATTCTGCTCCAGGCGGTGTCTTGTCTTCATCCATAGTGCGGGATAGTCTATTTGACGAGGAGACTAGGAGAAAGGATAAAGGCATTGAAACTTCACAAGCTCTTGTTACTACTGCAGAACATAGAGGCAGAAGTCAGTCTAGAGGTCCGAGGGGACGGAGTAAATCTAGAGGCAAGCCTCAAGGAAAAGGAAAATTCTCTTGTTATCATTGTGGCAAGGAATGACACATAAAGAAAAATTGTAGAGTGTGGAAAAAAGAACAGAATGATGAGAAAAATCAAAATAAAGTGAATGATCAGAATACTACAGCTGCTATATCAGATGCAATTGAAGACTTGGTTGTGCTTCCTTTAGTTGAGGATCAAGGTCATGTCACTAATACAGATAGTGAATGGGTTGTTGATTCCGCAGCATCCTTCCATGCTACTTCGAGGAAGGATTTCTTCTCTGTTCATCGAGCAGGGAATTTTGGTAAGGCAAAGATGGGGAACAACAGTTTTGCAGATATAGTTGGCATTGGAGATGTCTTTGTGTAGACAAATATGGGTTGCACGGTAATTCTGAAAGATGTGCGACATGTTCCGGATCTGCGTCTAAATTTGTTTTCTACTTATGCTTTGGACCTAGATGGTTACTACAACATCTTTGGGGGCAAGGAGTGGAAACTCACCAAAGGCTCAATGGTTGTTGCTAGAGGAAAATTGAGCTATACACTTTACAAGACTCAATTGAAGACCGTCAGAGGTGACCTAAACGCAATTGAAGATGATTCTTCACCAGATCTGTGGCATAGGCGGCTAGGTCACTTGAGTGAGAAAGGGTTGCAGGTGTTGGCAAAGAAGTCTCACATTCCCTTTGCCAAAGGTAAATATTTGAACCCTTGTGATGATTGTTTATTCGGTAAGTAACATAGAGTTTCTTTTTCTTCATCATCTGAAAGAAAAAGAAATTTACTTGAGTTAGTATACTCTGATGTTTGTGGTCCCATTGATGTGGAAACTATGAGAGGTGGCAGATACTTTGTTACTTTTATTGATGATGCTTCACGGAAGGTTTGGGTGTTTGTGTTGAGAACAAAATGTCAGGTTCTTGAGTACCTCAAAAAGTTTCATATGATGGTGGAACGAGAAAAAGGCGTGTCTTTGAAGTGTCTTCGTAGTGATAACGGGGGAGAATACACTTCAAAGGAGTTCGAGAATTATTGTCACGGCCCAAATCTCTAACCCCGTTTTGATTTACTTAATTAGGATCGCCGACCCGTCGCGTGAGATCCACACCGTGATGTACACGCTGACCGAGGCATATGGCCGAGGTATATGATATTTTTGTATTTATTCATGCCTAATGTTATGTAGTGTGTAGACTTATTAAGTCAGTTTGTATAGTGTAGACGTCGAGACGAGAGCGGGGTCGTGGTTGACACGCGTGGGTTGTACGGTACTGTGCACGCCCGAGTATACTCGTTGGCGCGCACGACGAATTTGTAGGCGCGAGAATATTGGCAAATACCTATGTACATGTATATATATGTAATTTAAATATATATATATATATTAAAATCAGAAAAAAGGAGAAATGACCAATAAGGGCATTTGGGTGTGAATGAATTTTGGATAAGGATAGGGGCAAAATGGTCATTTGACCCCAAAAATGTCAAAATCACCACCACCACACACACCATCGGCACTCTTTCTTCACAAACCGAAAGAGAGGGGGGGAGAGAGAGTTCGAGCAAGAGAGAGAGAGAGAGAAGAGGAACTAGAGACCGAGGAATCGAGCTCGGACGAGAGGATCGGAGGTAAGGCATTATTGTTGTTGATGTTGGCGTCAATGTTTTCACTGTTGGTGCGTTGGCGTGGTGGTGATGGTGGTGATTGGGGTATCGGACGAACTGCTCTTGCAGTTCGTTCGAGGAGGGAGACGACATGGTCGTCGTCTCCCTTCCCAATACCTCCCAAATCAAATCAAAAAAAAAAAAAAGAAGAAAGTTTTGAAGCAGAGGCGTTGTGCGCCTCTGGCTCTGTGGAAATGGGGGAAAGGGGGGGAGGGAACGCACGCACGCGTGTGCGTGCGTGCGGTCCCCGATCGGCCCCGTCTGGCCGGTCGGTTAGGACCGGACCGGTTAGACCGAACCGGTCGATCCGGTTCAGGGTCCAAACCCCCCCAAAAATAAAAATAAAAAAAATAAATAAATAAACAAATAAAATAAAATAAATATATATATATATACACTTACATATATATATGTATATATATATATGTATATACATAAATATATAATAAATAAATAAATAAATAAAAACACATGAATGATGATATAAAATGATACTTCAGGAACCTAGGGGTGTTCAGGAAGTTTGGGAGCGCAAGTCGAGGTGTCGGGAGGCTGAATTGACTAGGAATTTTGTGTGAATGTGAGTATACCCATTGACAATTTAAATTAGCATTTCGTTCCATAATCTTGTTAGTTATTATATATAGTCATTTTTTACTATTTTTCCCATTATATTCTAATATCATGTATTCTTGGTGTTCTATGCTCACTTGTGAGTCTAGTTTTGCATGATATTTACTTGTTGATTTGATTCATTGCCTCCATCCCATGCTATGTCTATTCTTGTTGTTTAAATATGAAATAAAGGATAAATAGCATGCTATTAGGCTAGTACATATTAAAAAGGTTTTATATGGATTTGTACTCCCTATTTGATTAGATGGTAGACTTGCCTATGCCTTGACATTCCATACTTTGTCTTCCTTGAAATTAAAAAAAGTAGTTTTAGTAATTAGGTCTCGTACTCGATCGAGGTGTGCATAACTCACGGGGTTAGAGTCCCTGGGGTTGATGACACATATTACCTGACACTATATGACACTCAGGGTTAGAGTCCTTGATGTAGTCAACACACCGGGGTTAGAGTCCCTGGACTCACTTGGGTTAGAGTCCCTTGTGATTTATCATTATAGAGTCGGAGTGACGCGGTTCACTGTCGACCGGACCTAATTCACCACTACTTAGCCCAGTGTCAGTTTCACTTGTTTAACTCTGATATTTACTTGCACATGGTTTATTTTTCAGCTTTCTTAGTTATATGCTTTTAAATACCAGTCGATTATATTTGGAAATGAAAATTTAAACTTGTCAAAGGGGATTACTGTTTATTTCTTGTACTCACCGTCCTTTTTATGACGGTGGGTGCAGATCCATCTACTAGCCGGCCAGGCAAGGAGAAGATAGGAGATTTTCCTTGAGTAGCGGCGCAGCGCGACTTTTGTTGTAGGTCCATTTTTGTAACAACCCCAAATTTTAAATCCGACTTGTACGGCAATTGTCAAAATTGTGACCCGGCTACGTGAATACTGGTCAATATTTCGAACTTCGGGAGTCGACGCCGAAGTGATTTTATGATTCTTTGATTGTGTGTAATAGTATGTTAGTATTTTACGAGTCTCGCGCCGGTTGAGCGATATTTAATTGAGTGAGGTTTCGACTAGTCAAACGGGGGAGTAAAACATATAAATAAATGAATTTTAATTAATTTAATAAATTAGTTAATGGGATGTGGCGAGAAAATGGACACGACGAGCCAATTGACGGGGAAATACGGACCGAGGAACGTCGTTTGAACGTGGGAGTTAGTTAAATATGTAACATGCGGACTATGTGATTAGTATTGTAAAAGTGACACAACCTAATGGTAAGGAGCCATGAGATTGGCCTAGAGATGTGTGTGTGTGCTAAGATGAGATGATGTGGTAAAAGACCCATAAGGGTAGATGTGTTTAAATGTATGAAGTGAAGGGAGAAGGGCAAAAAGGTCATTTGATGTTATATATATACAAACCGTTTCAACAATCAAACCCTACTATTCATCTCCTTCTCCAACACCCTCACCACCGCCGCCACCTCTCCTCTCCTCTTTCGACCCACGCTTTGGCGGAGCACATTCGCCGGAACCCTCACCGAAGGTCGGTGGTCTCTCTCCTCCACTCTCTCTCGGTTTCAAAACGAAAAAAAAAAAAAAAAAAAAAAAAAAAAAAAAAAAAGAAACCAGAGACGCAAGCGTCTCTCGGTCAAGAGAAAAACAAATTTGAAGAAGATGCACACGTGCATCATTATCTAATATTATATATATAAATATAATATATATATATATATATCTATATATATGTATGTATATATATATGTATATATATGTATATGTATAGAAGAAAAATAGCAAATATATATATATTGAAAAATTCAGAAAAATATGATAAATTAGGAAATGAGTTCATAAATGAGTTTTGGGATTCTCTCGGAAATGTTGGCGGGATATAGTCGGAGTTTTAGCCTCGAAAAACGTGAAAATTGATATAATGTATCAAATTGAAGCTAATTTAATGACAAATAATCTTAGGTATAATTCGGGTGGTAATTTTGATTTGTTTGGCATTTATTCAAGCTGGATTTGGATAATTGGAGTGCGGTATAGGAAATCGGGAAGTCGCGTTAGGATCTCGGAGTTGTCATACGAGTCACGATAGTTCGAGGTAAGTACACTTGCCTTAAACAAGCATTTGTACGTTTGTAAGCCGGTTAGAAAATGCCATGTGATTCATTTTCATGCCATTGTGTTTGTTATTATTTACTTGTTGGCCTTCCATTCCATACTTCTTGTATGTGTGATTCCGGCGTAAGTGTTTTGTCTCGAAAGTACTAGGACCCGCACTAGAGGGATAAAACGCGGCACTCGCGCCACGAGTGTGTGACCACCCTTAGTGACCGTGTGACACCGAGTCTTGGGTGGATGGGTTCGAGTCCCTCCGTCATAGTTGTGCTTTCGTTTGAGTCGATGCCCGGGAAGACCTCGCGGGGTCTTCGCCGTTATGCTATGGACTAGACCACTTATGAGCCTCTTTTGATTCTTTGGAACACACTTAACTCTCGATTGATATCCATTAGTCTGTTTATCATGCATCTTGTCTATTTAATTTCCTGTCTTTTTATTTCCGCATGATATTTAGACTACTTTATTTGAATTATCATGAATTACTGTTGTTTTCTGCTGGCATTACATTCGATTTTATTCAGTTGCTCACCGTCTAGTTTGTGACGGTGGGTGCAGATAGGGCAGAGAGCAGCAAGGGCAAGGGACCCTACCTAGGGGATCTGTTGTGAGGATTAGCGGCTGGAGTTGAAGACTATTTTATAGGTTTTTATTATGTTTTGCTTTTATGTACACCGTTTTATATATACATGCTTTGGGATTATTAAACTTGGCAAATTTTGATGAGATTGGTATCATGTACCTTTACATTTCGAATTGTACATGAATGCCCGGGGTTTCCACACTTATAGAATTCCTTTACTTCCATTTGATAGAGTTATTTCCCAATATTTGATTTGAATTTGACTTTTGCTTCCATTTGTGTTATAATTGCAATAACTCTTTCATAAATCTTGAATTTTTTGATGTTTTGAGGTGACTAGGCTCGTCAAGGTTATCGAGAACCGACTCGAGGCTTGCACGGGTCTAAAGTCGGGCGTACCCAAATGCATTGGGAATTTGGGGTCGTCGCGGTTGGTATCGAGCACAAGGTTACATAGACACGACTCTTGATTCAAATTCATAAAACACAAGCCATTTAAACCGGCGGAAGTTAGGAACGGTTGAACTTAGAGTGGAAACCCTATGATCTTGACTTAGAATCCTAGTTGGGGAGTGGGATAAGTCGGATGTGATGTTTATACATATTACGATTGTTGTGTGTATTATATGGTATCGGTAACTATCCACCGATCCGGAAATACGCTTTCGTTATGAGATGGCGATGGCGGATCGAAGGGTCCTAGTGACGACGAGTGGGACGTCGAGTACTCGAGTTTGTTAGCATCGACGAGTTTCGGACTTTGACGCAGAGAGTCGCATCTCAAGAAGCGATAGTTGGAAGAGATTTTGGCGATAATGAGGCGTCGATTCTTTGTTGCATCGGTACCATCAACGGCTAGAGTAACCATTACTCAAGAGGCAAACACATCGGGGTTACGACCATGACCTTGCTTCCTTCCACCATTTCAATGACACCGTTATGGCGGTTGTACTTCGTGCACCGAAAAGTGTATGACATTACGACGACTATTGAGGTCGAGCAATGGCGAGAGTTCAAGAGGCACGACCCTGTCATTTCTATGGAGGTACTGACGTGACCGTAGCAGAGTTGTTCTTGAAGAGTCACGAGAAGATTGAACCTGATCGACCTGAGTTGTAATTAGAGCGCCGATCAGGGGAAACATGATGGGAAACGAACGAGAAATTCGAACGATGATAGTGGTTCTCGAAAGCGGAAGTTGTGTTACCGGTGCGGACGACTGGACATTTTTAGAAACGATGTACTGATTTGTGCGAGGATGTGCACGTGGCGAATGAACAATAACTTATAGTGGTTCGTGATACTAACGGAGATAAAGAAATTTCCTGGTTATCATATGACATGCATGGAACCGATTAAATGAAGCTTTAGGTGTTTAAATAAGACGTTGGACGTCATGTGACAGAGTTAGGGTTGATATTGGCTAGAGTATTACCGTTTAAACTTAGCAAGTGTTGTCAGGATGAGACAAACCTAACTTAGATAAGAGTCCGAAAGAGATGGTAAGTTTGGGCACAATGGTGCCAAAACTAGCCACAAGTACACCTAAAGAGAGGCAGGACCAGACTGGTTGTAATTCATCTTACGATGCATGGACACGTAGTGTACATGGTGGCCACGGTTACAACTTTGTCGAATCTATTTCTTACCGCCTCGGGTATAGATAAACTTGCGTCGAGACGCGAGTAGGTTGGGAGGTTTTCACGAGTATGGCGTACGAGTCGCGATCGTAGCGTCTTACGTCGTGATCACCAAGCTTGAGTCGTGGTAGTGGGCGATGTTTGCGACGAGGTCGTGGCATTCCTAACATTTTGGGAAAACGGGAGCGGTCTAGAGAGACCGTAGTTGAATTAGGTTGTTTGAATTGGTTGGGACCTACAGTCTGAAGACTGAGATAAAATCAAGCTGTTGGAAGTGACATTCGCGAGAGTTCACAGTTGGTTATAGCTTATTGAGCTGTCTGAAGTGACTATGCATTGGTTTGCAATTCAGCGATGATGAACGAGCTGTCTGAAGTGACTTTGAGGTAGTCCACAGTTCGAGAAAGAGGATCTAAGCTGTCTGAAGCGGCTGTAAGCCCACGGTTTGGGAGAGGTGCGAACTAGATATAAACATTATATGCGTTGATTTGTGGATACTAGAAGATCAACGTTGTTGCTGATGCGTTGCGCTGCAAAGGATTGGATGCAGAGGTAGTTATATGTTAAAGAACCTACGAGCGTGGTTTATGTGAGGCATTCGAGTTGATGAGATCAGCGGACGTGCGACGACTACGAACCAGATACGTGGTCAAACGATGTTGTGGACCGTCTCATTTGGCATTGTGCGTGAGGGACAGCAAGGCGATGCGTCATACCAGCGGTGCAATGAGATGGTGGATAATTCATATTGCCCAGACGAGTCGGTCGACAGACTCATGCTAGAGGTATCGCGGGCGACTGGGGTTTCCATTGGTGGCTGATGTGTGTGAAGAGTTACTTCAGGAGATTTATCGTTTCGGTTTGGTTGTGTATCCGGGTCGACCTAAGATGTGCGCCGATATGCGACATTATTTTGGTGACCAGGAATGATGTTCCGAGGTGTCGGAATTGTTCGAGCGTGTGACATGCCGGCGCGTAAAAGGCCGGGCATCGACGACTGGAGGACTACTGAGCGGCCCCACCCATTCCTTGATAGAAGTGGGAACATATTGATATGGATTTCGTTAGTGGTTGCCCCGATCTCCTCGTGGTTACGATAGCATCGGGTAGTTGTGGGAAATTTTATTTGAGACTTAAGATTGCCCGGGAGTGGCATAAGAAATACTTGTCGAGTATCACGATGAGCTTCGAGTATGATTCGGGAGATTATGAATACTGAAGGTCTCTTCTTTGAAGGGTCACGAACGGTTCGGAGTCAAGAAATGACTCACTCTGAGTTTTTATCGGTTCCGTTAGGAGCTGCGAAGAGTCGTTAATCTAGTTTACTTATTAGATAAATTTCGGGGACGAAATTCTAATAAGTGGGGGAGACTGTAACAACCCCAAATTTTAAATCCGACTTGTACGGCAATTGTCAAAATTGTGACCCGGCTACGTGAATACTGGTCAATATTTCGAACTTCGGGAGTCGACGCCGAAGTGATTTTATGATTCTTTGATTGTGTGTAATAGTATGTTAGTATTTTACGAGTCTCGCGCCGGTTGAGCGATATTTAATTGAGTGAGGTTTCGACTAGTCAAACGGGGGAGTAAAACATATAAATAAATGAATTTTAATTAATTTAATAAATTAGTTAATGGGATGTGGCGAGAAAATGGACACGACGAGCCAATTGACGGGGAAATACGGACCGAGGAACGTCGTTTGAACGTGGGAGTTAGTTAAATATGTAACATGCGGACTATGTGATTAGTATTGTAAAAGTGACACAACCTAATGGTAAGGAGCCATGAGATTGGCCTAGAGATGTGTGTGTGTGCTAAGATGAGATGATGTGGTAAAAGACCCATAAGGGTAGATGTGTTTAAATGTATGAAGTGAAGGGAGAAGGGCAAAAAGGTCATTTGATGTTATATATATACAAACCGTTTCAACAATCAAACCCTACTATTCATCTCCTTCTCCAACACCCTCACCACCGCCGCCACCTCTCCTCTCCTCTTTCGACCCACGCCGGTCGGAGGAGCACATTCGCCGGAACCCTCACCGAAGGTCGGTGGTCTCTCTCCTCCCTCTCTCTCGGTTTCAAAACGAAAAAAAAAAAAAAAAAAAAAAAAAAAAAAAAAAAAAAGAAACCAGAGACGCAAGCGTCTCGGTCAAGAGAAAAACAAATTTGAAGAAGATGCACACGTGCATCATTATCTAATATTATATATATAAATATAATATATATATATATATATCTATATATATGTATGTATATATATATGTATATATATGTATATGTATAGAAGAAAAATAGCAAATATATATATATTGAAAAATTCAGAAAAATATGATAAATTAGGAAATGAGTTCATAAATGAGTTTTGGGATTCTCTCGGAAATGTTGGCGGGATATAGTCGGGGTTTTAGCCTCGAAAAACGTGAAAATTGATATAATGTATCAAATTGAAGCTAATTTAATGACAAATAATCTTAGGTATAATTCGGGTGGTAATTTTGATTTGTTTGGCATTTATTCAAGCTGGATTTGGATAATTGGAGTGCGGTATAGGAAATCGGGAAGTCGCGTTAGGATCTCGGAGTTGTCATACGAGTCACGATAGTTCGAGTAAGTACACTTGCCTTAAACAAGCATTTGTACGTTTGTAAGCCGGTTAGAAAATGCCATGTGATTCATTTTCATGCCATTGTGTTTGTTATTATTTACTTGTTGGCCTTCCATTCCATACTTCTTGTATGTGTGATTCCTGCGTAAGTGTTTTGTCTCGAAAGTACTAGGACCTGCACTAGAGGGATAAAACGCGGCACTCGCGCCACGAGTGTGTGACCACCCTTAGTGACCGTGTGACACCGAGTATCTTGGGTGGATGGGTTCGAGTCCCTTTCCGATCATATTTGTGCTTTCGTTTGAGTCGATGCCGGGAAGACCTCGCGGGGTCTTCGCCGTTATGCTATGGACTAGACCACTTATGAGCCTCTTTTGATTCTTTGGAACACACTTAACTCTCGATTGATATCCATTAGTCTGTTTATCATGCATCTTGTCTATTTAATTTCTGTCTTTTTATTTCCGCATGATATTTAGACTACTTTATTTGAATTATCATGAATTCTTGTTGTTTTCTGTTGGCATTACATTCGATTTTATTCGATTGCTCACCGTCTAGTTTGTGACGGTGGGTGCGAATATAGGAGAGAAAGCGCAAGGGCAAGGGACCCTACCTGGGGATCTGTTGTGAGGATTAGATTAGTGGAGTTGAAGACTATTTTATAGGTTTTTATTATGTTTTGCTTTTATGTACACCGTTTTATATATACATGCTTTGGGATTATTAAACTTGGCAAATTTTGATGAGATTGGTATCATGTACCTTTACATTTCGAATTGTACATGAATGCCCGGGGTTTCCACACTTATAGAATTCCTTTACTTCCATTTGATAGAGTTATTTCCCAATATTTGATTTGAATTTGACTTTTGCTTCCGCTGTGTTATAATTGCAATAACTCTTTCATAAATCTTGAATTTTTTGATGTTTTGAGGCTGACTAGGCTCGTCAAGGTTATCGAGAACTGACTCGAGGCTTGCACGGGTCTAGGCCGGGCGTACCCAAATGCATTGGGAATTTGGGGCCGTCACAATTTTTTTTGATATTTTGTATGTATTAGATATCATATGTCTTTTATTACATTGGATTGTACATTTGGGTTGAGCGTTAGTTCCCCGACTAGACTTAGACTTTTTGCTACATTTTGAGGTTACCTGATATGAGGTCATTCTTGGTTTTTCCACACTTAGGTTATTTTTCCATTGACTTCTGCTTAATATTATAATTCATTTCCGCTAATTAACAAATTATGTTAATAAATATTTAACTAACACTAAAGGCTAATAATGGATTTGAACACGAGAAACGAGGTAAATAGGTTGTGAGGTTGACTAATACGTAGTTAAGCCCTACGAGACTAGGATTAGGGCTTAATTGCGGGATTAGGCCGGGCGGTGCCCTAGATTAAGGGAGGGGCCGCCACAGTTGGTATCAGAGCCTTAGGAAAAAAAAAAAAAAACACGTAAACTCGCATAAAACACAAACCTTAGAAGTGGAAACCAGATGATCCTTACCTAGGAACTATTTTGTTGGGAATTGAGTGAAAGTGAGCCGGGGTGTCTTTATTTATATACATGTTAATTTCTATACGTATTTATATACGAAGTACATCCCGTAGTAGCTGATTTGCGTATGTGGTCAACTGCGACACCGATGGCGAGATTCGCGAGGCGGAGATACGGGGCTAGCGACGATCAGCCTTCCCACCGTGTCAGTTGAGGATTTTCAGAGGTTGTCTGATCGGATGGCCGCTTAGGAGCGACAGATCGCTGACTTCATCGCTTACATGTCGGCGCACCTGACTTCACTTACATCGACCGCTCCCGCCCCCACCGCTACTACCACTACGGCACCCCCGACCATAGAGACTTTTGCACCAGCCACTACTACTACCGCCGAGGCACAAGCACCAGCACCATCTCCAGAGCCTGCGGTACCTCGTCTACCAGCTCTACCGATAGTCACCGTACCGGGGCCAGAGACAGTTGTAGACACGTCCACACCCACTACTCCTGAGACCACTGGCTTGTCGAGGGACGCCAAGCTAGTGAAGGAGTTCATTAGACTCAAGCCGGCATATTTTTCTAGAGAGAGGGACTACGACAAGATCGAGAAGTGTATTTTGTCGCAGGAGAAGCTACATCTACTATTGGACATTGAGGACAAGCTGCAGCCAGTTCTTTCGTACTACACCCTGGGCAAGGGTGCTGACGTGTGGTGGAGGACCACGAAGAGCGAGCAGAGGCGCTTCACTTCAGGCGATTTCAAGGTAGAGTTCTTCAAGCGCATGCTTCGAGCCTTCCATGTTACAGAGGTTGAAGAAGAAATTCATGAGTTTGAGACAAACCGAGGGGGAGTCCGTGATGGAGTACCGTGATCGTTATGGCTACATGAGGCGTTCGGGAGACTTAGTGAAGGATGACGCGAGATGATGCATTCTACTTTGGGGACGGACCGAGGCCGAGAGATTGCGAGATATGTTGTTGGCACCGGGGCACGCACTTTGCGAGAGATATATGAGAGATCACTCGCTCGGGAGACGTATGAGTTGGGTAGAGAGGAGGAGAGAAGAAGCACGGGGATACGCTCGGGGTTCGGATTACGATCGAGGCGCAGGGTAAGGGACACGGGAGAGGAGACAGAGGTCCACAGAGAGTTGCTCCTATTTCAAGAAGGCGCGTACACACCGTACCATGCACCGACACACAAGCTTACGAGAGCTCGTTGCCATTTCCCGCCGAGACGAGGCTTTACCGCTCCACCGACACCGAGAGCAAGAAAGCAGCAGTATCGGGGTGGCGGGATAGAGGCAGAGGCCGAGGTCGGGATGTACCACGACAGGTCGGCGGCAACCACGGGGACGACACAACAGACGGGGCAACGTCGTCGGGTAACTTCTTTGGAGATGTGGTCGGGTGGGACACATGTCCGGGGAGTGCACACACCAAGAACACATCTCACGCAGCAGAGAGAGAGAGCTCACATGGTCGCGCAGCCAGACGCCGGAGCGACCCGCAGTCTTATTGAGGGTACGATTTCTATTGCTGGCAGAGATTCTTATGTTTTATTTGATTCTGGCTCTACAGTGTCTTTCATTGCTGGTCGCATGGTAGGCATACTAGGTTTGACACCTGTTAGGCTTAGGGTACAACTAATTTTGAGCACTGCAGCAGGGGATAGGGTTTACCCTCATAGTCTAGTTGAGAGATGTCCAGTGGAGATAAGTAGGGTAAAGTTACCTGCAGACTTTAGAGTCCTCGAGATGTTAGATTTCGATGCACTACTTGGGATGGATTGGTTGTCAGCTTATCACGCGCACATTGATTGTTTCAGTAAGTCAGTTGTATTTGAGATTCCCGTCCGACCGATATTTGTTCATCGAGGTAACACAACGAGAGTCAGTACCACGAGAGGTCGACTTGCATCCAGTGAGGAGATGGAGGCTCAGTAGCTTCGTACACTACGATGGCGAGAGAGTCGGGAAACCGGACTTGAGGAGATATGCGGTTGTTCAAGACTTCCCAGATGTCTTCCCAGAGGATTTACCTGGATTACCGCCACCACGAGAGGTAGATTTCATTATCGAGCTCATACCAGGTACCAGACCGATCGCGATACCGCCGTACCGCATGGCTCCGAGGGAGTTAGAGGAGTTGAGGACTCAGCTTAAGGATTTAGGAGACAAAGGATTCATCACACCTTCAATGTCACCCTGGGGAGCACCCGTCCTGTTTGTGAAGAAGAAGGATGGCAGTCTGAGGCTATGTATCGACTACAGGCCGCTGAACAAAGTGACGGTCAGAAACAAGTACCCACTACCACGGATTGACGATTTGTTTGATCAGCTGAGAGGAGCGCAGTGTTTCTCCAAGATAGACCTGAGGTTGGGGTATCATCAGCTTAGGATCAGTGACGAGGACAGATCCAAGACAGTGTTCAGTACCAGATACGGACACTACCAGTTCACGGTCATGCCATTTGGGCTGACCAACGCCCCCGCCGTGTTTATGGATTTGATGCACCGAGTACTTAGACCATATCTTGACCGTTTTGTGATAGTCTTCATTGATGACATCTTGATATACTCGAGGACACGAGAGGATCACGAGCGGCACCTTAGAGAGACGTTCCAGACTTTGAGGGAGCACCGACTTTTTGCCAAGTTCAGTAAGTGCGAGTTCTGGTTTGCAGAGGTTAAGTTCTTGGGGCATGTTGTCGGAGCAGCAGGCATTGCAGTGGATCCAGCCAAGATTCAGTCGATTATGGATTGGCCGGCACCGACATCAGTACCGGAGATTAGGAGTTTTCTGGGGTTAGCCGGATATTATCGCAGGTTCGTGAAGGATTTTTCGAAGATCGCTTCACCGATTACGAGGCTGACACAAAAAGACGTTCCTTATGAGTGGACTGAGAGGTGCGAGGCCGCATTTACTCAGTTGAAGAGATCATTGACTACCGCGCGCCGGTTGTTAGTATTATTGAGAGGCTGGGCAGGGATTCTTAGTTTACACAGATGCTTCTTACACGGGTCTAGGTTGCGTGTTGATGCAAGGCACTGGGGTTGTTGCATACGCATCGAGGCAGTTGAAGGTACACGAGAAGAACTATCCCACACACGATCTGGAGTTGGCGGCAGTTGTGTTTGCGCTAAAGACTTGGAGACACCTTTTGTATGGAGAGAGATTCACACTCTTCACTGATCACAAGAGTCTGAAATATCTCTTCACACAGAAGGAGTTGAATATGAGACAACGCAGATGGTTGGAATTCTTGAAGGATTACGACTTTTCCTTAGAATATCATCCAGGAAAAGCAAACGTAGTCGCAGATGCGCTGAGTAGGAGACCGACCAGAGACGCCGAGGTTGTGAGATGTCTCATGATGCATGAGTACGGTTTACTCGAAGCAACGGCGATAGCATGTCAGACAGAGGTTACTACCGATACCCAGGTGATGATTTGCGCACAGATGAGGCTACAGACCGTGTCTACACAGAGGGTGTCAGAGGGTCAGAGGACCGATAGGTTGTACTCGAGATTCAGCGAGTTAGCGCATAATGCAGAGTGTATAGACTGGGCAGAGACGACAGATCAGTGTCTGAGATACCGAGGCAGGTTATGGATACCAGAGGTACCGGAACTGAGAGACGAGATCCTTCGTGAGTCGTACCGTTCCAGATTCACCGTGCATCCAGGTAGGACTAAGATGTACCATGACATGAGGAGACATTTCTGGTGGCCTGGGATGAAGGCAAACGTGTCTGAGTTCATCAGGAACTGTGGTATTTGTCAGCAGGTGAAGTCCGAGCATCGCAGACCTGGAGGATTACTACAGCCACTTCCCATTCCTCGATGGAAGTGGGAAGACATATCGATGGATTTCGTTAGAGGATTGCCGAGGACCGCGAAGAGACATGATTCAATTTGGGTGATAGTTGACAGACTGACAAAGTCTGCACATTTCCTACCAGTAGCGTCGCACTACACATTTGACCAGCTGAGCGTACTGTTCGAGAGAGAGATTATCAGACTACACGGAGTACCTTTGACGATCACGTCAGACCGAGATGCTACGTATACGTCCAGGATGTGGCGGAGTATGCAGGAGCAGTACGGTACGCGCCTGATTTAGTACGACTTTCCACCCTCGACGGACGGGCGGGACCGAGAGATTGATTCAAGTCCTCGAGGACATGCTGAGCGTGCGTGTTGGAGTTTGGCGGATCTTGGGCAGAGTACCTACCGTTGTGTGAGTTCGCTTACAACAACAGTTATCAGGCTAGCATTGAGATGGCGCCGTTTGAGGCTTTGTATGGCAGACCGTGTCACTCGCCGTCATGTTGGGCTGAGCCAGAGGACCGGGAGATTTTGGGGCCTGAGATTGTTGTTGATCACACGGAGAAGGTCAAGCTGATCCGTCAGAGACTCAGAGGAGCCCAGGAGAGACAAAAGAGATATGCAGACAAGTATCGCGGTGATCTTGCGTATTCCGAGGGAGCCTTTGTCTATTTAAAGGTTTCCCCTCGGAAGGGTCTTCAGAGATTTGGGGTGAAAGGCAAACTTGCGCCGAGGTACATCGGGCCTTTCATGGTTAAGAAACGGGTTGGGAAAGTGGCATACGAGCTTGAGCTGCCTCCACAGATGTCAGGGGTCCATCCAGTGTTCCACATTTCAATGCTTCGATTAGCCGAGTTGAGGGCAGGCGTGCGACCGACAGTTGACATGAGTCAGATCGACCTTAGCGAGGACATCTCATATGAGGAGCAGCCCATTCAGATCCTAGACCGAAAGGTACAACAGTTGAGGAGCAAGTCCATTCCCAAGTGGCTCATCAAGTGGCAGTTCCACGACGACACGGAACTCACTTGGGAGCGGGAGGACTACATGCGAGATAGATTTCCGTACCTCTTCGAGTCAGGTATAACCCTAACTTGAGCTTAATTTTGAGGACGAAATTTCCATTTTGTTGGGAATATTTGTCACGGCCCAAATCTCTAACCCCGTTTTGATTTACTTAATTAGGATCGTCGACCCGTCGCGTGAGATCCACACCGTGATGTACACGCTGACCGAGGCATATGGCCGAGGTATATGATATTTTTGTATTTATTCATGGCCAGTGTTATGTAGTGTGTAGACTTATTAAGTCAGTTTGTATAGTGTAGACGTCGAGACGAGAGCGGGGTCGTGGTCGACACGCGTGGGTTGTACGGTACTGTGCACGCCCGAGTATACTCGTTGGCGCGTACGACGAATTTGTAGGCGCGAGAATATTGGCAAATACCTATGTATATGTATATATATGTAATTTAAAATATATATATATATTAAAATCAGAAAAAAGGAGAAATGACCAATAAGGGCATTTGGGTGTGAATGAATTTTGGATAAGGATAGGGGCAAAATGGTCATTTGACCCTAAAAATGTCAAAATCACCACCACCACACACACCATCGGCACTCTTTCTTCACAAACCGAAAGAGAGGGGGGGAGAGAGAGTTCGAGCGAGAGAGAGAGAGAAGAGGAACTAGAGACCGAGGAATCGAGCTCGGACGAGAGGATTGGAGGTAAGGCATTATTGTTGTTGATGTTGGCGTCAATGTTTTCACTGTTGGTGCGTTGGCGTGGTGGTGATGGTGGTGATTGGGGTATCGAACGAACCGCTTCTTGCGGTTCGTCGAGAGAGGAGACGACATGGTCGTCGTCTCCCTTCCCAATACCTCCCAAATCAAATCAAAAAAAAAAAAGAAGAAGAAAGTTTTGAAAGCGAGGCGCGTGCGCCTCTGCCTCTGTGGAAATGGGGGAAAGGGGGGAGGGAATGCACGCACGCGTGTGCGTGCGTGCGGTCCCTGGACCGGTCTGGCCGGTCCGGTTGGACCGGACTGGTTAGACCGAACCGGGTCAGACCCGGTTCAGGGTCCAAACCCCCCCAAAAATAAAAATAAAAAAAATAAATAAATAAACAAATAAAATAAAATAAAATAAATATATATATACACTTACATATACATATATATATATATATGTATATATATGTATGTATATACATAAATATATAATAAATAAATAAATAAATAAATAAAAACACATGAATGATGATATAAAATGATACTTCGGGAACCTAGGGGTGTTCCAGAAGTTTGGGAGCGCAAGTCGAGGTGTCGGGAGGCTGAATTGACTATGAATTTTGTGTGAATGTGAGTATACCCATTGACAATTTAAATTAGCATTTCGTTCCATAATCTTGTTAGTTATTATATATAATCATTTTTGACTATTTTTCCCATTATATTCTAATATCATGTATTCTTGGTGTTCTATGCTCACTTGTGAGTCTAGTTTTGCATGATATTTACTTGTTGATTTGATTCATTGCCTCCATCCCATGCTATGTCTATTCTTGTTGTTTAAATATGAAATAAAGGATAAATAGTATGCTATTAGGCTAGTACATATTAAAAAGGTTTTATATGGATTTGTACTCCCTATTTGATTAGATGGTAGACTTGCCTATGCCTTGACATTCCATACTTTGTCTTCCTTGAAATTAAAAAAAGTAGTTTTAGTAATTAGGTCCCGTACTCGATCGAGGTGTGCACAACTCACGAGGTTAGAGTCCCTGGGGTTGATGACACATATTACCTGACACTATATGACACTCAGGGTTAGAGTCCTTGATGTAGTCAACACACCGGGGTTAGAGTCCCTGGACTCACTTGGGTTAGAGTCCCTTGTGATTTATCATTATAGAGTCGGAGTGACGCGGTTCACTGTCGACCGGACCTAATTCACCACTACTTAGCCCAGTGTCAGTTTCACTTGTTTAACTCTGGTATTTACTTGCATATGGTTTATTTTTCAGCTTTCTTAGTTATATGCTTTTAAATACCAGTCGATTATATTTGGAAATGAAAATTTAAACTTGTCAAAGGGGATTACTGTTTATTTCTTGTACTCACCGTTCTTTTTATGACGGTGGGTGCAGATCCATCTACTAGCCGGCCAGGCAAGGAGAAGATAGGAGATTTTCCCTGAGTAGCGGCGCAGCGCGACTTTTGTTGTAGGTCCATTTTTTTTGATATTTTGTATGTATTAGATATCATATGTTTTTTATTACTTTGGATTGTACATTTGGGTTGAGCGTTAGTTCCCCGACTAGACTTAGACTTTTTGCTACATTTTGAGGTTACCTGATATGAGGTCATTCTTGGTTTTTCCATACTTAGGTTATTTTTCCATTGACTTCCGCTTAATATTATAATTCATTTCCGCTAATTAACAAATTATGTTAATAAATATTTAACTAACACTAAAGGCTAATAATGGATTTGAACATGAGAAACGAGGTAAATAGGTTGTGAGGCTGACTAATACGTAGTTAAGCCCTACGAGGCTAGGATTAGGGCTTAATTGCGGGATTAGGCCGGGCGGTGCCCTAGATTAAAGGAGGGGCCGCCACAATTATTGCTCAGAACATGAAATCAGACATGAGAAGACTGTTATGGGTACTCCTCAACATAATGGTGTTGTTGAAAGAACAAACAGAACCATCCTTGATAAAGTCAGTTGTATGTTAAAAATGGCTAAGTTGCCCAAGTCGTTTTGGGGTGAGGCTCTCAGTACTAGGGTTGCAAGTGGGGCGGGGTGGGGCGGGGATTGAAGATACCGTCCCCGCATCCGCGGGGGTGCGGGGCGGGGATTTTTTTCAAAAATTCCCCGTGGGGCAAACTTTGCCGCCCCACGCCCCACCCCGCCGGATTCCCGCGGGGCGCGAGTAGAGAGTGATGTTTGTTGATCGAATTGTTAGGCGGGAGTTCGATACTTCGATAGTGTATATGAGAATCTTGTGCGAGACATATGGAAGATGTTGCAATCATTTTATGGTCTATGTTTGACGTCTTTCTAGAAAATAGACTATTGAATGTCCTTTCTTTATTAATTCATAATCACTTGTAATGACATATTTACCACATCAATAAAGAAGTTACATTTTAACTTTGAACACAACTAGAAAATGGATTTTGTCCTCAAGAAAGAAAATAGTAAATACAAATAGATTCAACTTTAAACACAAGTAAAAAGCTTCATTTCATTCCAAACAACAAACACATAAATAAGAGCATCCTTATATATTTTTAAAATATAAACCAGGTGACATATATATACAAAACCCAAAAGTATAAACTATGTGGCATATAGATACAAAATAACAAACTATGCGGCATATAGGTACAAAATAACAAACTATGCTAACAAGCCACAACATATTTTAATGCGTTTTTCCACATATTGAGAATATATATCTTTCAATGCATATTCGTTATTGTCAAGTTTCTACTTTTCGTTTTGATTCTGATTTTTTTTTTGTTTTTTTTTATGATTGAATCAAAATTCTAATAACAAAATGATTAAAAAAGTGATATGTATTGGTTGACAATCTGTGGTAAGTGTTGTTTAGATTTATGATCTCCAATTTTAAATTTATTTGACAAGATCATATGTTTTTATTATATATCCTCACTGTCTCAACAAAATTTATTTGTATATTTGAAGTTTCCTTATGTCGCACTTTTTTACCATAACATTTTTTTACTTTTAGTTGTTTTTCAACTTTTTTTTGTTCTTTTCGACTTTTTGACAGCTATTTGGTTTTCGGTGTTTTTTATATTCAGATTTTTACTTTTGAGTTTTTATTCTGATCTCTTTTTTATTTTTCTTTTCAAGAGCAAACAAAAATATTTTGGAAATAATATATACTTGATCGTCAATCTCTGTGTGCATTGTTTAGATCAATGACCTCCCTTTTTTAGTTTATTCAACAAGATGTCAATTTGTTATATATCTTTTATTGTGGCAACAAAATTTTAATTAATCATTTTTCAAAATAAATATAGCTTCTATTCATAAAATATTAAATTGGGATTTCATCAATGTTTACATAAGTTTTTTTTCTCTTTTTATCACTTCCTTTTTCTCATCAAATTAATTTATTAGGATTATATTTTTGTATAACCATATGCAAAAAGTTTTTAAACTCTCAAGGCATATATTCCCTAATTTTGCTACAAAAAATTAAATGATATTATTCTTCACTTAAAATTTATTTGAGATTATGTAGTAAGATTATTTTTTTTTTTTTTTTTCTCATTAAGTTAATTATTTTTTTAACTAATATATTGACACTTAGTCTTACCCGTACGCGAAGCGCGAGATTTCGACTAGTTTTTTAAAATGGATTCCTCGTGGGACGGAGTACGCGGCGGGGAGACGGGGATTCCCCGTGTAGTGGGGTATGGGGCGGCGGGGATTCCCCGCGGGACGGGGCACGGGGGCGGGATGCGGGGCGGAGCGACGGGGATTCCCGCGGGGGCGGAAACGGGGCGGTTCTACGGGGAAAACCGTGGGGCAAAGGCATGCCCCGCCCCGCCCCCCCGTTATGCATGGGGCGAACTTTCGCCGCGCCCGCCTGGCGGGGGAAAAATGCGGGGAATCCCCGCCCGCCGTGCGGGGCCCCATGGGGCGGGGAATCCCGCCCCACTTGCAACTCTACTCAGGACTGCTTGCTACTTGACGAATCGCTCTCCTTCAGCACCATTGGAGTTTGATGTTTCAGAGAGAGTTTGGTCTGGGAAAAATGTTACTTACTCTCACTTGAAGGTGTTTGGATGCAAGGCATTCATGCATGTGCCTAATGAGCAGAGACAGAAACTTGATGATAGAACTGTTCCGTGTATCCTCTTGGGATTTGGAGATGCAGAGTTTGGTTATAGGTTATGGGATCCAGAGAAGAAAAAGATTGTCAGGTCCATGGATGTGGTCTTTCACGAATATGAGACCATAGCAGAATTGAAGACATCAAATAAAATCATAGTTGATGATGATGTTTCTGGATTGGAGTCTCCTTCCATTACTGATGTCACACATGAGGGAGACTCATTTGAAGAACATGGGGTTGATGTGCCAGAACCAGTTGATGATGAGCAGGGGGAGCAAACTCCTCCACCAACAGCTTTAATTGAACCTTCACTTAGAAGATCTGAGAGAGGGTTGCTTCCTTCTACTAGGTACCCCATTTCGAATTATGTTACAATTACAGAAGAGGGGGAGCCAGAGAGCTTCCAGGGAGTTCAGATTCACAAAGACAAAGCTAAATAGATGAAAGCAATGCAGGAGGAGATGAGTTCTTTGAAGAAGAACAATACTTATGAGCTGGTGGAACTTCCCAAAGGTAGAAAACCTTTGAAGAATAAATGGGTGTACAAGTTGAAGATGGATGGAGATAAGCTAGTAAAACATAAAGCTCGTTTGGTAGTGAAGGGGTTCAATCAGAAGAAAGGAATTGACTTTGATGAGATTTTTTCCCCTGTTGTGAAGATGAGTTCTATTCGAGTGGTTTTGGGTCTGACTGTTAGCTTGGATCTTGAGCTTGAGCAGTTAGATGTGAAAACTGCATTCCTCCATGGTGATTTGGAGGAAGAGATTTATATGGATCAACCTGAAGGATTTGAAGTAACAGGAAAAACACATTTGGTTTGCAAGTTGAAGAAGAGCTTGTATGGACTGAAACAAGCTCCAAGGAAGTGGTATAAGAAATTTGACTCTTTCATGATTGGTCAAGAGTACACTAGAACAGATGCAGATCATTGTGTCTACTTCAAGAAATTTTCAGATGGGAAGCTTGTGATCTTGTTGCTCTATGTTGATGATATGTTGATAGTGGGGCATGATGTTTCCTTGATTGGAAACTTGAAGAAAGAATTATCTAGTTCTTTTGATATGAAAGACCTGGGGCCGGCAAAACAGATTCTTGGCATGCAGATTATTCGTGATAGGAGATCCAAAAAGTTGTGGGTGTCACAGGAAAAGTATGTTGAGCAGGTCTTGAACAGATTCAATATGAACAAGGCTAAGCCAGTTAGCACACCTCTTGCTAATCACTTCACACTTAGCAAGAAATCATGTCCCTCTACTTCTATAGATATAGCGGAGATGTCAGATATTCCTTACTCCTCTGCAGTTGGGAGTTTGATGTATGCGATGGTTTGCACCCGACCAGATATTGCTCACGCAGTTGGTGTGGTCAGCAGATTTCTCTCAAATCCTGGAAAATTTTATTGGGAAGCAGTGAAATGGATTTTGAAATATTTGAGAGGTACTTCGAAGATGTCTTTATGTTTTGGGGGCTCGAAACCTATTTTGGAGGGATATACAGATTCATATATGGCAGGTGACCTTGATGGCAAAAAATCTACTTCAGGGTATGTGTTCACTTTTGTAGGGGAGTTGTATCTTGGCAGTCAAAATTGCAAAAGTGTGTTGCTTTGTCCACGACAGAGGCAGAATATATTGCTATAACTGAAGCAAGCAAAGAAATGCTTTGGTTGAAGAGATTCCTTCAAGAGTTGGGGTTGAAGCAAGAAGATGGGTATGCAGTGAACTGTGATAGTCAGAGTGCTCTAGATTTGAGCAAGAATGCTACTTATCATTGCCGCACTAAGCATATTGATATCCGATACCATTGGATTCGAGAAGTTGTGAATGATCATGAGATGAGTCTGAAGAAGATTCACATTGATAAGAATCCAGCTGATATGTTGACGAAGGTAATGACTCGTGAGAAGCATCAGCCCTGCACCAAGTTGGTGGGGCTGAGTTGTTATTGAGCAACAAATATAATTGAGATCTCTCCATGTGTTGGAGGGGGAGATTGTTGGTTTTTGTGTGGGCCCCACACAAAAATAGAAAAGTCCAACACATAAAGCAACAAATTGGAGTTTGAATAGGAATCTGACAGAGAGAAAATAGGTAGTGAAGAAATATATATGAGTCGATATTGTTGTGCGATTAGGAGACCGAAAAAAATAAGAGGTATTTTAGAGAAGTCGACAAGGAGTTCAGCTTGGTGCGCGCATAGGGGTGTATGTGCATTATCTCTCTAAGGTTTTCTCCCTACATTGAAGAACAACAAGATCTTGAATCCGAAGACTCGCAGTGAAGGCTTTGGTGATTTCTTGGTGTTCAGGAAAAGAGGTGCAAGGGTTTGATACAATTGGGGTAGTATTCTTTGTTCTTAGTGTGATCATCTAAGTTCTTGGAAGAGGTATTTATGTATTACTCCATTGTTGGTGAATCTCATTAAATTGAGATATCTTGTACTCTTTGTTGACATAGTGGATTGTTCGGAGTTTGGCCGGTGGTTTTTACCTCTAATTTGGAGGGTTTTCCACGTTAAATCTTTTGTGTCTTGTGGTGTGTTTATTTTATGCATTGATCGTGGTTTGGTGGAATTTATTATTCATCTGTTTCATTATTAGAAAGGGTTGAGTAAAACCCCAACACGAATGATATTGCACATCACACAATAAGACATTCGTGAAGTGATGAGGGAGTAAGTGATGAGGGGGTAATATATTGGAGTGAAGCACCAGTTTTTGTACAAGCTATGTCATGATTTGTTGTAATTTTGATTTTACTTCAATGGAATGGGTTTCCTTGATTAAAAAAAAAAAACAAAAACAAAAACAAAAAAATGGTCTCTCGTCTCTCATGATCCATTACCATATATAAAAAGATATGGTTTCCTTTTTTAGGACATTGCTTTTATTACAAGGATTTGAAATATTTTATCACCTTCAAAAACTTGTGATAGTTAATTTTAACTTTTAAAAAAAAAAAAAAAATTCACGGTAGAATATATATATATATATATATATATATATATATATATATATATATATATATATATATATATATATATATACTCCCTCCATTTCATATTACTATCAGTCACATTTGGAGCTCTTTTTTTTTTGTTCCACAATATGCCATATTAGTAAATCAAGAAAGCATTGAATGTTTCATTATCAATTCTAACCCCATTCTATTTAGTTAATGACACCAATTACTTTTTTTATACAATACATATAATAATTGATGTCATTTATAGGAGAGTAATATATAGTCTTGTTATAAAATCTTAATGGTAATTAATTATCACCTTAACTCTTGTGCTCTAAGTCAAGATGTGAAGGATAATATGGAACGGAAAAAGTATCATTTTTATAAGAGAATCAAGGATATGAGAATATAAATAGTACTAGTCCTTTATTTAGTACAAATTTGTTATGAATTTTGGTGGAATAATAAATGTTCATGATGAATCTTGGTATGTATGAAGGCTCGTGATACCCACTGAGGTCACCTATACTCTATGAATTCGGTGTGACTCACCTAAGTTTTACAAGTTTCCTATGACCGATTGAGTATGTCCACATAATGTCATTGACTCACTAAACTTGTAATTACTACTTGTGAGCTTGGAGTTAGGATGGGTTGCTTCTCGTGATACGCTCGTAATGAAAAATTATATTTTTTTTATTAAACTTATGGTAACTAGTAATCAAATAAAATGTTTACCGGACCAATTTGTATAGGAGTGAGCTCAGGACCATTTTTAATCTCGGTTGTTACAGAGCTCCTAGAGCAGTACTGCATTAGTCTCAAGCTAGCCACAAAACGCTTTAGCAAGAGCTCTACTTCTTGTAGACTTGTATTGAGTGCTACTGTAAAAAATAAAATTCTAACGTGTAATGACATTCATGACTCTAGAATTCTCTGTGTTGATTGTAACCAAATTGACCCTCAACATCAAGTCTTATGCATCACTAATACACCCAGCTAAAATTGGCTGTGCTTTTTAAAAGAAAATGCTACAAATCAATGATTTTTTTTTTCGAAGAGATTATATTGAAGTGTTCCTAGTCCAACTGGATAAGCATCTGTACAAATAGATATTACAACGATGAAGCACCGAACTAAGCGCACACTCTAGTGCAGCCCCAACTCTAAAAGGAGACAACATCCCTTACACAGGACACCACCCTGACAACAGGGACCCCAGCTATAGTCCTTGCAAGAAACCACAAAAAAAAAATTGCCTGGTTAGGGTGTGAAAGCTAGAATAAATCACCAATAGTCTTTGCAAGAACAAGACCCCTCCTTGAAGTGGTGGAAACGGTTATTATCACGTACAACAATCTCTCTTCCCATAATTGCTGAAACCAACTTACTAAAGGTATGGCAATCACCACAAACTCTGAGGTTTTTGGTGATCCTAATTGGTGTTCCATCGGGGGTGCTAATGAGACCGAATGCAATCGCCAGCTTCTCGCTATGCGTATATAGAATTCCCGCCTTGAGCTCCTCATCAACATCATGTAACACAAAATTCGTATCAGGAACATAGCCAGCCAATTCTAATCTCTCACTCAACCTCTGCAACATATCATAAATCTCCTTGGTCCTTGGATGAGTACCGTCTCCTACACCAAACTGGTATATTTTGTTGTTTACTTCGATCCAAGTCCGACCCGGGATCTTCTTCAACTTCCGATGCGTCATCAACTCCCTCACCTTCGCGACATCTTCCCATCTACCTGCATTTGCAAAGATGTTTGATAGCAAGACATAGTGGCCTGAAGTGTTAGGCTGCAGTTCAAGAAGGGACTCTGCCGCCTTCTCTGCCAATTCGACATTCTTGTAAATCCTACAAGCCCCTAGGAATGCTCCTAAAAGCCCTGCATCTCCCTCGAGTGGCATGTTCTCAATAAATTCGAGAGCTTCATTTAGTCTTCCTGCGCGGCCAAGAAGATCAACCATACAAGTATAGTGCTTCACATCCGGTTTAACCGAGTGGCATTCCTCCATTGAATCGAAAATCCTCCTACCCTCGTCAACTAAACCCGCATGACTACAAGCATAGAGAAGATTCAAGAAAGTAATCCTATTTGGTTCAACTCCACTTTGTACCATCACATGAAACAAGTCAAGAGCTTCACTTCCATGCCCATGGTACCCATAAGCCGCAATCATCGCACTCCACGAAACAACATTCTTCTCTTCCATCACATCAAAAATCCCTCTCGCGGAATCAACGCTCCCACACTTCGCGTACATATCAATCATTGCCGTCCCCAAAATCACATCCAATCCAAAGTTGCTCCTCCACACATACTCATGAACATACTCGGCTTTATGCATTGCCCCCACCTTTGCACAAGCGAACACCACCGTCACCATTGTCTGCCTATCCGGCACAACCCCTTCATCCAACATCCGATCAAACATAACCAACGCCTCCCTCGCATTCCCACACTCAACATACCCCGAAATCATAACCGTCCAAGTCACCAAATCTCTCTCAGGTATTTCATCAAACACTCGCCACGCATCTTCCACACCCCCACATTTCATGTACATCATCACAAGTGCAGACACCACATAAGAATTCGAGTTCCACCCATTTTTATACACAACATTGTGAATCATCCGACCAAGTTTCAGACAATTCGGATCATCACAGACCCTCAACGCAAATGGCAAGGTATAGCTATCAGGGACAATGCCCAAACTAACAATCTCTCTGAATGTTCTCATGGAGTTGTCAAAATCGCCCATTTTCGAGAACCCAACAAGGATTAAGCTGTAGGCGAATGGCTCTCGATGGGTCATGGAATCGAAGAAGGCGGAGGCTTCGTTAATGGCGTGGAATTGGGTGTAAACGTGAATGATTTTGTTGGCAACGTTGGGGTTGTGGGACATGCCTGTGACGGTGATTCGGGCGTGGGTTTGTTTGATTTGGGAGATGGTTTTGCAGGTGCGGAGGGTGGAGACGTAGGTTTTGGGGTCGGAGAGGAGGTAGTGAGAGATGGGAGCTCGAAATTGGGACATTTTTGGTGGGAATTGTTGTGATGGTGGGGAAATTTGAATTGTGTCATGAAATTGAATTATTGAAGAAATTGCTGTTGGTGAGGGGTTTGGAGAATGGTTTATGGGGTTTAAGAGCCTAATTAACTCTTGATAAGACTAGTGAACCTAAGTACATCTGTTCATTGGGCCGGACCTGTCCAATTCCGCTTTAGGCCTGGGCCGGCCTAATGGGTGAGCTTGGGTTTGCATATACGATCCCAGGTTGATCGTGTGTAATTTAAAATTCATTTTTTTTGATAAAGTTGATGTGAAGTACTAGAAGAGACTGAAACTTACACCTCGTAATATTTTGAATCAATGCTCTCAACAATTAGGCGAACTTCCTCCACCTTGTCCTCGATAGTTAACATATATTAAATATATTAATTATAATTTTTTTAAACATATTAATTATTGTTAAAAGTTAATAAGTTTCTTAGCCCACCTAAGCCTGATTTATACTAGGCTAGTAGGTTTAAGTTCGAAAAATTTAGAACTGGGCCTGAGTGGGCTTGTCAAGGTTTTGAAAGAAAAGCCTACTTAGATTTGACCCAGGCCTATTGAGGTTCATCCGTGAACAAGTCTTTTTTTTTGAAGAAAAATCAAAATTTTATTAATCACTCATGGTTCAATGCAGGACCAGACATAGAATCAAATACATTGATTCGTTAATCCTATTTGTTAAAACAAACTATCATTAATTTGGTTGTAAATGCGAAATTAAAACAATTTGACAATTAGTGGCTGCTCTCTACAACTTTGAAACTCATGATAATACATAAAACTACTAAAACAATAAAAATAATAACAAAACTTCTCAACAATAAGAAGAAGGCCTAAAACTTCCTAACAAGGAGAAGACAAATTAAAGATTTTTAACTAGGGAAGAAAACTAACTATAAAATAAAATTAAAGATAAGAACAATCCAACGCGCTGCACGAATTGACGCAACCCTATTAACGAAGATGCACTGCAACAAAGATGGACCAATCTTCATAAATCTGATTAGATTTGTTATTTATTGTATGAACAAAATGCAAAAGGGATTTGATTGGAATGACTCGGTGATTTAAGACCAAAAATCACAAAAGTGAATCAAGGAAAAGAATTTTAAGGTTTTGGAGAAAAAAAAGAGAGGCGACCACATAGGGTACTAAGAAAAAAAATAAATTTACCCACTACACTATGTTGCATGGGCAGACTAAGTGAGTTAAGTTAAGTTTTATGCAGCCTAATTTATTTGAAGTAAAAAGTAAATTATTGGTCATTTCATTCAAAAGAAAATCAAATGAATTCAAAAAAATAAAAATTGCATATTTATTTGATTTCTCTACTACTATAATATAGAAGAGCCTAATTATCTCCTACCAAGATTAGTAGAAGAATCAAAGTAAGAAGGGGCTAATTTCTTTTTTCGATTGCAAAACAATTACATAAAAAATGAAATATATAAATTGCAAATACAATTACAAATTTACACGGCTCAAATTGTTAAAGAACGGAACCAAATCATAGCCTTGAGTTATTATTCGTTGAGATTTTTCGTCACTAATGTTGCATTCTCTATGACCCAATAAGTCTTCCATTAATAATAATAGGAATAACAAAACAGCAAAATAGAATTAACGAATCAATGTACGTGAAAAAAAGATTATGGTGCAGAACGTAAAAACATAGAGCATAAGAACGAGTGAATTCTAGTGTAAACCTGAATAAGAGAATAAGTTTTGCATGGATTTCATGGATTATAAAAGACTTTAAAGGATTTAGAAATCCAGGGATATTTAATTTGAATTTTGAAAGATTTTGATGGAGTTTTTAAAAATTTTGGAATATTTAATTTGAATTTTGATAGATTTATGTTGAGTTTTAAACCATCCATATGTATTTAATTTTTTCAGGATTTCGGTGGATTGGGGACATTTGTGGATTTCAACGGATTCTTAAGAGAAATTATGCACAATTTCAATGTCGAATTCTCTAAGTGGTAGAGGTACGATTTTCATGGATTTGAAGACGACCCAAATCATTCTTCCACCTGTAGCCGTTTTCTTCATCCTTATTACTCTTCTCTCCACCTTGCACCATGTCTCCAGCTCTGCCCCAGATTTGGACACCGCCGTCGCCTTGGATTCGTTAAACGATGTCTCTGCTATGCCCGAGCTACTGTATTGCACAGTTGGTTTGGGGGCTGTATGGGGTGCGTTTGCCAAACGTATTGAGGGCTCTGTCTCGGCCGAGGTCGCGAAGCTCCTGGCCATTCGAGAAGGGGTTCAGCTCGTCGTCTCCACAAACTGGCAGCTCGCGGAACCCCTAACCGTCCGAGAAGGGGTTCTGATCTATCGAAGAAGACGCGGATGGGTGTTTGGGAGTTAGGCAAAGGGGTTCTGGACGCGGAACTCTTACCCTTTTTTCTTTGATCAGTCGAAAAAGAAGATTAAGTTGGACAAAAAATAAAATCGGAAGAAGCCAAACAGTAACAGAGTATTATTAAGATGTGGCCATTTAGGTTAGTGCACCGCACCTTTTACTAAGTGCAATTCATTTTGCGTGGCATACTAAATTTAAGTTTCAATTATTAAGTGTACCTCACATTTTTATTAAAATATCATTTCATTGAATCGAAGCACCCAACTTCAAAACCTTGGTCGAGACATCTATTTTAGGTTCAGCGACATGTAGTCGAGACTTATTCATTAGGTTCGATGTTGTCCAAATGAACCTCTTTTGTGAGATTTAGTTTACAACTGCCGACATAAAGGTTCGGTGGGTTACGACCTACTCTCCAACAAAAGATTCGAATCTTGAAAATGAACCACTTGATGATGCTTACAAATTACAAAAAAGATAATGTGTAGGGTGCACTTAGTAATTGTAGTGGGGTACACTAATCACTAAATGGTCATTTTATAGTAGAATTGATTTTTTAAGTGTGACTTTTTGAAAACTTAGTAAAAAACACTTAGTCGACTTGAATAAAAATTAGGGCAAGATTGCTTGCTCTAATTTTTACAACACATAAAAGACTCTCCAACAAAAGATTCGAATCTTGAAAATGAACCACTTGATGATGCTTACAAATTACAAAAAAGATAATGTGTAGGGTGCACTTAGTAATTGTAGTGGGGTACACTAATCACAATGAAGGCATAAATGGTCATTTTATAGTAGAATTGATTTTTTTAAATGTGACTTTTTCTGGAGTGTACTTAGTAAAAAGTGGAGGGCACTTAGTCAGACTCGAATAAAAATTAGGGCAAGATTGCTTGCTCAATGTTTGAGCGAAGCATTTTATTTATATTGTGTTTGATTCATTTACAACCGTAGATGAATGTGATGGATGTCCCAATCTAGGCTCCCAATACATAAAAAGAAATGGTAGCACATTTGGTGCTCTCAGTCTGCAATGCAGTGCTGTTAGTAGTGGAGCAGTCACTGCAGGTTGTATGTGTGGGGACCAAGGGACGTTGGAGATAATCCACGCTGGAATGACACATGAGCAATGTTACATCTCAAGTTAGTGATTTTCGCTTATGATTTAGTTTAGGGTTTAGTTTGTTAAAATATCAATCAAACTCCATCAAAATCCACATAAATTACTTTTACCAATCCACAAAAATTCATGCAAATCTATGCAAATCCTAAAAATTCATGAAAATCAATCACAAATAAAGTTCTTTAAAATCCTCTCAAATCCTCAATTGAATAATCCCTTGTGTATAAAAAGCTTGTTTTGTCCTTGAAGAAGTCTCAACTTGGTAAATAAAAATTTACCAAGATAAAAAAAGTTAAATTCACCAACTTTTCTTACCAAAAGAAAATAAATCAGACTTCTCAAAATATTTAAATGGAGATGCGGGGTATCGATCCCCGTACCTCTCGCATGCTAAGCGAGCGCTCTACCATCTGAGCTACATCCCCTTTTTATAATTCAGGCCAATTTAAATTTTAGTAACTAAAATCTTATTAAAAGACAAATAGAGAAAACAGTTTATTTTTATTATTATTTATTTTATTTTTTCAAACCGCGTGATCTCAACAGCTTAACTGATCAAACTGCATGATCTGCAACGAATCTATAACAACTCATCCACCATTTGTACATTTCTACTATTACATCCTTTTGTTCTTTACTTGTTTTTAGTAAGTAGTAATCAGTTTCATCTTTATTAATATCACATTTAATGCATGAACTCTTCACAGCACTACGACTTCATAATACATTGTCGCTTATATATAAGTAGTCCTATTATTATGCATGCATGTACACTTGGTCAGGTGATCGAGCTCCCAAAGTTTGTGACAACAAAGAGATCGACCAACAATGGGAATGCTAGAGAAAATGTGCCTCCTCTTATTCTTCATCATCATCTGTGTTTCAGGTATAATTAATTAACAGTCCTCCACACATTTCACATTCAATGTCTCGTTAAAATCTAATTTAATTATTTTTGTACCGGTTTTTGTGATTTTGTACATATGTGTGTATATATATATATATAGCTAATGTGGAAGACCAACAAAATGAGAGTGGTATGAAAGAAGCAATGACAGTAATGCCAAGGAGAGGACTACTCAGTTTGGTGGCTGTCCAAAGGGCTGATGGTGTCGCGGTAGCAGGCGGCGAAGCTGCTGGTGCTGGTGCTGCTGCAGGTGGCGGAGAAGAGGATGCTGCTGGTGCTAGCGGCGAAGGCGAGGCAGGGAGCACCCCGAGTGGTGGGACCGTGGTGGGTCCTGCAGGTGGCACCGCCGGTCAACATTGGCATAGCAATGCACCTCACCACGGCAGCGGAGCACTGGTGGCTGCTTCTGTTATGATCACTGGTTCCATATTAGGCCTTCTTATTTGGATGTACCAGTTAAGTACTGATTAACGGTTATTACTAATTAAGTACTAGTGTTGCTAACATTAATAGTTTGTAGTTTAGTATTGAGTTTTATATGTTTGGATGTAAGCAAAGGTTAGCTTTGATTTAAAGGATTTATAAATGTTGAGTTTAATTAGCTGCTTAAAAGTGAATTAATTAATCATATATATTTCAAGATACTATTTTTATTTATTTATTGGTAGGATTGAAGATACTATTTAATTTGTGGTAGTAGAACTATTTATATTTTTTCTTTCTTCTACCTAGAAAGAAGATGATTTATAATTATTAATCACATTATTTATTTTGAATTCACAATTAATCATATCACATTTTTATGTACAAAAGAACACAGTTTCCAGAAAAAAAGAGTTGGAGAGAAACCCGCACACAACATTAGGCACCACCAAGTAAACATGACAATGTTACCCTAGCAACTACATTTATGAATAATGTACATGCAATTATTGTTGGGGTCCCTGAGATACACATTCGGATCTTTTGAAGTTGGGCCTGAAAAAAAAGGCGATTAAGATCGAGATCCACTTATATAAAAAAAATTACATATGGCCTCAAAAAAAAAAATACATACAAAAAATTAAATGCATGAGGTGTAGTTTACATAAACATTTTCGTATATACATATACATACAAATAAATAAATTTTTACAAAAAAATAAAATAAATAAATTGAATCTTTTTTAGGCCAAATAAACTGATATTTGAAGATGAAAAATCAATGGCAAATTTTGACCAAAAAAAAAAAATCAATGGCAAAAATACAAAAATGGAGGTGCTTTCTATTTCTACCATCTGAGATACAACTGCCTCTAATGGAGGTGCTTTCTATTTCTACCATCTGAGATACAAGAGCCTCTAATCTAGGGGGGCACAATTTCTTAACATAAATGGCCACATGGCAGTGATATCTCTAAACAGCTTTTAACTGGTCAAACGGCATGATATGCAACGAATTGCTTTGCAGATCACCCATATCTCATTGAAATGTAACAACTCATTCAAATCAAAGGAAAATGATACTTTAGCCCTTGTCTTTTAGTGGTTTGTGGTATTTTGTTAAATCTAAGGTTTATATCAGGCGAGACAAAAAAAATACATAAATGATTAAAAAATAAGAGTGCGCGCCAAATCAAAACTTCAAAATTCTAATTGCTCTCTCTGTTCATTCACTCTAAAAGAATCATAAGAAACCATTGTACAATTGGAGGCTTAATCATCAGCCTCTTGTTTAATTCTCCTCCTTTATTTCCTTTATGGTAAACAATTAATGAGCTTTTCCTTTACTATCATATTTATCCTTTATTTCCTTTTTGGTAAGTAATTAATGAACTTTTCCTTTACTGTCATACAGTATTTAATGCATGACCCCCCTCACAACACCATTACAACATATTGATCAAGGTACATTAGAGCTAGACTCCAATTTCTCAAAAAAAAAAAAAAAAAGCGTACATTAGAAATGCACAATAATTAGTACTGCTATTGCATAGCCTATAAGTCGTATTCCAAAGTATGTGACATCCAGAGATAGGGTTACAAGTGGGGCAGAGATTCTTCACATTTTTGCACTCGCTGGGACGTGGTGCGGGGCAAAAGTTTGCCCAGCATAGCGGGGGCGAGGGCGGAGATTACCCTTGCCCCGCGGGTTTTCCTCATACCCCACCCCACAGAGAATTCCCGTCACCTGCCTCGTACCTTGCCCCATGAAAAAAAGATTTGAAAAAATATATTAGTTAAATATTAATTAACTTAATGTCAATATATTGGTTAAAAAATAATTTGATGAGAAAAAGGAAGTGATAAAAAGAGAAAAAAAACTTATGTAAATATTAGTGAAGTCCCAATTTATTACTTTATGAATAGAAGCTATATTTTTTTTGAAAAATGATTAATTAAAATTTTGTTGCCACTATAAAGGATATATAACAAATTGACATCTTGTAGAATAAACTAAAAAAAGGGAGGTCGTTGATCTAAACAATGCATACAGAGATTGTCGATCAGTATATGTTATTTCTAAAATATTTTTGTTTGCTCTTGAAAAGAAAAATAAAAAAAGAGATCGGAATAAAAACTCAAACGTAAAAATCTGAATATAAAAAACACTGAAAACCAAATAGCTATCAAAAATTCGAAAAAAAAAATAGTTGATAAAGTAGCCAAGTGACAAAAAGAAGACTAAAGATAAGGATCAAGACATAAAGTGCACGAACGAAATTACATAAGAAACCAATTATATAATCACAATTAATAAGCGAATTGAATCAATTACTCCTCAGTACATAGTTTTCAATAATGTTCTAGAATAAACATTGATTAATTAAGTCTCCCCCTTGAAATACCATTAGCATACAATTGATTAAAAAATTTGTTTGACAGATATTCAATTGTTAATTAGTATGATTGACTTATTCAATTGCGGATCAAAACATGAACTTATATAAAGTCCACACCCCGCGGGGAATTTGGCAGGGTGGGGTGTGGGGCGGTGAAGTTTGTCCTGTGAAAAATTTCGAGGATAAATCTCTACCCCGCACCCCGCGGATGCGGGGACGATATATTCAATCTTCGCCCCACCCTGCCCCACTTGTAACTCTATCTAGAGAGCAACAATATAATAATGGGAGTACTGCTAGAGAAATGGGTCTCATTTTCATCTTCTTCATCATTTTTGTTTCAGGTATAGTAATTAATTCTTCACACCTCTCAATCACTACTATGACCGATTAGATATGTCCATCGAATGAATATCCACTAAACTTTAATTAAATAGAATGTATTATTCTTCTATTCTTTGTAGGATTATAATTAATTAGGATAAAGATATTTCTTAAGAGTCGCACGTACCTAATCATTGGAAGGGAGAGCTCTACCATCCGAGCTAAGTCCCTATTTTTTAGGTCTAGACCACCTGTACCCCGAATTAATTGAGTACTCTGAGCTCGAGGCGTGCAGGTCGACTTACTGTTTAGTTTGTTTTTGCTAACTTACAGTGTTAGCTTAGAGTTAACTCCAAAGCGTTAACTTCTTGGAGTTCATATTTTCATGTTTCATTGATTTAACTTTAAAAGTTGAAAATTTTTAAATAATAAAAATTATGAATTGATATAAATAATATTCAAACAAGAAGGTCTCAAAAAAAACATTCAAACAAGAAAGAGAGAGATTAGTAATAAATTAGTCATCATTAACGAGGGGCAATTGTCACTAAAAAAATGTAAGAATAGCGAACCAGATTTGCGACGGGGATAATTCTTGCATGTTAGAATTTAGCGACGTGAATTGCCCCATCGCTAATCCTTGTAGCAAATTGTGGCGAGGGAAACACGATGAAGGCCCTCTCTCTATATTAGATTCGTTGCTCCGCTACTGCATGCCCAGATCCGTCAGTCGTCACTCTATCTCTCTCTCGTCGGTGCGCCCTTTCTTTTGTTCACCACCCACGGGTCAGATCCGACACTGCCATCACTCCACTACTCAGGTCTGCTTCGCTACTCCACTACCCAGATCTACTCAGCCTCCATCATCCCTGTTCTCTCCGGCCGTCTCTGCCACCGCCCCTCGCGAGGTTAGGGTTTTTTATTTTAGTTTTATGATTTGTGATTTGTTAGGCTTTTTGATTAATTTTGGTGATTTGTTGGTTGTTGTTCCACTATATCTTAATTTTTAAAAAAAAATTATGTGTTGGAACAATTTTTTTTATAATGGAATATATTGTTGTTGAATTGTTTTTATTTTTTTATTTTTTTGGGAGGAGTTATTTTTATCTTCATCCCAAAAATAACTATTTTTTAAAACTTTCGTCAATTTTTTTAAAAAATAACCGTTTAATTGTTTTGTTTTTTTTTTTTTCGTTTTTTTTTTATTATTATTATTTTTTTTATTTCGACTGTTTTGTTGTTTTTTTGTTGAATTGTTGTTGGTAACGGGGACTCGTCCCAAAGCCAAAATAGGGACGTGAAAATTAGCGACAGGCTACCTTGTCGCTATCGTTGTATAGCGATGGTTCGTACAGAATTAACGATCCCATCGCTAATCTTGCATTTTTTTGTACCGTGTGTCCACAACTTCAGAGAGACCTAAGGGGTGTGGGGAGATATCTCCCATTTTAAGGTGCAATAAGTTGGGAGATAACTTACAAGCAAGTTGGGCAACTAAACAAGATTAATTTTCAATTCCCTGTAAGTTATCTTCTGAGAGATAACTCCACCCCTAACCAAATAAGGCCTGAGGGGTAAAACTCTCCAAATTGTGGTTTTTGCATTCGTGGAATGTCGAACCAATTAACACTAGTCATTGGCCCGAACTAAATCATTAGGGGTGACAAAATGGGCCATTACACATTAACGCTGCATGACTAACACATAACGGGTTAGTGTTGAGCTTATGCGGGTTAGCGTCATAAATGGTTTAACACAATAAAACACGATAACTCATTTATAATCTATTTAACTCGTTTGAAATAATAATACAATGTATGTGTTATTATTTCATTATATAATTAATGGTTGAATTACAATTTTAAAAGCTCAAATAACATAATAAAGTGTAATATTTTTAAAAAATAATAATTTTTCTACTTTCAATAGTCATTTGAATTAGATCTTAAGAATAAAGTATTATTTTGAAAAGAGTTTTATATTTTATATTACATATATCGAATTATAAAATAATAAATTAAATAAACAAATTAGTGTTAGGGTTGAGCTTATACGATTTAGTGTCATAAACGGGTTGACACAGATACGACACAACCACCACTATAAATCATATCACTTTGTTTAGCAAGTTAATTAGCTAAATCATAATTCAATATATCATCAATAATTGCCACTTGGCGGTGACGACCTTAATTAATTAACAAAACTGGTCAAACTGCATGATTGCCACTTGTAAACCAACCCACATCAAAATCAAATTCAAACTCTAGCTAGCTAAAATTGCGCTATCTTTTTCCTCAAAAAATTGAAATCATAAGAAGTTTTTTAAATTTTTACAAATATTAAAGAATAGTTATAAGTGGTACAACAACACTTGCGCATAAGGTACTGCATGTGGTTCCAAAGCTTGTGAGATCAGGAGAGCAACCATGGGATTGCTAGAGAAAATATGTCTCCTCTTCTTCTTCATCATCATCTATGTTTCAGGTATGCTATAATTTAATTCTCCACACATCTCTCTTACTTTCTTTAAAATCTTTTTCTTTTTTTCTTAAGAAAAGAACTATCTTTAAAATTTGTTTAAATTATTTATTTATTTATTTATAGGCAATGAGAGTAGTATGGAAGAAACATTGCCATTGCCAAGAAGAGGACTAGTACTAAATAACATGGTGTCAACCCAAAAGCCTAGTCACGGAGGCATGGGTGGCCCCGCTGGGGCTGCTGCACCCGGAGAAGCTGCTGGTGGTGGCGGCGGAGGCGAAGGCGAGGGTGAGGGCGGTCCGAGCGAACGGATTGGTGCTGCGTTAATTGTCGTGCCGATTATTGTTGCTGCTCATAGCCGCTTCAATAGGACCAGCAATGCGCCTCGCGATGGTACTGGAGGAGTACCGGCTGCTGCTGCTATTACTGGTTCGATATTAGCAAGCCTTGTTTGGATGTGATATTACTAATCATCAGTTATTAACTTGATTATTGCATGCTAATATTTATTACTAGTACTTCAGCTATTAAGTCTTACTACGTACAAGTTTGGATGTATGGTTAATTGGTTTTGATTAATTAATTAGGATCGAAATGTTGACCTTTAATTAATTGGGTGCTCAATTCATCAATTGGTAGTAATACATACTTATAATTTTTGACAATATACACTACAACAAAAAGACCTTTCGTGACGGTTTAAAACCGTCACGAAAGGCTTTAATAACGGTTTAAAACCGTTACAAAGTTATCCACTGTTATAAAAGTTCAAGGCCTTTCGTGACGGTTAAAAACCGCCATCTTATCTAAACCTTTCGTGACGGTTAAAAACCGTCATCTTATATAAACCCAAAATAACAAAAAAAACCTTTCATGACGGTTTTAAACCGTCACGAAAGGGTTTCCAAACATTTAAAAAAAAATAAACGTTGTTAATTTACTACAACATATAGCAAATTACATATAATTAAATTACATATAATTAATCTGAGCCTTTACATGTCCTTCACCAATGTTGGCAATGTACAATTGAGTTTAGGTTTCTCTCTTACAACATATAAATGCAAACTCATTAGCTTGATCCGTCAAAGTCCAGGTGAAAGAAAGCAGCTTGGTGTAGCTTCCATGTGTTCTGCTTTGATGGATCCACAGTGATAAAATCTGTCTAGATCCATGGTTGTAAAATCTGTCTAGATCTTCTTGATTGTTCCACAGTGAGGAGCAAACCATGCTGGACACAGATTGCAGAGACAGCAGGATTTCATCAGGAAATTAACAGTAACATAAACCCATTTGTAGCACTATTAGCTCAGTATATAAAAATCAAAATTAGAAAGATCTTTTGGTTTTCTAGCAAATGAGAAGAATACAGTGGGAGAGCAGAACTCTAGAACAATGAAAACATCCCATCAATTACCTTAGCACCTGTTGCTGCTTTGATAATGGCATACGGTACTCGATCCCCGACATTGGTTGTGGTTGCTGCATCTCGTTGTTCACCAAAACAAGGTATAATAAACATTTGTCACGACAATCAAAAATCTGATCAAAAGAAAGCAAATGGCACATGAATCCCCCAAACAAAAACCAAATATTTACTTGTTTTACATTGAAGGTACTAGTTAAACTAGAAATACTTCTTCATATATTCAGTTACGGAGGATTAAGATTAAAGACTATAGTGATAACCTCGCAGGAACATTTGCTAGCAGACAGCAGCGTCATTTGCATTAGTTCAGAAGACAACAATAGAATTCAAGGTCTAATGAATAATAGAAAGTTCATTTCTGATTAAGATTTGCTATACAAATTTTTCTCATATAACAGTTCCTGCAGTGAAAAAAAATGCTTTGCTATCCTTTACTTGGCATAGTGGGACATCATCAAAAGCCATCACACAAGAAAAAATAAAAATAAAAATAAAGGTAAGCACAATTTGACAAAAAAGGCCATGCAGGATATCAACCTTCCCATTCTACAAAAATAATACAACATAAACAACCAAATAACAATTGCATCCTACAGAAAACAAGGAGTGTTTGACTGAACACTGAAACAGTAGACTCACCTGAAGCACAATTGGCAATTGCTCTGGTGGTTTTTTATGCTCAGATCCATGGTCAAGCCACACCTCAAAATGCTGTCAGCTGTTCTGTGAAGAACAGGCTAGGCTGCATACGATGGTAGAATCATGTTAGGCATGGAGTTTCCAATACAAAATTAGCTATCAATGAAACAACACCAAGCATCAACTTTTGAAGTTCAGATACATAAACAACATATACTCTCCAAGTAGAAATTCCTGTCGAAGTCAAAAAATTATGAAGCAGAATATTCACCTGAAATTCTACATTAGGTTCTTCAATCAATGATGAAAGCTGAGACAGACAGATTTCAGCAGCCATGTCCCATGCATCCCTGAAATTCGCATTATGAACATTTAGTAACATGAAAAAGTAAATATATCACTAGCACTTGAAAAATGTAAGACATCTTTAGACAGCTACCACATATGATGTTGATGAGTGGATGGCAACACTGGGTATGAAGTTGGGGAACAATTGGCAGACCGCATGATTCACTCAACGAGTAAGAAGTTCCGGAACAGACTAGCCACTAGCAAATCTTGCCGAAATAACCGCAGGAAAAAATCTGCAAAGCGAAAATTAAGATTCTGGATGCAGAAAGCACATGGGCAAAATCAATAAGAATCAGTAGACGAGTTGCCGAGTTTACCTAGTAATAAGGGCGAAGGCAAAACTGTTTGGATTAGACAGTCTCTAATTCAATTTCCATGAAAGGTCTCTTTCCGCAATACCGCAAAGCTCATGAGACTAGTCAGATAAGTGACTGGATACCATAGTAAATCAAGAAAACATCAACCACAGTACACAAACATGCAAGCATTTTTTTTTTTCATGAACAAACATGCAAGCATTAGATATGATAAGGTCTCACATACAACAGGGCAAGCATTAACTTCCCAATAATCCAGCCAGCTAGTATATATTATGCATATGTACGTACATGTAGAAAGATATATAGGGTGATTCAAGGAAAAAAATAAAAAGATATATAGGGAACTTTTTTTTACAAAAAAGATAGAGAAAATTAAAACAATAGACTCCTTTTATTAGGTAGGTAATTAATTAGTTAGTAGTCTGGTGCATCCTAGCAAGGGCCTTCTCGAACTGACACACATGTTAATTGGTGTCGTGAGGCAGGAAGTGAATACATCGGCAGGAAATTCAGCACTCTGCGGAAGAGTTCCATGTGCTCCAAATATTACTTCATCGTCATATCTGAGTATGCGCCTTTGAAGCCCTCATGCATACGTTTATAGTCTGGACAAGGCAACCCGACTGATTTAGCTACCATGCAATAGTAGTCTCCAAGTTCTCCTTTGTAAGCTATGAGAGTGCCAGTGACATCGATGGTACTGCACCGTAGCTTTGACAAGATTGACATGGTAAAAAGACTAGATGGCACGACTTCTGGCACGACTTCTGGCTATTTGATATACTTAAACCGAAGAAACTCCTTAAACCGAAGAAACTCCAATAATACCAAACTGGGAAAGATATGCAGAACAATATTTCAGTAGAAGTAATCAGGCCAAGCAGTACAAGATAAAAACATTTATTCAGTAGCATAGTTGATTTAACAATATGAAAAATAATAAGAAGGAAAAAAGTTCCATCCCAAGACTATGATTTTCACAGACATAGATATGACTGAAATTCTCAATAGAAATGTAACAAACCAATAACATCTCAAAAAATTTAATAACAGCAGAAGCATTGTTTTTGTTCCAATAAAAATACTCATAGAAGCGGAAGCATGGATTTGCTCAACTGTATGGGGTTGAACTTCATTTTTCAGACATGATTATCTTATGGGTCGACAGGATTCTAGTTGAACATTAGAAATCGTCACAACAACAAATACAAATGAGAGTTCCATCGAGTCCATATATTAATCCCCATCATAACTCTCTATGTTTAGTAGCCACTTTGTTGAAGCTGTTAGAAATTAACGAGATCAATTGAAAAACTAAATCAACCAATTCATTCACATACCTTTCATTCCTGAACTACTTAAAAACACAGGTCCATACTTCGGCATTAAATGTATACCGCACATTGGATGGAGATATAGCAAACTGGACTCTAACACATTTAGCCACAATAACAGCAAAGCTGACTTAGTATTTCAATCTTGGTGCTGTTTTATAAAAAAAAAATCACAACCAACGTAAATATACAAGTATAACAGTGGAGGATGTGTGGAGAAGAATACTAAGCATATGATTTTGCAGCTAATGCTGCTATTTAAACTAAGTATAAAGTACCGAGCAATAGCTATAGGTAAATACCTCTATAAATGCTTTAACAATCATCCCTGCAGCAGAACAGTCAAACACATATATTGATGGTGTCCTCAACCAGGAATCCAGGTCACTTACAGGCAACGGGATTTTAAGATTTTAAGATTCCAAGTAGAAGTGTTGCCTACAACTAAAGCATTTGATTTAGTAGCTAGGGAGTGAATTTTGCAACCCTACTCTTGCTCTTCCCTTAGGGCCCTAGCCTCTGTGGGTCAGACCTATGGATAAGGTTTGGAAATAGGTCCGATCGGTATAAAAAAGATAAAGCCCGACCGAAATGAAAGTGTGGATGAGCATTCAACCGCAATTCCTGGACAATAGAAAAACCCGCAATTGGAATGAATTGTCCTTGTTTGTAGTTACTAACTAGTTCTAGTGTAGATTAGGGCCATATCTTGATCAAATCAAGCTATAGATGTCTATATTATGACAATCTGAAACAATGCTTCAAAAAATGCGGTCCCTGAAGCGGAAACCTCAACAAATCAACCACAAACCAGCAAAAACCTCAACAAATCAACCACAAATCAAAACATAGAAAGAAGGAGAGATGCAGAGGGACAAATTCGAACAAATCAACCACAACCTCAACAAATCAAACAAAACTCACGTTCTTCAACCGCGCAACTTCCTTGTTGATCCCTGTTGAAGTCCTTCATGATTGTCGCACTCGTGCAATCGACACGAAAACACAAATCAAACAAATCAATTGAAATCAAAGGTATGAAATCTGGGTTTAACGCTCACAAATTCACAAGAAACGAAGTAGCTTCCACAATTAGGGCAACCACGTAACATCTATTCGATTGAACTAATTTTGACAAATAAGAACCCTAAAAGAGGTGATTTTCCATAAACGCGTCGAGAGAAACACAAATTCGAACAAATCTCAAAACCTAAACAAGAAATCTACCAAATCCGCCAACCGATTCCAACAAAACGAACAAAAAGAGGAATCGAAGCGATGAACAAATCAACGGAGACTGAGTGAGTGACTGGCCTCTCTACCGGAGTGGTGAGACGAAAACCACAGATCCATACCTGTAACTGCAAAAATCCGAAGAGTGGAAACTATGGAGTGATCGCACGAGCGAGAGAGCGAGAGAGCGAGCGAGAGAGAGAGAGAGAGAGATTCGTGAGAAGGGTTTAGGGTTTCAGAGAGAGAGGTTTTCACGAGCGAGGGAGCGAGGGAGCGAGAGAGAGAGAGAGAGATTCGTGAGAAGTGTTTTGTTAAGTGGGAGAGTCGTTCGATGGGTTGATAAAGTGGTATATATATAATCACTATAATAACGGTAACCGTTATCTATTCCTGTCTTTCATGACGGTTTTTTCACACCGTCATTAATAGTTATGTTATAAAAACACATTAATGTTGTAGTGATAAATGTCATTATATATACCTTAATTTTGAGATGATATATATGTACATAATTAACTAATATTAATCACATCTTTTTACATACAAAAACGCGGTTAATCTTCAGAAAAAAGAGTTAGGAGAGACGAAAGCCATGGCAATAATTTGGTAGTTGTTGTGAGGCCTGGCGGCTTCAGTGGCGGCTCTCGTGGCGGCGGCGGCAGCTCTCGTGGCAGTGGTTTCGGTGGTTCTTGAGGTGGTGGAGGTAGTTCTCCAGGAGGCAGTGGTCGCGGCGGCTCTGGCAGTAAAGGTGGTGGTGGTGGTAGAGGCAGCGGAGGACGCAGCGGTACCATCTGGACTCAGCCGGGATTCATTAATCCAAACATTGGTGGTAATGGAGGTCATCATCAACATGGCAAGGGTAAACACAGCAGCAGTGGGCATCACATATCATTGAGTCCTTAATTTGGTTGTGGTTGGTTTGTTAGTAGGTAATTTTTTGATACGAGTTAACCAAATAAAAACACTAGTTAGAAAGATTCACAAATCCCTTATGCCAGCTAGAATCAAGTTAATTGCAATAACACATTGGAGGCATGAAATTAAGCATTGGGGATTATATTCTTGTTGCATGTTGTAAATTCAAAGTGAATGTGTCTTGTAACTTAACCAATGATTTGCTGTGGTTGAATTGGTGCAATTAAATCGGACGAGACATGCTACTTCTTTCTTAAAAGGTTTAGAATTAAATTGCCTTTTAGGGCTTCAAGAAAAAAGTTTTAGAATCCTAACCAAAAAAAAAAAAGAAGTTTAGAAATAAAATCATAACATTTAATTTTATATACAATGATTTCTTTTGAGTCATGGAATGAAAAGGTGACAAACATTTGGTACAACAAATTGATGCACGCTTGATGGATCCAATTTTGAGACAAACATGAGTATGAGTGTGCATATCATGTTGGAGATATGTGGGCATCAAAAGTTAGTATGAGTGTGAAAAGCATACCACACTGAATTAGTATGCAATGCCTTTTTGAGTTTAAAACTCAACACCTATAAATTGATATGATTAATTGGGAGCAATGAGATTTTTAAACTATAAAGAAATGCCACGAGAAAGTTGCTCACTTAAGTGTGCGGGACCAAAAATTTAACATGTCCCAGTACAAAAATCAAGAAAAAAACATTTTCTTTTGTCATTGATGAAAAAAAAAAATTGTTAAGACATTTTTTTTGGGGGTAACAAAAGGCCCTGTGGCCATAGTTAAGACCTTTTTGTTACCTACTTAGTTGGAGAAAACATTATAAAAATCTGCTTTTCAAAAAAAAAGGAGAACATGAAGCCAGACAAACAAGCCTTACGGTCAGCGTGACCACGACCAAGTCGTCGTCTGTCAACCCGAAACCGACTTATTTGGCGTTATTATATAATAATAACGTGTCTCAATCTAAGCCCTCCTCGTGTCTCCTCAAATATCGGACGTCGATCCGACCTCGTATCGCGTGATCCGATATACGTCACGGTCACACAGCCCACTTTTTTAGGTCGGATCCGCGTGAGCCAACAGACAGATCGACACACAAACACATATATTCTCTTATTTGATTCAACACTTGCATCTCAAAAACTCCAAAATCTAAACATGGGTATCACAGCAAAAAGGGGTCTCGGTCTCTTCATCATGTTCTTGCTCTTCCTAGTTGTCGCCATCTCTTCGACCCCTCACGTTTCAGGTATTATTATTATTATTATTATTATTATGATTTCCATCTACCATACTCGAACTCTGACCTCGGATTGTTGGTATAAATATTTGCTTCATTAATTTATATTTTTCGAACCTGGCTATTTCTACAAATTCCTGGTGCAATCAGCCAGGGCTTATTCGCTTCATTAATTTATTATTAATAATATTATTTAGGTATTGAGGTGAAGAGATTTGGAGCCGGTGGTGGTGGGGGCGGTCGCGGTGGCGGTGGCGGTGGGGGCGGTCGCAGCGGCGGTGGGTCCAGGGGAAGGGTGCCGGTGATAATTGGCGGTGCGGCGGGTGCGGCGGCGGCGGCGAGCCACCACGGCGGACACCGCAGCAGTGGACATCGACCCAGTGGAGGGACGGCTCAGATGCTATTGTGTGGTTGTTTTGGTCTTTTGTTAGGTGTTAATGTGTGGATGTGATTTAGTCTATTGGATTTCGTATCACAGTTTTTCAGTCAGTCGAGGCGGTCGGGCGGCATAGTAATTCAGTTTAGGTATTTGTGATGTACATATATGATAGTACCATCACCTAGTATTTTTTTTTTTTTTTCAGAGAAATCAAAATTTTATTAATCATAGTCAATACAGGCTACTTGTGTAAATAAATTGTCATCAATTTGATTTTTTTTCAAAATTGAAACAGTTTGACAATTAGAGAGTGTTCTCTACAATGTTGAAACTTATGACAATACATAAAGTACTAAAATTACAAAATAATAAGACAAATCAAAACTTTTCAACTAGAGAAGAAAATTAACTATAAAGTAAATTTATGTAATACCCTTGATGAAGATTTATCGCAATAAGGATGAATTAATCTTTACAAATTTGATTAGATCTGTTGTTAATAGAATAAATAAAAAGTAAAAGTGATTTGATTGGAATTACTATCGATGGTTCAAAAATAAAAATCACAAAAGTGAATATAAAAGAATTTTAAGGTTTTGAAGAGAAGGAGATGTTTTTTAGACCAAATAGATTACTTATTCATGTATCTTATCCCTAAACTGCTAGGAATTTTTTTTTTTTAATTTTTTTTCAGGACTAGGAAAGTTCTGCTTAGGCAGAAAAGTACTACTTGTTGTGCTTGGGGTTCAACTCTCTATAATGTGATCCTGAGTTTTGATTGCTTTGTTTTATTAATTGTGAAAAAAGGTTTTATTAAATTTTGTGTAGGGTGATAGGGTCTCTTATTTGCCATACACTTAAAAGTTAAGTTCGCACCTTTTTTTTTTTTGTTTTTTTCTTTTAACTTATAATAGGAATCGATCTCCTAAGGTCTTAACTTTTTGACAAGTGAGGTTCAAATTAGTTTAGCTCTAAACTTTTTTATTGGGTGTGAGACACATTCTTTTTTGGACTAAACGACTCCTTCATGCTTTAAGTCGTAGTAGGCTCTTCCAACAGTTTTGAATTTATTTATTTATATTTTTTTTTGTGGTCGAACCACTCTGTTTGTTGTTTTATAAACTTTTACTAGCCTTCTTCTTCTTCAAAAAAAAAACAACTTTAATTAACTTTCTACCAAAAAAAAAGCTTTTACTAACGGGTTAATAGTGCATATCTCGTTATATGAAACAAGTCGGAGATAGATGGTTCCCAGGTCCTTGGTTCAAAAGCACAATGCAAATGAAAAAGTAAAATTCAAAAGCACACAACGCCAAGTTCTACCTTAATAAGACCTACAGATGGTACTGCAAATCATACATTTGTATGGTAACATTTTGAAGTTAGTTCTTTAAGTGGATTTCTTCACCATCACGCTGAGCTGTCTAGGTGACCCACGGTGAATACATTTTTCAAATCCAGTTCACGCTGCATTTCTATAAGAGTAACACCATGGAGTCCACTTTTTTAGCATACATTATTCAAATCCAATTAATTACAACTACAGTCAAATTTTGCATCAACATGTATGCTACATGAAAAAAAAGAGTCAAGATGTTAGTTATGCCTCGAGTAACATACCATGCATTGCTCGAGACATATCGGACAGCCGAATTCATGTGGTCCAAAGGGACACCACACTACACCACATGGCATACACCAACATATATGTGAGTTTGAACTCTTGCTTTCAGTATTTCCGAAAAATGGAAATGAGAGCAACAACAGGTCTGCTGTCAATGATCTTCATCGTCCTCTCTTCAAACGTCACTACTCATTCCTCACATCTCCGCTACTAGTACTCCTCGTCATGACAACTCATCAGGTATTAATCCTTTATAATTAATTAAACATCCCTGTTGTTGTTGTGATATGTTACATATACACTTCTCATAGCAATGTTTTTTTGGGTGGTTGTTGTAGCTAATGCCGTGGAGTGTGCACTGCCAAAAAAAGATGGCCTCTTGTTGTTTGTTAACGTTCAAAAACGCGGTGTTGTGGCGGCTTTCATCGTAGTGACGGAGGAGGCAGTCGCTCTTGCAAGCGCAGTCATGGTGGCTCCTCGAGGAGCTGGCCGTTTGTTACCGGTAGCGGAAGACATCGACGACGATGCCACAAAAATATGTTACTGAACACTGCAACAATGATCGGAGCAGTACTGGTTTGAGGGGGTGGAAGACTGTTCTATTGAGTACTGTTTTTGTTGGCCGTGTGTGGATGTGAGTCCATAGCTTTGATGCATGCCTCGCATCATACATTGATGAGTCACTCTAGGCGATCGGACTACTCGCTATCATAATGTTCTCTTTTTCTTTGACATTGTTAGGTTTATTAATCGCATTGCATGTTTTAATTTCATTAGTTAGTATGGTCTGTTTGACATTGGCGAACCTATATAATTAGTACTTTAACTTTTTAAGTGTGACCATAAGTAAGAATTTAATTGTTTTTTGTTGGTTATTGTGACGACCCCAATTTTCGAAGCAATCGGGAACACCCAGCTTAGACCGGTATAGGCTCTCAAGTCGATACTCGACAAGTCTATACGTGTCTAATCAGCCTCAAATCGTTCTTTTATCGTTTAAATTATGAGTTATTAGATTTCAAAGCTTATTAGATCGATACGCGGCGGAATTCATCAATTATCATACAATAACTCAAAAGGAAATCAAAATTTTAGTACTAAAGTGGAACCCCGAATACAAGATAAACATGCACAGCCTGGTGACCACAATATGATAAGGGCATGGACATGATATCCAAACCTCACAACCCAATACTATCCGATATGTTTTCAAAACATCACATATAACTCAAAGTAAATACATACTAGGCAGCAAAGCAAGAGATCGTCCTCGAGAAGCGCTCAGAGGAAGTCACATATCACTGATCCCTTGTCCTTGCTGTCACCTACCCTAGCTGCATCCACCGTTATAAACTAGACGGTAAGTAACTGAGAGATATTGAAAGTAATGCCAGAAGAATATAATAGTAATTCAAGATTTAACAAATAAGGTAGTTCAAGAATCATGCTGTAATTGAATGGCAGGAAATATAAACAAGTGCATGATAATCAGACTAACAAATAATCAATCGAAATTTGCGTGTTCCAAGAATCAAAAGAGGCCCATAAGTGGTCTAAATCATGGCATAACAGCGAAGACCGCGTGAAGTCTCCCTGGGCATCGACACAAGCGAAGGCACAACCATAATGGGAGACACAAGCCCCCAGTACTTAGTGTCACACGATCACTAAAGGTGGTCACATACTTATGTATAAAAGTGCCCACGTTTTATCCCTCTAGTGCAGGGCCGAGTACTCTGACACACACTTACGCCAATAACACACAACCAAGGAATAGAATGGTACACTACAAGAATGGGCTTGATCAGGGACCGAATTTAGGGACGGAATATAGGTGGTTTCTATTTAGGGACGGTATAGAGACGGAAAATGATTGGGAGACGTGTTGACCAGTTAGAGATCGAACAAGGACGGAATAGAGACCGAAAATCAGTGACGGAACGCACTTCGTCTCTAAGTGATTGGCGCATATAAAAATCCGTCTCTAATTCCATCTATGATATTCAGGGACGGAATTAGAGACGCAAAGCCATGCCATGTGTCTTTTCAGTTTCGGTTTCTAAATCCGTCCCTGATTATAGGGACGGAATCAAGGACGAAAAGTTTATTTTCCATTTAACCCATTTTCGTCCTGTCTCTTTTCTCTCGAACTTCAACCTAACCCTAAAATTCATTTTCTGTCCGTCCTTCTTCATCGACGGCTCTGCTCTTCTCTCACGGGTCCTTCTTCCTGGCTCTGCTCTCTCTCGCAGGTCCTTCTTCATCGGCTCTGCTCTCTCTCGTGGGTCCTTATTCATCGGCTCTCGCGGAGTGCCCGACGAGCGTCTCTGCTTCTCATTTTCATCTGCTCCGCGAAGCAGAGATGCAATGTGGGTCAATTCAATGCTCCGCCATCGTCTCCACTGCTCCACCGTCTCCCATCTCTCCACCATCGATTTCTGCTAAGCCGTCGTCTCTCTCTCCACCATCATTCTCTGCTCCGCCGTCGCATTTGCTTTGCTCCGGCAGCATTGTCTCTACACCGGCTATTCTCCGCTTCGCTCCGGTCATCTCCTTCACAGGTCAGTTTCACTTTCAAATTAACTTTGCATATATAACTTGCAATTTGTTTCAAATGCAATGGTTTTGGGAAAAAGATTAGGCTTTCAGTAAATGAATGTGCACCTCCTCAAGCAAATGTCGCTTTCGCAAAGCCTTGAGAGCATGTTTGATCGCTGCATTTGCAAGCTCTTCTGAAGTCCTAAATTCAATGGCATTGAATCAAAACAAAAATGAAACAATTGCTGTCATTTTAAAAGATGTATGTATAAATTAGAGTGTGAATGGCATTTCGATAACAAAACAAATTGAATCATTATATTTAAAGCATGTGATATAGTTAATACAAATGGGAATCAGCAGCTTAGAGTCTAATGCTATGCCATGAATTAGAATTGAGGCTCAATGTGATGCTACCTGAACAAAGAAATGACAGAACTTGCAACATGGATATGATTACATATTCTTTCATTTGTTTTTAGTGTTAACCTCTTTCCATGTGTGTTTCATGAAAGATTTTGATAACAATTTTGGATACAAAAAACTGAAATTCTTATCGATTTAAGGATTCATTGCTCTAATATAGTGAGAAAGAGAAGGATAGGAAAATAGAAGAATAAACTCTAATATATATATAAACTAATAGTTAAAAAATAGCTTAAAGAACATTAAAAAAATTAAAACACTAACTTTGAGTTTGTTTTGCAAATCTTTTTAAGAATTTTGTGATTTTTCAATATTTATTAAACAAATTGTCTAATTATTTATGGATTCATTGCTCTAATATAATGATAAAGAGAAGGATAGGAAAATAGAAGAATAAACCTAAGTGGTCTATCTCTTTAGGCCTTAATTATTTGATGTAGTAACAAGGAATTTACCGAATTCAACTAACCACATACATCAGTGCAATTGATCTCCAAATTAGCCACTTGCTAAAATTGCAACAAATTAAATGCAATGTTTGCGATATGATTGATGAAAATCAAAATTAATTCTAGCTAGAATTGCAAAATCTTAAAGCTTATATATTTTTCTATATATATTTTTTCAGGAAAATATATATTTATATATATAAAATAAAAGAGATCAAACTTATTTCCATTGATGATCGATACTCCCCCAACTTCCTTAAAGTTTATATTTTTTTACTGTATTAGGTCTACTTTAAATACTAAAGATTATATTGTGCGACTGTAAAATCAATCATAATTCATCTATAAAAATCAATCACATATAATTAAGTTTCGACTGATTAATCATTGATTAATTTTTTAATTTTCGACTTGATCAAAAATATTTATATAAAGTTTGTGCCTGTGAACGACTTTGCAAAGTTGAATTATTCATAAAGCAAATGTTGAATGATTGGTTACAACCATGCACCCTAAACTCTAATTAAATACAAACATAGTTTTTCTCATTTATATCTAATGAAAGTTAAGTTTCAAAGAGAGTAATGATTTAAAGAGTTAAATTGGTTGAGCATTCTTATGCATCTGTCTAGCTAGCCTTTTAGTAGCTGGCTCAAAAGCTTTCAAATATATAAATATTTTTGATCAAGTCCTCACAAACACAAATGTACACATATGTGTACCCTTGTAGCATTTGTCTTTAATTAGTATAGGTCAATAAGAGTTTTACAGTCGACATCACTTTGGATTCTACATATAAATACTTTAGCTTCAAAGTTGAAATGGCTCAATTAAAGGTGGCGCAAGGGAAGGGTATCTTGACCCATTTCTTCATGTATGTATATGGTCAAAACAAAGCCTATAGATTTTGGTGATGGAAACAAAAAAAGAACCATGAATCAAAAGGAAAAGATGATCAAAATAGAAAAGAAACACCTTATATATAATACACATATATTGAATATTCCAAAAGCCTATATATATATACTAAATGAATTTGTTTGTAAAGTTGTGTATGTTTAAGCATCAAAGGTATGCCAAAAATTAATCAACATTAACTTTGAGCCTTTTTTAAGCTCCTCAAGCAATTTTTACTTTTCTATGCTAGTAGGCAAATCAACTACACTTTGACATAAGCAAATGGAACCTTAATTAGCAGAATTTGTTTCCTTTTTTTTTCTTATTTTATTTGTGTAGATGACCAAATTGTAGACTTATTAAATGAATTTGTATTGTAGATTATCTTCATTCACATTTTATAATGGATATGATTACATATTCTTTCATTTGTTTTCAGTGTTAACCTCTTTCCATACTTGTGTGTTTCATGAAAGATTTTGATAACAATTTTGGATACAAAAACTGAAATTCTTATTGATTTTCTTAATCTTCCAAACTTCCATCTAGGTACAAATCGCATCACCGTACTATTCTACTATTTGTTTGAAATCAATCCAAGAGTTAGTTAGCTAATTAATGCCTGTGTATTTGCTCTTGTTATCGTTAATATTATGCTACGAGTGGTTTGGACAATGTAAGTTCATTTTCTTTAGCTTCTCAAGGTTAAGTTGATTTTCTTTAGCTTCTCCTAGGTTATCTGTTAATATTTCTTTGTTGTTATATGTTAATATATGTTAATGTAGTAATTCATGATTCATTACTACATTTTGAGCCAATTTATTAGCAATCGTCATGAGCAAATATAAACAGCAGAGCAAATGAAAACTACTCAACAATGCATCTTTACATTAATTTTTGCTTAGTATGCTTTGCTTCAGATGAGCTACATTTGAAGAACTTAACAATGCCTCTTTACATTTGAAGAACTTAACAATGCCTCTTCACAAGTAATTTTTCCTCTTTGTTTTGCATGGAAACAGAAACGATTTGGATCAGACTACAATTATTACTTATTTATGAAATGCCACAATAGCGATATTGTTCATCTCCTAGAAATCTTAGCATACTGTCCTAGTGGCTGGCGAAGGATATCAACTCTGATGTCTGGTTGCACTGAAGTGTTCTTATAATCTTTTATTTCTCACTCAATGCAAAATTGTCTATAATTATGTATTTGCATAATAAGATACCATGTTCAAATTAGTTTACATGAACGCATTTTTGAAAATTGACGTGCTTTATTTTAAAAAATGCAAAATACTTGAATACCAGATAACACCATATTCTAACAAGAAAGCCTTAGTCTCAAATTAGTTCGGGTTTGCTACATGGATCCAACGTTCCAGTTAGCTCAACTTCATGCAATTGATTTTGTAATCTATTAATCTTTTATATCTTTTATAATTAATTTATGCCTACTTTTGTTCGAACTATCCTTATACCTTTGAATTTCTTCAGTTTCCTGCACATGCTTTTTTAACGGGGTCACTTGCATAATGAGTTCTCTAATGGCGTATTGATATGGAAATAAACAATCAATTGCTAGCTCTATTTTTATTTCTTTTCTATTCTTTTGGAAATTAACTATCACTTGATAGTTGATATATACAATTTCTATCATTCTCATGAGATCATTCAGTCAAAGTTGAATTTCTCTATGCATATCAGTAATATATGTGGCCTAATCAACTAGCAACCCGTACATTTGTTTTTTTTTTTCCAATCTTCTTTTCTTTCTTTTATTATGTTGTGCACACTTGGAATGGTACATCTGAGGTGTTTTTATATCTACACACTTTTTCGCCTACTACTAAAGGTCTCGTGGTTGCTTATCGGATGAAGTTTTGCAGGTTATGCTTCGATCAGGACAATTTGATGGAGAAGTGAGATTTAGGTAATGGATACTCTGTTTATAATGGAAAAGTTTGATGTATTTTTCTTCTACATTACTCAAATTTGAACTTAAGTCTCATAGTTAAAACTATTTGTCATACAACTTCCATTTTATTTGTTTTGTTAATACTGGTTGCTTCGGACTTCTGCCCTTATAGCAATTAGAATGTGAAAAATCTTGTTATCTTGCCTTATTGTTTGCATTGAACTTATTTTTTTCATCCTTCGTGACCAAGTCTGTGGTTGTGATCAACAAGTGAATAAAAAAAACAACACAAATAAGAGGCCTTGAAACATCACATTAAGATACTTATTGACTCAATTTATTACTTATTTGTAGCTACATGAAAAAAGAAAAGAAAAAAGAAACATATCTCAATGTCAAGAGAAGTGTTATTCAACATTTGGACTTGATGAGCTTATTTCATTGTTTTTCTCCTTACAATCGATCAAGTTATTTTCCTTTTTTGATCCCTGCTTGGTTTATTGTGTTTATATTGTTGGATTGTACATGATTGATGAGTTTCAAAATACTGTTGTTGATTCCAAGGAAAATGGGAGAGCTCCATCCCCTATTCTTGAGAAAAATGATTGGGGAACATATGCTAAAGGATCATTATATGCTTTGCAACAAGAAGGAATGAAACTCACACAGGTTGTGATGGGTACACAGTTGTCTTTTCATGTTAGTATTCTGCACTTAAATTATTGGTTAGGTTTTCTGCAATGATTTCGTTGCTCTTGGTTTAGGAAATTAAAGGAATGACATCTGGTTCTGAGTGCCTTGATAGCTCAGGACTTAGCTCTTCGGCTGCGGTAAGTCCCCCTCCCATCCCCCTTTTTCTCTTAAAAGCCAGATGATTTATGATAAAAAATGAAAGTGCAGTACCACATATAAATTGAATTTAAATCTACATATAAGAGTTACTAGAATAATATTAAGGATGAAACAACTACAATTGCCTTTCTTTTACAAAAATAAAATTTGGTAATAGTACGATTTTATTTTTTGGTAGATAGTCAGGGACTCAAGGCAAGGGAGGTCGTTTGGTACAAAATTAGATGAGTATCGTGGATGTCTTGTTATTGTTTTATTTTCATTTAGGCATCACGTCGTGGATCAGTGGATCACGCATACTTCTGCTATTGGTTTCCTTAATTTTCTTTCTTTTTTGTATTGTTCTTACTTACACTTCTCTAATTTTGTAGGTTGGAGTTGCCTACCTTCTAGCTCTAGAAAGTGCAAATGGTCTAACAGTATTACCTGATGTAAATATTGAATTGGATAGGTATGTCTCACAAACAAATTATTGTTGAGAGTTTCTAAGCTATCACAAATATGTGTACTATTCATTGTAAGTGTCATATGGAGCAAAGAAAGCTCCACTTTTAAGTTTAGTAGACAGATTTGACCAAAAGTAAGTTTTTTTTGTTTTGACAAAGTAGTATTTTTCAGAAACTATCGCTAGAAGCATTTTTGCGAGAATCTAACATTATATCTTGAATTTAGCTAGAGTCTTAATTAACATCCGAGTTGATTATCGATGCTAAGACTTAATATTATTGATTGATGATCATTTTTTAAAATGCATTTATTTATTCTTTATCCTTATGTATAAACTGAAATGATAGGAGAATCTTTAGTTTTCTAGGCTTTTAGAATGGTTTCATGAGTCCATGTACTTGCGTGTGTGATGAATGTGTGCTTGCTTGCTTTGATAAGTGTTCATGTTGACTGTGTTGGTTCTAAGCAAGATGTAGAATTGCTCAAGTTTTTAATAAAATCTAATCATAGACCAGATATTGAGCTTAATGCATTGATATTCCAGAAACCTCAGATTTTAGGCAATTACCTAAAGTATACATAAGTGAAGAGCCTCAAATTTCTATCTATTTATTTGCATTTTTTTATTTAATCAGAGTATAAAATATAAACCTTCTTTAATATGTTTTGATTCTAAAAATCGTTCCAAGTTCTAAGTTCTAAGTTCGGACTTACTAATGTATGTGATCAGCAATAAAATTGATTATGAGAGTGTTGAGTTTTTGGTCTCTTGAGTATTTTCTTATAAAAAAAGTTTAATAGCAATGAAACCAAATAAGAATATTTATTGCAAGATTATTTTGATCACCACACTTTTCTAGTCTAATCAATTTTAAATATTAATTAACGATAGCAACATTAGTGCCGCAAACTATACATTTAAACTCTTGTTATGCTTTAGCATGCGGTGTGAGTTGAGTAATTGTAGCTTTTACAAACACTTATGAGTTGGAAGTTGCAAAGAGGTTATAACAAGTGGATTGTAAACGTTTATCAGTTGGAACGAGTTTCTGGTTGTGGCTAATTAATAATTTTCATTCATTTCATTTAAATCACAGGAACTTCTTTTAATATCTAATATCATCATTTATTTGGCAAAATTTATGTTTGTTCTTAAATTCATTATAATCTGTTTTAGGCTAATTGAGAATGAATACTTGAGCCTTAAAAATGGCATTTTGGATCAATCAGCTATACTTCTTTCAAGATACGGGTGTCTTACTTGGATGAACTGCAAGGTAGGGCAACAATTTCTATGTTTTTTTAAAAATCCCTTTAATGCTTTTTTTCATGGTTTACCTAAAGTCAGCTTTCACAACTATCTGTTGTCTCATGGATGTAGGTTATACAGTAAAATAGTAGTATCTCATTATACATGAAAAAAAACATTTTATGTTTTTTTTTGGGCCACGTTCATTGTCGTGACTAGGATGTTTTGGATCTAGGAAGTTTTTCATTCAGTTAGGTAGTTGACTGTTTGAGCCAAATTGTGATAGATAATCCTTCACAGCCTCAGTGCCTGACACAATGATAGCCCAATTTTTTCTTAAATTTCAGCCAGTTGGTACTTTGATTGAGCTCTATAAAGTTAAAGATAAAGATGTAGCAAAAGTGTTCAATGCGGAACAGGTGGACACATATAACTCATTCATAGAATAAATGCTAAAACATGCTTGAACTCATACTCCTACTGTTAAATACAATCCATTTTCTATATGTAATTTGTCTGAGGAGAACCGTATATACTTTGAGAATGTTTGCTATTAAATGAGGTTTTTGACTCTGTTATTACATGTTCTCAAGTATACGAATATGAGAAAGTTTATTAGTTTCCACTGTTTCTTGCCTTCTTTTCAAGTGTTGTGAACTGCAAATCAATTTTTTTGTGCGGTTTATTGTTTATTTAAATTTATATTGGATTACAACTAATTCTCTATTGGTGTCTTTCATTAATGAAGAGCTACTGTGTTTTTTATACTATGTGATCATCATTTTTATTCTTTAGTGTTGCTTTTAGATTAGTTTTTATTCACTTGTTTCGGGACTCTGTTCATCTCAGGGCCCGTCGAGTCAGGACTTTGCGACTCTTCAATCTAATGTCTCACATCTGACTTCTATTGTTGAGGATCAACAAAATCAAATACAGACGCAGCATGACCAGATAGCTTTACTACAGTCCATGTTGATGCAGAGTATGAGAGGTGGACATCCTGGATCGATGCATTTTCCGACACACATCCCCTACCACGACCTGACAGAGACATTTGATATGATACACTTGATATACATTCATTTTGATATTTGGTATATTTTGATCTTTTGGTATATTTTGATATTTTGGTATATTTTGAAATTTTGGTATACATATATAAATGATGTATTTTAGGAACTAGTTAGAGAAACTTTTACACACATGTATATATGATGTCTATTTTGATTTCTTTTTTTTTATAACTGTTTTGGTTTCATTAGCATGTTATATGTGAAACTTCTATTGTATAATGAGTTCCCAACAGGTTATTTGTGTTGTATGATATGTTTTCAGCAGCTTTAAATGTATAAACAAAATTGTTGTAGGTTATTTGTGTTTTCAGCAAGCTGGTTGTTGCAGGTTATTGCATGTTATTTGTTGTAGGACGTGTATATATGTTTCAACCTGCTGAAATGTATATAGAATATTTTTGTTTTTTGGGATGTTGAATTACCGTCTCTGATTCAGTTTCTAATTAGGGACGGAATCAGGGACGGAATGTATAATAAACGCTATTGAGAACTATGAGTTCGGTCTTTAAACCGTTCCAATTTAGAGACTGATTTAGGAACGGAATGTATAAATTCGGTCTCTAATCCGTTGTTAATTAGAGACCGGTTTAAGAGCGGAATTTTCGGTTTCTAATTAACAACAAAATTTTTGGTTTCTAATTAACAACGGACTCGAAATTCCGTCCCTGACCAGTTAGCGACGACGTTTTAGACGACTAATTTATTCCGTTCCTAATTCGGTTGCTGACCGTTTTAGCAACCGAATTTCAACCTATTAGGGACGGAATTTTCCGTCCCTATCTGGGTTGATTCTTGTAGTGGTATACTTAGCATGAGATCAATTCAACAATCACAATTAATAGAGGAAATAGAATTACATGATATTTTCTTACTAGCTTACTAACTTACCTGGTACGTCGCACTCCCGTAATCCTAACCTTTTGCTTGGGTCCCCAAATTACCTGTCAATGATTTGAACTTCAATATGTCAGGTTTATAGTCAATAAACAAATATAGAATAACCCTTAAAGTTTCCCAAAATTTTTGAATATTTCATTTTTTTCATAGAAATTCACCAATTTCTATTTATTTCATCAAAATATTATTTTCTAGATTTTTTTCATATTTTTCTGGATTTTTCCCTATTTTTTTAGACTTTATTTAATTTAAAACTATTTTTTTATATATTGAGGTGGGCTGAACCGGACCCTGTTTATTTGGGTTCGGTTCGGCTCAACCGAACTGGTCAGATCTGGGCCGACTTAGCCCGACCCGCCGAGGCCTGGGCAGCCAAGCCCGGCCCAAGAAGAGATGCACATGGGCCCGACCCTTGTGCATCATCTACTCAAATCGACCAGAGACGCTGCTGTGCGTCTCTAATTCGGTTTTTTATTTATTTATTTTTGCATCTGAACACAACACACTATAAATACACGAAATCCCCATTCATCTCCATCACGCCGCGGATCCTTTTGCCGGAAAACGTGTTTGGGGCGTGACACAGATCCACACACACGACCCTCGTACCCATCACATGATCCGCAAACACCCAAGACTCCTACACACGCCGTGGCATGCATAATTCACGAAACGTCTTCGCGGCGTCTACAGAAAATACGCCACATACACGTTGTGGGAACAAACAATGACAACGCTACTCACAGCGTGTTCTGTGACTCTGTTCGACTCGTACTTGGGAGATGTCACCACGTGATAAACGCGACGCATCTCCACAGCGTCGGACAAGAAACTCAAAATTCCAGAAATCGCAGGTACCAAATCAAAACTCCACTATCGACAATCATCGCCAACATGTTTCCGGGCATCAAGACTCCCTGAAATTAACTCTGAATTATTATGGGATGGACATATTCAATTAAAAACCCAAATCAAACAATCAAATATGAAAACCCAACTCATTTAGATCAAATTAATAAAATATAATGACACTAGCACCGATGCCCCGTGTTGATTGCTCCAGGATTTGCCGAAACATTGGTGAAGCACCAAACTCGCCTCTAGTAAGCTACCCTTGGTCATAATGACTCAACAGTGAAATTAACACAAGAGAACTTAAAACAGGGAAAAATGGAAAGGTAATCACAAAGAGAGAGGAGATCTCACCTTTTTTGGCGAGTCACTGTAGCTTCGGTGGGTCTCCGGCGGGGTGGACAACCCTCCAATGGTTGTCCCTCAATTTCTTGCTCACCAAGTTAGAGAAAATAGGAGAAGAGAAGAGAAATAGAGGAGAGAAAGAGAGAAATGAGAGAAAAGTGTGGGGTTGGTCCTTATATAGGCCCACACCTCATCTCCACATACGCACGCATCTCAAGGCCAGTCCAACTAACACCACTTTAGCTGTCCACCTATTCTAACACCTCTCAATGTGACTCCATTAAGTGACAAGTGCACCACTTAACTAACAAACTCTTTGGCTCGTCCTTACGTTCTCGCACTCTAAACACCGAACGACTCAAAAGTCGTGTGTTTTTGTCTCGTCGACTCCCTGTCGTCGTTAATTAGCTCAATTACCATTAATCGGCTTAATTATTAATCATTTTTAGTGTTTTAAAGTCCCGTGTACCCATACCTTATTTGTTGATGCCCACTCAGCTAATTTTCCTACTCGTTTACTGACTTCACTGTCCGGTCACTCAAATATAAGTATAAATACATAGTACACGAAATCATTCACAATTAGTCGAATTTTCGAGTCGTTACAATTATTGTACGTTAATTTTCCGTTGGGCAAACCTTAATTAAGCCCACTCATTCACACTGTCTCTACTATATAAACTTAGTATGAATGTAATAGAAAATTGTATTGATTATGGTAAAACAGGGCAAATTGTATAAACAGGTTGCTCTTATTTTTATAGAGCGGTGCAAAACAATATGCTTTAAAACAACTTATTTACACAATAAACAGAGAAGTTATGATATGCACAATCAATGGAGAAATTATGGTATACACAATCAGTGTCCTAACATCTCCCTTCAAACTTAAGGTGGTGGTAACGGAACCACTTAAGTTTGCAAACGAATAAGATGAGGAGACACTAAACTGACAACAGTTCTGCGTAGGGACACCTGATCACGACGAGCGGATGCAAATGATTACGAAATCAAAAGACAGGCAGGCAAGACAGGCAGTTTTGTAACAACATTGCAATGAATAGGTGTGACAAGCATTGCGGACTGCGCTCGGCAACGTGCAGTATGCGGGTAATGGGCAAAATTGTACGAGACTGGATCGTACGGATAGGCAAACAAGCAAGATGGGGTAAATTTGCAATAACGTTGCAACTAACAGGTAAGACAGGCAAAACGTGCAGACGGATTTACACAGACGTCATGACAAGATGCATGGGCAGAGAAGTCGTATGGTAGGGTTGCAAGTGGAGTGGGGTGGGGATTGAAAATACCGTCCTCGCATCCGTGAGGGTGCGGGGTGGGGATTTTTTTCAAAAATTTCCGCGGGGCAAACTTTGCCGCCCCACGCCCCGCCCCGCCGGATTCCCCGCGGGGCGCGATGATCCCCGCGCCTCACTGGTAGGGAGTGATGCTTGTTGACCAAATTGCTAGGCGGGAGTTCGATACTTCGATGGTGTATATGGGAATCTTATGCGAGACATATGGAAGATGTCGCAGTCATTTAATGGTCTATGTTTGACGTCTTTCTAGAAAATGGACTATTGAATGTCCTTTCTTTATTAATTCAGGATCACTTGTAATGACATATTTACCACATCAATAAAGAAGTTACATTTTAACTTTGAACACAACTAGAAAATGGACTTTGTCTTCATGAAAGAAAATAGTAAATACAAATAGATTCAACTTTAAACACAAGTAAAAAGCTTCATTTCATTCCAAATAACAAACACATTAATAAGAGCATTCTTATATATTTTTAAAATATAAACCAGGTGGCATATATATACAAAACCCAAAAGTATAAACTATGTAGCATATAGATACAAAATAACAAACTATGCGGCGTATAGGTACAAAATAACAAACGATGCTAACAAGCCACAACATATTTTTAATACATTTTTTCACATATTGAGAATATATATCTTCCAACGCATATTCATTATTGTCAAGTTTCTACTTTTCGATTTGATTCTGATTTTTTTTGTTTTCTTTTTAGGATTGAATTAAAATTCTAATAACAAAATGATTAAAAAAGTGATATGTATTGGTTGACATCTCTGGTAAGTGTTGCCTAGATCTATGATCTCCAATTTTAAGTTTATTTGCAAGATCATATGTTTTTATTATATATCCTCACTGTCAACAAAATTTATTTGTATATTTGAAGTTTCCTTATTTCGCACTTTTTTACCATAACATATTTTTACTTTTAGTTGTTTTTCAACTTCTTTTTTGCTCTTTTCGACTTTTTGATAGCTATTTGGTTTTCAGTGTTTTTTATATTCAGATTTTTACCTTTGAGTTTTTATTTTGATCTCTTTTTTATTTTTCTTTTCAAGAGCAAACAAAAATATTTTAAAAATGACATATACTGATCGTCAATTTCTGTGTGCATTGTTTAGATCAATGACCTCCCTTTTTTAATTTATTCAACAAGATGTCAATTTGTTATATTTCCTTTATTGTGGCAACAAAATTTTAATTAATCATTTTTCAAAATAAATATAGCTTCTATTCATAAAGTATTAAATTGGGATTTCACCAATGTTTACATAAGTTTTTTTTCTCTTTTTCTCACTTCCTTTTTCTCATCAAATTAATTTTATTAGGATTATATTTTTGTATAACCATATACAAAAAAATTTTAAAATTTCAAGAAATATATTCCCTAATTTTGCTACAAAAAAATTAAATGATATTATTCTTTACTTAAAATTTGTTCGAGATTACGTAGTAAGATTATTTTTTTAATTTTTTTCTCATTAAGTTAATTATTTTTTAACTAATATATTGACACTTAGTCTTACCCGCGCGCGAAGCGCTGGATTTCGACTAGTTTTTTAAAATGGATTCCTCATGGGACGGAGTACGTGGCAAGGAGATGGGGATTCCCCGTGTGGCGGGGTATGGGGCGGGGCACGGGGCGGGGCGACGGGGATTCTCCGTGGGCGGGGCACGGGGTGGGGTGACGGGGATTCCCCGCGGGGTGGGGCACGGGCGGGATGCGGGGCGGGGCGACGAGGATTCTCCGTGGGGCGAAAAACAGGGTGATTCTACGGGAAAACCGCGGGGCAAAGGCATGCCCCGCCCCGGCCCCCGCCTCGCCCCGCCCCGTTATGCGGGGCGAACTCTCGCCCCGCCCCGGCGGGGACAAAAATGCAGGGAATCCCCGCCCCCGCCCCGCCGGTGTGGGGCCCCGCGTGGGCAGGGAATCCCCGCCCCACTTGCAACATTATCGTATAGGCAGAGTTGCATGGGCGAGTGAAATCATATTAGAGAGAAGCATGAGATCAGATCAGACATATACGACATACATTACCATGATGCAAAAGTAGCAACAATTTTTTTTTTTTTTTGAAAAGTAGCAATATATATATATATATATATGTGTGTGTGTGTGTGTGTGTGTGTGTGTTTTTTTTTTATGTTGACAAGGTTGCTGATGTGCACTGGTGTAGGCAAGCAGTTGATAGAGGCCCACGAAAATAGATGTTACGGGCTTTTCCCACAAACGAACGAAGCACTTAGTAGAAGTACACACATATGACGGCTTGCACACAGGAGGACAAGCAGAACGTGCAAACTCGGGCACAGACTAAGGCTTATGTGCGTTTGTGAAGGTGTGGACTAAGAGGCACAGGAGACATGCAACATCGATTTCATACAGACAAATCTTGGATTCGTTGGATGAGACTCGAACAAACTACAAATAGACAAAGATAGACAACAACGGAATCATGACTGATTGCAAAAGGACAAACTTCAACGGATTGAAATTAAACCCCAAATAAAACTAACCTAAAGGTTAGAGCTCTAATAACATGTGAATGTAATAAGAAATTATATTGCTTAGGGTAAAACAAGGCAAATTGTATACAACAAGTTGCTCTTATTTATAGAGCAGTACAAAATAATATACATGAAAACAACTGATTTACACAATTAGTGGAGAAGTTACGGTATACACAATCAGTGTCCTAACACTTAGACTTGGGAATTTCATCTTCATCCTACAAATCCTAATAGTCATGATGTGATCAAATTATTAAAGAAATATATAAGGTGCTTTCAAAATATATACAGTACTGAAATGCATAGCTCTCAAGCTGATTATTTCTTTTTGAACAATTTAATGTGATCTCTGTCACATCGATCTGGGCCCCACATTGGAAATTGATGCGGGCCCAAATCGCTGTAATGAAACTGCAAGCCCAATGGCCCAAGCAAACTACTTCAAAGGCCCTGCCTTCTTTTTTTTTTTTTTTTTTTTTAAACCTTTCACGCGAGATAGTAAATACATCACTTACCATAAAAGTAAAAATTCAGGAGATTATAATTCGATCCCCACTAAAGTTAAAAAAAAAAAAAAATGGGTTAGGACTTGGCATTAACAAGTTTGAGACATAAACGGGTCAACATGATTAGACATGAATAAAATGCATATTATTAAGCTTCACTCGAATGACACATGTATCAAAAGAAACGGTCCCCTAGCATTTCTCAATGTAGTACTATCTCCTAACACGAAAATTCCTAAGAAGGTTATCATGGTTTATAATTGCCATTGGACCTTTTCATTTTGGATGGATCCAGGATGAATTATTTAGTGAGAGACACGGAACATGATCTGTTGGAGAAGTAGCACACAAGTCAACACAAATGCAAAATATTGGTGTGATCCTTGTGACGATAGAGTCATAGCTGACGAAGAGGAAAGTTGTTTCCAATAGCATTACGGCTCATACACCAAGTCACTAACATATAAATTCACGTCTCCTAGCTTTTGTACTGGAAGTTTCAAAAAAAAATAAAAAAATAAATAAAATGGGATTGAAAGCAAAAGGAGGTCTGCCCATGCTCTTCATAATTATTCTCTCTTATTCTCCACTTCTTCACATCTCTGGCACTCCTGATCATCACAATTCAGGTACTATTGTAATTAATTAATTCTCTTCAAGATCACAATTTTATTTTTTGTGGTCAATTAATATTGATTTCAATGTCATATATTGAATATTTTGTTGCACCACTAGTGTTAACTTTTGTTAATTTGGTGTTCATAATGTAATAGTACTAGTGGAGAAGTATGATAAACCAAGTAGAGATGGGCAGTTTGTGATTGCTCGAAGTCTCCGGGGCAGCAGGAGCTCTGGCGGCGGTAGCTCCCGTGGCGGCAGAAGCAGTCGTGGTGGCAGTGGAAGCTTCCATAAAGGTGGCGGCACCGGAGGCACTAGTCCCTCTCGTGGGGCGGGTGGTGGTGTAGGGAGAAGGGCGCCGCTGATCATCGGGGACGGAGGGGCTGCTGGAGTGGCGGCGGCGGCGGCGAATCGCCACCATAAAAATGCGAGCACTACATTAGTGGGCAGCGGATCGGTGGGGAGAGGGGGTGCCCGGGGGACCATATACTTTAGTGGAGTAATTATTGGTTTTGTGTTTGGCAATGTGTGGATGTGAGTTCACTGCTTGGATGCCATGTATCACAAAATCACGAGTCATTCGAAAATATCGCTAGTGTTGCATCTACAATGTTTTTTTCCTTGTTTGGGGGAGTTTGGAATATTGGAGATCACATTGTATGGTTTTGATTTGTTGACATGCTAGGAAGGTCACTAGGTCAATGACTCAGTATAATAATGTATATGGTTTGTGATTTGGCGTTTGTAATCAGAATTAGTTTTTGTTAATGATGTATGAATAGACAAGATTTAATTCAAACATATTACACTTTAATGTTTTGAATTAGATCACCACATCAAGATTTGACATGGATGTAGATGTAATTGATAAATAATGAGGAAAACTAACATTGATAATTGTGGGAAGTTTGAAATATTGAGAACACTAATGTTTTTTTGACTTTTTTATTAGAAACACACATTGTTTCTCGCTAACAAATGTACATTCTCTTGCTCCATTGTACAGTTTGGGCTATAATAAATAAAGTCTATTTCCTATAAAAATAATGATAATTGTGAGTGTCTAAATCTTTTTCAATCTTGACTATAATTCTACAAAAGTTAGTTGTGAGACTAGCTAACATACTCTAAACAACTCGAGAAAAACTAACAAATTTACGTAAAATGCCATGATTACCATTAAAAGTCTTCCAATGAAGTCATGACTTCCATGAGGTGATTTTTTTTTTTTGGTCTAAACATCCGATATTCGAACTATCCGACTACTCCGAGTTCGCCTTAAGTCGCGCACCATATAAGTAGGAAAAGCTTTCAAATTGATTTTTTCATTCTCAATACTCGAATTCGAGTCACTAGTAAACGGACAACCCACTTTTCAGTTGTGCCAACCAACATTGGTTTTCATGAGGTGAGCTATGCGCCTGCTTGAGCCTAGATTAATCGAGCCCAATAACCTTTGAAATATAAATGAACTTTTGCTAAAGAGATCGATAAAGAAAACCAATAACATGTGGCTGGTTCATGCAAGGAGTCATCATGAATAGTTGCAAGTTCAATTACTATTCCCTTTCCTAACTTATGAGGTAACATGATTTCTTAGGCGAAGCAGTGGAAAGGTTCTTTGGGAGTACTTTATAGAACGGAACATTGTAATCATCACTAGGGAAAAATAAAAATAAATAAATTATGTGAGATACTGATTTTTTTTTACTTCAATTCCATGTTAATTCCGTTACCAATCACATGAATAATTCACATTTGGATACTATAAGCCTCCTAATGAGAGTAGTCCTTCCAACTGGATTTATCTTATTGGTGAGGCACCAAAATGAGATCTCATTTAAAGAGTATTAATTATATCTGATGTAGTAGCTAGGAAGTAACATAATTCTACCGGGGACCATTGGATCCGCTAGAAATCCATTACACCTCGAACTACACAGTGGGCCACTTTTGGCAAGCCGTGTCATGACTCAACAGTCTCAAGGCCGCCTAATAAGAAACTTTCTACCAACAATATTAATATGAAAAGACTCCGAAACCACACTGCACAATGTACACCTACCTGTATAAATTCAAATATGCATATTTGATTTTAAACATTCAAATTTCAAACAAAGCAAAAGAGAAAACCAAATGGGTGTCAGAGCCAAAGCAGGTCTGGTGGTGTTCTTGATCATAATCCTTTCTTCCCTTCTTCACATCTCTGCAACCCACCATGTTTCAGGTACAATTTCTTCAAAATCCCAACTTTTTTTTTTGGGTCATCTCTTTTTTTTTTTTTTTTTTTTTTTTCTTCTTTGTAATCGTGGATATTTAAGTCATATATTTAAGCTCGACAATTCCCACGAGAAGGGGCAGAATCAGGATTTCATTATCCCCTAGTTAGATCAAGGGCATTCTAAGCAGTATTTTGAGGGGTGGATATTTTTAATTTCTTTTCTCTCTATAGATGCAAGTTGTTTTAGGTTACAAACTCAGAAACTCATAACTCAGGAGAAACCAAAAAGTAACATATTTGAATTTGAATGACAGAATTCAATCCCAATTTGTTAACTTATTTGTTTCTTTGTAGTGGAGAAAGGTGCATTGCCAAGTAGAAAGGGCCATTTGGTGTCTGTTCAAAGAAAAGGAGGGGGTGGGAGCCGTGGCGGAGGTGGCTTCTCAGGCGGTGGCGCTCGTGGCTCCGGGGGCAGGCCGCTGCTTACCGGAGCAGCCGGGGGAGCTGCGGGAGCGGGGGTGCTGAACCGCCATGAAAGCGGGCGCAGCAGTGGGCATCGGAGCGGTGGAGGGAGGGGATGGCACAGTCTACCGGTTCAGATGGGATTGTTTGCTTTTCTTGGTTTGGTATTGTTAGGTAATATTGTGTGGATGTGAGTTCATCTCTAATTGACCACCTCGTGTCACACTTTTTAGAGTCAGTCGAGACAATCGGACGACTGGCAATCACATTGTTTTATTCTTATTTGTTTCTTGCATGTTTTTTTTTTTTTTTTTGGAGGCAATTGGTAAGGTCTTTTTATGGTATGTAAAGTTGAATTAGTAAGGTTTGTTTTGGAGCTTGTTATGAATTCATTTTTGTTAAATATGCAAATTTTGTGGATTGATTGAAACATTCTTCAATCTAGGGATTTGTATTGTGACGGGTGGACTTAACTCATTTCCTAAACACCATCAAAACGATCCATACAACAAGTATATAGGGGTTATTAAAAAAGTAATGCTGCTTTTTTTTTTTTTTTTTTTTTTTTTTTTTTTTAATTCATCAAATAAGGTTGATTTCTTTAAAATCACAAAATTAATGTATATTGCCTTTTGAAAAGGCGTCATTGAGTGTGTGACGTGGCAGGGTGGGTGTGTGATGTGGCAATTGGATTGTATGAATGACTTCTTTTCAAAAGAAGTCGTTTGAACAAAATATGAAATTTATGAATGACTTCTTTTGAAAATGAGTCATTCATACAACTTATATTTCACCCATACCTTTGCTTGCCTAAATTAAAAATACTACACATACATCAACCCAAACCACACTAAAATACATATTGGGTGTGTTCCACACTAAATCGAGACGCATATTGATAACGCAAACACCAATAAGTGTTTTGGTATGTCCGTGTAGCATTCCTCAAAACTAATATCATTTTCATTGAATTCCTCTAACAATTAATTTTTCAAGTACACAACACGACGAAATTAACAAAGTCATATACTGGTCAAAACGTATCACTCATAACCCATACCCAGTATAAAACGATAAAAGTAAACAAACGTACCAGTAGGGAAGTCCACAGTCAGATCACAAGAAGTCCGCGAATGTCCACGCTGGTGTCCACGCCTGCAATGACGTTATAAATAACAACATTTAAAAATTAGGTCGTTACAATACAAGTAAGAGAAAAACAAATAGCAAAAAAACTCGAACAAATATACTAATCCAAGAAATTACCATGACATGAAAGAAACTCATACGAAGGTATGATGCTATTCTATTGACGTAGACGCTGCTCCTCTGCTAGGCAAACTGGTCGTACTCTATTTCGACTTTGATTTCTCCGTGCTTGTACGTCCGGTTGAGTCTGTTGAGCTCGATGAGTCGACTGATCTTCTTCCTCGTGTTGACTCGATTCACTTCTACTACCAGTGCTATCAAAGATAGGGGGTTGAACCATTCTGACATACTGACTTCCCGTATGTGGTTGGGTGAAAGGAACATGAGGTGGCATGCCTAATAAGTGCATGAATGAGCCATCTCTACTATATAGAATATTGTAATTATAATATGAAAGAGTAAATGGACTTGACATGTATTGAGGCAATGAACCATGCATTGAATGTATAGGCATTCTATGATCCATGTAGGAAGATGATGGCCCAGGCGCATATGAATTAAAATGATAAGGATGAACACTCATGCTCGGTGCCCTAGGTAAAAAAATATGTGCATCAGGTTGCGTTGGGGGTAGCAAAAGAGTGTACCTATAAGAAGAAGGACGGGTTGGAGGTGGTGGAGGAGAACGTCTGCTGCTCTCACCAACAGTCTCTGTCGTTCTTGGTGTTGGACGAGTTTGAGGTTATGGAGGAGAACGTCTGTTGCTCTCACCCAAAGACTGTGTCCTTGTTGTTTTTCTTCTCCTCCCTCTATTTGCTAGGCTTTGATCCTCTTCTTGCTGTTCTTCCTGTTCTTATTAAGAAACTTCATTATCTATTTCCGGTTCAACTACATTTTCATCATTCCACATAGTAGTCCTTTGTCATTCATCCTCATCTAAGATTCTGATGCCTTCATGTAGAGCAGCAATGCCTTCATCGATCCCGTCATCAATGAACACTTGCTCCAATTAACGCGCAAATGTAGACTGATATACAAAAAAAACAGTGTTAGTTAACAATTTTAAATATGACTCATGAGGATAACAACATTATAGTTTCCAGCTTACCGAAAATTCACGTAGAGCCCCGTCATGTCCAATGAATCGCCTGGTGATAGATCTGTACCACCTCACGTTCTCTTCCTGATCATGTTCCCCTTGTTGTTCTATTGTGGCTATGGGATTACCACGATTTTCCCACAACTCTATAAATCTTTTATGATACACTGCCAAATTTTCTTAAGGGTGTCCTCTCAATTGGACGCGGTGCAGTCGTGTGTCGAAATCACAGTTAGGTGGCACGACCTGTATCAGTCCGAACTGTCTCATCACCCTTTCCGGTATATGCCACTCGACTATATGGAAACAAATTAAAGGATACGTCGAACGCCAGCTCCCATGACCTTGAGTACAGAATTGTGGAAGTGACTTTAAGACATCAGCGTATAGTTGCCACTCTACGACATTCTCCCTCTGCGTGTCAAATGCATCACGATATGATGATAAAATATGTGTGGAAGTCTTAGTTACCGAAAATGCAACTATCCATCTGTATACAAAACAATAAATTAGTCATAAATTAAAAATACGCAATGAATAATTAAAATAATATGAGAAACATTTTTATTACCGATATCCCAAAGGAACTTCATTGGGCATGTATACTCCATCACATGTTCGAGGTCGAGCTCTAGGAACAGGCATACGCCTTAGTGCTATAAATGGAAATCTATCCCAAGCCCATAGTTGTATAAGAATTGACGCACCAGCGACCTCGTGCGCATCGGAGCGAGATCCGCGACACAACTCCCTATATAAATAAGCCAAACATGCACTTCTCCAATTATACTGTCCAGCTGTTTGAAGGTCCTTGAGCAACGGAAGAAACATCAAATGTACATATTGGTTCGACTTGTTAGCGAACACACAACCACCAATAAGTTGTAGAATGTACGAACGAATATAACCTCGAACCATGTCCTCATTGTTGTCATCCTCTATAGGTGTACATTTTCTTCGAGCCATGAAACAAGAACTCTATTCCCAGAAAGGTCAAGTGCATCAGGTCTTGCACCAAGTAATCTTTCACACATCTCGAGATAGTCGATATATGTGCTTCAGGTCACATACATACAATTAATAGGTAACCCGAGCTAAATCTTAACGTCTTGAAGTGTTATCATACACTCGCCACAACGCATGTGGAACGTATGTGTCTCTGGACGCCATCTCTCAACGAAAGCGGTGATCAAAGCCCAATCAAGTCTGAAAAATCCTACGCGTGAAACTCCATAAAAGCCACTAGAACATAGGTAAAGGATCATTTGAGAATGGTAATTCACCCGTCGATCAGCGACCCCGTCTTCTTCGTACGCGCATCGTATCATGTATCTTATAATTAAAAAAATGTGTCGATATATATGTATTAAACGTTTTTGCATAAATAGTAGACACATACATGTTAAATGTATATACCTGACCCCTCCAGACTTGCGATGATCTGTGTGTAGATTGGAGGCGTAGAAGAGAAGGATCAGATGGTCCTGGTTCCATTTGTGTACTCGCTACAACTGTGTGATTAGAAAAATTAGTAGAGTAATTTTAAAAGTCACAACGAATCATTAGTACGAGTTAAAACATTAACAAAGACCTATCAATTACTGTACGTAACATCTCCTAATACTATATAAATATAAATGTTATGAAATTACCAACTGACACCATTTACAAATAAAATACAAATCCCCTCATTAGTTTGAATTGGGGGGTTGAGCTTTTGATGGAATTTTTTTTGTTATGTCTCGCTGCACGATAAAAACCGCATCGGTTCCTCCGAGTAGGGACTCGGCGACGATATCTATTTGGACATGTTGTTTGTTTATGTCCTTCTTAATGGCATATGCCACATCGCAAGGTCCTCAAAACATTAGGAAGATCCATCTCATTTTGCCTTCATGTTCCCTTTGGTCTCCCTCGGCTACATCTACACCTTAGATCTGGTAAAATCTTCGTCGCAAAAGTCGACCAATACTTATCATCAGGGATGGCTTTGAATTGAGAGGAGTAGCATCGTGCGTACACGTCCATCCTGTAGTATGACTCAATAAATTGTGTATAATCAAGTCGAATAAGGGCACATGCAGCTAACACGTGTGAGCAAGAGAAACCAAACGATTGCCATTTATTGCAACTGCAATACCAGTTCTTTAGGATAACAATTTATGTATTGTTGCCTTTATGCATGCGATCACCATGACGTCCAGTGAGCACCTCAAACTCACCATTGTCGCGATTTATTAATTTGACGCAATGTCTCCTTGCAGATTGTTCATAATGTGCAATTTTATCCATGACATATTTTGTGTAATAATGTCCGTGCGAGATTGCTTCATCGATATTCTGTTTGCGTCGGTTGGTGTATGTCAGCAACCTGCAGTAAATCATTTGAACCATTGCTGTTATTGGCAAGAATCGTGCCCCTTTCAATACACCGTTAAAACATTCTACAATAGTAAGATAATGTCGTGCCAGTACTATCAACACAGTGATAAAAATAATTGCATAACAAACATAACTAGTATCGATTACATACCAACCCCATTAGAATTCATCCATCCGTACCGCAGGCCTCCGTTATGCGATTGAGTCCAGAGTTCCTTAGGAATAACATTCACATATTGAAGACACTGAAGAGTTCCTGATGACAAATAAGCAAAATGCTTCATGCATGCATCAAATTTCCTCACTTGATGTTGACCAGCAGCTTGAGAAAGGATGTTCTTCAACGATTCATTTTTGAAATTTGTGTTAAAATTATTGGTCAAGTGTCGCAGGTAATAACGGTAGTATCCTCTTGGTGGACAAAAACTATTTGCTGGTATGTTAACCATCTCTATCGGTCACGTGTTTGCGCAACATCCTCAAAAACCACCCCCACGAGTCTGTTAATTCATTTTCCGCAACTGCAAATACAACTGGAAGTAGATGTTCATTACCATCAACAGATAAGACAATCATTAGCTTACCACTATATTTGTCATACAAGAATATCGCGTCAATCTGTAGAAGATGCCTATAATGCTTGAACCCTTCGATTGATGTTTCGAATGCGAAGAACACACGACAAAATTGAAGATGCTCTGTTCTGATCTCATCTGCAGGCCATTGTCAATGTGACCACTCAATCTTTGTCCTTGGGCTCTTATTATGTACAGCTGCCAACCATCTTGGTAACCTAGCATACGACGCGTCCCAATCTCCGAATGCATTTGCAACTGTTTTCCTTTTGGCGTCCCACATTCGCTTGTAGGGAACTTCATGTCCGTATTTTAGCTTTATCATTTATACTAAGGCCTTGATAGTAATTGCCTGATCTATTTGGACAATGTTTTGTATCTCACGTGCAAGCATGTTGGCGTCGAGTTGGGCATGACCGCGTTCTTTGTCGGGATTTATACAGTTGTTCTGCACTTCACCGCCCATAAGGTTGTAGTTGACTCCATAACATGGTATTGACAATGATTGTTAACATGCCATACTTTAATTTCATGCTGCAAGTCTTTCTTATTGTCAAAGCACATTCTTCTTTCCAACTCAAAATTAGGCATGTCCCATCCAGTCGAATGATGAGAATGTTGGGTCGCAGTAGAATTAGCTACTTTCTAATCAATTTTTTTATACAAAGGCAATGGTTGATAAACTTATTCATCGCTTGCTTCTTCCATGCTCTCCTCTTCGTCAATAGCAAATTGCTCATCATCTTGCAAGTTTTACTCCCCTGGAGGTTCGTAGGTTGGGTTTGTAACAACCCCAAATTTTTAATCCGACTTGTACGGCAATTGTCAAAATTGTGACCCGGCTACGTGAATACTGGTCAATATTTCGAACTTCGGGAGTCGACGCCGAAGTGATTTTATGATTCTTTGATTGTGTGTAATAGTATGTTAGTATTTTACGAGTCTCGCGCCGGTCGGGCGATATTTAATTGAGTGAGGTTTCGACTAGTCAAACGGGAGAGTAAAACATATAAATAAATGAATTTTTATTAATTTAATAAATTAGTTGACGGGTCGTGGCGAGAAAATGGACACGACGAGCCAATTGACAGAGAAATACGGACCGAGGAACGCAAGATCTACGTGGGAGTTGGTTAATTACACAACATACGGGCTATAGGATTTGTATTGTTATAGTGACACAGTCCAATGGTGAGGAGCCATGAGATTGACCTCGAGAGGCGTGTGGGTGTTGAGATGGAGGGCCATGCAAGTGACAACACACACCTACTTTAAGGTGTAATAAAAATAAATAAATAAATGAAAAGACCCATGAGGGCAATTGTGATGAGAAATGGAGATAAATTAAGAGGAGGGCAAATTGGTCATTTGACCTTTATGTTAATATATCAACAAAGCCCTACACTACACTATTCATCTTCTCCTTTGTTGAAACCGCCGCCCCCTCCTTCTCTTCCATCTCGCCTCTTCACCACACCACCCACTCGCCTCTCTCTCTCTCCCTCTCCATCTCTCTCATTTTCACGGTCTCTCTCACGATTTTTCTCTATCTCTCTTGTTCTCTCACGCTCTCGGTCCTCCCTCTCGGCTCTCTTCGCCGACCGAACCACGACCCTCGCCGGAGCTCTCGTTGGTCTTCATAGGTCTGTCTCTCTCTCTCTCTCTAGCTCTCTTTCTTTCTTTTTCTCTCTCTCTCCCTCTCCTTCTCAACGGAAAAAAAAAAAAAGAAGGAAACAGAGAGACGCAAGCGTCTCTGGTCAAAAAGAGAAAAAAAATGGAGAAGATGCACACGTGCATCATTCTCTAATATTATATATATAAATATAATATATATATATATATATATGTATCTATATATATGTATGTATATATATATATATATATATGTATATGTATAGAAGAAAAATAGCAAATATATATATATATATTGAAAAATTCAAAAAAAATATGATAAATTAGGAAATGGGTTCATAAATGAGTTTTGGGATTCTCTCGGAAATGTTGGCGGGATATAGTCGGGGTTTTAGCCTCGAAAAATGTAAAAAAGATATAATATATCAAATTGAAGCTAGTTTAATGACAAATGATCTTAGGTATAATTCGGGTGGTAATTTTTATTTGTTTGGCATTTATTCAAGCTCGACTGGATAATTGTAGTGCGGTATAGGCAATCGGGAAGTCGCGGAAGACGCGTTAGGATCTCGGAGTTGTCACACGGGTCGCGATAGTTCAGGTAAGTACACTTGCCTTAAAAAGCATTTGTATGTTTGTAAGCCGTAAGAAAATGTCATGTGATTCATTATCATTTATTCGGTCTTGTTATTCACTATTATTGGTATTCCATTCCATTTCTTGTTGTGTGATTCCCGGTGTAAGTGTTTTGTCTGAAAAGTACTAGGACCTGCACTAGAGGGATAAAACGTGGGCACTCGTGGCCACGAGTGTGTGACCACCCTTAGTGACCGTGTGACATCGAGTATCGGGGTTCGAGTCCCTTACCGCATCATAGCCGTGCTTTCGTTTGAGTCGATGCCCGGGAAGACCTCGCGAGGTCTTCGCCGTTATGCTATGGACTAGACCACTTATGAGCCTCTTTTGATTCCTTGGAACACACTTGAATTTCGATTGATATCTATTAGTCTGTTTATCATGCACCTTGTCTATTTAAATTCCTGTCATTTTAATACCGCATGATATTTAGACTGCTTTACTTGTATTATCATGAATTACTGTTATCTTCTTCTGGCATTACATTCGATTTTATTCAGTTACTCACCGTCTAGTTTGTGACGGTGGGTGCAGATAGGGCGGAGAACAGAAGGGCAAGGGACCCCGCCTAGGTGATCTATTGAGAAGCTTAGCGATCGGATTTGGAGACTACTTTGTAGGTTTCTTTATGTGTTGCTTTTATGTATATCGTTTTTATATATACATGCTTTGGGATTATTGAACTTGGTATTTTGATGAGATTGGTATCATGTATAATTACCTATCGAATTGTGCATGAATACCCGGGTTTTCCACACTTATAGAATTCCTTTACTTCCTTGAATGAGTTATTTTCCCTTTATTATAAATGTTTTAGTCTTCCATTGTGTATTATTGCAATAACTCTTTCATAAATAACTAAATTGATTAAGTTGAAGGCTGACTAGGCTCGTCAGGTCGCCGAGTGATGACTCGGGGCTTGTACGGGTCTAGGCCGGGCGTACCCAATTGCATGGGGAAAATTGGGGCCGTCACAGTTGGTATCAGAGCTTAGGCTTTAGAATCTTAGGGACATGGTATATAGTTATCTAAAAATTGTGATACCAACATCACAGTTGGTATCAGAGCACAAGGTTCTAAAGACCGGACTCTTGATTCAAATTCATAAAACACAAGCCATTTAAACCAGCGGAAGTTAGGAACAGTTGAACTTAGAGTGGAAACCCTATGATCTTGACTTAGAATCCTAGTTGGGGAGTGGGATAAGTCGGATGTGATGTTTATATATATATTACGATTATTGTGTGTATTATATGGTATCGGTAACTATCCACTGATCCGAAATACGCTTTCGTTACGAGAGGGCGATGGCGGATCAGAAGGGTCCTAGTGACGACAGCGGGACGTCGAGTACTCGAGCTGTTAGCATCGACGAGTTTCAGACTTTGACGCAGAGAGTCGCATCTCAAGAGCGATAGTTGGAAGAGATTTTGGCGATAATGAGGGCGTCAGTTGCTGTTGCATCGGTACCATCAACGGCTAGAGTAACCATTACTCAAGAGGCAAACACATCGGGGTTACGACCATGACCTTGCTTCCTTCCACCACTTCAATGACACCAAGATTATGGCGGTTGTACCTCGTGCACCGACAAAGTGTATGACATTACGACGACTATTGAGGTCGTGCAATGGCGAGAGTTCAAGAGGCACGACCCGTCGTTTCTATGGAGGTACTGACGTGACCGTAGCAGAGTTGTTCTTGAAGAGTCACGAGAAGATTGAACCTGATCGACCTGAGTTGTAATTAGAGCGCCGATCAGGGGAAACATGATGGGAAACGAACGAGAAATTCGAACGATGATAGTGGTTCTCGAAAGCGGAAGTTGTGTTACCAGTGCGGACAGCCTGGACATTTTTAGAAACGATGTACTGATTTGTGCGAGGATGTGCACGTGGCGAATGAACAATAACTTATAGTGGTTCGTGATACTAACGGAGATAAAGAAATTTCCTGGTTATCATATGACATGCATGGAACGGATTAAATGAAGCTTTAGGTGTTTAAATAAGACGTTGGACGTCATGTGACAGAGTTAGGGTTGATACTGGCTAGAGTATTACCGTTTAAACTTAACTTAGCGGTGTTGTTGTCTAGGATGAGACAAACCTAACTTAGATAAGAGTCCGAAAGAGATGGTAAGTTTGGGCACAATGGGTGCCAAAACTAGCCACAAGTACACCTAAAGAGAGGCAGGACCAGACTGGTTGTGATTCATCTTACGATGCATGGACACGTAGTGTACATGGTGGCCACGGTTACAACTTTGTCGAATCTATTTTATCGCTCGGGTATAGATAAACTTGCGTCGAGACGCGAGTAGGTTGGGAGGTTTTCACGAGTATGGCGTACGAGTCGCGATCGTAGCGTCTTACGTCGTGATCACCAAGCTTGAGTCGTGGTAGTGGGCGATGTTTGCGACGAGGTCGTGGCATTCCTACCATTTTGGGAAAATGGGAGCGGTCTAGAGAGACCGTAGTTGAATTAGGTTGTTTGAATTGGTTGGGACCTACGCCCAAGGCGAGATCCGTTCGAAGTGGAGAGGCCACAGTTTGATGGATGTGGAGAAAAAGGAGAATTGAAGATGTTGTGTTGTTCGAAGAGACTTTGTACAAGTCTCAGTTCAATATAAAGATGTCAAGTGTTGGAAGTGACATTCGAGAGTTCACATTGGTTATAGCTTATTGAGTCGTCTGAAGTGACTATGCATTGGTTTGCAATTCAACGATGATGAACGAGTCGTCTCAAGTGACTTTGAGGTAGTCCACAGTTCGAGAAAGAGGATCTAAGCTGTCTGAAGCGGCTGTAAGCCCACGGTTTGGGAGAGGTGCGAACTAGATATAAACATTATATGCGTTGATTTGTGGATACTAGAAGATCAACGTTGTTGCTGATGCGTTGCGCTGCAAAGGATTGGATGCAAGAGGTAGTTATATGTTAAAGACCCTACGAGGGTGGTTTATTTGGGCCATCGAGTTGATGAGATCAGCGGACGTGCCGACGACTACCAGAACCCAGATACGTGGTCAAACGATGTTGTGGACCGTCTCATTTGGCATTGTGCGTGAGGGGACGAAGAAGGCGATGCGTCATACCAACGGTGCAATGAGATGGTGGATAATTCATATTGCCCAGACGAGTCGGTCGACAGACTCATGCTAGAGGTATCGCGGCGATCGGGGATTCCATGGGGTCTCGATGCTTGTGAAGAGTTACTTCGGGAGATTTATCGTTTCGGTTTGGTTGTGTATCCGGGTTGACCTAAGATGTGCGCCGATATGCGACATTATTTTGGTGGCCAGGGATGATTTCCGAGGTGTCGGAGTTGTTCGAGCGTGTGACATGCCGAGTAGAGAGGCCGGGCATCGACGACTGGAGGACTACTACATGCCCCACCCATTTCTCGATGGAATTGGGTATCTATGGATATGGATTTTGTTAGTGGTTGCCCCGATCTCCTCGTGGTTACGATAGCATCTGGGTAGTTGTGAATAGTTTTGTTTGAGACTTAAGAGTGCCCAGTAGTGGCATAAGAAATACTTGTCGAGTATCACGATGAGCTTCAGTATGATTCGGGGAGATTATGAATACCTAAAGATCTCTCTACTGAAGGGTCACGAACGGCTCGGAGTCAAGAAATGACTCACTCTGAGTTTTTATCGGTCTCGTTAGGAGTTGCGAAGGGTCGTTAATTTAGTTTACTTATTAGGCAAATTTCGGGGACGAAATTCTAATAAGTGGGGGAGACTGTAACAACCCCAAATTTTTAATCCGACTTGTACGGCAATTGTCAAAATTGTGACCCGGCTACGTGAATACTGGTCAATATTTCGAACTTCGGAGTCGACGCCGAAGTGATTTTATGATTCTTTGATTGTGTGTAATAGTATGTTAGTATTTTACGAGTCTCGCACGGTCGGGCGATATTTAATTGAGTGAGGTTTCGACTAGTCAAACGGGAGAGTAAAACATATAAATAAATGAATTTTTATTAATTTAATAAATTAGTTGACGGGTCGTGGCGAGAAAATGGACACGACGAGCCAATTGACAGAGAAATACGGACCGAGGAACGCAAGATCTACGTGGGAGTTGGTTAATTACACAACATACGGCTATAGGATTTGTATTGTTATAGTGACACAAACCCAATGGTGAGGAGCCATGAGATTGACCTCGAGAGGCGTGTGGGTGTTGAGATGGAGGGCCATGCAAGTGACAACACACACCTACTTTAAGGTGTAATAAAAATAAATAAATAAATGAAAAGACCCATAAGGGCAATTGTGATGAAATGGAGATAAATTAAGAGGAGGGGCAAACCGGTCATTTGACCTTTATGTTAATATATCAACAAAGCCCTACACTACACTATTCATCTTCTCCTTTGTTGAAACCGCCGCCCCCTCCTTCTCTTCCATCTCGGCCTCTTCACCACACCACCCACTGCTCTCTCTCTCTCCCTCTCCATCTCTCTCATTTTCACGGTCTCTCTCACGATTTTTCTCTATCTCTCTCGTCGTTCTCTCACGCTCTCGGTCCTCCCCTCTCGGCTCTCTTCGCCGACCGAACCACGACCCTCGCCGGAGCTCTCGTTGGTCTTCATAGGTCTGTCTCTCTCTCTCTCTCTAGCTTTCTCTCTCTCTTCTTTTCTCTCTCTCTCTCCCTCTCCTTCTCAACTAAAAAAAAAAAAAAAAAAAAAAAAAAAAAAAAAAAAAAAAAAAAAAAAGGAAACCAGAGACGCAAGCGTCCTCTCGGTCAAAAAGAGAAAAAAATGGAGAAGATGCACACGTGCATCATTCTCTAATATTATATATATAAATATAATATATATATATATGTATCTATATATATGTATGTATATATATATGTATATATATGTATATGTATAGAAGAAAAATAGCAAATATATATATATATATATTGAAAAATTCAAAAAAAATATGATAAATTAGGAAATGGGTTCATAAATGAGTTTTGGGATTCTCTCGGAAATGTTGGCGGGATATAGTCGGGGTTTTAGCCTCGAAAAATGTAAAAAAGATATAATATATCAAATTGAAGCTAGTTTAATGACAAATGATCTTAGGTATAATTCGGGTGGTAATTTTTATTTGTTTGGCATTTATTCAAGCTCGACTGGATAATTGTAGTGCAGTATAGGCAATCGGGAAGTCGCGGAAGACGCGTTAGGATCTCGGAGTTGTCACACGGGTCGCGATAGTTCAGGTAAGTACACTTGCCTTAAAAAGCATTTGTATGTTTGTAAGCCAGTAAGAAAATGTCATGTGATTCATTATCATTTATTCAGTCTTGTTATTCACTATTATTGGTATTCCATTCCATTTCTTGTTGTGTGATTCCCGGCGTAAGTGTTTTGTCTGAAAAGTACTAGGACCTGCACTAGAGGGATAAAACGTGGGCACTCGTGGCCACGAGTGTGTGACCACCCTTAGTGACCGTGTGACACCGAGTACTGGGGTTCGAGTCCCTTGCCGTCATAGTGTGCTTTCGTTTGAGTCGATGCCCGGAAGACCTCGCGAGGTCTTCGCCGTTATGCTATGGACTAGACCACTTATGAGCCTCTTTTGATTCCTTGGAACACACTTGAATTTCGATTGATATCTATTAGTCTGTTTATCATGCACCTTGTCTATTTAAATTTCGTCATTTTAATACCGCATGATATTTAGATCGCTTTACTTGTATTATCATGAATTATCTTGTTATCTTCTTCTCGGCATTACATTCGATTTTATTCAGCTTACTCACCGTCTAGTTTGTGACGGTGGGTGCAGATAGTAGAGAGAAGCAAGGGCAAGGGACCCCGCCTAGGTGATCTATTGAGAAGCTTAGCGATCGGATTTGGAGACTACTTTGTAGGTTTCTTTATGTGTTGCTTTTATGTATATCGTTTTTATATATACATGCTTTGGGATTATTGAACTTGGTATTTTGATGAGATTGGTATCATGTATAATTACCTATCGAATTGTGCATGAATACCCGGGGTTTTCCACACTTATAGAATTCCTTTACTTCCCTTGAATGAGTTATTTTCCCCTTTATTATAAATGTTTTAGTCTTCCGCTGTGTATTATTGCAATAATTCTTTCATAAATAACTAAATTGATTAAGTTGAAGGCTGACTGTAACGGCCCCAATTTCCCGAGGCCGCCCCGTGACCCACGCCCTCCGCCCGCAAGCCTAGCAGCGCCTGTCACGTCAACAGCTCTGTGTATCTAATCCTACTTTATTAAGTTGTCTTACACATCTAGCAGGTTAGTTGATAATTACAATAACATCATTAGCGGAAGCATTTAATTTGTATTTTATGAAAATTTATTAAGCCTAAGCAGTGGAAAACCCGGAATAAACACCATGTATATAACTGAGACGAAGTAAACAGTAATCCATATACATGTGATAAAGTTCTAAAGTTCCCAAAACCCAGCAAAATAAATATATACATACATACTAGGTAGTCAAAACACAAAGCAATGTCGCAAAGAACGCCTCGAGATAGTCGCCTAGTACCTCTTTTCCCTTGCTTCTTGCTCGTACCAGGATCTGCGCTCAGTTGCCCAACACATACAGCAACGAGCCCAGTGAGTAAATTCCCAAGAGAAGTCTACACAAATAATCATGAAAACATCGATAACCTGCGAGACATGTGAATATGACCCTGACAACAGGAATCATATTCCCATGGTGCGATAAACAACCTTTACAACATCACATCACATCACATATTAAGCGGAAATGTAAACCATCCAAAATCCAACAAATAATTAACTAAATGGCTCGAAAGTAAATTCAACGGTAAATAAATCATCACACGTTTAATCACGATAAAACCATGACCCGCCGGTCATATGATAACAAAACGGAGTTCTCAGCACAAACCAGTGCTTAATAACAGGCTTACAATGATCTACACCTCAACTCGAAGCCGGCGTACTCCTTTCCAAGCTTTTTAGTGCTAAGAGTACCCTTAATCCCTCGAGACAGTTGTAGATACATTCTACTCCTATCTACACGGCCGCCGTCGCAGACTAGCCCATGCTCAAGCGTGTAGTCATAACCAAGATGAAAAACCATGCGTGACCACGGCAGTCATCGCATACGATAAGATAATCGATAGAATACACGCCATGAAATTAAAGTGTAACTTTCTCAAGGGTTTTACGCACCGAAATACGCTCTCCGACTTGGGACCCGCCAATTCGACCCGCCTAGCTCCCCGATACCCGAGCTATGGTTCAACATGAGTCCCTGAAGTCCATTTATAGTGTTTTTATACTTTTTAAAAACATATTATAAAATTTTATGTTTTTATAACATATTTTCATATTTGAGTTGTGGTATCTCTCTCTTACTATGTCGGGGTTCCAAAAATACCCGAAAAGTCCCAAAACTACTTTTCTACCTTTTTCTTAATTTTCTATATTTTTCTAGAATTTTTCCCAATTTTTCTGATATTTTTCAACTATTTTTCCTATTTTCCAGCAATAATGTATATATATATATTATTTAATATAAAAAAAAAAAATTATTATTTTTTTTTTTTATTTGGGTGGGCCCCACCTGGACCGGTCCGGTCCAGGTGGCTGGACCGGCCTGGCTGGCCGGTCCGGTTCAAGGGTCACGCACGCGCCACGCGCGTGCGTCCCCTTCCCTGGGACGAACCAGGAACTAAGTTCCTGGTTCAACTGAACAGCAGATTTTTTTTTTTTTTTTTTTTTTTTTTTTTTTTTCTCTTCTTCTTCTTTTGCCTCTCTTCTTCTCTCCTATCAATTTCTAATCAATCTCACTCCATTTGAGACCTCCAAAACATCATAATCTCACCACAAATCCACCAAAACAACATCAAATTCTCGGATCAAAATATATATAAATAAACCCAAAATTTACCAAATCACCTCAATTTTCTTCAAAATTGATTCTAATTGATAAGATTCATCAAAATAAACCTCAAGAACACCGAATTGACCTTCTAAAACCATTAAAAATAAATGAAATCCGAATTCACCACAACCCACAAAAACCATATTTTTATCAAAAATTTCCAATAAAATGATAGATATTACCTTGGATCAATGTTGTGAGGCTCAATCTCCCTCTCCCAAAGCACGAATTTTCCTTCTCTACCCTGGATTTCTTCTCACTGATCTCTCTAATTGTTGAGAAAATGGTTTCTTGCATGTTGATCGATCACTTTGTATTTATACCATTTATTCTAATCTAACGTGTGCACGCATCCCGAGGAGAATCGGACGGTTTCAGATCACCCTGCGTCACCCAAGTCTAGGTACTTATCATGACACAACTGTCTTGTATTTGGTTTGTTGTCAATCTCGAGGGTAATCCAATGTGGGTTGATTTTTCCAAATTTTAAACTATAGGACTTAAATTAATTCATTAATACTTTTATTCAACCTTAGGTTAAATCACCTAATAAACCATATAAAAATCATAAGTGTGTCACACTAACACTCAACTACCCAGGAAACCTATGCCCGTGCACCGGCTACCCAATACCGGCATCGGTCCTCGACACGCACTTCGGGACATATACCGATCGTAGCCTTGCCCGATGTCAACTTACACACATGTGATGTTTATATAAATAATAATTTCCCACATCACAATAATAGACATACAACATACACAAATAACACAATATAACCTGGGTACTCTTATTTGAGTCCACCCAGATGTCACCGTAACGCCCGAATTACCCGTTAATCCTCGTGATTAACACTAATCCTGATTAAATTAATTTGGGCCGTTACACTGACTAGGCTCGTCAGGTCGCCGAGTGATGACTCGGGGCTTGTACGGGTCTAGGCCGGGCGTACCCAATTGCATGGGGAAAATTGGGGCCGTCACAGGGTTAACAACATTTATATTTTTTCAATGAATAAATGGCGCAACATCCTCGAGGGGACATACATCCTCGTCGATGTCGTTGTCATCGTCCTCGTTACGGTCATCACTGGAGGCACTAATGTCATCATCAATCAGAGTAACAAATCTATCTTGCACAATATCACCTATAGGTGATTGCATATGTAATTTTCCATTATTGATGTAGGGCATGTCATGCTGACATTTTCTTCTACCACTTGTGAATGCACAGTAGAGTTTTGAAATGGCTCGATTGGCTCGAAGGTTAAATAAATCTCTACCTTCGCTGATAATGGTAGATTCACCACTGTTGACCACATCAACTCGAAGTGGGTCTCGTCTTGCAACGACACGAGAATACAATATTGTGAACCTGATAGATGGGTTATTATGTGACGATACGTCATCGTAATGAGAGTCTCAGTGGACGAGATACCAAATGTGTTATACACATGATCCATCAACTCATGTTTACTTATTCCAAACTTAAGAATCATGATCATTGATGGGGGTCTGCTGTACTCGATGCCTTGCGAAACCTTAACAATTTCTCCGTATGCATAAAATTGAAACGGGATGTTCCTACGTTCCATGACCTACATAATTTACCACATTGATAATGTAAAAAAGATTACATATATATCAAACGAAAAAATGATCAAAATGGGGATTTGAGGCGCGATCGAACTTTTGAAAAAATCAACATCAAAGATTATTCTTATTTATATATCAAAATGGAGCATCTTGTAGTAATTTTTCAAAATGATTTGAATTTTATCCTAGGGTTGTTCGAGGAGCCTCTTAGGAAAGGAACGAGTCCCTTCTAAGGAACTTAGTATCGACTGAGTATTCAATTTTCTTAGAGTCCCATCTTGGGAAAGGGATCGAGTCCCTTCTATGGAGCTTAACTTAGACATTAGAAAATACAAATCATATTAAGTTTCCATTTCTTTTACTCTTTTTTTCTTATTTATTCGCAATTCAATATGATGGATCTGACTAAATAGATTCATATTGAATCTAGCAATGTTTATATTGGTTGAAACGGATATATAAGTCATGTTATACTATTGAATAACAAGCCTTCAATTATTCTGAATAAAAAGAATTACATTTTTTTATCACTCAATTGTTGTCTCTATTTTTAATTATTTAAAAATATTTTACTACAAGCAATATGCAATGACAATCACTACTTAAAATTAGCTTTTCTATAGCTTTAGATTTATTCCACCTTCTTGAAATGCAATAAAAGACATAGGCATTACTTAAAAGTAAAATAAAATAAATAAAAGACATACATTTTAATTTAAATGGTCTTAATGGAGTTTAACATTTGTAACATTGTTAACTACAATGTTAAGCTGCAACATCCTTTAGTAGCCAATTTTAAAAGCAGTTAGTAGTTACGTTAACTAAAAGTAGTTAAAAGTTAACCTATAACTTTTCTTAAAAGCTATGAAAGACAACGTTGGTAAAAAAGCAATCAAATTTATGTCACAACGATTTTCACAAGCTATGACAAACCTTCTTTCTAGTTGTGAATTTTAATATTTTCCTTTTATTAAAAAGTTGTTTTTTAAAGCACAAAATAATTAAATACACTATTAAATTACACATACCATGCAATAAACACATGCCACTTAACCACCTTTTTCTTAAAAAAAATTATGCAATTACACAACATAAAAATAATAAATAAATAAATAAATTTTAGTTCTTGTTATTTCCCTCCTGTTTTGTTCTTCAATTTAATATTCTCCGACCTACAAACAAAATAATATTCCCTGTAAGAAAAAGTTAGTTATTTTATTCAAATGAAAAGTAAATAACTAAAAAAATATTATTAAAAACTAATTAAAAAAATCCTGCCGTGACGGCCCCTAATTCTAGGTTTGTCCCGTGCAACTGATACTTCTCCAGCCCATGCACCAGAAGTACCTGCCACGTCACTCATCCATCCCATTATCTAATAATCTTGATATTCATACCATTTATCCATAAATAAAAGCGGAAGTCTTGCGATTTAAAAAAAAACATGTGCGATATTAATTTAATTTGTTCAACCTATAGTGGAAATCCCGGCTGTACATGCATATAGACGATCAAACTATAACAGTAATATATACAAGTACAGAAGTGGTTATGGTCTCCCGTCCCAAAATAAAAATAATACAAAATATAAAAAAGAAGTAACTACCAGCGCACGTACTAGCAGGCCTCGGCATAGGTAAGTCAGATATAATCGACAAGAATCTCCTTACCCCTGCTGGTACTAGGATCTGCACTCAGTTATCACAAAAACTAAATAACGAGTCCAGTAAGTAAAATCCCAAGGAAAACCACCATACATCATAATTTAAGAAATGTAAATGACAATCAATAAACTGTGTAAATCAAACATGCGAAATAGAAGGAAATTTGCAGACAACTGCTTAAAGCTCATCGCATGAATGTAAACACAAAGATAATCAAATGGGAGTGAAACAGCTATCCAAGATGTGTACTGAGGACCAGGAGCTCTGTCGTGGCCGACACCATCGGCCCTACAACTGTGTCATAGACCATACACCTACTAAGCGACCACACAACCTAGGATACATAGACGGAAACTAAACCATCCCAGAAGGAATGACTCATAGATTATAAATAAATTTACAGCTCAAATGGAATACAATAATTAAATGCAATAGTGGTGTTCAATTGGGTTTTACGTACCTCAAAACCGCGCTCAAAACCCTGAAAATACCCCCTCGATCCGATCCTCGAATAGTCTCCGACTCCAATTACTGTCCCGTGACTCTTGGGATCTAATTCCGAGGTTTATTGGTTAATTAATTTAGTTTATAATTGGTTAGGTTCGATTTCATATTTAATTACAATCCAGAGTGACATTAACGCGCTAATCAGATCAATTAGTGCGCTAATTGATCTTAGTCACTGTTCATCATCATTTTCCCAGAGTGATTAGCACGCTAGTGTTCATCACTTAGCGCGCTAATAGCATTCTGTTCAGAATTTTCAAATTTAAATTTCTGGGCTCCAAACACCTCCTAAACCCATTTAAACCATCCACACACATTCACAACACATCAACAACACCAAATACATCATCAAATATGAATTTATCAAGATTAAACCCTAAAATCAAAGAATCATAATTTCACGTTCAAAAACCCATTTTCATAAAATCATCCAACTTCACTCAAATTTGATCCAATCCACAAAACCATGTAATACTAAGCTCATGAGCATGAAATCTCAACAAATACAGTGTTGAATTTTTCAAAAATTCAAATTTCTTATAGATTCACCAAAACCATATTTTTTTCCACAAACTCAAGTTTTTGATGAATCCATACCTTAAATCTTGTTATGGATTGCCTTGATTCACTCTCTCTCACCCGACTCCAGCTAATGATCTCCTTCCTCTTCTCCACGGATTCCTCTCTTAATTTCACTCTTCCTTTGTTGTTTGATCGATCAAGCCAATATATATAGTGGGTTTTTGATTTATTGTGTGCACACATCTCGAGGAACATCCTGTGGTCACTGATCACCCTGTGTCACTGAAATTCTTGACACCTTATCATGACATTGGCTGCCTTGAACCTCCTCGTTGTCCATCTCGAGAATAATCCTAAGGATACTGATTTATCTAGCTACAACTATAGAAATTTATTGATATCATTTGATTTAACTTATATAATTTATCCATGCCCTCATATAAATTCCATAAAATTGTAATAAAGGTCACACTAACTTCCCAACCACTCGACACTTCGTGCCCCGTGTCTAGCACGTACCCCGAGGCGGTCCCACACTTCGTGTGCTTATGTAATTTCCTTATCTTGTCCTAAAGTTATTATTAAATTTCAAATCTAACCCCCAACGCCCGGTCTATAACTACTGAACCCCACGCATTGGCACGTTCTACGAACCGAAACCCTGGCTCTCACTCTCACCCGACAAAGTAATTGTAAATACACACATGTGATGAATGGTACATAAATGATATAAATATACATAATAGAACTGACAACCCATCAACACAGAGTCAGTCACCTAGGTCAGTCTCCAGTCTAGCCTATCCGAGGCATCCACGTGTCGTCCACGCTGGCGTCCTAATCTGAATAATTAAATTAACGATGTTAAAATTATAACGGGCCGTTACACCTGCAACTTAACAACCTCTCGCTATCGATCTTGTGGATTCAACTTCAACCATACTCTCTTCTCCCCACGTCGTCCTAACACCCAACTCTCTCTAAATAAATCTAACTAACCAAACACACACACACACACACACACACACACTCTCTCTCTCTCTCTCCTACCTTTCACTCTCTCTCTCTTGGCTCTCTCCTACCTCTTTCTCTCTCTCCTCTCTTTCCTACCTCCTCTCTCTCTCTCAGCTCTCTCTCCTACCTCTCTTTCTCTCCCTCTTGGCTCTCTCTCTCTCGGTTCTCTCCCGGCTCTCTCTCCCACTCTCTCTCTCTCTACTCATACTCATTCGGCTCTCCTACATTCTCTCTCACTCTCTCGGCTCTCCCACACTCTCTCTCTCACTCTCTTGGCTCTCCTAGTTCTCTCTCCCACTCTCTCACTCTCTCGCCTCTCTCTCCCACTCTCTCTCTCACTCTCTCGCTCTCTCCTTGCTCTGTTGCCATTGCTATCGCTCCGATGATCTTTGCTCATTCGTTGTTCTTTCTATTTCTTTCCCTCACAGTCCCCTTCTCTCCTCCTTCTCTCCCTCACGTCCCCTTCTCTCCCTCTTTTAAACTCCCATCCTCCCAAAGACCCTATCCCCCCTCAACCCATAGGTTTTCCGCAGAGAATATATTCTCTGTTATGGAGATATCTCATCACGAATTGCGCCTTTAGTAAACGCGCAATTCGTGATACATGTGGCAGATCTCACCCATATTTACACGAATAACGTATTTTCGAAAGGCGCTATTCGTGTTGAGTACTCCTCCATGTGGCGCCCACGTGGATCGAATAGCGCCTTTAGAAAAGGTGCTATTCGTGATCCACGTGGCATCCACATCACCCTCGCATCACACGAATAACGCCTTTTTCGAATGCGCTATTTGTGTTGAGAATTTGGTCCATGTCACACAAATAACGCCTTTAGAAAAGGCGCTATTTGTGTAAGTCCTGCATGACGTGGAGTTGTTATGTCACACAAATAGCGCCTTTTGGAAAGGCGCTATTTGTGTGATTTGTTGAATCACTGTCACCATGTCTAATAACGTCTTTACAAAAGACGGAATACATTATTTTAACAATAAAAAAAATTCACTGTACTTTACGGATTTAAAATTAAATTAACTGTACGGATGTAATTTTTTCAAATATATATAAACTTCTATGTATCTTTTAAAAAAGACACATCTCTTAGTAATTGTCTTTGGGAATAGGCACTTATCTATTACTATCAGACTACGACAACCATTGACACACCTTTTACTATCTTACGTTTCTTCACATGATTACAACTTTTTGCCAATTTTCATTGAAATTATAAAAAATCTAAATAATGTAATTAGACTTTTCAACAAAAGGTGGTTAAGTTTAAAACAATATTGATATTAGTGAAGATCCATAAGCTTGTGAGTGCATATCTTTCTCGTGAAATATTTTACAATATATATACACATAATTTTAAAATGTTAGGCGTCCTCCCAAGGTTCCTTATGAGAATTTGTTGATTTGGTGCTCAAACTTTAATCAATTTAATTTTGGTCTTGAACTTTCATTTTTCACTACTTTTAATACTTTTGTTAAGTTTGTAGAGTAATAGATGCTAACAAAACAATTCACAATCAATTTTTTGGGTTGATGAATTAGTTGTAAATTGCCTATAAAGTGCTTTGTTAGTGACCGTTGTTCTCTAAACTTAACAAAAAGATGAAAAGTAAAGGGAAATAACGTCCAGGGAAGTGTGCTGATAAAAACTTGAGGACCAAATCAAATAAAAACTTGAAAGTTGAAAAACCTAATGAGACTTTAAAATAAAAATACAAAATAATAAAAATAAATAAATAGATAAATAAATAAAAAACCAACAACGTTGTCACATGTAAAATAACAAAAACCCCACAACACTAAAAAGCCCAAGTGCCCCACTGCTCTGAGTGCACCCCCACACACCAACTTTCCCTTCTTTTATAATTCCAACATAAAGCACACACTCTTCCCACACCACAACCGCTCCTACCTGACAACTCCCTACATTCCCTCACTCCCTTCTAATGCCCCTTATCCACCCCTAAAACCACCCTCTCTTTGTCCGTAATTTCGCCCAACTCTCCATGGGTAAAACCGACAAATGGAGTTGGCCCTCCGCCATAATCGGCGCCGCAACCGCCACCGCCGCGGCAGCCCTCGTCCTCGGCCGCCCAAAAAATCCAACCTTCCGACTCGTCTCCATCAAGCCCACCTCCCTCGTCCTCGACAAGCACGTCGTCCACCTGGATCTAATCCTGACCGTCCACGTCACCAACCCCAACGTGGTCCCGATCCAGTACTCCTCATCCTCCATGTCGATATTCTACCAGGGGAGTCTACTCGGTACGGCGCGGGTGGACGAGGGCGCGCAGGCAGCGGCGTCGTGTCAGTTTCTGAAGCTCCCGGCCCGGCTCGACGCGGACCGGCTGGGCCGTCACCTGAACCGGTTCGTGGCTGACGTGGCGAAGAGGGAGATGGAGATCGATGCGGTTGTGGATCTCGGAGGGGTTGCGAAGGTGTTGTGGTGGGGACGGAAGAGGTTTAAGGTACACGTGGATAGTCATCTCACCGTTGATCCGGTTTTTCTTGACGTGTTGGGTCAGGAGAACCGGTCGGATCTGGTTCTCTTTGGGGCATGAGATTGGTCCAAAGAGTGGACTTGGGTCAGACTCAAGAGTTGTCCTTTTTTTTTCGTTTTTTAACTTGACAGTAATAATAATCTTCGGTCCTTTTTTTTGACAAGTAATATTTTTATCGTTTCAGGCTTTGACCCAATAGGATTTTGTCCAATGAGCAATGATAATTTAACTCAAAAAATACACTTGGTTGATACATCTGTTGATCCATTGACGCGACACGTGGGTTCCACCCAAAAGCAATTGCTTTTTGGTTGTTGATGTCAAAAGTTGCGTCATTAATTGTGTTTTTTGGGTCAAATTATCATTAGCCTTGTCCAATATGTTTTAGGAGTGATGTGTGGACGGTTGTATTATTAGTGCACTGGTTCAGTCAATCGGGCTTGCATTGCGTGTGCCTTAACACTGATACTTTCTTTGATAAATTAGCCCGAATATTTAGTGCTTTATAAAAAATAACAATAAGTTGCCGCATCAACAATAAAATACTTTCAATCCGAAAGTATTTCAGATCAAACTCTCTAATTGCGCTTAATTTAGTGCATGTGCATTCTAAATCATTTAAATTTTTTTTACCAATCAATTGGGTGGTCCAATAATTTAATATTAAAAGTTATTTTGGTTTAAGCCTTGGTAGGTGCAAAGTTGTTTCTTTTTCTATAAAAAAAGCATTTAAATTCTTTTTAATTAGTGAGTATCAAGTTAGTTTTTTATCTACCCTTATCGTGTCGATTTTTTAAATTTTTACTAAGTCGACTTTCTAATGGGGACATTTGTATACTTTTTTGGAGGTGTCCAAATCATCGGAACTGTCTTTACCTTATTTTTTGTCAATTGATGCTAATCATATTTTTCCTTAGATTTTTGTATTTTTTATTCTATTTTTACGAGTTTCAACACACATCTATCAAAACATCTTCATTTTTGTTACGTCCATTTTATATACTTGTTGTTTATTTACCACCCAACATACACATTCTAATTGTTGGCCTAATTGTCACATCAACTAATTACGAAAAATAACATATAGTGTCAAACGACACAAAAATTACTTCATAAGTTAGCTATAAGTATACGTAAAATTTATATGAAACAAGTCCTTTACAGAGTAAGTGTAACTTATGATCTTTTATATTCTTGTAATGACCTATACAAAGAGCTCATATCTATGTAATGAGTTACACCAAGTTGAATAAAAATTTCTCTCATTTCAACTAGCTCTCTCTTCTCCTTTGCTTTTCTCTTTTATATGCTTTCATAGCTTTAGATTTCTACTTAAATTCAATAGTTTTTTGTTTTAAGCATGATTTCCAACTCTTAAATTTCATAATAAAGTAACCAAAACTCACCCCTAAAGTCCTTTAAACATGATTTATGGTCGAACAGTTTATATTTGCCTTAATGATCAAAAATATCCTATTAAACTTTGCAATTTATCGTCTCTGCATAGAGTTTTTCTCTCTCAGAGAGAGGGAAAAACTCTAGTGTCGCCAACACTTGCCGTTGATAAGTTGTTATTTATGCATATTATATATAGTTTATTTATATATTTTAGTGTTAATTCTCCGAATTATGGGCCTAATTATCTCTATTTGTCATTTTCAGGACTTTTGGGGTGCACGGTTGGATCCGGGGCGGAAAAATACTGAAAATAGAGTATTTACTTGAAGAAATCGGGCACCGGAAGATTAGTTTTGGAGTATACGCGAAAGTTGGATAATTGGAATTTCACAGTGCCACGTGGCGTATCCCGGTTTGTCCAGCCGTGTCAGAGCCTCCACGTGTCGCGTTTTCATTTGGCCAGCCACCTCATAACATATCGCTCAACCAATCCGCGCGCGCCACGTCGCCCATCGCAGCCAACCGTGTCGTGCCACGTCGCTCTCACTGTTCATCGTTTCACCTACACAGTTGATCGTCCTCGGGATGCGTGCTCAACCGCACTCCCAGATTTTCGTCGATTCTGGGCGCGCTCGCGTGTTCTCTCAGCTCGCCACGTGGCAGCCTCTGGTTCGTCCAGCAAGGCACGCGTCAGCAGCTCCAGCAAACCAGGAACCGCCACGTGTCAGCGCCTCCACGTCCAAAACGTCATGCGAGCCTGTCCCAGTCAATCCGGTTACGCCACGTCAGCACGCTCCAGTTTTTCAGCCAATCACCCTGTGACACGTGGCAGAGTCCAGAAAAATACCAAAAAATAGCCACAGATTGTCCTCGACACACGTGTCACGCACCAAACTCGAAAATAGGCATACGGGACCCAAATTTAGGAGGAATAATTAGGGTTTTTGGCAGAGGGTCGGGGGATACATTGTTTTCTTCTTTTCTCAGTGTTTTCTAGTATTTCTCTCCTCTTTTTCTACACTTTATTTTTGGATTTTAATGGAGTTTATGACGTCGATGGCCGGCTAAACTCATCAGTCTGAACCGGAAGTGGATCAAATCACTCTTTTTGGCATAAAACATATGTGAGATCTATTTTATTATTTATTTAATTTGTTTTTCATAGTAATTTATTTTCTTTGGTATTATTTTAACAATTGAAGTTAAACACTAGTTTAAACTTCAATTCATATGCCAGTGAGTCGTAAGCACCCGTGCTTGTGCGATAAGACCACACTAGTGGCAATTGACCATACCAATTGATTAGACCCTTTTGGGACCGGTCAAATACCTTAGGGATCTAGGCTAAATCGGGAGCACTAGCGATCCGGTTGTCTAGGTGTAGTGCCTTCACTAATCGAAGTAATGCGACCAATGCGTTAAAACTGAGCACTAGCGATCAAAGTTGCGCGTAATTGGTCGGGAAGTAGTCAACGGTCGTACCTTGGCTGCCGACATCAAGAAGTGCGAAGACCTGCTTACATTACCGGGTCTATAGCTACTCTAAATTACTGTGATTTGCATGTTTTGATTAGATTGAGGACCATATGTAAAATTATGCCAAATTGAAGAGATTTGTGAAACTGATGGTTTGGATTGTTCTTTTCCATTTTGATTGATTTATTTACGTTATCTTTTAGTTATTGTTTTTAGTAAAATTAGAGATATTTTCTGTGAACACTCTAGGTTAGTTTTAGTTTAGTACCTTAAGTTGAAAACTTGGTCTTCGTGGTTCGACCCCGTGCTTGCCACTACTGCAGTTCTTGTGGTTATTGGTAATCTCATCGGGATATATATTTATTTTGACGCGCTCGACACGCATCAAATTTTGGCGCCGTTTCCGGGGATCAAGTGCTTTTTGACTTAGGTTTTTTTTTCCTCTTATTTCTTTTGTGTTCACTTTTATGTCCCACAGTCTTCGTCGATCGTTGTCCGCTGGATCTTTACTCCCTCTTGATCCAAAGATCGAGAAGACTTGCCGTCGGAACTCAAAAGAAACTAGGCAGAGGAACCAATCCTCTAGAGTTCAACTGAACGACGAGCAAACCCCTCCGATGGCTGACCACATTGGGAACCCACATGCACACGTTGCATCACGTGAGGGACGGGAGGAACCCCTAGTTATTCCTCCCCAACAGTTTGACGCACCAGCTGAACCACATGCACCAGTGGAACAGCAAAGGCCTACAGCACATCGCTATCAACCATTCGACCAAAGAGTGGTTGATCCTCATCCACAAAGGCCACAAGCTAATCCTTGGGCACAACCTCAGGCCGACCATCGCATTACCATTGGGATGGCGAATGATGGGATACAGGATCTCCTAGCCCATCATCCACACTGCATCGTATATCCAGCCCACAGGGGCAATTTCGAGCTCAGATCAGGTTTCATTAACCTGCTCCCCGTCTTTCATGGACTGGATCGTGAGGATCCAGTCACCTTCATCAAGAACTTCCATTATAAATGTAGGACAATGATTCCCCCTCGAGTCGATGAAGACGAAGTCAAACTCTCAGCTTTTCCTTTCTGCCTAAAGGATAAAGCTCAAGACTGGCTCTTCTATCTTCCCCCTGGTTCCATTACAAATTGGAACGACATGATTTCTGCATTCCTCAAAGAGTTCTTCCCTGAATCTAGAGCTTCCCAACTTACTAGGGAGATATGTAGTATCAAAATGAAACGGGGCGAATCTTTTGGCGATTATTGGGGTCATTATAAGCGCTTACTTGTGCAATGCCCCCAACATGGCCAAAGCAACCTCTCCATTATTCGTTTCTTCTATATGGGACTCACACCTCTGGAGAAACGGATGATTGACAATGCCTATGGAGGCGATTACAGATGTAAGACCACCGAGGAAATGTTTGATCTGTTCGACTCTATAGCAAGTCAGTCACGCCATTACATTAATGACGAGGATGATGGACCTTCACGAAGTCTTTCTGATGGAGTAGGGTCAAATTCTGCCAATAGCAAGCTTGATAAACTCACTGATCTCATGGAGCGATTCCTCACCTCGGGAAAAGCTCAAGTTAAAGCTTGCGGTTTCTGTACAGCCAAGGACCACTCTACTGACTCGTGTCCTACCTTGTTCGAGAACGAGCAAGCGAACACTTTAGGTGGCGGATTCCAAGGACCACCGAGGAATCAATACGGCAACAATTTCAATAACACTTACAATCATGTCGTTAAAAGCCCCTATTTAAGTTATGGGCCACAAAATCAGAACTTCTCACAGTATGTTCCAAGGGGACAACCCCTCCCTCCACAACCCCAACCCGCTCAAAATTGGGGGTCTTTAGAGGAAATGATGAGGACACTCATTGCTAATCAAGACAGATTCTCTAAAGAATTGACCCAACTCAAAAATGAAACCATCACGAGTCATGCTTCTAGCATTAAAAGTCTCGAGGTGCAATTAGGGCAATTGGCCCTACAAGTTAGGCGGACGGATGAGAAAGGCAGGTTGCCTTCTCAAACGCTACCGAATCCAAATGCAAATGTCAATGCTGTCACACTTCGTAGCGGTAGAGAGTTGGAGGAGGCCCCTAAAGACCCTATGCCTAAAGAGGCCGCCCCTAAATCCAAGGAAGTCGAGCAGGAACTCGAGGTTCAATCGTCTCACACTAAAACGGTAGACTTGGATAAGGAAGCACAACCTTCTCTTAAGATTCTACCCCCGTTCCCTCAACGCCTCATTCAATCTAAAAAGGCGGGAGAAGAGAAGGAAATTCTGGAAATCTTGAGGAAAGTGGCGATAAACATCCCACTTCTTGATGCTTTAGCACATATGCCCCGATATGCTAAGCTACTCAAGGACCTATGCACCAACAAAGGTCGTCTCAAAGGCAACGAGAACATCACTGTAAGTGAGAACATCTCAGCTATCCTACGCAAAAAGTTTCCAACCAAGTGTGAGGACCCGGACATGTTCACTGTCCCTTGCATAATTGGTGAAGTTGAGATCCAGAAAGCTATGTGCGACCTCGGCGCCTCTATTAATGTCATGCCACTATCCATATATGAGACATTGAAGGCTGGCCCCCTAAAGGATACTGGGATTGTCATACATTTGGCAGACCGATCTGTCGTTCGTCCTGTGGGTGTCTTGGAAGACATCTTGGTGAAGGTTAGTGAGCTCATCTTTCCTGCTGACTTCTATATCATCGATATGAAGACTCAGCCATGCCCCCATTTCTCCTCAGTCTTGCTTGGAAGGCCTTTCCTTAAGACCGCTAAGACAAAGATTGATGTTCATAGTGGTGCTGTGACCATGGAATTTGATGGTGAACTTATTAAGTTCAACATCCATGATACGATGCGCCATCCCCGCGATGCCTCTTCTATGGTGCTTGCCTTGGACAATGTGGACTCACTTGTCCAGGATACCTTTCTCGTGAAAGGTGATGATGTGAAAGTGGGGTTAGATAATCATCTTGACACCAATTCCTTGCGAAAGCAATGTTTCATCCTCGATACTGAGATTAAGGAGCTGATTTCTGAGTTGGACTTTGCTCCACTCTATTTTCCCACCCTAGCTTATCTCGACTTACCTACTTCGAACTCTACACTTCTCCCCTCTATGGTGCGAGCACCCACACTGGAGCTCAAACCATTGCCTACCCACCTCAAATATGTGTTTTTAGGTGCGAATGACACATTACCAGTTATCATCTCCACCAAACTCACATTACCAGAGGAAGAGAAGTTGGTTCATGTGCTTCAAGAGTTCAAAGAAGCCCTAGGGTGGATGATTGCTGACATCAAAGGTCTTAGCCCTTCCACATGCATGCATCAGATACATATGGAAGAAGGGTCTACACCTTCACGAGAAGCACAACGGAGACTGAACCCACCAATGATGGATGTGGTTAAAAAGGAGATTCTAAAGCTCCTTGACGCTGGGATGATCTACCCGATCTCCGACAGCAAGTGGGTCAGTCCCATTCAGGTGGTTCACAGTGGTCACAAACTCACAAGGTGAGTTAGTCCCAACTCGCATCCAAAACGGATGGCGAGTTTGCATTGATTACAGGAAGCTCAATGCTTCCACTAGGAAAGACCACTTCCCATTGCCTTTCATCGATCAGATGTTAGAGCGTTTAGTAGGCAGGTCTCACTATTGCTGCTTGGATGGGTATTCTGGTTTTCACCAGATTCCCGTAACACCTGAGGATCAAGAAAAGACCACCTTCACTTGTCCTTTTGGTACTTATGCTTACCGGCGCATGCCATTTGGGCTGTGTAATGCACCTGCTACATTCCAGAGGTGTATGATGAACATCTTCTCTGACTTTGTTGAGCACTTCATCGAAGTATTCATGGATGACTTCACCGTTTACGGTGATTCATTCGATCTTTGCCTTAGTCACTTGACTAAGGTTCTTCACCGATGTATCCAGAAGAACTTGATCCTCAATTACGAGAAATGTCACTTCATGGTGGATCAGGGTCTTATCTTGGGTCACATCGTATCTGCTAGGGGTATGGAGGTAGACCCGGCAAAAATTGAAGTAATTCAAAAGTTGCCTTACCCCACGACTGTGTGAGAAATTCGATCATTTCTTGGCCATGCCGGTTTCTACCGGCGATTCATTAAGGATTTCTCCAAAATTGCACAACCCCTCTGTCGCCTTCTTCAGAAGGACGTGACTTTCTATCTTGATAAGGCATGTAAGAGTGCATTCGATGCGCTCAAAGACTCTCTCATCTCTACTCCAGTTATTCGAGCTCCCAACTGGGAGTTACCTTTTGAGATTATGTGCGATGCCAGCAACCACGCTATAGGTGTTGTGCTTGGGCAACGAGTCGGCCGCGCTTCTCATGTCATATACTACGCTTCCCGAACTCTTGATCCTGCCCAACTGAATTACACCACTACAGAGAAGGAGCTTCTAGCTGTCGTCTTCGCCTTGGAGAAATTTCGGCCTTATCTCTTAGGAACTAAGGTGGTCGTCTACTCTGATCATGCTGCCTTAAAACACCTTATGGCCAAAAAGGAAGCTAAGCCTCGTCTCATTCGATGGATACTCTTGTTACAAGAGTTTGGCATCGAGATTAAAGATAAAAGTGGTGCCGAAAATCTTGTTTCTGACCATCTCAGTCGTATCGAGAATGGTGAAGCTCCTGTCCCGCTACGAGATGATTTTCCTGATGAACATCTCTTAGCAATTGCTGAGGAACTCCCTTGGTTTGCAGATCTGGTAAACTACCTTGTTACACGAGAGTTTCCACCTCATCTTACGCGAGCCCAAAAGGATAAAATTCGGAGTGATTCCAAATACTATGTATATGATGACCCATACTTGTGGAGGTTTTGCTTAGACCAGGTTATTCGTCGATGTGTCTTTCAGACGGAGACGCAATCTATATTGGCATTCTGTCATTCATACGCCTGCGGCGGCCATTTCGGTCCACGTAGGACTGCTATGAAGGTCTTGGAGAGTGGGCTATACTGGCTCACCATTTTTCACGATTCATACATATACTCCAAGACCTGTACTAGATGTCAGTCGACCGGTACCCTGAGTCACAGGAATCAAATGCCACTGACCTCGATCCTATTCTGTGAGATTTTTCGATGTTTGGGGGATCGACTTCATGGGGCCATTTTCACCGTCACATGGTTTTCTATATATCTTACTGGCAGTGGACTACGTGTCCAAATGGGTGGAAGTCAAAGCCACTCGCACCAATGATTCGTCAGTTGTATGTGATTTCCTGAAATCACGAATTTTTTCAACTTTTGGCGCTCCACGGGTTTTGATCAGTGATCGAGGTACCCATTTCTGCAACCGCATGGTTGAAAATCTCTTGCATAAGTATAATGTCACACACCGTACGTCTACGGCCTATCATCCTCACACCAGTGGCCAAGCGAAGGTGTCAAACAGGGAGATTAAATCCATTTTGGAGAAGACCGTCAACCCATCACGGAAGGATTGGAGCACGCGCCTTGATGATGCAGTATGGGCTTATCGAACGGCGTTTAAAACGCCAATCGGAATGCCTCCGTATCGCTTAGTTTTTAGCAAATCGTGCCACTTGTCGGTTGAGTTAGAGCATAAATCTCTATGGGTTGTCAAACAGCTCAACATGGAACTCGACGCAGCCAGCAAAGAGAGAAAGTTGGACCTCCAAGAATTGGAGGAGATTCGGAACGATGCCTATGAGTCCGCTCGAATTTATAAGGATAAAACCAAGGCGTTCCACGATCGCAACTTATCTCGTAAGACTTTCGTAGTCGGTCAAAAGGTTTTGCTTTATAATTCTAAATTAACTCTCCATCCAGGGAAGTTGAGGTCACGATGGCTCGGACCTTTTGTTGTTACTGATGTGTTTGGACATGGTGCAGTTGAGATCAGGAGCCAGGATACAGGGAAAGTTTTCAAGGTGAATGGGCATCGACTGAAGCCGTTCTATGAGAACTTCCCACAGCACGAGATCGAGATCGAGACCCTAGCAGTTGTAGAGTACCTTGACTGAGAGAGAGTCAAACTGAGTCGAGCCAACGACGTTAAAAAAAGGCGCTCTTGGGAGGCACCCCAAGCTTCTATCCCTTTGATTTTATTTTAGTCTTTTCTGTGGTATTCTTACTATTATCTCCTTGTGACTTTCTACAGGTGTTGCGACCTCTGCCTTGCACACTGGATTTTGAGAGCCTTGTATTGCTCTGATGGCTCCTCACATGTCTGTACATATGGTTAGTTACATTGAGATCTAGTAAGGTTACCCATCTTCTTTTCGTTTGTAGATTTAGGATTAATGTCAGTCTTATGCATGATTTTGTATCATTTCCTTTTATATCTATTATGCTCTTTTTACCATCTTGTATGTTCATGTATGACTTGTAACCTGTTTTGAACCTTGAGGACAAGGTTCGAAATAAGTTTGGGGGTACTTTAGGACTTATGGATTGAGTTGAATGGTATTCTATGCGAAAGACCGCAGGTGAGATCGTTTAAAATTTTTTTAATATATGCGGTTACATGCGGTTGTAGGATGGTATTGGTGGTGTTTGATATATATTGCTCATTCATTTTTTCCATTTCTTTTCACTCCATATCACACTTTCTCATTCCATTAGGAGTTGATACACGTTCATGCATGTTTTCAGTGTAGTCTATATGGTCTAGAGTCGCCCGAGATTTTGTTTCATGCCTTTGGTTATGGATGAGTATTTTATGGTTACCTGTTGACTTGAAACTTAGGAGAAATTAGGAGAAACACTTAATCAAGTCGTAGCCCAGCATTCTTAGGAATTCATGATTAGAGACTTAGTATGTTGGTTGAGCTTGTGCTAGATACCAAAATGAGTAGACGGTCAAAATTGTGCAAGTGATAATATTTTAACCCACATTGAGGAATTTGCTTGATTATAGTGAAAGTGAGAAGGGCTAACAGGAGTTTTCTTAATATTGAGAGTCCCACAAGTTTCCGCAGGAAATGTAGCAGGGAAACTTGTGGTGGGAAAAAGTGAGAAAATCGGTCCATAGGAAATGGAGCAGGGACCGTGTTAAAAAAATGGAGAAAGGAATAGAGAATAAAAAAAAAGAATAAAGGCGAAAGATTATGAAAACTCCTCAAATAAAAAAGATTTAACTCGAGTGCTTTCACTAAATTTAGTGGGATTTTAAACTTGCGTGCTTTAATGTATAGATCAAGAAAACCCATGAGTAGTTGATGGCCTTTGTCTTGACTGCATCTTTGTCTTGAAAGTGGATCTTAGTTGTGTTTGGGTTGCGATTCTTGACATATCATAACTCTGAAATTTCTTAAGTGGCTTGTTAAGTTAGCGACTATGTAAACCAGAGGAACTCCATGAACTTTTGAATCGGGTATAGTTTAGTTGAGTCAGTGCATGGTTATCTTAAGAGTCTAGTTTGTTTGTTTGTAATTTACACCTTTGCTCGGGACGTGCAAAGTCCTAAGTTTGGGGGTATTTGATTAGTTGTTATTTATGCATATTATATATAGTTTATTTATATATTTTAGTGTTGATTCTTTGAATTATGGGCCTAACTATCTCTATTTGTCATTTTCAGGACTTTTGGGGTGCACGGTTGGATCCGGGGCGGAAAAATACTCAAAATAGAGTATTTACTTGAAGAAATCGGGCACCGGAAGATTAGTTTTGGAGTATACGCGAAAGTTGGATAATTGGAATTTCACAGTGCCACGTGGCGTATCCCGGTTCGTCCAGCCGTGTCAGAGCCTCCACGTGTCGCGTTTTCATTTGGCCAGCCACCTCATAACATATCGCTCAACCAATCCGCGCGCGCCACGTCGCCCATCGCAGCCAACCGTGTCGTGCCACGTCGCTCTCACTGTTCATCGTTTCACCTACACAGTTGATCGTCCTCGGGATGCGTGCTCAACCGCACTCACCCAGATTTTCGTCGATTCTGGGCGCGCTCGCGTGTTCTCTCGGCTTCGCCACGTGGCGCCTCTCGGTTCGTCCAAAAAGCAAGGCACGCGTCGGCTCGCCAGCCTCCAAAGAAACCAGGAACCGCCACGTGTCAGCGCCTCCACGTCCAGAACGTCATGCGAGCCTGTCCCAGTCAATCCGGTTACGCCACATCAGCACGCTCCAGTTTTTCAGCCAATCACCCTGTGACATGTGGCAGAGTCCAGAAAAATACCAAAAAATAGCCACAGATTGTCAACGACACACGTGTCACGCACCAAACTCGAAAATAGGCATCCGGGACCCAAATTTAGGAGGAATAATTAGGGTTTTTGGCAGAGGGTCGGGGGATACATTGTTTTCTTCTTTTCTCAGTGTTTTCTAGTATTTCTCTCCTCTTTTTCTACACTTTATTTTTGGATTTTAATGGAGTTTATGACGTCGATGGCCGGCTAAACTCATCAGTCTGAACCGGAAGTGGATCAAATCACTCTTTTTGGCATAAAACATATGTGAGATCTATTTTATTATTTATTTAATTTGTTTTTCATAGTAATTTATTTTCTTTGGTATTATTTTAACAATTGAAGTTAAACACTAGTTTAAACTTCAATTCATATGCCAGTGAGTCGTAAGCACCCGTGCTTGTGCGATAAGACCACACTAGTGGCAATTGACCATACCAATTGATTAGACCCTTTTGGGACCGGTCAAATACCTTAGGGATCTAGGCTAAATCGGGAGCACTAGCGATCCGGTTGTCTAGGTGTAGTGCCTTCACTAATCGAAGTAATGCGACCAATGCGTTAAATCTGGAGCACTAGCGATCAGGTTGCGTAATTGGTCAGGGAAGTAGTCAACGGTCGTACCTTGGCTGCCGACATCAAGAAGTGCGAAGACCTGCTTACATTACCGGGTCTATAGCTACTCTAAATTACTGTGATTTGCATGTTTTGATTAGATTGAGGACCATATGTAAAATTATGCCAAATTGAAGAGATTTGTGAAACTGATGGTTTGGATTGTTCTTTTCCATTTTAATTGATTTATTTACGTTATCTTTTAGTTATTGTTTTTAGTAAAATTAGAGATATTTTCTATGAACACTCTAGGTTAGTTTTAGTTTAGTACCTTAAGTTGAAAACTTGGTCTTCGTGGTTCGACCCCGTGCTTGCCACTACTGCAGTTCTTGTGGTTATTGGTAATCTAATCGGGATATATATTTATTTTGACGCGCTCGACACGCATCAAATGGAGAGTCGAATTCCGCTCTGCCGCTTCGGGCTGTCAGCGTCAACGCAGGTTGCTGATGCCGGTGGCCTTTCTCCCTCCTCTTCCACATTCTTCCTTTTCCCCATTTTATTTTTGTTTAGCTGTTGCTCTTTCCCTTCCATTCTTCACGTTCCTCGATACCTCTTCCTCTTCCACCACCATATCCACCTCTGCAGCTTTCCCTCTCCCTGTACATGTTGTTCGTGACCCCTTCCCTCACCCCTTACAAACCGCTTCTTTTCTCTTATTCGCCTCTTTTTTGTGTTTTTTTGTTTCTTTGTTTGTTGTTTGCAGGTATCCATTTCGCAACCTGCTTGTAAGTTTTCTGTGCGGTTGTACCGACGACCGCTCTTTTGATTAGGCACTAGAATGGGTAAGGAGAGAGCGTATCACCTTGACCGAACTTATTTTGAAGCGGTGAGAAGGACGCCGATGCTCAACTCAAGATAGCAAGCGGCTAGGGATGTCAATTGTATTAATGGATATGGGTAAGGGTACCCAAAAATTTATATTATTTTCTGTGTGATGACGTGTACTATCGATGTATACTCGTGTCTGTGTGACAAGACGGTGACATCGAGTTGCGAGTAGAGTTCGCCTTGAAGAATGTGACAAACGGGCATCGATGGAAGGATTATGGGTACACGGGTCAGGGAAATGAACTTGGTAGATGACTGAAAAATAAAATATAATAATAAATTAATTTAAGAAATTTTACAGGTCGTTAGTAACTTTGTTCACGCGTGATGGTGCGAATCGTGGTGCATGCCGGATGCAGGAACGCCCGAGGAAAATTAATTATTAGAGCAAAAAAGGATAAGAACAAGGGGGAGTTACACAGGTGAGTGCACAAGAGTGGTTGGGCTGGTGTGTTTAAGAGCCACAAGATGTGCCTCGAGATATGAGGGTGAGCCAAAGTGAGACCTACACTATAAAAGGTGGAGTCAACACCTTTCTCTCTCATTTTTCTTCTTTCTCTTTCTTTTCTTTCTCACTTCTCTCTCTCCTCATGTGAAGGACAGACTGGTGGAGAGGGTTTCGACGGTTCTGAGCACGGATTGACGTCGGGGATCGACCAATTGCGCGATTTAAGGTGAGATCTCGACTCCCTGCGTTTCTCTACGTTTTGATACCAATTTCGTGGGTTTTCGTCACGATATTCTCGCACCCCAATGTGACGGCCCCAATTTCCCCATGCAATTGGGTACGCCCGGCCTAGACCAGTACGAGCCCCGAGTCATCACTCGGCAACCTGACGAGCCTAGTCAGCCTTCAACTTAATCAATTTAGTAATTTATGAAAGAGTTATTGCAATAATAAACAGCGGAAGACTAAAACAATTATAATAAAGGGGAAAATAACTCAATCAAGGGAAGTAGAGGAATTCTATAAGTGTGGAAAACCCCGGGTATTCATGTACAATTCGGTAGGTATATATACATGATACCAGTCTCACAAAAGAAATACCAAGTTCAATGATCCCAACAATATAAATATAAAACGATATACACATCAGCAAAAGTATAAACACCTATTAAAGAGTCTCTCTGATGTCGCTGTTAATCCTCACAGTAGATCACCTAGGCAGGGTCCCTTGCCCTTGCTGCTCTCCGCCCTATCTGCCACCCACCGTCACAAACTAGATGGTGAGCAATTGAATAAAATCGAATGTAATGCCAGAAGAAGATAACAATAATTCATGATAAAACAAGTAAAGCAGTCTAAATATCATGCGGTAATAAAATGATAGGAATTTAAATAGACAAGATGCATGATAAACAGACCAATAAATATCAATCAAAAATCAAGTGTGTTCCAAGGAATTAAAAGAGGCTCATAAGTGGTCTAAATCATAGCATAACGGCGAAGACCTCGCGAGGTCTTCCCGGGCATCGACACAAGCGAAAGCACAGCTATGACTGGAGGGACTCAAACCCACCCACCCAGTACTCGGTTTCATACGGTCACTAAGGGTGGCCACACACTCGTGCGCACGAGTGCCCGCGTTTTATCCCTCTAGTGCAGGTCCTAGTACTTTCAAGACGAAACACTTACGCCGGGAAACACACAACAAGAAATGGAATGGAATACCAATAATAGAGATAACAAGACTGAATAAATGATAATGAATCACATGGCATTTTCTTACTGGCTTACAAACGTATAAATGCTTGTGGCAAATGTACTTACCTGAACTATCGCAACCCGCGAAACAAACTCTCGTTCCTAACGCGTATTCCCAAGTTTCCCGCTACCTGACAAGGTCGAAAACTCTAATTAGTGGGTCGAGTCATTACTAAACCTAGGTTGAATACCTTAGTGTTTTCCCCAATGTTTTGATGATTCGAACGACTCGATGCAAATCGACTGAAAAATCAAACGAAACACAACTCTTTTAGATTTTTGAAAACCACACCATAACTCGAAATAACCATGTATTCGAACACTCAATACACATCTATACCAAACAAATACCCGACCCTTGTATATTCTCACGTATGCATGAATTCGAATCACCAAATCATGTATTCATGCCATGAGTTTTGAAATGAAATAAACTCAACACAAAATAATGAAATCCCGATGACAAAAACACATGAAATAACACATTCACGTTTACTACCGCGAGGAAACCATGCATGAGCACGCAACTCCAACATAAATTCGTTCTCACACACGACGTGCTATTAATTCAAGTGATTTCAATAGAGCATTCAAACTAGATTGATAAAACCTTGACTGAAAACTCAACACCGACGTCATCAACAAAAAATGATCGAAACACGAAACCACGCAACATTGATGACAAGTCCGATCATTTACTCAAAATTAAGTCAATCAACTATACAATGGGATCATATGACATGACGACACGAATAAAAATCCTCGATACGGTGAATACATTTCCAATTTCATAGGTTATATGTTTTAACATAAACTTTTCTTCTCTTTCTTCTTTTCTCTTCTTTTTTTTATTGTTATATATATATGGCCAAATGACCTTTTTACCCCCAACTTACTTCCTACACAATTTTAAACAATTGCCCTTATGGGTCTTTTTATTTATTTATTTATTTTTCTTTATTATACCTTAAAGTAGGTGTGTGTTGTCACTTGCATGGATCTCCATCTCAACACACACGCATCTCGAGGTCAATCTCATGGCTCCTTACCATTGGACTGTGTCACTTTAACAATTCCAATCCCATAGCCCGTATGTTGTGTAATTAACCAACTCCAGCGTTCAAACGACGTTCCTCGGTCCGTTTTTCCTTGTTCCGACTCCCATAACGCGCGTAGTCTCGCCTTGTAATTAATTAAATTAATTAAAAATTCATTTATTTGTATGTTTTACTTGTTTTTATCCCCCGTTTAACTAGTCGAAACCTCACTCAATTAAATATCGCCCGAACGGCTCGAAACTCGTAAAATACTACAATACTAATACACACAACCAAATTATCATAAAATCACTTCGGTGTCGACTCCCGTAGTTCGAAATACTGTTCAGTATTCACGTAGCCAGGTCACAATCCTGACAAGTGTAACACAAGTCAGTTAAAAATTTGGGGTTGTTACACCCAAGTCGAGTTTTTGGTTTTTATCGAGTTTTCAACGTGGTTTTAGTTAGTGGGCTTGCAATGGCCGGGAGGAGTTTTTACGACGTGGAGATGACGATTTTGAGGTGTTTGGATTTTTGGTGATTTTCGGTCGATTCGGGAAACGGGGTGTTTTCGGGTATTTTTGGTGTGATCCGAGGCCATGGTTGGTTCGACGTTGAAGTCCCGAAAATATTAGGATCAATTCGGCATTCGGCGGCGCAAGCCGGGGTGGGAAATTATATAGTGTGTGCATGAATTCTATTAATATTTTATGCTAAAAAATTTCATTTACTCCTTTTAAATTTTAATTTTTTATATCATATTAATTATAAATTGGTATGGATACCCACGGGTACCTTGCTACCTAGACAGATAATATCCATACTTGCCCCACTAAAAAATAGGGTAAAAGGGTAGGGTATGGGTAAAATACTAAAATAATAGAGCGAGTATGGGCATGGCATACATGCCACCCTACCCATTAACATCCCTACGAACGACGTCTTCAAGTGACATGTATTCCCGCGTGCGTCATTACAGGCAAAAGTGGTGTGCCTCTTCTTATTTGTCATCTAGTTTTCTAGATTTTTTGTACCCTTCGGGGTGTGTCACCTCCTGCGTGGGGTTAGTTGCCCTCCTTAAGGACGTTGTTATTTTGTGCTTTAGTTGTAACCAATCGTCGTACCCCTTTGGGCGTGAGGAATATCAATGCAACAAACTTTGACAAAAAAAAGAACAATTTTGAAATTTATCAATTATATCCTAAACTTTTCAATTTAGTATCAATTATATCCTCAATTAATTTAAGACACTTTTTTTTTTTCGAAATCAACTTAATCTTCTAACTATTCTTTTCATGGTTATCCACATTAATCAACGAGAGTTGTTATTTCAACCCATTCATCATCTCTTCCCACTCAATCTAACAAAATAACTTCTTTTACAAAAATACTGTACAAGTCAATGACAATAAATTAAGAGTCCGACTAAGTGCACCCTGGCTTTTAGGAAATGCACCCTGAAAAAAGTTAAAACTTAAAAAAAAATTAATCCTACTAACCCTTATACCCACACTGTGATTAGTGTACCCCACTACAATTACTAAGTGCACCCCGCGCATTCTCTTCTTTGTGATTTGTAGGCATCATTAAGGGGTTCGGCCTCGAGGTCCGAATCTCTTGTTGGGGAGTCGATTGGAGCCCACCGAACCTCTAGTTGGAGTGTCGGTAACAGCTTGTCAAACCTTTAATTGGAGAGTCGATCAGAACGCACCGAACCTTTAGGTTGGTAGTTGTCAACTAAATCTCACCAAAGAGGTTCGGTTGGACAATACTAAGCCTATTTGATAAGTCTCGGCTTCATGTCGCTGAACCTAAAATAAATGTCTCAACCAAGATTTTGGAGTTGGGTGCTTTGATTCGGATGAAAGAGTATTTTGGTAAAAATGTGGGGTACACTTAGTAATTGAAATTTAAATTTGGGGTGCCACGCAAAATGGGGTGCACTTCTTAAAAATTGAGTTGCACTTAGCCGGACTCTAAATTAATAATACCATTATGCAAAACTACCCGTGCTCTTTCCTCTCGTTCCATTTCCTTTGCCCTTTCTTTCAAGTTTGGATGATTTTTTTTGAAGGACAAGTTGAACGATTTGGTTTCCTCATCATTGATTAAAGTGGTCTTTTGATTGATTTGGTTTCATATTTTTGAGAGATTTAATTTTAATCAATCTCATACCTCTTGATCTTGGCTCAATCCCTTCACCCAAATACTCTCTCCTTTATCAATTGGATATGCAATTAATGTAACTCTCACATTAACTTGATCAATTGTATCTGCAGTGTGATTTAACGTGATTGTATTTCACAAACAAATTTTTTTTTTTGAGAACAAATATATGAGATTTTTTTTCAACAAGAATAAGAGAAATAACTTGTGGCACATATAACAAGGGGTGTTCAAGGATGAGCTTCAATGGGTGGATGAAGGGTTGTGCTTGAGGTCGCGGACTTTATCATGACCCTTCACTTTGTGATGGACTCCATGGGGGTGGAGTTGTGAAGGCTTGTGCTTGGGTGGGACCGGGAGAGGACGTGCAAGAGATTTTGTCCTGAGGGTGGATGGATTACTTCAAGGGTAGTTTAGATGTTTTGAAATTATTGTTGGGTGGGTTTATAAGGTTTTCAAATTAAATTGGGCGGGGAGATAGGTTGACCGGGTTAAAATAGCCCTGTTTTTTTTTTTTTTTTTTTGTGGCCAAGGTGATTTGTATTGAGGTGTTCGTTCTTAATCCAATCGAACAAACATTTATTACAAAGAGATCTTACAATAATGAAGCACGAAACAAATTCTGAAAATGTGCATACTGAAGTGCGACCCCAAAACCCAACCCTAAGGTAGGGACAGCCACCCCAACAACGGGGGACAACAATAACCAACGTGGCAAAACACAAACAATAATATGAAGAAAGGAAAAACAAGTTAGACCAACCACATCTCCAGCTAGTTCTATGGCAACCATGACGCCGCCAACCTCAACCTCACGTCTGTTGTTGCCACCACCGAGCACTTGAAATTTGCAACTATGTCTTATCGTTCTACTCGTTCCTTTTAGAGTTTTAGACAAAAATCGGTCATTGGCTCTTACACCGAAAACCCGCAGCCCCTTAAACACCGCTAGAGATTGCTAAGCTAAAAATAAAAGAAAAGAAGGGGGTGGATCGGAAGAAGAAAGGGAGTGGAGATGGGAACAAGGATTGATCACAACTCACAAAGGGAGCCAAACCACAAATGGACATACACAACCAACACACTTATCAGTGCCTGTACAATACACATCAGGATGTAGACATGCACAGCCCGAATCAAAAATCAATGGACGCCTACACCTATTTTTTGGGCACAACATTCCCTAATTATAAATCATTAATATCGCCTTCTCTCCAAAATTCAGCTTGAATTGTACTGATTCATGTTACTGTGATGGGTTTCTATCAAGTAGCTTTCACATATCGCCTTGCACGACGCGTATGCGAGAGCTCTAATTCACCAACTAGCAATCACAATATTTCTAATGGTGGGTCTTACAAATCTTTCATTTGCAATAAGTACATCGTATTCTAACATTTTAGAGTACAACTAAGATAATTCTAATTGCATAATTTTAGTTCAAAAAACTATGATTCTATTTATCCTAAGGAGTTAGTACATAGTTAGGATTGGGTGACAATCAATCAAGCGTCCTAAAATTATAAGTAAATAATACAGAAGATCAACATAATTAGGAAGAAGTCAACAATCAATCAAGCGTCCTAAAATTGGGTGACAATCTCAAGTTTGCGTGACTCAAAAAATTTGCACCGACCTTTGCCGCTTGATTCAGTTTCCTCACTCTTTCTCTTGTACCCTGTGATGCCAACATTGCTTAGCTTCAATTGTCGGCGGTTAGTATTTTTGTAAGCTGAACCTTCTTCATCCAGTTTATCAGACTCCCTGTAGAAGGAAGACTGATAGATTAGAGCAGATTATTGATGTAGACATACACACGTTGTACCATCTAAGTAAGGTGAGCATGCCTTTTAAGTTCTCCAAATTACTGAATTATGAAATGCAGAAGACAAATATAAATAGAGCTGGATCTGTTAAATGAAGGAGAAGCTCTGTAATGAGCAAGATGGTTGAAATCATAGAAATAGCATAATAGGAGAACAACTTCCAAATGTTAGCATCAATAGATAAAGGAGCTTTAGTAGTCGAGAGCTGAATAGCTTTGCCCATTTATTTTGGTAAATACCTCTAATAACACAATTGCTACTTCTGCCTTGATTAAAATTGCTGACTCACCATAAGACTTCAACCATGTCCTTGAAGTAAGGCGTGCATGTACCCCAACTGAACCGGACTAGCGTTGGGAATCCAAATACGGAATGTTGGTGATCATTCATCCACGCCTTCGTTTCAGGATCTGTATAACAACCAATATTAAACTAAATCAAGCACATGCAAAGAGGAAAGAAAGAATGAACCAATGCAACCACATTAACAACCTCCAGGATATCCTGATCCAAAATTTTTGTGCATGTTCTCAGCTGTCTCGTCAAGCATCCAGTTACGTAAAGCTCGGTCTCTTGTCACCTAAATGATGAAAAGCGAGATTATAAGACTTTTTTAAGAAAATATGGCAATGGGGTACCTCTAAGGAAGTCCGACAATTGTCTAGTAACCTTTGCTACTATGCTTGCGCCACTAACAACCGGATAAAGACTATCAGCTTTCTTTGCAACAATGAATTTTATGCTTGGAAACCTTTCTGACAACTTAATTCTGTACTTTTCTGCATCGCCAACAGTGTCCACGTAGACCTGATGAATTTGCAAGACATGCAACAGAATGTGCATGAGAGTGTGAACACTAATAAAACAATAAATCACAAAAATGTTTCCTATGATAGAATAGAGAATTGATTGCACAAAATAACTCCCGAGACAAGTAAGACGATTTTATGTTGGATTTACCTCAGTTAGCAGAACTCCCATATCCAATGCTTTTGCAACAAGGCCACTAGCAGAGTCATGGGAAATTTCATTCAGGTTTATTTTAGATCTGTACATAAACAAAGGGAGTTTTTCATTAAAATTTGCAAGACTACTGAACAATGGACAATCAATGCAGATAATTGTCAAATTCTCACTTCTTAAGCATTTTAGCTGAGAGTTCCCTTGGGTCTATTATGTCAACAGCCCATCCAATCGACTCATCGATCTTTAAATTTTCAAACAATTCTTCCCTCTTTTCCTCCTTTAGAGTCTTCGAGTCTGTAAAAATAAAGGTACAAATAAATTAATTTTATAAATTATAACACAGTACAATCATTCACAAATCATCACAGAATCATAAAAGCCCTAGGCCAAAATGGACAAGATATTTTTTTTACTTAATCTAAATGGTTTAGCCCCATAATTAAGGATAACACCGACATTGTATAGCCGTGCCTTAAAAAAAATGTAAGATTTGTCATCATCAGATAAGTTGCATGTTGAAAAAAAGTAGCATAAATGAAATTGGAGGCATCATCAAGAACATAAAGAAAGTTACAGAGACTTCATGTAATTATAGTCGATAAAAGTCAAAATTACCACGAACGCAATAACTATCACTTTTTGAGATTGGAAAGAACATCCTAGCAAAATAATCCTCTTAAAACAACATATAAGGCTGGATTCTCTAGGACAGCAAGAATCCGAACAACAAAAAACTCAAGAACATATTGATCACAATTTGAATCCCACATTTCCTCAACCCTATTTTCACTAGGACTGATCTTCCGCAAATGTCATTCCGATTGAAAAAATTGAACTGACTTCATGTAAGTTGTAACCTAATCTAAGCAACAACATTTCGCAATCTGAAATTGAAACATACAATTCCAAAGAAGAAAAGAAGTAGTCTCGATTCAATGTACAAGAATTTCAGTTAATTTTTTTCTTCGCTTTCACACCGACCGAAACCCTAATTTTCGCTTTTCGGCTCATTATTGAACAATGTAGTGAAAATCAGAAGGCCAAGAACCTAGAAGTTAGTGAACGAAGGAGTTACCAGCGAATTCGAGGGAAGAGAGGGTGGATCGGTAGGAGACGGCGCAGTACAAGCATCCGTAGACCATCGGACCTGAAAGAGACAACAATCAACGAAGAGATTGAAATCAGAGATGGAATGAAAACGTATTACAGTGAGAAGAAGAGATGGATTGAATGAATGGAGACCTAGAACAGGTCCTCTCCCGGCTTCATCGATGCCCATCATGCACGCCTCCGACGCCCATTTTGGCAGAATCGGAGACGAATTCATCTTCTCGCCTCTCCCTCCAAATTTCCCCTAATTTTTCCGTTTAAAACACTCAGCGCGCGGATTTTGCCAGGGCATTTTGGTCATTTTTCATTCCCTGGCGTAGAAAATGAAAATAATAGAATGACAATAGATAAATCGTATATAGTATGAGAGAAGATTCAACAACGATTGAAATGCAGAGCAGAAGAGTTGATTACCATTGTTGAAGGACGAGACGAGACAGGGGGCTAGGATTCCTTTGAGTCTTGAACGCGCAAGTGAAGAGACGAAGCTCGATTAGGTTTTAGACATCGAGGAGTTAGGGCTAGGGTTCGGAATAATGGCGCGCTTGCTTCCGTGGACCTCATAATAAAAGAAGTTGTAATTGTGCCGGCCCATCTTTTAATACACACACCCGCTTTCGTGGACCTCATAATAGAAGAAGTTGTAATTGTGCTGGCCCATCTTTTAATACACACACACCCAACTTCAAAAAACGTATTCCCTTTCCATACACTTACTTAAATGGGGCATTGAAAATGGTTACTTGGCCCAACAAAAAGAGGATTAATGGATGGAAAGAGATTGTTGTTGCGCTCATATTGTGAATTTAATTGTGAAAGAGGGTTTGAAAGAACTTCATCATTTAGTGGAAAGCATTCGAAATCGTTAATTATGTGAAATCATCTCAACAAGTATGGAATTTTATCTCAAATTGCAAGAGATGTGTTGGGAGCATCTAAATCCACCTTCCCTTGGAGGACGTGTACTTAATTGTTTTAGGAGCTCATTGATATGCGTCAAAACTTGAACCAAATGAGTCATGCGATTATTTGGAAGAAGTCATAAGAACTCAAAGACTATGCTTGTTCTCAACTCTTTTGTTATGTTTCAAATAATTTGAATATCAAATGATTTAGAAGCTTATTAAAAAGTTTTTGAAAAAAATGAGATTTGTCTCATTTTATTAAGTTTAACTTCATAAAGATATTGTTTGAAACTTGATCCAATACATTTTACAAATTTATTGGATGATGAAAAAAATTGTAAAAATCCGCAATTATTGGATTAATTGCGGATTAACCCTAATAGGACCGATCCAACGTGTGCACCTTTGGATGGTTATTTGGTCCAACACAGTTGTTGTTTTTAAACTCAAATTCGAGTCTTTGAGAATGAAAACACTAATATTAGAAGCTCCTTCCACCTATGCAGTATGCGATATGGGTCAAACTCGAAGTAAGTATAATCTGGATACCAAATAATTTAGAAAATGAAAATAAAAATAAAAAGAGGTCTCGAGTTGTATGCGTTACCTTAATGAAAAAAAGGAAAATAATAAAATGACCAAAACATCATTATCTTTTAGCCATTTATGACTATTTTTTGTCTTCCCAAACATGGGCTCCACATCTGACAAAAAATTATAAACGACTAAAAGATAAGGGTGTGTGCTTAAAATGTACGTTGATAGTGTGTTAAATTATCATTTTTTGAAAAAAAAAAAAAAATTAGACTGGTGAATCTCTTGAATGGAAAAAATTAGGTTGGAAAAGTCGCCTACTATATCTACAATAAGGATCAAACCTATTCCAGTCGGTCAAGGACAATTGCAACTACAACGCTTGTTTGAGAATGTGTTGAATTTTTACCTCCCATTGCTTGTCGAGCATTTGAATAACTATAATTGCAGGAGTTGAAGTTCAAAAAACATGTATGTCATCATCTTTTTACTTCCCATAATGTGAAAAAACTGATCAGAGAGGGAATTTTTTTCACAATACAACTAAAATGAACAATTGTTGCATATACCAATAATCGAGCTCCCCTCGATACAAAATGATTCAAAGTGTTTCTGACAACATGCCAGTACCTCATAGATGTTGTCCTAACTAGTTCATCCTGACGTAGCTTTTATGTTTTCGAGCTTACAACGTCCAATCTAGAGAGAAATCAAGCAATTATTTTCATACAAAGCAAGGAATCAAGAGAACAATTACCACTATCTATTTACAACGTTGCCCTTCAGTAACAAAAACTGTGAATGAACTGAGACCTCATTCCACTACAAGTGTTCCAATTTCATCAAAAAGCTGCACTTGATTTGTTCTTACTGGCTAGAAGAGATTGAAGTAGCGATGACACTCGTGCCCCGTCCCCATATCTAATCATCAAGTCCAAGTACTGCATTGCTTCCTTAGGCGCCAGCCCTTCGATCATAAAGCTGAAGAGGCGAGAATGTGTGCTCTCCATCAATTGCAAGCACTGCTCCATCATCATAAATTGCCTTTCCTCACTTAGCTCTACTGCTTCCAATAGCGGCCACAGATCCCTCTCTTCCTCTTCAAAGTGCTCCTGGCAATGCTCCTAATAACACATGCCCACAAGGCATTAAGAATCAAGTAATACTGGAATTATTAATTATACACCCAACTCACAACAAATACTGCAGTAGACAATCCCCCAGATCTGAAGAAGTAACCACTCTCTCTAATTATTGCGATGTTTTTTTCACTTTTATTGTTTTAAAATAGCGTGGCAAGGATAAAAAGGTCATTTACAATGTCCGCTCGGCGCTCGAACCCGTCGAAATTCCCCTTAAATAAGTAGGATTGGCGCGAGAGCGAAAGAGGGAAAGGTTTAGGGTTTTTAGGGTTTGAAGCGCATCGCATCGCAGAGAAGTGTTCGTCGTCCGTCGTTCTCTTCCTCGTCTCCTTCGTCACTCTCGCGATGAGTCGCTCAGGCCAACCCCCAGATCTCAAGAAGTAAGTACTCTCTCTTTCGATCCATCTATCTCTCTCTGTTGTGTTGAACGTGTTAGGGTTTTTACTCATTTCGCTTTTTCTTCGCAACAGATACATGGACAAGCAGCTTCAAAGTAAGTTCTTCGATCTGATTTTAGTTCCTATAAATCAATGCTTCTTTTCACCGCATCTGCAATTCTATGATGTTTTCCCTCTTTTGAGGATGATTTTAGTTTCTTATTCAATTTGCGCCGATGTCACATTTCGTGTCTAGATCTGTGATATTTGGTAAATCAGTCCCCCCTGATGTCGATTCGCGCTATGGATGAAGACTATTTAAAGTTTAGGTTATAGTTTTCTAGTGTTTGGTAGTCTCATTTTGACTTATCGAATCGCTTATTTATCTATAACTATCTTTCCTCATATCATACTTGTGAGATTTGAAGAGGTCTTTAGTTAGGAAGATTCGTAATAGTTTTCGTCAACCATTTTCATTAGTAAAGTTGAAAACCGGATAATTTATTTGATGAGCATGAACTACATTTAAATATCTCATATAGTTTGTTGAAGATGTGTGGATTGAAAGTTAATCCCACATTGATTAAATGAAACTTCGAAATAAAGTATATAAGTGGTTAATTCCTTCCAATTAGTACCGAGGCCTATTAAGATAAAACCCTACACCTAAGAATTGAAAGGTGGTTAAGTTGAAGACAATATCGGTGCTAACGGAAGACACCCACGGGCTCGCGCTCGCGCATGCGTGTGCGGTGCGACCATGAGAACTTGACAACTGGTTAATGCCTTCCCTTCGAAAGATAATATATTATACTGACAATAGTTAGTAAATTATACTTTTTGTTCTAATTTTTTTAGGGGAGGAAGCAATTTTATCATATTAAAACAAGTTGCAGTTCCAGCTTTGGGAAAGTCTCGTACTATAGGTCTTATCACTTGTGTTTATTTTTGTGCTTTGTAAATACTTAACTTGTTTTCCACATATGATCTATGTTCATATTTGACTACAACACGCTCAATGAGGTCATGATAATGCATTTTTAGTGTTTTAGGAAGTTTTTTTGTAGCGTGGTCAAACCTTTTATTTTTTAAAAGGTACATGTAAGAGGTGTGATGTTTCGTTAAGGTGGTGAAATGTTTATGAAAAACTCTTTGTTTAGGAGTTTTTCTATAGAGAGATATCCTTTGAATGCTATCATACTGTTCTTGTGTTTATATGTTTGTTCAATGAAAATTCAATTAGTCTTTAAGTTCCTATCAATTTTGATAGGAACCCAAGATCTACCAGAATTAGTTGATCAAATACGATACCATGAAGAAATTGTTGATAACATTTGAGAGGTTATCCCTCTCCAAACACTCTAAATAGACTTCCCTTCAAAAATACTCGCATACTTGAAACATGTTTATTTGATACGAGGCAACTCTCGAGTTAAGAGGTAGATTTAGGTTTAACTCTGAAATTGAATGAAATTGTGGTCCAAGACGTGAAGGCCAAGCTCAAACGTTATGTCTAGGTCTAAGAGTTTAATTTGAATTTTTGTTGGGCTTGCCCAAGTACTCGTGTTAGTTTAGGTTGTCTTTGTTAAACCCTAAATCTTGTATAAAAAGCTAGTGTTAGAGAAATAAAACAAGAAAGAAAATTTTATCTCATTTCTATCTTTTTCTTCTCTCTATTTCTCTCTACGATCCTTTTTATGTCTTCTTAGGAGATTTGAGCCCTTCTCAAATTGGGTTCCTTATCAATTGGTGTTTTCATTTTGTTCTTGATACCTCCAATGGAAGATCAATCCATTATAGATGCAATTTATGCTCTTGGTGAGCTTCTTCGATTTTATTACTGTGCTATTGTTAAAATCTTCACCAACTTGAGATGATTTACCAATGAAGAATCCACTTGAAACCAAGTGGCAGTGGGTGGGTGTTTGTCACTGCACCTAATAATAAATCAGTTGTAAGTTGAATATGGTCCAGACCAAAACTGACGGGATAGCACAACTTTTAATCTCACATCAAACCATTAAGTTAAGACTTCCCTTCGCCACAAAGGTTGGATGCATATACATCGACAAGTAAATGTTGTGTTAAAGTCCAAGAGTTGCAAGAAAATGTTAGGCCTTCCACAATCATCTCCACCTTGAGTAGGCAAAATCAAGTTCGTGGAGATGAGGGTTGTCGATGGGGGCTGTAACGACCTTAAAATCTAACTCGTATCACGTGTCAATTTAGGTCGTACGTGGGCTATTTGTTGTGATATGGTTGTCAAATTTCTCGGTCGTCATCGTCGAGGCATGTTATTTTTGTTCGGTATTTATATTATATTTTTATTACTCAAATGTAAATTTCAATGTCCTAAACATGTGAGGATGTTTAAGTTTCAGCGTTGGTGTTGGGAAACGAGTTCAATTCGAGGAAAACGTGAATTACGGGTTTGAGCAAATAGTTGTCGAGTAAGTAACAGTCTAGGGGATTAATTGAAGTAAAAACACTAACAAAATGTAAATTAAATAATAACTAAATGTTGTGTAATGTGTCCAGTACGTTAGTGCATTCGGGAGCACACCATGTTGAGTCAAAGTTGGTGGTTGGAGTGAAGGAGGACCTTAGGATGTGTCTCAAGATACATATGTGAGAGTGGATTAGAGGGGGAGTATAAAAGCCTCCCACCAACTTTTCTCTCTCATCCCATTTCATTCTTCTCTCATCAACGAAAACAAAACGAAGGTGAAGGTTTTTGAATTTTTGAAGCGGTTCAACGCAAAAGGAGTAATCCATTACTCGTATTAAGGTAAGATCCCGACTCCCCTCACGCATCTCTATTTTTGACGCCTATTTTTTGTGTTTTTCTTGTGGTGATTTCGGACAACATTTTGGGGTTTTGTTTTTATTGGAGTTTGATGATGGATTTGATAATAATGGAATGGATTTAGGGGGTTTCAATGGTGGTTTTGATGATTTTGGGAGTTTGGATTTTTGGTGAAGTTTGGAGGATTTTGTCGTAGTTTTTGAATTGGGGGTTTTCGAACGTCGTAAACGGGTTTTGTTGATGGTTTTGAGTTGTAGTAGACGTCCCTAAAAGTTTGGATATGCTCAAAATTCGACGAAGCGTGTCGAAAAATGTCATGACCCAATTTTGTTAATCTTGATTAATTGCTTAATCAAGATCACCAACTCGTGACGTGGGGCCCGCATGAGATGCGCACATAAACCGAGGCATGTGGTCGAGGTAAATTTTAAATTTGTATTGATGTATTCCTAGTGTTTTATATGTGTGTAGGTTGACTAAGTCAGTATTTACGGCTATCAATGTTGAGACGCGGTCGGGGCACACGCCTCGAGTTGCGTGCGAGCTGGGCGTAACTTAATAGTGAGACTTGTGGTAAGTCTAAATTTAGTTAAATCCAATATAATTAAATTAAAGCATATGGTCATAAATATATATATATATATATATATCTAAATATCAAAAAAAAAATATGAAATGACCAAGAGGAGCTTTACTTATTAAGAAAGAAGATAAGATTGAGGGGTATTTTGGTAATTTGGTTACCATTTTTATTTAACATCAAAACCACCACCACCACCACCATACAATCAAGCCAAAAGAAGAAGAAAAGATAGAGAAAAAGAGAGTTCGAGAGTGCGAAAAGGAGAGAAAGAGAGGTTGGTCGAGAGATAGCACTACTGCCGCCAAGAACCCGACCTCGGGCATTGGGGACGCCGTCTTCGGAGGTGAAGGCTTGCGCCGGGGAGTCGAAAGCGTCGACCTCCATGAGAGTGGTGAGGAAGCTTTCTTGGGTCATCAGATTAGGCTTTCCGACGGAACACCGCCCCTTTCAAGCACCAGAACCCGATAATACTCAGATAGCGTTGCTGCCAACGGGCAGCCGGCGGTGCCGCCTCCGACGATGATGTAGTCGTAGTAGTCCTCTGATGGGAAATCTGTGGCGTTGAACACAAAACCCAAATAACTTGTCACTGGACCTCGGGGTTTTGGCACTCACCATTATTACTGGGTGGCATCACGTAGCTTGAACTATGGGGTTGTTGGCAAGTTATATATATATATATATATATATATATTCGCGTAGAGCGCGACTTCGCCATTGATAAAGTATGTTGAGAGTATCTCCATACGATAGTGGAAAAGGTTGGCTGATAGTTTTCACCGTCGACCAGACGTAGATCATCTCGACTTAGCCTGTGTCAGTTTGTCTAATTTTGTTAACTGTGGTATTTACATGCATTACTTTCTCAGCACATTTTTCTGCTATATTATGGATTTAAATATTTGTCTTTACTTTGGAAATGTAGTATAGAATTCTCCGGTTATCACTTAAATATCACTATACTCACCGTCTAGTTTGTAATGGTGGGTGTAGGTTTGTCGAGCAACACTAGACCGAGCAAGGAGAAGATCGACGACTACCTCTGAGCTCGTAGCGCGTAGTTGCCGTACATGTAGGTCATATTTGTGTATTATGTTTATGTACGTCTTTTGCTTGGGTTGTACGTTGGGACGATAGTTAGTTTACCCGACTTTTGGCTTTCACTTTGTCTATATGTTTGCCGTTTATTGCATATTTATATTGTGATTGTTATTTTCTGGTTTCCACATTTAGGATTTATATTTAATGTTTCTGCTAATATGTTAAAGACTTCCGCCAATTTGATAATTCTTATAAAATGATAAATATTAGTGATGGGGAATTACTTATTTTTGAATTCTCTGGTTATCACTTAAATATCACTATACTCACCGTCTAGTTTGTGACGATGGGTGTAGGTCTGTCGAGCAGCACTAGACCGGGCAAGGAGAAGATTGACGACTACCTCTGAGCTCGTAACGCGTAGCTGCCGTACATGTAGGTCATATTTGTGTATTATGTTTATGTACGTCTTTTGCTTGGGTTGTACGTTGGGACGATAGTTAGTTTACCCGACTTTTGGCTTTTCCTTTATCTATATGTTTGCCGTTTATTGCATATTTATATTGTGATTGTTATTTTCTGGTTTCCACATTTAGGATTTATATATAATGTTTCTGCTAATATGTTAAAGACTTTCGCTAATTTGATAATTCTTATAAAATGATAAATATTAGTGATGGGAATTACTTATTTTTGAACTTTATCCACGAGAATATAGGTAGTACATACTGACTAATACATAATTAAGTCTACGTGTTGTAATTAAGGCTTAATTACGGGATTAAGTCGGGCGGTGCCTTATATTAAAATAGGGGTCATCATAGTAATATTCTTAACAAAATAAAAATTTCAACCTCAAAATTAATTCAGGTTAAGGTATACCTGACTAAAAAATGTACGAAAAACGGTCTCGCATATAATCTTCTCGTTCCTAAGTAAGTTCCAAGTCGTGGAACTGCCACATGACGAGTGCTTTCGGGATAACCATTTAATTGAAATTTTTCATTAATTACCCTTCAATTATCAAATTTTCTATAATTTTATTCGTGCACACAATTTGATCGATTACTCGGGTATTGAGTCGTATTCAAACCCATTTGGATATCCGAGATATTCTCGAAAGTTTTCAAAACCTAATAAAAATTTGGACTCATGTGAACAGTGACACATTGTCGGGGGTGCCATACTGTTCAATTCTTGGCAGCGTCCCCACGGCGTGAAAATGGGGTCACTGCCCCAGACGCCGTGGAGTGGCACCATGGAGGTTCTTACCCTAGGCAGCGCCCTCGCGACGCGAACCCTGGGGCCTGCCCCAAATGTCGTGGAGTGGTGTCATGAGCTTTTGTGCTCACGGCGTCGCTCGCGACGTCTCAACCAGACGCCCCCTGTTAGGGGTTTTTCACGACCCTGACTCGCGTCGTCGTGCTTCGATCCTATTTCAACTTCGTTTAAACCCCCATTACAATGCTAAGTCACCTTCGACTCGCGGCAAAACCCGACAAAGCGCTTCGATTTCGATAAATCCATCCTAAAATCTACAAAAATCCTAAAACATTTCACAAGACTTTCAAATCAACAAACCACTTCACTAAACCTCAATTGATCATCTTATTCAATCCTAATCCATTAAAACAACACATAAGATTCCATTTCCTAAATCGTAGTTCGAATTCATCGCGATGAAAACCCACAAAAACAACGTCAAAATGTATATATACTCGTGGGGAACTGGAATCTCACCTTAGATTCCAAGATTGATCGTTCATTCGACGTCAAATCGTGTGGAATGCCCCGAAACCCACTTCGTTTTCATTGTTGATTTCATTGATAGAGATGAGAATAAGAGAAGAGAGAAAATGTGGTGGTGATGAAGTTTATATACGCCCCCCATCATCTTAACCTATACACGGATCTCGAGATAAATCCCATGGCCATCCCTCAAGTCATCCAACTACGCTAACACAACTTTGTTGACTTTGATAGGTGATTTCGGCTTATAACTTAGTCATTTCTCGCACAATATTCGCGTTCTCGGACCCGTTCCATACCACGACTAGCTCGTCGCGTAACCCCAAACGTATCAACGTATCGAACGCGACTTACAACTTTTAATTATTATATATTTTGTATTTATTCAGTGTTTTTAATTCATTAAATCTCCGGACCACTAATTACCCGACAATTGTTCACCGAAGCCCGTTATTCACGTTCCCATCGAGTCGAACCCGTTTCTCAACCCCGACGCTCACACTCAAACGTTCTCGCACGTTTGGGACATTGGATTTTACATTTGGGTAATAAAATAAAATACAAACACCGAACAAAAATATCATGCCTTGGCATCGACGATCGAGAATTGGATAACTGTATCACAACGAATGGGCCCACGTACGACTTAAATTGACACGTGACATGAGTTAGATTTTAGGGTCGTTACACTCGTGCTCCCCCTCCTCTCCGGCCAACCATTGTGGAAGCGGTAATGGGGGAGGAGTGGTGGTGGAAACCACCCCTTTCCCCCTCCTTCCTCGTGGCTGATGGTGGTGGGGCTCCCAGTGGGGCTCACTTACTGTCCCCGGCGACGGCGACTAGAATGTCACCGCCACCACTTCCGATGGTGCCACCGCGGCTCCGTCACCCTTCTTGGGTCATTTTCCTCATTCAAACTCTATTTTTCTAATAAAATAAACAAATAAAAGCTTAGATGGAATGAGAGGAGAGTGTAATTACTTTACTTGTGGGGTTAATAGTACAACAACACCCTCTCCATTAACTTACTTTCCTCCCTCTCTTTCTCTTGTTTTGTTGTGTTTGTAACCAAAGTGTCTACAAACCTATAATAAGGTTTATATACTTAGGGTTTAAAGAATAAGGTTGTATACAACTTGACAAAATGACATAAATTCCTTTATGGGCCTTAAGTTCATCTAGTTTACTAACCTTACTTTTTGGGCCCATATTGCAAATCCATTATAAATTTTTAATAATACAATCAAGGGACAAATCAACACACATAATTAGTATTAAAACTTTACTAAATAGTCCATAAGTCAAGTATTTGAGTTCTTGGGTCGTTACACTAGGGCACACGACGCGCGAGTCGTAGTATGGCTCAGGTCCAAGTACTCGAGAACGAGCTAAGGAGTTGGTTAACTAAGTGGTGTGCGAGTCACCTATTGAAGTCATCAAGTGGAGTTAGAGTTGGTAGACAATATAAAAAGGGAGAGCATTGGATCTACTTCGGGATATGCGTGTGTAAGTGGATGATGAGGAGACCTATATAAGGCCCATCCCTCTCACCTTTCTCTCTCTTCTCTCTCTCACTTCTCTCACTTCTCTCCTCTTATCTTCTTCTCTTCTCAAGACTTGGAGACCAAGAAAGGCTTGGATAACCATTGGAGGGCTAAACAAGTTGTCGAAAGCTCGTCGAAGTTTCAGGACACCGCGTTGAGACATCGATTATGATCAAAACCCCGATGCCTCTTGGTGATCTCTCGAACGATCAACACGCGTTTTGTGAATGGTGTTAGAGATTTGGAGGCGTTTTGCGATTTTTGTCGAGGTTTACGACTTTTTGAAGTGTTTTCATTCGGACAATTGTTGGTGGTTCTATGACGATCCAAAAATGGTTTTGGATGGTCATGGACCTCCGTACAAGTTTGAAATAGACGCGAGTCGAGGTTCCGAAAAACCCCGAAAACACATTTTGTTCGAGACGTCGCGCTTGGCGTCGTGGGCGATAAGTCCCACGGCGGCGGAGCCAACGTCTAAAACAATGGGGAAAAAACCCACAAAACACAAGACACCACAAGCCAGAATGTTGGCGGCGCCTCCCACAGAGTCCAAAACAGAAACACAAAAAATATATCGTGACGACGCCGTGAGCCTTATACACAACAACATCACCCACGGTGGCTAAAATAGAAGCACAAGAAAAAGACGACGCGACGATGCCATGAAGCTTTACACACGGCGTCGCCACTGTGGCGTCCAGAGCAGAAAATGGACAATAAATTGTATAAATTCTCATAAAACTTGGGAACTTTGGGGGTTTTGTTTGGGGTCATAAATTGACTATAAACTCAATCAATTGGGGTTTCAATCCATTAACAGATAGTTGGGAAACTCCAAAACAAGGATTAGAGTCATGTGAGCGTGTGACGAGTTGCGATCATACCAAGTAAGTTTGTAAGCTAGTTAAGAAATTAACATGTGATTCATTTTCCGCTATTGTTGTGATATTTGAATTGTTCCTATGTTTGACATTTTCATTGTATGTTATTAGTTTATTGACGAGTGAGGAATGTCGGGGTGCGTGAGTGTTCTTGGCACGGGAGTCTTAGGGTAGTCGAGGAAACTAAGGTGAGCTTACCCATAAATTTTGGAAATTTATTGAATAAAATAGGTATATACATGTGACCGATCAAAAGAGGAAGAGAGTGAGATTTGAGAGAGAGAGAGCTTGAGGAGAGAATCGTTGAAGAAGAGGAGAAGAAGAACAACATCATCAAGGTGTGTAGAGGGTGATTTGTGGCTTCCTACAACAAGAATCTAAGGTATGGATACAACAAACTTGGATTTTTATGAGATTCTTTGAGTGGGTTTGAATTTGTAAAATTCGAATTTATTGAGGGATTAAACACTTGGTTTTGTTGGGGATAAGTGTGTATGAGAATGGCATGAGATGGTTGTGATTTTGAGCTAATTTGAGAGGAATTTGATGATGTTATGAAAGTGGGTTTTGAAAATGTGATTTCCATAAATTGTGAATTTTGGTGTTTGATTATGGTAATTCAGGTTTAAATGATGTAATTAAGGTCATTGTTGTTTTATGGAAACATGGAAATTGAATTTATGGGTATGGAGTTCAAACTTGTAATTTGGAAATTTTCTGGACAGCGAGCAATTAGCGCGCTAATTGGAGAAATTAGCGCGTTAATCACGCTGAGTGAAAAAGATGATGAACAAGTGATTGAGATTAATTAGCGCTAATTGTTAATGACTCTAAAAAATTGGAAAATGAGAAAATGAGTCAAACTAACATTAAGAACCCATTAATTGATAATTAACCCTCATAAATGAATTCCGGGAGTCTCGAAATAGTAATTGGAGTTGGGTTTATGGAATCGGACCATCGGGAGTATTATCGGGGATTGAAGAAATTGTGGAATTTAACTTGTGGGACGAGGAGTGCGAATGAGGTGTGTAGTATCCCAATTGAACTTTGAATTGGTTCCATTTATTCTTTACTCCATTTCATTATTGCTTTACGGTGGTTGAGTACTCTCACCTGGTGACTTTACGGTAGTGGAATGTACTCCTTATGGTCTTTACGGTGTTGAGATCACTCCCCACTGGTGCTTGTTCGTTGAAGTCCACTAAGGACTTGTCTAGGCATACAGGTGAATAGGCTACCCGGGTATGGTAGGCTTGTGTGGGTGCGCCGCTGGTCTACGCCTTAGGCCATTTCGATTTTTATGTGTTGATTTTTGCTCGTTCCGCATGTTTAAATTATAGTATTTTCAATTCTAGTACTTTTATTTCCGTAATTACTTGGTGAATTTCCTTGGGATTACTCACTCTGGACTTATCATGCAACTTGCTTTTGATGCTTATAGTGCGAGACCCAAGTACTGGCCGGGGGAAGGGCAAGCTTGAAGAGTACATCGATTGACGTTTTAGCCCCACTCGTACGTATGTTTATATTTATTCGTTTTTGTCGGGTTTTGGGCTTGAGAGAGATAGGTTGTACATTTTGAGATTTTGAGGATCGAGATGAGATGTATATGATGTTTTTGGTATAGACTACTTTATGAGGGTAAATCTTGAATTATTGTTACGTTTTTTGGCATTACTTTCATTCTATTATTAGTGTTCTTGACATGTGTTTTTGGCTGCCGCACTAGCTGAGCCAACGCAAGCACCACCCCTAGTGTTGTGTAATACCCAAGTATTGGATTGTTGTGGATATTGTTGTGGCTATGGTTGTGGACATGTTGCGGATTAGACCGCTTATGGGCCTTTTTTATTCAAAAGACACTCAAATTTCGTTGATTATCTGTTCGTCTACTTATCATGCAACTTGCTTATAATTCTGTCTTTTCCTTTACCTCATGATTTCTAGACTACTTTATTGGTAAATCTTGAATTACTGTTACATTTTTTTGACATTACTTTCAATTATATCTCAGTTACTCACTGTCTAATTTGTGACGGTGGGTGCTGATAGACCAGTGACGAGCAAGGGGAAAGGACTTGTGCTAGGCGATTATCTCGCTTGATTCTCGGAGAGTCTTCTTTTCCTGCTTTCTAGTGTAGGTGTCTCGTTTGCTTGGTGCATTTCTCGTTTTCATATACTATATGTTTTATTGGTTGGGATTGTAAGAATGGCATCATGTGTTATCATACTATCTTTTTGTCATTGGATAATGCATGTTTATCGAATATTCGGAGTTCCACATTAATAGATTTATCCTAACTTCCCTATGTTGAGTTATTCATATGATTGTAGTTTAATTTTCGCTACCTAAATCGTTAAATTGATGAATTGAGGCTGACTAGGCATGCATTGGCTTGACGAGAATGGTCTCGGGGGTCCACGTGTGTCTAGGTCGGGCGGGGTCCAATTGTATTGGAAATTGGGGCCATCACAGCTGAAACATGTGTTTATGTCTCGATCGAAACCAACTGATAAAACAACCTGTCTCTGCTCTATGTGTTCGAGACCATGGGTTCGGTTGTTTTCCACTGAGACCTAAAATGTAATGTTAGTTAATGTAGTCTCGCGCTATGAGCACTTCACCATTTACTCAGGGCACCCCAGTAAGTACCCCACCGATCACTTTTGCCACCCTGAGGCAAATGTGTCATTTTCTTTTATAACCAACATAAAAAATAAATAAAAATAAAAAAACCTGGATGCCCTGAGAGGATACCAAGGTGCTCATAGGCAACTCTAATTCATACTATTAGTAAAGGTTATGATTTTTTTTAATTTTTTTAAAAAGGCCTTTATACTTTTAAAGTTTGAAGTTATAAATATTTTTTATGAGAGTTATAAACTTATAATTTGTGACGGCCCGAAATCTTAAACACGGCACTGGCCGACTTAATTCCGTAATTAAACCCTAATCTCATTCACGTAGGACTTAACTACGTATTAGTCAGCATTTCTAACCCTTTACTAACTTACACGCGTTTAGGATAAATAATACAAGAGTTACACCATTGTACAAAATTTAGGTTAATTAAAATTCTTTAACAGTTTATTGATCTAACGGAAGTTTTAACCAAATTTAGCGAAAGTATTAGTAGTTTATGCGCAAGCAATGTATATTAAATCCTAAGTGTGGAAACCAGGAATATAACGATCACAAGATATAGTGGTAAATATAGACAGTGTGAAAGTCAAAAGTTGGGGAACTATCGTTCAACCCAATGTACAACCCAATAGTAGCAAAAGACATAATAACAATATATACAAAATATCAAAAAGACCTGCAAGTCATGACAGTAACGCACTCGAGGCTCAGAGGTAGTCGTCAATCTTCTCCTTGTCGGCATACTGTTCGACGAATCTGCACTTATAGTCATAAAAAGGAAGGTGAGTACAAAAATATAACAGTCCTGAAGACATGTTTATCCACATTTCGAATAAAGAAAGACAGGTAATTAAGTGCATAAATGGCAATAAATAAATGCCAACAAGGAACGTATGCAAGAAGTTACCATAGTAAACTAATAAGACATTGAGTGCGGAAACAAAGACTGAAGGTGTAATAGGAGTGATACTAAGCTTGAACACGTGGGAGGTCCTAGACTCAACAACAAAGGTTCTTCGGCCTACATGGAGGAACACATCCCGAGATATCGAGGTCCCCCAGACCACATGAAGGAACGCATCCTTGTCTCCATAGAAGTCCTTTTGATTTATTCGCAAGGAACACATTCCTATGGCGAGCCCAAGTCCTATAGAAGTCATTTGTGACAAATTAAGGAACTCATTCCTACCAGTAATGGTGTTAACTAGGAACACATCTCCACACATCCTCGTGGAACCTACCCGATAGGTTCGTCCTAACGGAACATTGCCCTCTCGAATCACGAAATGACACAAGTCACACTCCAACCAATAATATCGAAGTCAAACTTAGTCAATGTTTCATTCACAACGATATAAAGGAGGTGTATGATCATTTCATTGCATTATATGAATAAGGTGGCACAACATGGACAGGAGTCGATGAACGTTTAATAAAAATAATGCCATAAATCAATAGCTCATATAAGGAGAGATTCAAATCAAGCATGGCATTAGAGAATACAAATGCAAATCAGTTAAGGAGACTATTTATTCAATCATATAAAAGAGAATTAAATGTAAACAAAAACATCAACGAGATTACTCACCCTCAAGCAATTTCATAGCTAATTCCCGGTCTCTCTATGCCCAAAACTTGTGCTCCCGAACTTTTGGCACACTTCCTTATGTCCCTGGGGTGATTGGACATGTATTTAAGTGGTTTAGGGTCAGCTAAAGTTGGTTTAGGGTGGTGTTTAATTTGTTTAAGTATTGCTGGAGAATGCTATAAAAATTGTAACTCAGAACACCCAGCACGCTTGAGAATTTTCCCTAGCGCATTGGCTACCCTCAGCGCGTTAGGTGTAGTAACCCAGAAAACATCAGTTGTTTTCTGGGTTTCCTGCACTCGGGCAAACTCCTCCTATGGCCCCTTAAACTCTTGTTCTCCTCCACCAAGGGTTTAGAATCATCCCCCAACAATAACATACACCAAACACTTCATATTCATCATTAAAACATTAAATTAAACATACATTTTCATAAAAAAAAAAAAGTGAAGAACACCAAAAACACATCAAAACATTCAAAATCCTGAAACTTACCCAAATCCTCATTGATTTTAAAACTTCTTAATGATAAAGTAATCAAGAAAATGCAAGGATTTCAAATATGTAAATGGTTTTCACAACTAGACATCTTCACTTGCTCATATTATGAAAAATCAAACCATGCGAAAAGCCCAATTTGGCCAGAACCATCAAATCCGAGAATTAGTAACTCAACCCCAAATTAATGTTTTTATTATGATTAGAAACACTAACCAAACACTTTGAGAATGATCTTATACAAAAATCTCATTACTCCCTAACTACAACTCTTGAATTTAAAGCTAATGCATGAGTTTGTACCTAGGGTTCTTGTGCTTTGGTGCTCCTAACACCTTGTCCACATTTGATGGATGAACCCCTCCCTTGAACTTTCAAATTTCAGCAGAAACCTCTACCACAGCTCCGAATTTTTTGGGTTTGCATGCATGCAAAATGAGGAAGAATGTTTTAAGTTGTGTTTATATACTTGTGGTTTTATCAAGTGTGCAATCCCCCACTTCTAGGTCAATCTAATGGTCATCACACACCCCTACTCTCCACTTATTCCAACCAACTAACTTACATTTTGACACAGCATTCATCAAAGTGTGTGCTAGAACGCATCTCGATGCACATCTATGCATGTCAATTTTTGTCAAGACTATAGAACTTCTAATTTTGATTATATCAACATGCATACCATAGGCGTATGTAACTAGTCATTTAAACATTATTTTAAATAAATTTAGACTTATCACAAGTCTAGCTACCTGGTCCCCCGACTCGCACGTAACTCGAAGCGCATCCCCGCTCGTGTCTTGACTTCTACGACCGCATGAATCGATTTAATTAGTCTATACACATTTACATAACACTAGATCATATACCACAACAAATATAATATATTATTCAGTTTCGAGTCGAGTGTTGGTCTGCATACCCGTTGTCAAGCCACTTCACGAGTCGGTGACCCGATTACGACCAAATCCATTATTAGAAATTTGGGCCATGACATATTTTTTTTTTTTTTTTTTTTGGTAGGATAATTATTATTATTTTGAAAAAAAAAAAAAAAGCTACAATTGTATTATTATAAATAAATAAATGCCTTTCGTTAGTAGCCGGCGGGGAGAGCGTCACAGTCAATCCTCTCAATTTTGAATATAGAATGGCACAAATCACGCTTCGGGGTCGTGACCCGCACAATGGGATATGCATTCTTGAAAATGAAACGAGGGTCTTGTCTCCTAATTCTATATACAGACCTCCAAAATGGTTGCTTAACTGCAACGGCAATTTAAGGTCCCACCCACTATTTCTTTTCACTACAATGCTCGGTGTTTAAATGGACATGTACACCAAATGGAAGGTTTGATATTGACAAATTAATCGAATTTAATTTTGTTTTGTAGAATGGTTAACACTAATTGAGAATATGGACAATTGTGGTGGTTTGGACACATTTAAGAACAAATTTCAAATGAATCAGCAAAGTGGTTTATTCCTTATAGTTGATCTCAACTAATTTGAATGTGAAGTTTTTATTTTTGTTTTTGTTTTTTTTTTTTTTTTTTTTTTTTTTTAGTAGTGTCATGTTGCTCAACACGGACATGCACAACCTACACACTTATTAGTGCCTGTACAATACACATCGGGATGTGGGCACATCAAAGATTCAAAAATTAATGGACGCCAACACGTATTGGTTGTGCGTGGGGCACAACATTCCCTAATTATAAATCATTGATATCACCTTCTCTCCAAAATTCAGCTTGAATTATAATGATTCTTGTTACTGTGATGGGTTTCTATTAAGTAGCTTTCACATATCGCCTTGCTCGACGCGTATGCGTGAGCTCTAATTCACCAACTAGCAATCACAACATTTCTTACGGTGGGTCTTACAAATCTTTCATTTGTAATTAGTACATCATATTCTAACATTTTAGAGTACAACTAAGATAATTCTAATTGCATAATTTGAGTTCAAAAAACAATGATCCTATTTATACTAGGTGTTAGTACATAGTTTTTGTCATATAGGAGAAAAGATGTGTTGAAAATGTTTGGACGAAACCCTAAATACAGTCCCACGATCTGTTCAAATAGATCTGAGGTCTTTTGAAGTAAAACTACACACTTGTAGGCACAAAGTAGTTATGTCAAAGAAACTATCGGCACTAATGGAAATCTACCATCTCGCTGAGCCATAAACATTAAATTCCTGAACCAGAAAAACAACCAAAATAATTCCTCAAAAAGGCTGTGATGTCTCTAAGCATCTCACCAGATATGCCTGGCAAGTGAATCTCGAAGGAAGACTTGTGTAAACATCCTGAAACTGATTGCATAATAGAGTTTCAGATCCAATTCACAAACAAAATGGTGGCATCACAAAATTACAAGCAAATCTCACAGCCTGAGTTGAGATTGAAGAATTGATTTTTAAGATGATTGTCTACCAACCCCAATTGCGCTTTCTACTGACAATGGAGAATCAACCCAAGAGAGTTGAGGAGATGCAGTATCGTATATCATTGAATTTGCATCAATATGTTTTGTGCAACTAACAATAACAACCGTGGACTCACACTCTTTAACACACATAATTTATGCAAGAAATATATATCATCCGAGACTAATTCTGCACACAAGATCAAGATTCAAGACCACTGCCCTAAATTGGAAACTAAAACTAAGCAAACTCCTTGACCAACCATCCAAGATCAACCTGCCCATGACAGCATTCGACAGCACTTACCGCCTCTTGAAAAGTGGACACGCTGCAAGGAACCACCAGTCCATTCTTCTGCTGAAATCCAAACTCATCAGAGGCCTTCTCCAACAACATTCTGAACACTGGGTGGCTCAGGTAGCTCGTTGGCACAACAAACCTCTGCCGCTCCTCTCCAACGTAGATTGCAAAGAATCCTGTCGGAGTTGAAGAGTTGTTACAAGCACAAGAGGATGAAGTTGATGATGAAGATGAAGAAGAGAAGAAGAAGAAGGTGACTCCTCACAGTCACTAAGCAAACATTCATAATCAAGTGGTTGACTGATTCCCTTATTAGAACCTATCACCTTCACTTTCTTAGCTAGCTTTTTCACAGACTCCATCTTCTTTCCTAGCGTCTTCATTGCAGAACAATAGAATAGGAGAGCAGATTGAGTGGGAGAAGTGGGGCAGTGTAATATTGCGGAGATGAGAAGGGGTTGGTGGTTGATATGTAAGGAGAATGTACCAAACACATGTTCTTTTTTTTACTTGAAATGAATAAGTACGGTTGTTTCCAAGCTATAAAGAGTAGAAAATGGCTAGTTTACTCTGACCATTCAACAATTTGTGCATTAAGTCTCTTCACCATGGATCATTCAATCTACTTATCTAAGAAAATAATTAGTGTAAATTTTCTAAGGTGCATTTGGGAGAATATGGACCCACCAAACAACTTGCATATCGAATGGTTTAGCAGTGATCCGTGCATATTAAATTAAGTTTCTAGGCAATACGTTGAAGTAATGTACCAAGGAACTGCCAAGCAACAAATAGTGCTCTTTCTTAATTTCATTTTTAAATGCTTCAAGCCCATATATATCTTAAATTATAATTTTTCATGTTAGGTGAATGAGCTAAGCAAGAGGTGCCCTGCATGACCTTTTGCTGAGACATGCATATCAACCATGACATGCTCATCACAACAATTGGGATTAAATTAATGGTGCAACTTTTTATTTTAAATTCCACTTCAACAACTTAGGCAAGAAAAATTGGATTCAACAATATTCCACAAGTACTAAAAGTACATCAAGACATAATCAATCATGCCGGCCTAGCTAGATTTCTAACATCTGCATTTAATTTAGTTCAAGCACGTGGCGAGGAACCGAGAGTAGTAAAGAAAGCTCAATAAGCAATTAAAGACGGTTGGTGAATGGTGAGTGCTTGACCTAGATGAGCAGCATGAAACAATAGGGAAACTACTTAAGAGAGAAAACTGAGACCAGACCAAGTTGACCAATACTTCAACTCTCAAATTATAGGTTGACCTCGAGAGGTGAACCATCTGATCTGGAGATAATCAAACGGATCCCACTATATATGAAATGGTAATGTATTTGAAGGGCCCCGCCAAAAAATTGAAGTCCAAAACTTTAGACATGCAGAGAGAGAGAACTACTAAAGAGTAAGGGAAGAAGAGAAGAGCATCTTTGACATTGCTGCATAAGAAAGGAGAGGCCCTCCACTCATTATGGTGCTAGCTTTGATTAATATAGTCTAATCTAATCTAATAATCAAAAATAGTATAATGAGTTGGGGATGCAAGAGTGGTGTACAACATGTCGGTCCGGCATCTATGGGTCATGACTTTCAAGTGTGAATGCATGTCATGTTGATTTGATGCAGTGAAGACTTTTGACAATTTTGTACAAGGACGTACAGCAAGTCAAACATTTTGTATCTTGTGGGATATTGAAATTGAAAGGTCTAGAAACTTCCACAGTAGTTTACTTTTTTACTTTTTTCTTCTTGTTTTTGTTTAATGTCAACTCCTAAGCGTTCTCAATGGCCACTTTCAACTATGTTAAGAGAGAGGGGACACAAGAAGAATTGAGTTTTCAAACAAAGTTGTGGTATCAGTTCAAAAGAGATTATGACACAAATTAAATAATAAAAAAAGATAAAAATATAATAACAAATTTTAAAAGGTTAGATATAATAACAAAAGTTGTGTATGGTTAGAATATTTTAATCAATTTGACCAAAAGAAAACAGAACTTCTGTGACAAATGCTGAGACATTTTCTTAAGGATGTAAGTTTATTTGTCATGGCATTTGGTTAATCAGAATTGCTAATTTCTTCATTTCAAAGCTTACTGGGAGACTTATTTCTGCACGTATTTTGAGGTAGCTAGATTTTTATTGATGAATGAATTGGCCAAAGCATTAAAAGGTGGGGGCATGTTAGTAGATTAGCAAGGTACAATCGTACCGTAAGTTCTAAATAGTGGAGGGAGCCTTGTTGAACATAGCTTTGAAACTTTGTTTTGCTTTGAACAAATGAGAGAAAATCTAGAAGATATGATTAATGCAATTTTCATGTTGATCCAATAAAAATAGACCGGCCTCAAAAATAAAAATATAAAATACACTTGGAAAAGAAATCAACAGTATTAAAGTTGGATAAATCTAAATATGGAACCAATTCATTCAAAACCTTAAATAACAGACTCAAAGTGTAGTAACGAAACATGTGATAACAAAAAAGCAGAGCCACACAACTCATTAAAAATAATTAAATTAACTATATTCTAAAAGAAATATAACTTTATCAGTAGAGAAGGTAAGAAAAAAAATAATTGAGGCCCCACACCAGAGAAATCTTTACCGACAGCATCAATTAAAGCAATAAACAAAACATCGGAAAATGAAGAGAAAGTTTCAAGACGTACCCTACCAACAGGTGAAGAACTGAGCAATGAGATTATTTGAAGCATAATTCTGACCACAGGAAAGGTTAGCTTTTTAAAATTCTGAAAACCTATATATGTGACAAGCTTGATATGTTTTTTTCTTTATATTCTCAAAGGCTTGATATATTTTTCAACGTCAATAATCAAAACGAGAATAGCAAGCAATTGCAATTTTTCATACAAAACTTGGTGACATAACAAGTTAGAATTATAAGTAAATAATACAGAAGATGAACAAAATTAGGAAGAAGTCAACAATCAATCAAGCGTCCTAAAATAAAATTGGGTGACAATCTCAAGTTTGCGTGACTCAAAAAATTTGCACCGACCTTTTGCCGCTTGATTCAGTTTCCTCACTCTTTCTCTTGTACCCTGTGATGCCAACATTACTTAGCTTCAATTGGCGGTCAGTATTTTTGTAAGCTGAACCTTCTTCATCCAGTTTATCAGACTCCCTGTAGAAGGAAGACTGATAGATTAGAGCAGATTATTTATGTAGACATACATACGTTCTACCTTCTAAGTAAGGTGAGCATGTCTTTTAAGTTCTCCAAATTACTGAATTATGAAATGCAGAAGACAAATATAAATAGATCTGGATCTGTTAAATGAAGGAGAAGCTCTGTAGTGAGCAAGATGGTTGAAATCATAGAAATAGCATAATTTTAGTAGTCCAAATGTAAAATTTTTGTGCATGTTCTCAGCTGTCTCATCAAGCATCCAGTTACGTAAGTCTCGGTACCTTGTCACCTAAATGATGAAAAGCGAGATTATAAGATTTTTTTAAGAAAATATGGCAATGGGGAATCTCTAAGGAAGTCCGACAATTGTCTAGTAACCTTTGCTGCCATGCTTGCACCGCTTACAACCAGATAAAGACTATCAGCTTTCTTTGCAACAATGAATTTTATGCTTGGAAACCTTTCTGACAACTGAATTCTGTACTTTGCTGCATTGCCAACAGTGTCCACGTAGACCTGATGAATTTGCAAGACATGCAACAGAATGTGCATGAGAGTGTGAACACTAATAAAACAATTAATCATAAAAATGTTTCCTACTATAGAATAGAGAATTGATAGTCACAAAATAACTCCCGAGACAAGTAAGAGGATTTTATGTTGGATTTACCTCAGTTAGCAGAACTCCCATATCCAATGCTTTTGCAACAAGGCCACTAGCAGAGTCATGGGAAATTTCATTCAGGTTTATTTTAGATCTGTAAATAATCAAAGGGAGTTTTTCATTAAAATTTGCAAGACTACGGAACAATGAACAATCAATGCAGATAATTGTCAAATTCTCACTTGAGCATTTTAGCTGAGAGTTCCCTTGGGTCTATTATGTCAACAGCCGATCCAATCGACTCATCGGGCTTTAAATTTTAAAAAAATTCTTCCCTCTTTTCCTCCTTTAGACTTTAGAGCTTTCGAGTCTGTAAAAATAAAGGTACAAATAGATTAATTTTATAAATTATTACACAGCACAATCATTCACAAATCATCACAGAATCATAAAAGCCCTAGGCGAAAAGGGACAAGATATTTTTTTTTACTTAATCTAAATGGTTTAACCACGTAATTACGGACATCACTGACATTGTAAAGCCACGCCCTAAAAAAAATGTAAGATTCTTCAGATAAGTTGCAGGATGAAAAAAATTAGCATAAATGAAATTGGAGGCATCATCAAGAACATAAAGAAAGTTATGGAGACTTCATATAATTATAATCAATAAGAGTCAAAATTACCACGAACACAATAACTATCACTTCTTGAGATTCGAAAGAACATCTCTTGAAAAGATTCGTTCAAAGAACATCACATTAAGATAGAGCCTTTGTAAAACAATCAGCCACATTATCATGAGAAGGGACATAATGAACGGAAAGAAGACCCTTAAGCACCTGATCTCTTATGTAATGTACATCAATTTCGATGTGTTTGGTTCGAGCATGAAACACTGGATTCCTTGCAAGAGCTGCAGCACTCATGTTGTCACACCATACAACAGGTTGACGAAGCAAAGGAAACCTTAATTCAGACAACAAAGACTTAATCCAAGTCACTTCAGATGCAACATGAGCCAATGCCCTGTATTCGGATTCAGTACTAGATCGTGCAACAACAGCTTGTTTCTTCGACTGCCATGAAACCAAATTACACCCAAAGTAGACAGCAAAACCAGCAATGGATTTTCGATCTTCAAGAGAGGATGCCCAATCAGCATCAGAATAAGCAGTAAGAGCAAGTAGAGAACCAGGTTTGAAACACAAACCATGCATTAGTGTACCTTTCAGAAATCGCAATACCCTTTTTAAAGCTTGCCAATGAGAAGTAGAAGGATGTTGTTGAAACTGACTTAGTTTGTTGACGATGAATGCAATATCTGGTCGAGTATTAACCACATATTGCAAGCCACCCAAAATACTTCGATATAAGGATGGATCACTGAACATAGGGGCAGAATCAGAGAAAGAACTCTTAGTAACCACTGCTGGAGTATCAACTGGTTTTGTAAGACTCATACCAGCTTTGTGTAAAAGTGAACTGATGTACCTAGATTGATTCAGATAGAGGCCAGACTTATCTCTGTGAACTTCAAAACCAAGAAACATGTTGAGATCACCAATGTCTTTGAGAGCAAATCTTCGATTCAATTGTGCAATAAACTGTTGAATAAGCTCATCACTAGTTCCAGTAATGAGGATATCATCAACATATACAAGAACATACAGTAAAGAATTCTGCTTTTGAGAAATGAATAAAGAGGAATCTGTCACAGCATTATGAAAACCCCATTGGATTAACTGATGCTTTAATTCATCAAACCATGCTCTGGGAGCTTGACGAAGTCCATAGAGAGCTTTATGAAGACGACAAACCATCCTAGAATTACCAGCTTCAACAAAACCTTCAGGCTGATTAGTATAGACTTCTTCACATAACTTGCCATTCAAGAATGCATTATTAATATCAATTTGTCTAATAGTCCATCCAAATGTCACTGCAATGGAGAAAATGACTCGAATAGTAGATGGTTTCACTACAGGACTATACGTCTCTGAAAAATCTACACCAGGTATTTGCTTAAACCCTTTTGCTACCAATCGAGCTTTGTAACGATTGATAGTACCATCCGAGTTCCTTTTAATGGTAAAAATCCACTTAGTGCCAACTATATTCTGAGTAGGAGAAGCAGGTACAAGAGACCAAGTATCATTTTTCATCAAAGCTTCATACTCTTTGAGCATAGCTTCTTTCCAATGTGGGCATAAAAGAGCCTGTGAGACTGATGTAGGAATATCATCAAAAGAAGAATCAACAGAAGCAGCAAAAACTTTCTTTTGACTTATACCATTCTTTGATCTAGTGACCATTGGATGAAAGTTTGTCGATACTACTGTAGGTACAGTAGAGACATCACTAGAAGTAGAAGACATAGGTGCAGCTGGAACAACAGTCTGATTACTTATAGACTGTGAAGCAGAGGATAGAGAGGTCGACTGTGCAGCAGAAGTAGACTGAGAATTAGCAAGAGAGCTTGAAGACAAAGTAGGAGTAGATGAGAGTGGTAGAGGCAGAGATATAACAGGACCAGTCAATTCAGGAGAAGCGCCAGACTTTAAAGAAGGAAAAAGTGTCTTATAAGGATACTCCTCCTCATTGAACAAGACATGACGAGAGATGAACAATCTGCCAGCTGCATTTAAACACTTATAACCTTTGTGTACAGAACTATATCCAGTAAAGAGACACTTCTCAGATCTATATTGATACTTATGTTGATTGTAAGGTCGTGTATAGGGATAACAAGCACAACCAAACACCTTAAGTATAGTATAATCTGGTGGAACTTTATAAATCTTTTCATAAGGAGATATACCCTGTAATACTCTTGTAGGAAGTCTATTTATCAAGAACACAGCAGATTCACAGGCATCCCACCAAAAAGTATGAGGAAGATTAGCTTGAGCAAGTAAGGTTAGACTGGTTTCCACAATATGCCTATGCTTCCTTTCAACTCTTCCATTTTGTTCATGAGTGTAATATTTCTTAAACACCCTGTACTCTCCTCCCCAGTCTGATTGAACCTTTTTAATTGTTGTAGAAAATTGATTCTCTACCATTGTTTTGAACACTTTAAAAACTCCAAAAGCATCAGATTTATTTTTCAATGGAAAAATCCAAGTAAATCTGGAACTATCATCAATAAAACTGATGTAGTAATTGAATCCATGTATAGAAGAAACTGGTGAGGGTCCCCACACATCTGTATGTATCATATCTAATAGATGTTTACTACATGAATCGAATGTGAAAAGGGAAGAGCATGATGCTTTCCTAATGGACAAATAGAACAGAATGTATCATCATTACATGACAAATGAAGGGAAGATCTCAAAATCGATTCGATTATGTGCTGTTTACTGGATGCCCAAGTCGTAAATGCCACAACACCGATGATGATGATTTTTACCGAAGTCAGAGAGCTTGAGGAAGGATGGTGGATGATCAGTATTGAAGGAGCCGAGAGAAGTTTCGAGAAGAAAGAAGTGCACAGTCCATCTCGAAGAATCCCTTGAAGTAATATCTTGCTTTAGTTGAAGAATCCTTCACCAAACAATGTTTGTCAGTAAATTCAATGACTACATTGTTATCTTTAGTGAGTTGAGAGATACTTAACAAATTTTTCCTTATATTTGGCACACATAAGGTATTAGGAAATCTCAATTGACCATTAGCAGTTGTAATATGAGCATTACCAACATATTTAATAGGTAATACGTGCCCATTGCCAACAATTAAAGTATCATTACCTTGATAAGGTGTGCAACCATTCAACTGAGATGGATCTGGGGTCACATGGGCAGTAGCACCACTGTCAGCATACCAAGAAGAATCTGGTAATGACTCATGAGAAGAGAAAGTAGGTGCAGATGAGGAGTTGCCAAACTGATTTTGATGTCCAACAAAATGTGCACTTGGTGGTTGACCCTGAAAACCACCTCTTGAATTATTATTGTTATTGTTGAACTGTTGTCCTTGATTGAACTGCTGATTCGAATTATTACCATTAAACTGTTGATTTCCCATGTAACTCATATCATTCCTGTAATAACAATGAGCAGCTGAATGTCCAATCTTTGAACAAATCTGACATGTAGGCCTATTATTGTTGGAGAACTTAAAACCACCTCGGCTTCTATATCTTCCACCTCTTCCTCTATTATTGTTATTATACTGCCTTCCTCCATTACTATTATGCTTTTGATTATTAGTATTCCAGGTACTAGTTCCTTGTTTCACTTCAGCAGCATTTGCTTGATTTACTCCTTGAATATTCAAAGAATGCATCCCAGATCTTATTTGCAGATGTCCTAATTTTGCTTCAAAACTCAACAAAGTAGATTGCATATCTGGCCAGGTAAGATCCATCCTCTGTTCTAACAAAGTAGTGATAGGAAGATATTCACTATCTAAACCAGAAAGAACACATGAAATCAGTTCCATTTCTGTTACAAAATCTCCAGCAGTGGCCAGATTATCTGCAAATTCCTTCATTCTCCTCAAATATTCAATCATCTTAGTTGCTCCCTTGGTTGTAGTTCTAAGTGCAGTCCTGTTAAATTGAATTTGAGCCCTATTGTTTGATCCATACAAATTCTCAATTGATTTCCACAAATCATTAGCAGTTTTAGGTCTACTTTCGATTGATTTACCAGTAACCGAAGTAGCTATTTGAGGCTCAAGTGCACACAACAACCAAGCATACAACATCCGATCTTTTGAAAACCAATCTTGATATTCTTCAGTGAATTCACCATTTTCATCAAATTTCTTTATACAAGCAAAATAATCCTCTTGAAACAACATATAAGGCTGGATTCTCTAGGACCGCAAGAATCCGAACAACGACAAACTTAAGAACATAATGATCACAATTTGAATCCCTCATTTCCTCAATCCTATTTTCACTAGAACCGATCTTCCGTGAAAGTCAGCCCGATCAAAAAAATTGAACTGACTTCATGTAAGTTGTAACCTAACCCAAGCAACCACATTTCGCGATCTGAAATTGACACGTACAATTCCAAAGAAGAAAAGAAGTAGTCTCAATTCAATGTACAAGAATTTCATTTAATTTGGTTCTACGCTTTCACTCCGACCCAAACCCTAATTTTCGCTTTTGGGCTCATTATTGAACAATGCAGTGAAAGTCGGAAGGCCGAGAACCTAGAAGTTAGTGAACGAAGAGTTACCAGCGAATTCGAGGGAAGCGAGAGTGGATCGGTAGGAGACGGCGCAGTACAAGCATCCGTAGACCATCGGACCTGAAAGAGACAACAATCAACGAAGAGATTGAAATCAGAGATGGAATGAAAGCGATTTAGAATGAGAAGGAGAGAAGGATTGAATGAATGGAGACCTAGAACAGGTCCTCTCCCGGCTTCATCGATGCCCATCATGCACGCCTCGACGCCCATTTTGGCAGAATCAGAGACGAATTCATCTTCTCACCTCTCCCTCCAAATTTCCCCTAATTTTCCCGCTTTAGACACTCAGCGCGCGGCTTTTGTCAGGGCATTTTGGTCCTTTTTCATTCCTCGCGCAGAAAATGGAAAATACTATAATGACTATACATAAATCACATCCGTCCATAATAGTTGCCCTTGCCCACCTAGCCTGACTCACGTGTTATACATCAAAATCTGTGAATGCCTGCATTTAAGGTATACACTGACTTGGCAGTCCCACTCAAAAATATTTTTTTACTTTTTGGATTATTTTGTTTTTGTAGTTTTATCGTTACGTTTTTGTAACGACCCATTACCTTAAGCACATGATTAGTATTAATTTAAATTTTAATTAACTCGAGTTAGGCTCGTAGTTAAGCCCGACTAGATACGATTAGCGTGTGTGATTGTGTGATGAATTGTGTTTGCATGGATTGTAATATTAATTATAAATTAATAATTGGAGAAATGAGGAGGCGCCTAATATCATGTGTGGATCAAGGAGAACACACATGAGACGCAAGATAGCATTGATGTCCGAGAATGCTTGTTAGCGTGAATTACATAGGGGATCATAGATCTTACCTTGCTTTGATGATTCCACACTCCCAAACACTTCAAATGAACTCTCAAAAGTCATCAAACCCTCATTTTCTCACTGGATTTTCGAATTTCATAGAGAATAGAGAAAAGTTGACAAAAAGAATGAAAAATCAATATATATATATATATATATATAAGTCATCTAGATTCAACCACCGAAAAACTAGGAAAACCTTAAGAAAACCTTAAGAAAGTTCAGGACAGGTAAGTGGGACTTGTATATTTTATCAATTATGCAATGTAAATTAATATTATTAGAGCATGTAGTGTTCTAGACTGGGAATTGGGCAATGTACCTTGATTTGACTTTGGTTTAAAAAATGTTTTAAATGAAAATCGAAATTTAGGAAGAGGTTTTATGGGACAAATCGGCCTAGGGTTTGGAACTATGATGGGGTGGCTGTCACGACCTAATTTTCTAATCTTGATTAACTTGCTTAATCAGGATCACCGACCCGTGACATGGGGCCCGCGTGAGATGCGCACACTTACTAAGGCACGTGGCCGAGGTAAATATTATATTTGTACTGGTGTATGCCTAATGTTGTGTATGTGTGTAGACTAATTAAGCCAATTTTTGAAACCATAGACGTCGAGTTGACACGAGCGGGGACACGCCTTGGAGTGCGTGCTAGTACGGGTACCTAGTGGAATTACCGGGGTAGCGAGACTAGGCTAGAAAATAGTAATTAATTTCAAAAGTACCTTAGCATAAATTAAATTATATAATTAAGTTGAAAAATATAACGTTCGACACACGGGAAAAGTGCCTCGAGTTGCGTGCGAGTCAGGACACCGAGTGTCGGGTAGTTGAGAGTCGGTGCGACCATTTAGATAAATTTTGTAAATTTGTATGACCAATTAATTATGGTCAAAATGGGATGAATGTACATTAATTGAGTTGGCATATAGTTTATTTATTTAAGAAATTACATTTTAATACCCTATAGTTTGTTGTGAATTAAACTAACCTTAAGTCAGACCTCGAGATTCGTGTTGCCACACACTCCCATGATGAGAGTCACTCAAGTTGTGTTACATGAGAAGCTAGACGGCCTAGTTAGTGACCACAGAATTTACCTCGAGATACACAATACACACTAGATCCCAACAACACCTATATATACAACTTGATGAGATAATTTACACTATTTGCATGCAAAATGAATCCGAACTGAAGAGAGGAGAGGATTCTAGAGGGATTTAAGAGAGGATTTTCGAGCTACGAAGTGAAGATCCACTAGATTTAATCAAGGTAATCACACTTCTTACCTCATTCTCCATTAAAATGAGCTTATGTTTGGGGTTTTTTGTTAAAAACGGATTTGAACCAAGATTTCTGGTTTGGGAGTGTCTCTATGCTGTAAATGGTATGATCTAAGTATTGTTTGAGGTTCAAATCGAAATTTACGGGAATTTGAGGTTTTTGATGAAAATTTTGAAAAATGACATGCATGACTTTGATTATGAAATTTTGGGGATTTTGATGTTTTTTCAATTGTTTTCGATGTTAATCTATGTCAAAATGAGTCATGTATAGATCGATGGTGTTTTGGTGGTGTTTTGGTGGTGTTTCGAGTGGCCGAAACGCGAATTTGCTCTGAAAACTCTGGTTTCGCGCAGTTATCGCGCTAACACCACCTAGCTACCTAGCGTGGTATAAGTTCTAAGGAAGAAGACACTGTTCACTCAAGAACAATTAGCGTGCTAGATTTCTTGCAGATGGGATAACATTACCCTCTCTTCGTAAAACGACCATAACTTTCTTATTTTAACTCGGATTTTGATGCTCCATATACCGTTGGAAAGCTAAGACAGAGAGGAACAACCTAGAACCATTAGTTTTTCAAAATTCAAACATGATTTTTCAAAAATGGGTCAAAAGAAAAGGTTTTTTTATAAAATAGTTATTTGTATAGTTGTTTTGAGTCGTTTAGGTGTCGAATAGTCTTAACTCTTAATGTCATGTAAAATTAAATACATCTAATATAACCTACATTGACACCAGAAAACTTTGGGAGATATACATGAACGTACCAAGCCCTACCCCATCCGTGTCCCCCCACGGTCTTTCGCCTCCTCGACTCAAACCTGGGTCCCTGAGGGATAAGATTCCAGATTTCACGAGTCGAGTACCACTGAGCTGGTTCAGCACGAAGGCACCGGAAATGTGGCGGCCCCAATTTCCACATTGGTCCGCCACGAGAGGCCACGCGGACCCACAACTGACCACGTCACCGCCAGCTGTGTTCCACGCCCAATTATCCATTATCAATTAATTATCAGTTAACCTTGATGTTATGAGTTAACTTTTATTTCCTCATTATCATTCAACCATAAATTACGCAGCGGAAAATTAAATGAACAACATAAAGATTTATCCTGAATTCCATGATCAAAATGCCTAAGTGGAAACCATACCAAATATACATCATATACATGTCCTTTGAGATCCACAAAATATCAAAAGTATACAACCTATCTCTCCAATCCCAAAACCCAGCATAAAACAAGTATATATAAACATACGTACGAGTAGGCTAGAGCTATCAATCAATGTAGTCCTCAAGCTTGCCCTTTCCTCGACTCGTGCCGGATCTCGCACTCGAGTCATCATAAAAAGACAGATGACGAGTCCAGAGTGAGTAATCCCAAGGAAATTCACTAAGTAATTACGGAAGTAAAAATCTTGGAATTTAAATACCATAAATAAACATGCGGAACAAAAGAAATACGCATACAACTGTGAAAGGATCATCACATGTATAAATATAGTAACGAAGCAAAGTACGTGCACAGTAAAAATCAGACTAAGTCATACTTCGAGCCTCTCCTTGGGCACAACCCTCAAACACACCAACAGGTTGTCCCTGGACCCTCTAGGTGGCCGGCGTAGACCCACGACGCACCCACACGAGCCTACCATAACCAGGTAGCCTATTCACCGGTATATGCATAGACAAGTGCTATGACTTAGTGGACTCTATGGCCGTAACGAATAAACACCAGGTGGGGAGTGATCTCAACACCGTAAAGGCTCCAGGTAGGAGTAAACTCCACTACCGTAAAAACACCAAGTGAGAGGACTCAACCACCGTAAAGCAGTAATGGAATGGAATAATGAATAATCGGAAGCGAATTCAAATAAATCAAACTGTAAATACTTAAAGTGAAGTTCAATTGGGATACTACACACCTCAAACCGCACTCCTCGCTCCACAAATCAACCCCCGGTCCAATACCTCCAAATCCCCGATAATACTCCCGGTCCGATTCCCGACTAAACCCAGACTCCAATTACTATTTTGAGACTCCTGGAATTCATTTATGAGGGTTAATTATCAATTAATAGGTCTAAAATGTTATTTAGACTCATTTCCCCATTTTCCAATTTTTTACATTCCAGTGAACTATTAGCGCGCTAATGATATGAATTAGCGCGCTAATGATATGAATTAGCGCGCTAATTCATCTAAGTCACTGTTCATCATTTTCCAGAGGGTAATTAGCGCGCTAGGTCCTCCAATTAGCGCGCTAATCGCGCTCGTCAGATTTTTACGGTTTAAAAATTTTCACTCCAAACCACCTCATACACCATTCATTTGGTCCCAACACTTCAAAAACTCATCATTCACCTCAGAAATACCATTTAAACACAAAATTATCAAATTTAGACATTAAAATCCAAGAATCCTCAAGAATCACATTTTCAAACCCATTTTTCGAGAAATTCATCAAATCTCTCTCAAATTGACTTAAAAACACCACCATTTCATGCCATTCTCATTCACATTTATCCACAACAAAACCAAGTGTAAAATCCCCCAACAAATCCGAATTTTACAAATTCAAACCCACTCAAAGAATCTCATAAAATTCAAGTTTGTTGCATCCATACCTTAGATTCTTGTTGTGGGAAGCCACAAATCAACCTCTCCACACCTTGTTGCTGTTTTTTTCCCCTTCTTCTTCTCCTCCAACGATCTCTCTCTTCTTCTCAAGCTTTCCCTCTTCAATCTCACACTTTTCTCCCTTGATCGGTCAACACAAAAATATATATATACTTGGCTTTTGATCAAATGTGTGCACGAATCTCGATAATGATCCAATGGTTCCTGATTTTCCTGTGTCACTCCAACCTTATTCACCTATCATGACACTCATGAACCTGTTGTGCATCTCGAGAAATATCAACTGTTGTTGTATTATTCAGCTCAACTATAAGACTTATTGATTTCCAATTGATTTAGCTCATAATAATTATCTACCCTATTCAATAAATTCCCAAAATTCACGAGTAAACTCACCGTAGTTTCCTCGACTACCCGGCACCCCATGCCTCGTGTCCCGTGTCCGCACGCACCCCGAGGTCATTCCTCACTCGTCAATCAACTACATTAGCATACATATTGCAATGGAATTAGCTAATTCATACATTTCCATCACAATTTACCACAACAAGCATACACAACGGACTGTATACCTAATTCGAGTGTATTACATCCTCGCTGTGGGTCCCTCGACTGTCTTCGCTGGCATCCACATCTGCAATGACGTCATAATTAACGGCAATTATAAATTGGGCCGTTACAGGGTGCGAGTGTTTAGGTGTCGGGAAGCCGGATAGCTAGGACTACTGCGTTGACTTGTAAGTGAAACTATGGAAACTTTTTACTTTATTTCATTCCAATCATTTATTATTTTTCAGTTTATTTGTAGACTAGCTGATTTATTTCCCACATCATGTTTTCCTTGTTTCTATTCATTATGAATATTGATATAGCATGATGACTTGTTTGATATATCATTGACTCCATGCTTTCTTATTTGATCAATGTTTGTCTTGAAATATGGCTAATGAATATTTAGAAGATGCATGCTATAGGGTTATTTGTTATGTTGGACTTATGTTCTATTCCCTTGGGGCTTTGTAGCCTAACTTGTGTTGGAATCATAGCAATTGTAGGATATTAATTCTTGAAATCTAAAGTAGGGATTATATAGTGTCCATTGCACACGAGATGCGCGGATTCACGAGGATTTTAGTCTTTCGAGGTCTCCGGCACTCGCCACTACACTTGGGCGATACACGTGGCATGGGCCACGGGGTTATCGGCAAGTATGAATGATTTATATGCGCAGAGCACAGCTCCGCCACTTGAGGTTAAAAAAAAGATTATTATTATATGTTGAGCACAACTCCATACAGTAGTGGAGTAGGCTAGGTGATAGTTCTCACCGCCAACCGGACGTAAATCATCTTGACTTAGCCGGTGTCAATTTATGTGTATCAGTTAACATTGGTATTTACTTGAATTACTATTCATCATTTCTTCCGCTACATATGCTTTTAAATACCTTTGGTTTAAATTGGAAATGTAGTATTAGATTTCCCTAGGTATCACTTAAATATCACTATACTCATCGTCTAGTTTGTGACGGTGGGTGTAGGTTCATCGAGCAGCACTAGGTCGGGCAAGGAGAAGATCGGCGACTGCCTCTGAGCTCCGAGCGTGTCGATGCCCGTACATATAAGGTACTTTTTGTATTATATTTTCTTACGTCTTTATCTTTTTGGGATGTTATTGGGATGAATGTTAGATTACCCGACTTTTGGCTTTCACTTTGTTTAAATATGTTCACCGTTTACTTGCATATATATGGTGATCGTTATTTCTTGGATTCCAGAATTAGGATAAAAAAATTTGCTTTGCTAACATATTTAAGACTTCCGTTATAAATTGTAAAGACTTCCGCTAACTAAATTAAGTGTTTAAAATAGAAAGCATAGGTAGTAAAGGCTGACTAATACGTAATTGGTTCCTACGTGTCGTGATTAGGGTTTGATTACGGGATTAGGCCGGGGCGGTGCCCTAGATTAGGAGCGGGGCCGTCACAGTGGCCTCCCATCACCACGCCCCCAATGAGCTGGGGATATCCCGATCAATACTTTCCTATTAAGTTGGAAACACATCAGTCATAAACCAATCAGATGGCTAGTGATTGGTTTAGTGATGATGTGAGAGTGCGACTCTATTTTTTGAGTTGGTGGCACATCGATGAGATTTAGTCAGATGCCCAATGATTGATTTCTGATGATGTGAGAGGGCGACTTCATTGAAATGTTGAAATTGAAAATATAAATCACATGTACATTGCAATGGACCGATGAACGTGCGTTTGTTTATATAATATTTATATTGATTCTAATGCTTCCTTAGATATGTATTGGATTCGTATTGTTATATATTATCTTGTGATATTAGTTGATAATTGATGGTTGGTATGATAGTCATTTACTGAGCATGTAGGAGCTCACCCACCTTAACATTTCAGGAAATGGACCTGCACTAGATCTCAGGATTAGAGAAACGTAGAAGTTTAACATCTTTTCTTTATGTAGTGAGTTTCTTGTGATATAATTATTGTATTGAATATTATTTTGTAATAATAAATGTGGGAATACGAGTTTAATACCGTGATTGTACACTGGTTTTGTATATCTTATATTTATTGAAAAAGTTTTAAATTTTTAGCTGTGTTTTATTTTGATTTATTTATTCGATATTAAGATATACACGTTGTTGTAATGAATAGGTACAAGGTTGCTAGCTTGGATTAGGTTTGATCTAGTTTATTGGGGCTTAATTACCAGTATACTAAATGGAAGTTTAAGTTAACTGATTTGGAGATTGGTTCTCAAGTCAAGGATAACTTAGATTATAAATAAATGGTTTTTATCGATGTTTTGGGGGGTAATGAAAGATAAAAGCTTGAGAATGTATTTTTTAGCTTTATAGTATATATATGCGATAGATATAACGGTCATGTCTTGCCTATGAATGAATCTAAATTTGAAGGTCTTATCTCACATCTATGACTTAAAAAGTCAAAGGGTATTGATGATGAGGGTTATTTGGAATCTGGACTTCAGAGATAATAAAATAAAGGAAGACAATGAAACGATAATAAGATGGTTTGTATCCATCTATTTATCATGAGATGAGAATATATATATTGAGGGTTAGGGTTTGTGGAACCTAAATCTTAATAATATAGATATGGAAATGATATATTTATAAATAACTCTCTCATTGAGTAGTCTCTAATGGTTTTGATTCTCACTGATATTGTATGATGAGAAATAATCAATGTAGAAGAAACGTCGGGTCTTGGACTTAGAGACAGATATCAGATGGAGTGACATTAAAAAATGAATAAAACATGGAATGACTTACAATGAAATTCAAATGTAATGAGTCACTTTGAGTAGAAAATATAACTAGTGTTGAGACTAGTTGAGAAAGATTAAAAGTCATTAAATGAGAAAAATTAGTGGTAATGATGATGAAAATCTAGTTGAGGTTAGATAACCACTAGTTAATCATACTTCATGAATGATTATGAAGTATAGAATTCCAAATATAGTACTAGTCTATATTGGAATAGGGAGAAAGAAACTTGTCAGTATGGTTGTGGTGTAGCCGCATATACTGAAAGTAATGTAAGAAAAAGGTTTATTATTGTTGTTGCGATGTAATTGCACGTACTAATAGTATGATGATGAGGAAGTAACAGGGTTGTGGTGGAGCAACAAATAGAAAAATGAAATATAAGGATACCAAATTGATGTGTAGATAAATGTTGTAATATAAGGAAATGAGTTGAGGGTAAAGTTACATTAAAAGTGAATATCTACAACAAGATATGGGAGTTGAAAAATTTTAGAAAAAAATTCATATTATTGGTCAAATCTATCTTGTCTAATGAATTATAATCACTTTTAGAGTAATGTTAAATCGAAACTGGAAATGAAGGGCTAGTTGTAAATACATGAACCTAAGGACTGAGAAGATCAAGGGTAGAGGTTGAACAACAACTCATTTATGATTTTTTTGGACATAGAGGCAGAAAGATTCACATACATGACACTCTTGTCGTCAGAGATATCTGATATAAATAAAGCACAGTGTACTGTTCAGGTAGGTTGAGAAAAACATGGCAGTGAGTTAGTGAAGTGTTTTAATCTGATCTTTTAGACTGATACAATCTAAATTGGGGAGAAAGAGTTATCAATAAAGTTAATAATTGAAAATCTAAATAATGAGGTATGATATAGGGAATGAATAAAGGAAACAGTATATTAAAAGGTTGGTATTAACTGCTATCTTTAATGAAAACTGTTGGAAATCTCTAATTTTCTACGAATAGTGATTCGTAGAAATACAGTTATTACTCAAAATTCAAAAGGGTTGGTGTAAAGAGTAGTAGGTCTATAATAGAAAGGCAAGCTTGATGAATTTAATGTTTCAAGTAATGTGTTTATTAAAATTGCTTGAAATCTTATCACAATGTAGGTTAAAGATTTATCAATTACTTGATTTTTAATACCCAACCAATGATCAATTCCATTTTACTTTGATGTATTATAAGAATTGTATGAGTCGGAGAACTCAATTTGAGTGATAAGTTAATTTGAATTGAATCCCAAAGAAATAGTTAATTTCAAAATTGACAACTCAAGGGTTTAATTAAATGAAACCAATAGTTCTCTATAGTTGATTGAGATTTGGTTATCATTAAGTAAAAATCAGAAGCAAAGAGTATAAGGTCAAACGGTGGCTTGATAATATGAAAGATTATGGTGGAAACCATATAAACTCACTTGAACTCATGCTATGTTTAGCAATAGAGAAAGTAGAATTATTAAACTCTATTGGAATAAGATTATCATTGTGTTAACAATGATAACGAAAATAAAAAGAGTTGAAAACTTAGCAAAGGTACAAGCATTATCGTAGAGTTATATGAACTTTGACGATAAATTGGTGTATACCAAAAATTGTAAGTGCAGATGTTAAGTTTCAACTGCAAACAACTAAATTATATGTTGAATTTTTATAGTGAGTTGAAAGATTTGACTAAGATTAAGACAATTAGAGAGTAGTCTTAAATTCAACATATAATAAAAAAAAGTGGTGTAAATTAGAATGATTGAATGATACAAACAAGGTATACAGAGAACTGTAGTATCGTTGTATTGTATATTCAATTAATTTTAGAAAATAATGAAGATAAGTCGTACATGATATAATGGATGTCTTGAAAGAGAATTGAAATGTAGTTTAACTACAATAATTGTTTGATTATACTTGTATTAGGGAAAAGTTGAAGGTTAATCCAATACTTTTCTCCAGGTAGTTATTTGTTAACACAATAAACAAAAGATTATACTAGATACATTTAATATAGTTTAGGATGAACTAATATAAAAAAAAATTGTGTTAGTAAGAGAACTAAACAATTGTAAAGCATCACTTAATAAGGAAAAGTTAGAAACATGTATTTCAAATAATGGATTGAATGAATTGCAAGGATAAGTCTTAGTGGTAAGACTTAATGTTATAATACAGGGATAAGAACCCTAGTTTAATACAAATCTAGTGAATTGGATAGAAGTGCAAGTTCATTAATTCATTATGAGATTTTAAAGTACAGTTATATCATGTACAAGGGTTTGAAGGTCGTTTAATTATTCCTAAGACTAGAAAATCTTAGAGGAATCACTAAATGATGTATGAAAATGATGGAAAACTAGTGAAACTGGTGAATGTGATTTAAGGAAATCTTCAAACTATGAAAGTTTGAAAAGTATAGAATTAATCAGTGAAAGAGATTCAAGGTAAAATGAGTAACCAAAATAGGGAAGATGATGAATTCACTCTAAAGAATCACCTATACAAAGTAATTGATGATGATCAATACTTTGAAGAAGAAAAAGGGAAATGAGATCTAATTATAATAGAAACTTCTCAGTATTATTTCTTCAGAGAAATAGATAGTATTGATGAATAAATGAAGCTCCTGTGCAAGCATATCATCAACTGAGAGGTTGGAATTAATAATTATTAATCCATTTTTTGAAGGTTCAGAGGGATACTGAACTCAATAAATGGTTAATTTGAATAATAAGATTGATAAGAAATCTAGTTGGAACTACTCAAAGTATTATGATTAGAGTAAGGAGTAGTGTCCAAATTAGGTTGTCTAATAAGATTATGTTAGATGTATTGGTTATGTGATGTGATATGCATCAGTACATTGAGAAATGTAAGTTATAGTTGAAAAGTAAAACAAGTCTGCAAATTCTTGTCAGTGGGGTATGTATTTTTTTGAAATGATTGAACAAAATATATGTATGGGAGATGAGAGATGGTATGATGTATAAATTTCGGATAGAGATCCGAGACTTGCTTTTAATGAGGGAAGAAGTTATTAATATACTTGAAAACCATTCTCAATCTCAATACATCATACTTTCTTGCGCAATGACAAAGAAAATTGAGTTGTTAATCCTAATTCCAACAAAGATGATTGAGTGTGTGTCTCATCATGATAACCACTAAAAGAATGAGTCTTCTTGTGTGAGTTTTTTTAAAAAGTATGTTTAATCTTATCCTACTATGACGTTACGAGATAAGGATTGGAGATACCAGTATGAGAAAGAATGAGATGATAAAGAACTACACAGAGAATATAAGGCAGACTAAGTATTGTGTAACTATAACAGAAAAGGGATCTAGAAAGTATGAAGTGAAATACAATAAATTGTAGACCGTAGATTGACATAAGCTATAAGTATCAAAGGATGTTGTATGGTCGACCTTGCCATCTACCAAGAGTGGAATGGATGTAGGAGACACAACACATGTTGACTTTGTTATTCATTGATAGTGGACAAATGTAGGAGACATGATTATTGTTGACCTTGCCGTTCACTAATATGTAAAATGGAGGTAGGAAACATCATAATTATCGACCTTGCCATTCACCCATATATTGAATGGAGGTAGGAGATATTATGATTGTTGGCCTTACCATTCATGAATGAAATGGATGGCGGTATGAGACAATTATATTGATACTTAAATAGATTTTTCAATGCTAGGCTACAACACCATTAAGGAAGAGAAAATTTGATAAATATCATAGGTTATTAGAGTTATCAAATGATGATGCAAATATTTTGAAGGTCTCACCTATGAACGGGTTGTGTAGATTTGGATTAAGCTACAAAAATGGAGTGGTGTTGTTCACATCTATTAAATTAAAAGAGAAGAATGAAATGATAACTTAGTTACGTTTATTCTTGTAGTAAAGTTGGAAAAAACTTTGTTCTGGCGGTAAGGCGATGTAACCACATACGCTGAACAAGCGAAAGAAGAGATAGCTAAGGAACGAGAATTACAATAGAAGAGTAAATTTCATTAATTTTTGAAGTTATTGGTGACTTGCACGTTACCTTTAATTTCGAGGACGAAATTGTAATCAAATTGGGGATATTGTAACGACTCATTACCTTAAGCATGTGATTAGTGTTAATTCAAATTTTAATTAACTCGAGTTAGGCTTGTGGTTAAGCCAAACTAGATACGATTAGTGTGTGTGTAGGATTGTGTGTTAGATTGTGTTTGCATGGATTTTAATATTAATTATAAATTAATAATTAGAAAAATGAGGAGATGCATAATATCATGTGTGGGTCAAAGAGAACACACATGAAACGCAAGATAGCATTGACACCCGAGAATGCTCGTTGGCGTGAATTACGTAGTGTAAACGAAATTATAGGCATATAGTTATATATTTATATATATTTTTTGATATATATAAATATATGTTAAAATGAAAATAATGAGTATTGAGTGATGCTGGGTCATTAGGACGGATATACGTCGAGTAGACTCGGTGATGTGCATGACAACCGAGAAAGACTTGGGAAATTTGTCTGGAAAGTGACCATCGCGCTGGGCAATGGGGTCAAAAAGATAACTTTAAGAATCCTCGAGATGACGCAATACATATCTCGAGGTAGTTAATTATATTATTTTCATTGCTTCTTCTTTGTGTTTATAAACAGAAGAGGAAAGAGAGAGAGAAGTCCCGAGAGAGAGATCGGGAGGAGGAGAGGAAGGAGAAGGGAAGTCATTGAAGCGACGGTGAGCTCGAGGTAGTCAAGAGCCAACGAGGTGAGTGTTGTTGTTGTTTCATTGTTGTTATAGGTGGATCGATTGGGTAGTTATGGTGACTCATTAGTGTTGTGGTCATGCATGATTGTGGTAAGTCCTCTTGTGAGGCCTCTCTAAGGTTGCTGGATGTTTAAACCCCATTTGAGTCAGATTTGGATAAGTCGATCGTTGCTGAAATTACTGTCTCGCAGTAGACCAGTGCTCCTAGCACTGGCCCTAGTGCACAGACTAGTGTAAACAGTGACTTAATTGTTTTGCTTAGGTGGTTTCATAAGGCTTGGAGCTTAGTCTAATGGGTTTCTTGTGATATACATTGAACCAGACTTAATGTCAATAGGAATGACATAGGTGTTCGGGCTTTGAAAAACATGATGGAACCCCGAAAAGCTAAGAAAACCTAGAGAAAACCTTAAGAAAGCTTAGGACAAGTAAGTGAGACTCATATCTTTTATCAATTATGCAATGTAAATTAGTATTATTAGAGCATGTAGTGTTATGGACTGAGAATGGGTCAATGTACCGTGATTTGACTTTGGTTTGACAAAAATGGCTTAAATGAAAATCAAAATTCGAGAAGAGGTTTGGCGGGATGAATCGGCCTGAGGTTTAGAACTGTAATGAGGCGACCTCCCATCCTCGCGCCCCCAGTGACCTGGGAATATCCCGATCAATGTTTTCCTATTAAGTTGACAGCAAATCGGTCATACACCAATCAGATGGTCGGTGATTGGTTTAGTGACGATATAGAGTGCGAATCTATTTATTTGAGTTGGCGGCACATCGATGAGATTTAATCAGATGCCTAGTGACTGATTCCTGATGATATAAAGGGTAACTCTATTGAAATGTTGAAATTGAAAATACAAATCATGGGTACATTGCAATGGACCAATGAACGTGCGTCTGTTTATATATTGCTTAGATTGATTCAAACGTTTCCTTAGATATGCATTGGATTCGTATTGTTATATATTATCTTTTTATATTAGTTGATAATTGATGGTTGGCATGAGAGTCATTTACTGAGCATGTAAGAGCTTGCCCACCTTAACATTTTTAGAAAATGGACCTGAACTGGAACTCAGGATTAGAGAAGCGTAGAAGATTAACTTCTTCTCTTTATGTAGTGAGTTTCTTGTGATATAATTATTGTATTGAATCTTTTTTTGTAATAATAGAGGTGGGAATACAAGTTTAATACCATGATTGTACACCGATTTTGTATATTTTATATTTATCAAAAAAAATTTAAAATTTCCACTGCGTTTTATTTTTATTTGTTTATTCGATATTAAGATATACAAGTTATTGTTATGAATAGGCACAAGGCTGTTGGCTCTAATTAGATCCGATCTAGTTAACTGCGGCTTATTTAGGTTTCAGATTGAATATTCCCTATATGAGATAAGGGGATGTTAAATTCAATTTTGAAATGGAGGCTCTATTGTTGTTGATTTGGCAAAGTTGAAAAAGAAAGATTGGCCGATCATGTATTTAACCCCTGATTTTATTCTCCATACAATCCCGCTAGTTCAAAAAATACCCCAAACATAACCCACAAAATTTCCTCAAACAAAACCATACAAATTTGAGAATGTAGATCTCATTATACAGTAAAAAAAATTGGAAACCGATAAAATGATCAACTTTCAATACACTTTAAACACGCAACCTTTGTCTTTTAAGCTATTTATAGTTCTTTCTTGTTTTTCAAAATGTAAGCCCCCACATCTAATAAACATAATAAATGGCTGAAAGAAAGGAATGAAAAGAATACATGCCCAAAGTGTGCAATTGCATTCAATTATCATTTTCCAAAAAAATTGGTGTTAAAATTTCTGCGATATTTCTATTTTCATTGACGCATTTTCAGATTAGTAAAGTACATTCACCAACTAAATGGCCAATGTAAGCGTACGAGCTTGCAGAAAGCAACACATTTTAGAATCATAATTCATAGAAAAAATGCCAAACAAAGCGAGAGTTGAATCAGTTTGAGCGTGCAATCATTTGGAAGATGAAATCAACAAACCAGATTGAAATACACACTTCATAAAACCCAACCTAGAATTCAGTACTTCAGCAATCATGGACTTTTGTAATATTCGGCGTAAAATTCATTGGAACTACAAAACTGTTTTTCAGCTAGGAAAGAAGATAATTCTGCAACAGAACTTGAAATAACCAGAGCACCGCAATGGCCAATGGTGTAAAGATTGGATATGGGACCTCACAGCCTCCTTCCTCTTCGGCCACCCTTTCTCCTAGTGCTGTCAGTGGGAATTGGGGTCACATCCTCTGAAATTAATGAACACAATGTCAGCTACTAGTTAGTAGTTACTGTTAACAATCTGGGTGAAACAGTAGACATTCAACACTTACCAATGCGGCCAATTCTCATCCCAGACCGAGCAAGGGCTCTCAATGCAGACTGCGCACCAGGACCAGGTGTCTTTGTCTTGTTTCCACCGGTAGCACGGAGCTTAATGTGGAGAGCAGTTATCCCAAGTTCCTAAAGAACAAGACCAATATCGTTATTGCAAAAACACGACATAGAGATTGATGAAGACACCAAGCATAACAAGGTGGGAAATATAAAGAAATATTAATAGACAGGCATATCAAATTCAAGAAACCAAAGGATTGTCCTAAAACCATCATTAGGATAAAATGCAGCAAAAAGTTCTGCACATAAAAACCAAAAAAAAAAAAAAACACAAACAATGCTAAGAAGTTAAAATTGCATTGGCTGTACCTTGCATCGCAGAGCAACATCTTGAGCAGCAAGCATGGCAGCATAGGGTGATGATTCATCTCTGTCTGCCTTGACCTTCATCCCACCTTTTTTCCCCCAAATAAGAGCAAAGACGCAATTAATTAGTAAGTCGGGAACATAGCATTCTACACAGGTGGAATTAAAGATAAACTTAATGCATCAATATAAAATATAGTAAGATTAAGAGGAAAATGAAAATTATAACTTATATATTTATGGAATTAGCGTTTGTGTCATTTCAGGCATTAATGTTCTTTGGGTTCTTGGCTTATCTTGAATACTTATGCTATAACTTATAACTTGCTACCATCATGTAACTCCTTTTTTGAAAAGCCCATCGTGTTTTTTTAAAGCCCATCATGTAATTTAAGGACCTAGTCTTAGAGTTTGTTCAGTAAGTCTACTAGAGCCCAAAATAAAATTTGAAGCCAATCTCAAAGCATTGTATGTACCAAGTGGTCCATACCTAACTTCTATGATCAATTACAAGATTGCACGGGGCATAGTTTTATCACTAATAAAAAGAAAAGTGACAAATGAAACTAAGTTGCTATAAATGCATTAGCAGTGATGTTCAATCAAGGTATAAAAAGACAAACCAGTAATGCGAACCATTGTTTCCCTCCCAGACAAATCAGTCACATGCTGCAGTTCAAATTCAAACTTTTCAGTAAACACCAAGTTGTCAATGCAATGAAGAAACAAAAAAAGATAACTGCTCAAGACCACTTACAATGAAAGTGTCATTGAATGACGCGAAAATGTGAGCAACGCCAAATACATGTTCCCCTTCCTTAACATTAGGGCGAAGTGAGATCTCTTCCTTGGGCTCTCGGACCTTCTTCTTCGACTAAAGAACAATAACAAAATCCACATCAAAAACAACTAACTTCAAACCAATTGTCATTCACATTAGAAGATCTTTCGGGACTTCCACATCACACTAAGCAGTATATTACACAAGTATAGACAGCCATTCGTCAAAAGTATTATTTCAGATTCATAGATTCAACGATGACGACGAGAACAACACAACCTCAATCTCAAATTAGTTGGGGTTGGCTAATTTCATGTGAAGTGACAAAAGTTTTACATTGGTTGTCAACCTATCACAACCCTCCCTCATTTTCCATTCCTGAAAAATGGATGGGCTTGGGACCTCCCCTCCCCATTTTCCAGGTACGAAAACATGGGTTTGGAGTTTTCCTCCTATATCCGATTTCTGTTTCATAGATTCATTGATCTTCTTCCTTCTTTAAACACAACTACCATAATCCAGAACCAAAAGTAATAAAAAACACAAAATGTACCATTTTTTTTTTGTCTAAACCACCGAATATCTGGACTATCCAACACCGTATAGGAGCTCCCAACAGTGGTGTTTCCATTCCTATGACTCAAACTCGAGTCATTAGTTAAGGGACAACAACCCACTTCCAGTTGTGCCAACCAAACATTGGTCGCAATGTACAATTTCACTACACAGGAAATTAAACTCTCTGAACTCAAAAACGACTACGATTAATAACAACTCGAATGAGTAGAACTCTCAAACAGAATCCAAATAACCAAATGACTACGAAATGCTAAGAGATTTCAAACAGTCATTCATTCATCGAAAGCAGTCTTCAAGATTCATATATTCATTGCTCCAATTCTCCACTCAACAAGAACACGAAAGCAATCCTACTTCACTACACGTGAAATCAATCGACTTTCACATGAAATCAATCAATCCTTGAAGAACAACTCCAACGACTACAAATCGGAAATTAAAGTTCATCTATCACGTATTTCTGTCAATCGATCTCATTAACAACTACACAAACAAGAGATGGCAAAGATTCAAGATCTTAGATCAACAACAGAGATTGCATTTGGAACGATTTGGAGAATCAGAGAAGATAGAACAAAAATTGAAACGCAGAGCAGAAGAGTTGATTACCATTGTTGAAGGACGAGACGAGAGAAGTGGCTAGGGTTCCTTCTGAGTCTCTAACGCGCGCAAGTGAGGAGACGAAGCTCGATTAGGTTTTAGAGTTTATATATCAAGGAGTTAGGGCTAGGGTTGGGATTACTTGCTTCATTGGACCCGAGAATAAACAAGCTGTAATTGGGCCGGCCCAACTTTAATAATTATGCATCCAACTTCAAAACAAACTTATTACTCACTCGAGTCACTTACCCTCGAGTCACCAATGGTTTTTTTTTTTTTTTTTTTTTTTTTGAAGAGGAAATTTTATTAATCATTTATGGCTCAATACAGATCGGACATTCAATCAAGTAGATTGATTCGTTAATCTGTTTGTTAAAGTCATTAATTTGATTGTAAATGCAAAATTGAAACAATTTTACAATCAGAGACTGCTAGCTACAACGTTGAAACTCGTGACAATATACAAAACTATTAGAACCACGAAATGAATAACAAAACTTTCCAAGGTTAGGGTTTGGAGCATCGTTGCTTATTTGTGATTCTTGAGTGAGAACCATCGTCAATTTTGTCTCTTAATCATCGGTGGTTCTAATAACAATCTTTATTTTTTATTTATACAATAAAAATCAGATCTATTTAGATCTGAGATGTTCACTTTCTTTCGGCCTACAACTGTTATCAGATTCACCATTGGCACTATTTGCCTCTCTTCCACACATGCATCTGTTATCATTTAATTTCGTCTACACTTCTATATGCTCACGTATAGATCTGCGTTAGTTGTTTGTTTGATATTTTCGCTAAGTTTTTTTTTCAATAAGTTGTTGTTTTCCCTTGTTGAAAATTTATTTTTGTTTTCCTCGTTGGAAGCTTTTGTTTGTCTTCCTTTGTTGGAAGTTTTATTTTTTATTATAGTTTTATTATTGTAGATACAAAAAATAAGTGTATAAGTTGCACATAAGTTTGCAAACTTTCACAACGTCGATTTGATCTCATTAAGGAGTGGGAAAATGTTGTTATTAATGTAATTTCATTGTTAAATCAAATATAATAGCAATTTCTATGAATATAAATATATTTTCATAAAAAAAAAACTTTCCAATAAAGAGAAAACAAATTAAAGATTTTCAATTAAGGAAGAAAAATAAGCTATAAAATAAAACTAAAGACTAGATCAATCCAGCGTGCTGCACAAATCCACGCAAAACCGTTGATACCAATCTCTACGAATCTGATTAGATATGTTGTTTATTGTATGAACAAAATGCAAACGATATTTGATTGGAACCACCGTCGATCAAAAGGAAGATCGACAATAGTTCAAAAACAAAAATCACAAAAGTGAATAAAGAAAATTTTTTTAGGGTTTTGGAGAAGAAAAAAGAGGGGGGCATAGTGCTTGATTTTATATTTCGAAGTTGTCATGTATAATTCACAAATGCTAATAAGCTTCTAACCATTGCTTGAGTTAAGCGGTTTACCAGTATCCTTGAGTCACCAATGGTTAGTCGCAACAATTAATTAGAATTGTGTTGTTGTCCTTAACTCAAAGTAGTAGAATAATTTGGATATCAAATGGCTTAGAAAAAAGGGGAAGGGGGGGGGGGAACTGCAAACCCATAGTGCTTGATTTTATATTTCAAAGAAGTTGTCCTGCATAATTCGCAAATGCTAATAAGCTTCTAACCATTGCTTGAGTTAAGCGGTTTACCATTCAAGTTGTCTCCGTATCCTTGAGTCACCAATGGTTAGTCGCAACAATTAATTAGAATTGTGTTGTTGTCCTTAACTAGTGACTCAGAGTAGTAGAATAATTTGGATATCAAATGGCTTAGAAAAAAGGGAAAAGGGGGGGGGATAATTCTAGTCGGTCAACGGTGATTCGTATTACCTTCCTTGAGAATGTGTTGAATTTTCACCTCCCATTGCTTGTCGAACATTTGAAAAATTATAATTGTCGGAGTTGCCAATGCAGTTCAAAATACATGTATGTCATCATCTTTTTACTTCCCATAATGTGAAAAAACTGATCAGAGAGGGAATTTTTTTCCAATACAACTAAAATGAACAATTGTTGCATATACCAATAATCGAGCTCCCCTCGATGCAAAATGATTCAAAGTGTTTCTGACAACATGCCAATATCTCATAGATGATGTCCTAACTAGTTCATCCCAACCTAGCTTTTATGTTTTCGAGCTTACAACGTCCAATCTAGAGAGAAATCAAGCAATTATTTTCATACAAAGCAAGGAATCAAGAGAACAATTACCACTATCTATTTACAACGTTGCACTTCAGTAACAAAAACTGTGAATGAACTCAGACCTCATTCCACTACAAGTGTTCCAATTTCATCAAAAAGCTGCACTTGATTTGTTCTTACTGGCTAGAAGAGATTGAAGTAGCGATGACACTCGTGCCCCGTCCCCATATCTAATCATCAAGTCCAAGTACTGCATTGCTTCCTTAGGCGCCAGCCCTTCGATCATAAAGCTGAAGAGGCGAGAATGTGTGCTCTCCATCAATTGCAAGCACTGCTCCATCATCATAAATTGCCTTTCCTCACTTAGCTCTACTGCTTCCAATAGCGGCCACAGATCCCTCTCTTCCTCTTCAAAGTGCTCCTGGCAATGCTCCTAATAACACATGCCCACAATGCATTAAGAATCAAGCAATACTGGAATTATTAATTATACGCCCAACTCACAACAAATACTGCAGTAGACAAATCTCGATATGCATAACACCATGGTTAGTAAGGCTCAGTAAGATTTTCAAAAAGTAGGGGTGGCTTTCTTTTATCATTTTCTTAACATTCAACATCTAAAAAGGTTATGCCACACTCGTAAACTGATGAAACATCATTTTTTTGAAAAGTAGTGCTAGAAAAGATCAGGGCGGAGGTTGAGTCGTCAAAACTTAACCAATGCTAATTAATTAGAGGTTATAATTTCAAATACAGAAAGCAACATTGGGAGGCCACGCCCCCTTTAGACGTCCTACAAAAGTCAGTCTGGACTGGAGAGTGCACTTGTCATCTATGCAAATCATGCAATAAAATTCCACGACTCATCTTAATTAAGATGCTTACATGTGATCTAATAAGTTTAAGGCTTTAATATTAGAGATCAAAGTAAAAATTCTCAGAACATTTTAAAAGTTTCGTCAAGGTAAACAATGAAGGAAAATGTTAGAATGACAATGCCCAAGTCACACCCGAAATCACATCATGCACAAGAGCCGTCCACACGGTCTCAACCCGCATGTTATGCACTAAATTTGTGTACACACCCATCCCAAGGCATAATTGGACGGCTCATGTGCCTTATGTAACTTTGGGTTTGAGTTAGGCGTTGTCAATCTAGCATTTCCCAACAATGAATTAGTTGTGCTTTCATGATAACCTTTAGAAACATAAGCTAACTACGCCCACATATCCCTCATGTCAAGTGATCACTCAATTGGTGTTGTTTTCACTTCACCCCATCACACATAAAAAGAGCATAAAGTGTTTGTGATTGTGTACACTTGAGGCATAATCATCATCTATTCATATTATTTTTTGGATAAATTCATCTATTCATCTTATGAGGAGCACATACATAGTTTAAGTAGAATTGTACCTGCAAAGTCCTGAGCCTAGTTGAAAGATTGAACAGGGCTTCTTGGTACTCAGAGTCCCCTATTGCAAGCACCCCAATAGACTTTATGTACTCTTTGATCCCATTCATGATGGGCAGGTCCCTTGCATGCTCCTCATTGGCAGATTTACACAATCCTTCACCAAACCAATCAAAACCCATTATGGAATCAAACAATAGTTTTTCTAAAGTCTAGGAGCATATTCTTCACCAAACATTACTCAAATAAAGTTCTAAAAACCAACCAAAGTTAGTTTGAAGTGAGGCTTACTCAATCCTTCACCAAGCCAATCAAAACCCATTTTAGAAAAACACAATTGTTTTTCAATATTCTAGAGTATCAATCCTTCACCAAACAAGTACTAAAAGTTCTAAAAGGGCCCCATATGGCCTGACAGGGGTCGAAAGTGGATTAGTCACATGAAAAAATTAAAAAATTTAAAAAAAACAACCAAAGTTAGCTTCACTCCTTTGAAGGTTGGCCCAGCTTGAGCCAAGCTTAAATGGAGTCCCATGGACTTTCTTTTAGTAGAAGTATCAATTTTAAGCCCCAACAGAGCCACTTTCGCTAGGAAAAGCTATATCCGTTGTGCACTAGTTCGATTCGGTCGAGCTGTCCATAAGTGTCTCGACTCTCGAGATGCATCCACACATTGTTTTTTCTTTTTTGTCAAATGCATCCACACAGTTCCTAATACAGTATGTAACATGTGGTGTGTATCTCGATGAGCATAAGTACGGATCCTTAGGCTTATATGACTTCAGAGTGTTAGTATGGTGATATCAAAAAATTATTTTCCAAAAGATAAAGCTCCAAAATATAGCTCTCTTTTTCTTTTCTTTATTTCTAGAACTAATCCAAGTTAGGCACTATCAACCCCACCTCATATAAGATGACCCTTCTAACTTAATTTTTTCATTTAACGAGACTCAATTAGATAGAAGTTTTTTTAGTTTTAGACCATTCAGTATCTAAACTTAGCCGGCTATTCTGGATTTAAGTTGAATTGGTCAACTAATAAAACCCAAATTCATATACCTCTATCGGCGCTCTCCAAAACTGGAAAGACAATCCTCTCCTCCATCTGTGCGTGCTCCAGCATCACTTCCAACAACTGCGAATAGCTCCTCGCGAACTTCTTCACCTCCATTCGAGGACTCCCCATTGCTGGATCGACGGCCGCCCTCCTCCCACGCGTCGCCATCTCCTCCGCCCACGTCACCAACCTCTCCACATGCCATGTCACGCTCCTATGCTGCAACGTAGCGGCCGATACGACACCGCCCCACACACCCCCACCGGCACCCGCACCCGCACGTGACGTTAGTAACGGCGGGTCCGAAAACTTACCCTCCACGTAACGTAACAACGTTTCGCATGTGCCCGACACGGTGTCCGTCTCGTGCACCAGAACCACCGGAATATCGGATCCCGAACCGGAACGTAACGTCTCGGACGGCACGAATACGACTGAGACCATTTTGAATGAGAGCGCGAACCGGATCAGACCCGTTGCGATACTAGACCCCGATCCGTACACCGTTACGACTGGGAGCGGCTGCGCGAGCTGCTCCGACGGCACCACCTCCGATAGCGATTTCTTCTTCGGCTTCGCGAATCGGCATCCCATGGTGATCAAATCAACGGACGAGATTGAATCAATAAAATGGGCGAAATTAGGGTACGAATTGGGGCGAATTTGGGGGAAATTGGGAGAGCAAACGGTGTGAAGAGTGTGAGAGAGCGGAAGAGTGTTAGTATTAATAAGGTGATTACGTTGTGGAGGTTTTGATCAGGTGGGTTGGGAGTGGGTTAGTGTGGTGGGCTGTGGGCTGTGGTCTGTTGATCTGTGACACGTCGGTTGGGTGGAGTACGTGGATGGGAGTGGGGCGGGGAGTTTGATAGTTATGTGGCGTTTGGGTGCGGGGAGGGGTCGATTGAGTGATTAGGGGGATTAATTGGGGTTTTAAAGGTGGTGATGGGCGTTGGGCAACTAACGGTAATTCAATTTTGAAAGAGGTGGAGAATTGGTTGGCGTTTTACTCTTATCAATTTCATTTTGTTTTAGTATAAGTTGCAGTCAATACACCTCAAGTTGCATAATCACACATTTCAAAATGTATCGTAAGGCGTTGGAGCGTGGAAAAATGTATCGTAAGGCGTTGGAGCGTGGGATGTACAAAATTGGTTAATATAACAAGCTCATTTGTTTTATTTTGTTTGCTCACATAATGTAATTCTATATCTATAGCAATTAACAAATAAAATTTTTTTTCATTATAAATATGTGACATTGAAATCTAATCTGATTAGTTGGAGATTTTGAAAATTTGAGACATTAGGTTAGTCGATCTATTCCTTTTTTTTTAAATATCTAATTCGATTTATAGACTTAATAAACATTGAAGTATTCCTTATAAATTACTTAGATCTTAACCACTTCCTCTAGTCGGAAATATTTGTTTGTTTTCCCTTACATTAAGTTTTTTGTTCTTCGTGATTATAGTATGCATGTGTATTCACGTGTTATAAATATTTGTCAAAAGAACAATCATTAATTGTCATGTTGTTCTATTGTTACCACAGTTTTTTAAAATTAACTATGTAATAATTGAATATTCTTTTTAGACAATTATTATTAACGAATAACGATGCTATTGTCAAAGTAATTGATTATATATATGGTCCTTCATGTTTTAATGATGTATTGAGATATCATAATTATTGAAATTTCAATTTTACAACAACTCTACAAAAAAAAACTCTAATCAACATTAGTAATTGATTATATGTATAGGAATGTCATTTACAAAATAAAATTAACGAATCAACATAGCTTTAATTTGTCAATTAATTCTATATTTTAGTCAAGCCATTTGATTGTTGATTTTTATTTTTTATTTTTAATTGAAAAAACATCGCAATGATAAAAAAGGTCATTTACAATGTTCGCTCGGCGCGGACCCGTCGAAATTCCCCTTAAATAAGTAGGATTGGCGCGAGAGCAGAAGAGGGAAAGGGTTTAGGGTTTTTAGGGTTTGGAGCGCATCGCATCGCATCGCAGAGAAGTGTTCGTCGTCCGTCGTTCTGTTCCTCGTCTCCTTCGTCACTATCGCGATGAGTCGCTCAGGCCAACCCCCAGATCTCAAGAAGTAAGCACTCTCTTTCGATCCATCTATCTCTTTCTGTTTTGTTGAACGTGTTAGGGTTTTTACTCATATCGCTTTTTCTTCTGCAACAGATACATGGACAAGCAGCTTCAAAGTAAGTTCTTCGATCTGATTTTAGTTCCTATAAATCAATGCTTCTTTTCACCGCATCTGCAATTCTATGATGTTTTCCCTCTTTTGGGGATGATTTTAGTTTCTTATTCAATTTGCGCCGATGTCACATTTCGTGTAATCATTCCGTCCGTAGATATACAATATTCGACATCAAAAGACTCCCCCCTGATGTCGATTCGCGCTATGGATGTAGACTATTTAAAGTTTAGGTTATAGTATTCTATTGTTTTGTAGTCTCATTTTGACTTATCGAATCGCTTATCTATCGATAACTATCTTTCCTCATATCATACTTGTGAGATTTGAAGAGGTCTTTAGTTAGGAAGATTCATAATAGTTTTCATCAACTATTTTCATTAGTAAAGTTGAAAATCGGATAATTTATTTGATGAGCATGAACTACATTTAAATATCTCATATAGTTTGTTGAAGATAAGTGGATCGAAAGTTAATTTCACATCGATTAAATGAAACTTCAAAATGAAATATATAAGTGATTAATTTCTTCCAACTAGAACCGAGGCTTATTGAGATGAAACCCCACACCTAAGAATTGAAAGGTGGTTAAGTTGGGGACAATATCGGTGCTAGCGGAGGAGACCCACGAGCTCGCGCTCGAGCATGCGTGTGTGGCGCGGCTGTGAGAACTTGACAACCGGTTAATGTCTTCCCTTCGAAAGATAATATATTATACTAACAATAGTTAGTAAATTATACTTTTTGTTGTATTTTCTTTAGGGGAGGAAGCAATTTTAGCATATTAAAACAAGTCGCAGTTCCAGCTTTGGGAAAGTCTCGTACAATAGGTCTTATCACTTATGTTTGTTTTTGTGCTTTGTAAATACCTAACTTGTTTTCCACATATGATCTATGTTCATATTTGACTACAACACGCTCAATGAGGACATGATAATGCATTTTTAGTGTTTTAGGAAGTTTTTTTGTAGTGTGGTCAAACCTTTTATTTTTTAAAAGTTACATGTAAGAGGTGTGATGTTTCCTTAAGGGGATGAAATGTTTTTGAAAAACTCTTTGTTTAGGAGTTTTTCTATAGAGAGATATCCTCTGAATGCTATCATACTGTTCTTTTGTTTCTCTGTTTGTTCAATGAAAATTCAATTAGTCTTTAAGTTCCTATCAATTTTGATAGGAACCCAAGATCTACCAGAATTAATTGATCAAATACGATACTACGAAGAAATTGTTGATAACATTTGAGAGGTTATCCCTCTCCAAACACTCTAAATAGACTTCCCTTCAAAAATACTCACATACTTGAAACATGTGTATTTGATACGAGGCAACTCTCGAGTTAAGAGGCAGATTTAGGTTTAACTCTGAAATTGAACGATATTGTGGGCCAAGACGTGAAGGCCAAGCTCAAACGTTATGTCTAGGTCTAAGAGTTTAATTTGAATATTTGTTGGGCTTGCCCAAATACTCATGTTAGTTTAGGATGTCTTTGTTAAACCTTAAATTGTATTTCCTTTCTGTATAAAAAGCTAATGTTAGAGAAATAAAACAAGAAGAAAATTTTATCTCATTTCTATCTTTTTCTTCTCTCTATTCTCTCTACGATTTTTTTTGTCTTCTTAGGAGATTTGAGCCCTTCTCGAATTGGGTTCCCTATCAATTGGTGTTTTCATTTTCCAATGGAAGATCAATCCATTATAGATGCAATTTATGTTCTTGGTGAGTTGGTAGATACATTTAGGGCAAAAACTTGATGCCCTCTTCGACTTCTATGATTGTGCTATTGTTGAAACTTCACCAACTTGAGATGATTTACCAATTAACAATCCACTTGAAACCAAGTGGCAAGCTACGTGGTGTTTGTCAATGCACCTATCATATCAGTTGTAAGTAGAATATGGTACAGACCAAAACTAGAAAGGCTAGTACAACTTTTAATCTCACATCAAACCATTAAGAAGTTAAGACTTCCCTCGCACCAAAGGTTGGATGCATATACATCACAAGTAAATGTTGTGTTAAGGTTCAAGAGTTGCCAATGAGAAAATGTTGGGCCTTCCACGATCGTCTCCAACTTGAGCAAGCGAGATCAGGTATGTGGGGATGAGGGCTACCGGTGGGGGCCAATAATACATACTAACGATGACGATGGAAAGCTCCATCGTGAGAAACACAAAGTTTATGCAACCCTTCGATCGTCCATATCTGGTGGCCAAGGCAGAAGAAGAAATTTTCACATGCCGAATGGGCAAGAGGATCAAGGAATGGCAATATTGCGTGTGAGGGGAGGTCGCTGGTCTTTGGCTTGATTGATGGAGTGAAACAAGAGAGTTGAAAATGGATGTGAGAACATTTAGGGTTCGAGGGGGCGATTTTGATGGGGGGTGGTGATACGGTAGGTGGATATAGTGAGTTGGTAGGTGGCTGAACAACGAGCGGAGGGATTGTTAGTGACGGCTGAGGCAGGGCAATTGTTGAGTGAGAGAGTAGGGGTGGGCACGGGTCGGGTTTGGGTCAACCCGACCCGACACCCGATGACCCGACTCATATCGGGTCACCCTAAAACTGACCCGCCATGCAGCAGACCCGATATATACCCGACCCGTTTAGGGTCGGGTCGTCGAGTGACCCGGTTTCCTTAAAAAAAACAACAACAGTCGTCGGGTCGGGTCGGGTCATCGGGTGAAGTGAAAAAAAAAAGTAGTCGTCGGGTCGGGTCGGGTCATAGACCCCCTGTTATATATATTCATGCATTGGTCGGGTCAGGTCGGGTCATCGGGTCATGGACCCCTATTATATATATCTATGCATTGGTTGGGTCGGGTCGGGTCGGGTGACCTTTGATCATACCCGAAACCCGAGACTCTTTATTTGTATCCACTCTACCCAACCCGCCACCCGCCACCCGAGTCGGGTGACCCGACCCGAGTCGGGTCATCGGGTTTCGTGCCCACCCCTATGAGAGAGGGTATTAGGCGATGTTGGAGGGGCACAACTTGTGAGTGAGTCGCCATCTTTGCAACAAGGGTTCACAGTTTAGCAATAAAACAGTTGTAGAAGTCATAGCAAGCATTAAATAGTGCACCATTACGTCTAGTCCTTCATTAGTTTCATCTACTCATTTAACGTTAGCATAAATTGCATCGATAGTGGATCAGTTTTTTTGGTAGACATGAAGAACAAAATGAAAACACCAATTAATAGGAAACCCAATTTGAGAAAGAGCTCAAAAATCTCTAAAGAAGATATAGAAAGGGGAAGAAGAGATGGATAGAGATACAAGTAGAAGAAAAAATAGAGATGAGATAAATTGAACTTTTTCTTTCTTGTCTTCTTCGTTCATCTAATGTATTTTATACAGACAAAACTTTAATATTTTGTCTACTAATCAACTCATAACACATGGTTTTAAGCCTTTGTTCGTATCAATAAAATGCTAATAAGCTAGATAAGGTGCTCTACAACCACAACAGTAGAAGCCAAGGCATCAAAAAGTGATGAATGTGACGACACTGTTTCACAATCCTAAACTGGGTCCCGCTCGACCTAGACTTACGTGAAACCCCGAGCCAATCTCGTCGAGTCACGTATGCCTAGTCAGCCTTTCTTTATCATTTACCATTTTAAACAATTTACAAGTTGAGAATATCGATTAGTGAATTATCATTAATATAACATAATCAATTTCATCTCAAACTAATCAAAATAACCTCAAGCATACCAAATAAGACAACCTAGAGTGTGGAAACCCCGCATATATATATCATCAATAATGAACAGTCATAGGAGAATAACATATAGATATACATGTCCAAGATCTTTCAAAACCCAAGCCTAATGTTTCAAAACGAGTATATACAATAATACAAGAAAAATCACCTATATCAAGAAAGTGAAAAAGACTTACTCCGGTATCCTCAAATCAAATCTTCAAGTCGTGGAGTCTTTCCCTTGCTGGACTTTGGATATGCACTTCGTCGAACACAAAAATGACGAGCTAGATAAGTAACGCTAAACACGACATGAATACAACATTTCGAAATAAATAAATCACCAATCCATATTCATGTCGATAGAAAGAAATGACAGGGAATCCATGAATAAATAAGAATGTAAATGAATAATTGAGCAATCGAAAATGAGTGTCCCGGATAACAAAAAAAGGCGCAAGTAGTTCGACTAGTGAAAAAGTTGTTGAGTCATGGGAATGTACCTCCAAGACTCAAGGCTTAAGACGTGATACACTCACACCATCGTAAACCCCACGGGGATGAGACATTCTCCAACAATTTGGTGGAGAACTTCCACCTTGTATAGAATCCAAACCAAATCATGCATCCCCAGCCGTAAACCTCTAGCATGTTACCTCAGAAGGCCCGGAACCTCGCAAGAATCACGTTGACTCGCTTGCCCATCGGACAACTCAAAGAAAGGAATTCCAATGATAGATATAACACAATATCAATAGCAATTCAAAGCTTAACTGTAAATTTTCTCACTAGTTTACTTACCTATATCCAAATTAATTCGCACTCACACGACCTTTGAATTGCCTTCTACGAATCCGGTGTGACCCGTCAATAACTAAAACTCTTGATAATTTAATCAAATTTGAAAATCCTATTAAAACATCCTAATTTACCCAAATTTTTTATAATTATTTTATTTATGTAATTAGGTTGATTTTTAGGGTATTGGGTCGTATTCGGACCCATTTGGATATCCGAGAGATTCTCGAAATTTTTTGAATTTTTTTATTAATTTCCTCTGTGAATAGTGTCACGCCGCAGTGGCGTCGTGGGGTCAAACCCCTGCGGTTTCACTTAAAGCGTGAACAGTGAATTGCTCATTGCTTCAAACGCCGCGAGTGGCGCCGTGGGCATAAATGGCCACGACGTCCCTCGTGGCGTGAGTTCCTGAACTCACTTCCGGGGTTTTTCGAAACCCCGACTAGCGTCACCGCGTTTCAAGCCTATCCCAAACTTTTAGGGACGTCCATTACTACCACAAATCACTTTCGATTTGCGTTAAAACCTAGACAAAACCCCCGATTCCGAAAATCATTCAAAATTCCCAAAATTCTACAACTTCTCAAATCACCAAAACCATTACCAAAACACCAAAATCTCATTCCATTCACCTCAAATCCATCAAAACAAACCATTAAAAATGAAATTCCGAAATCATTGTCCAAATTAATCGCAACAAAAACACTCAATATTAGCGTCAAAATGTAGATATACAAGTGAGAGTCGAGATCTCACATTAAATTCGAATTTGGTCGATCCCTTGGCGTCAATCCGCGCTGAAAACTCTAAAACCCCAACGCACAATCGTTTCTTTCGTTTGGATGAGAAAGAAAAAAAAATGTGAGGAGAGAGAAAAGTTGATATGGGTTTATATACCCCTCCCATATCTACACCCACACACGAATCTCGAGGCACATCACATGGTCATTACTTAATCCATTCAACTACTTGACACAACATGATGACTTCAATGGGTGACTATCACTCACAACTTAGCCATTTCTCGCATAAACTCGCGTTATCGACCCATTCCGCACCACGACTCGCTCATTGCGTATTCTTGGACATATCAATGTATCGAACACGATATACAACTTTTATTTATTATTTATTTTGTATTTAGTTAATGTTTTTAATTCATTGAAATTCCCCAGACTGCTAATTACTCGACAAGTGTTCGCCCGAAACTCATTATTCATGTTCTCATCGAGCCAAACCCGTTTTTCAACATCAACGCTCATACTCAAACGTCATCACATGTTTGGGACATTGGAATTTATATTCGGGTAATAAAATATAATACAAAACATCAAACAAAAATAACATACCTCGACATCGACAACCAAGAATTGATCAACTGTATCACGACAAGGGTCCACGTACGACCTAAATTGACACGTGGTACGAGTTAGATTTTAGAGTTGTTACAATGAACCACCAAAGAGTGGAGGTGGCTGGTTGTGGGCATTAGGTTTGTTGAGGTAGGGGATGGAATGGGCGGTGGTAGAGGGAGTGTTGCGACTAGTGGATGAGCCATCGCCTTTACAACAACAAGGGTTTATAGTTAAGTGGTAGTGCGGTCATAAAAGTAGAAGTGGGCATCAAGTTTCCGCCCTATTGCTATCTGCTCTCCAAGAGCATAAATCACATCTATAATGGATTGATATTCCATGAGAGGCATGAAAAACAAAATGAAAGCACCAATTGATAGAGAATCCAATTTGAGAAGGGCTCATATCTCTTAAGAAGACATAGAGAGGAAGATAGAGAGAAATAGATAGAAATGAGATGAAACTTTTTTCTTTGTTGTTTCATTTATCTAACACCAACATTTTTATACAAGAAAGGAAAAATATTTTAGAGTTTAACAAAGACAACCTAAACTAATGTGAGTATTTGGGCAAGCCCTACAAAAACACAAATTAAACTCTTAGCCCATAATTTCATTCCAATTAAGAGTAGAACCTAAAATTGTCTCTTAACCCAAGAATTGTCTTGTATAACCATCTCACTACTCTTTTATACACTCTAGAGAACTTTCTTGGAACCTTAGAAAATTACTGCGATGATCCTCATCCGCAATTTTGGGTCTATCATTTCTATAGTTGAAAGATCCACCTTTTCTTCAAGGCGGGGAAGAGAAAATGGTCAGTGGAGGAGACGACTTGCTAGGATCGTGAACCCACATAGGAGAGATTCATGAGCCAACATAAAAGATGACTATGGTACGATCCATATCAACCTTGTATCAGGAGGGTGTTCAATGGCATTGGAATCGTGATTTGGGACACAAAAGTAATAACCATCAGTATGCTCAAGAGAACCGAAGTTTTAAAAGAACTTAGCATGCAACCAATGCGCCAAATGAATGTCACCTAAAGGACTCAAAAGGATATACTCCAATAGGAATCTACACATTGACATAAAAGATGAACATGATATGATCCATATCAACCTTGCATTAGGAGGGTGTTCAATGAAATTGGAATCGTGATTAGGGGCACAAAAGTAATGACCATCAGTATGCTCAAGAGAGCCGAAGTGTTAAGAGAACTGAAGTGTTAAAGAACTTAACATGCTACCGATGCGCCATATGAATGTCACCCAAAGGACTCAAAAGGATTGACTCCAATAGGCATCTACACACTGACATAAATAGTAAGTCAAAATAAAGTGTAGAATCAAAGATTCAAAATCAAAGTAATTGCATGCATCACTATTTAATCTCATCTTGCGTTTTGTAATTTCAGGTTCGTTCTGTTAGTTAGCCTTGCATGAATGCTAGTACTTGAAATCTAATCTCATCTTGCGTTTGAGACAATTGGTGTGCCTTCCTAATTGAGTTCACCTTGCATCTTTTATATCATGCATAGCACACTATCTTGCATAAATGTTTGGAACTATTATGAGTCTATAAGATTCTTCTTGTGAAAATCTTGAAATCATTGTTATTCAGATTTTATAATAGTCAAATACTTGTCTCTTGTAGTGCTCATTGTCACATCCTTGTACTTTGCTTTGGGAAATTGGAAAATTTCCTTCCTCTGGAGCTTTTTTGTTTTTCGAACTTGAGGGAACTCTGCCTGGTGCATTCTTTATTGAATATCTTTAATCTGGTCATACATGAGTGCTATCTGTGGCTCCTAGTTTGTGCTGAAACTCTTTTCATGCCTGAGTTGGATGTTTATTTTGCAGTCAAACTGAATGCAAACCGCGTTGTAGTTGGTACGCTCCGTGGATTTGATCAATTTATGAATTTGGTGATTGACAACACCATGGAAATCAACGGAAATGAGAAAAATGACATTGGCATGGTGGTAAGAATCTATCCATTGAGTTTTATAGCCCTTTTTAATTCCCATTTTTGTTGATTATAATTTAACTCTTTTTCCTTTGTACTTTTTGATCCGTATTAGTCCTCTAACAAGGTCTTTGTGAATGTTTCTGCAGGTCATCAGAGGGAATAGTGTAGTGATGATTGAAGCTCTTGAGCCTGTAGCCAGAGCTCAGTAGTCTTAAGTTTGTATGAATCTTGAATCATTTTGAGAGAGTGGTAGCTATTTGATTTGTTATTGGAGTTTCATGAACATGTGTTGGATGAAATTCAGCTGTCTCCTTGAACTGACCAATTTTCTGCTGCGAATCAACGGCAATAGGCCTAAGTACTTGTTTCCTTCATCCGCTTAACTCTATGACGTTACGTCGCTTCCTTGGCCTCTTTTAGGTTTCTAAATGAAGTTTCTTGGCCATTGATGGACTGCACTTGCTCTGTGTGCCACCTTTTTTTAATGTATTGAAATCGTCCTTTGTTAACCTTCTTGAATTGATCTTTTTAATTTTTGTTTTCTTTTAATGCATTGAAAGGAGGCACCTTATATATTTGTTTGTAGTGATAATACTTATTTTGGTACATTTAGTTACACATTCCAACACTTTTATGCCATTTTATTTGAGTAGGGAGGAGTGAGTTGCCATTTTATTAAAACAGCTTGATAGTTTCATCATCCCATTAACCTGTCAATCAACCAAATTGACCAGTTGGGAGGCTAATTAGGTACTGTCTGACAGTTGGTTAATATAGGTTGACAATTAATTTGGTGATGTAATGTTTCAGGTAATGGTCAAGTTGTTAATGTATGTTTCAGGGCTGATGAGGATTGAGGGATGAGGTCTCTCAACATAATTTGCCTTCACTGTATTTGTGGCCTGCCGCCCTTTCATAGTCCTTGGATATGGGGGTTGGCGCGGCCAGGACTAATTGGATTGAATTGACTTAATAAGGGGACTTTTTATCCTCTCTTCATTGGATTAAGTAATCCCTCGCTCCCCAAACCCGCTCGACTAACTTGAAGGTTCAAATCCAACTGGGGACCTGGGGTGACCCAAAAGTGGGTGATACTCATACTGGCCAATCATCCGTCTTTTGTGCTAAAGAGAGAGAAATTTTGGTTTAATTAGAAACACATGCAATGCCCGCCATTTTCAGTTTGATTTTGAATTTGAAAGAATGAATTTTCGTCATCCAAACATGGGTGCAAAAATCTGCTTTTTAAGGAGGCCCCCTTCTGCAAAAGATGAAAAGCAAACAAACAAACCCATTTAAATTCCATCCCAAATGAGTGATTTTTATTTTTATTTTTATTTTTATTTTTATTTTTATTATTTTTTTTTAACAAAGTGTCCGGTGTCAATTGCACCAATTAATCCACGCTTGGATATTGTCGGGTCCTATATAGGTGGTGGCCCTCCTAACTCTCTTTATTTTGTTAATAGCTGAGGATATTCGAACTATCGTTGTTGACACCACTCCCAACCCATTTTTTTCACTCATAAGCTTTGAAATCAAACTCAAAAGACCTCGATTAAGAGATCAAATCCCTTACCACTTGAGCCAGACGATTGTTGGTTTAAATACGTGATTTTAAATACCATAGAAAATAAGAGAGAAGTAGTAATTCATTAGTATTCTTGTGTATTACTCTTACACTTACTGATCTCTCACTCTTACCATGTAGTAGTAATCAATGCTCTCCAATGGCTCCTCATATAAAGTCTCATGTGGAGGTGGTTGTTATTGACTGTTGGGTGGAGCTGTTTGGTGCTTTAAATTGATGTACACATTAAACGTTTTCCTATCTCAACTAAATACCTATCTCTACCTACCTTAAGAAATGTCTTTCTCCAATCTCACTTCTCAAGTTTACTTCCTTTTCAATCTACATATCAAAAAGCTTTATCTTTGATTTAACTGCAAACATAGGAGCAATCAGAGAAAAAAACTAGCTAATTATTAAACAAATGGTCACTTTATGGTTCTAATCATAAAATCATTAGATTTCACAGAATAGGCATTATATGGTGTTAATTCTCTAGAAGTGTTAGGATGGGCCTAAGGGGTCACTTCAATAACATTTTGCACTTGCTTTTTGTTTTCCTAGTTTTTTCATTCAGCATCTTTAAGTCCATTAATTGTTCTGACTAATCTAAATCGAGCTATTCAAAATCTCTGCTTAAGGAGTGTTGAGTATCGTCGTATCAACCAACCTTTGTTGGAACTGCTCACAACAAGAAAACTTCAAAATTCAAATCAGTTGGGATTGATTACAAACATGAAATTTGAGCACTAAACTCTAAATGCCTCAAATAACAATACATGGAAATAATACATATATTGCAATAGTGCTTGCAGCCAACCGGATGGGGCTATAGAATCTAATATGTTTCATGGAAGGAGACTGATTTGTAATCACTTTGTTTGAAACCTTAAACTGATAATTTGATTTACAACATTAATCAATCAATCAATAGCAACAACAAAAAACATAGTCAATGAAATGGATGGACGGACAGAAGTGCATTTGGTGCAATGTAAGCATCACCTCTAAAAGTAGACCAACATGTGTGACTGAATCCATTGGAACTATTCCATAAAACCATTCATATATGTTTAACTTTTGATTCTTCAAATGTACTATGTTGGCTTGAATTTTAGCCATCTCAAAGTCCTCTATTTGGAACACTTGCGTTTCAAATAAAGTGACAAGAATAGAGACCTTCACATCCTACACTCCCGGGCGCTCCCTATCTTCCCAACTCCCCACCCCTTCAAACCACCACGTGGCGTTTGATTCAATCAAGACCTACTCTTTAATCATGTGCCACAGATTTGGTCATTGTTATTTGATGTTATAGATTTTTGTTTTGACCCCTAGAAATGACGTTGTTTTAACTACTTTAAATTAATCGGTGTAATTTACGTTTAATACTACCACGTAAAAAATTACAAAACAAAGCAAGTTAATGTTTAACCATCATAAATTAGTTCAAGTAATTAAATGATTAAATTTCTTAAATAAAAATCAGTTATGACCCTGTAAATAGAGTCGTTTTCTCTTACAGACCTTTACCTATTTTATGAGTCAAACTAACTCGAGCCTGAATTGGTCGAGTCCAATAAACTTCTAAATACGAGATAATGTAAATTCAAAAAGAACAAATAAATCGAGTTAGATTTCCATTAAGTCAAGTTCATCGGAGCCATTGATGCCCTTAAATTCTTGTTCAATAAGCATTGAGGCCTTGTGAGATCTAGTGAGGTAAAAAAAAATAATCTTAGATGTGTGATGCAAAGGAGGCATGTAGTAGTTTAGGTAATCAACACCCGAGAGTACAGGATCATGGATGGAGAGCCAGATAAGAGAATGAATGAATGAATGAATGATTCGCTCCGACACCCACCACCATCTCTCTCTCTAAACCCTTCCTTCAATCCAACTCCACTCAATTTTTAACCAAAAATCTCAATCTCTTCTCCAAATCTAAAAACCACCCACGAATCCCACCACTCCAAACAATCCCCACAAATATTTTCCTAATTTTTTTGGGTTTTTTTTTTTTTTATCAACTTTTCACCCCATTTGGTCCCCATCATCATCAGCACCATCACCACCAACAACAATGACCGAAGTTCTACGCTCCCTCGAAGCCCAGACCCACCAATCCCAATCTCTCCTTATTAATCACAATCGAAACAGTTCATCAAACCCAGTTGTTGAAATCGCCAATGACGACGATGATGATGGGTGTGTAGAAGAGGAGGAGGAGGAGGAGGAGGAGCTCAAAGAGGGAGGAGGAGATCACAAGGACACCGACCAGCTATCGGCGTTGGCGCTCTTTGTGACTGCTTTCAGGAAGTACTTGATCGCGTGCAGCTCTGAGAGCGAGGATCTTTGTGGGATGGAGATTGGGCGGCCGACCAATGTCAGGCATGTCGCCCATGTCACCTTTGATAGGTTCAATGGCTTCCTCGGATTGCCTGTTGAGTTTGAGCCTGAAGTGCCCAGGAGGGCTCCCAGTGCCAGGTTGGTTGGGCTTGAATTCATTGAAAAGTTTCGATTTTTTTGGTTTTTTGAACTGGGGTTTTGTTGTTTCTTGGATTCTCTAATGGGGTTTTGTTTTTGAATCCATTGAAAAGTTTCAATATTTTGGGTTTTTTGAATTGGGGTTTTGTTGTTTTTTGGATTCTCTAATGGGGTTTTGTTTTTGAGGTTTTTGAATTGGGTACAAGTTACAGCAACTACATGGATCAAACTCTTCTATTGCGTTCGATTTAGTGCATTTGAACTGGGTATTTGTTTTTAATTTGTGGATTGGATTATCAGTTATTGATTTTTGGATTATGGCACCCAGTGCCAGGTCGGTTGAATTTGAATTCATTGAAAAGTTTCGATTTTTTGGGTTTTTGTTTTTGAGTTTTTTTTAATCAATCCCAAATTAGTTGGGATCGGGTGCATAGATCAAACTCTCCCCTTGTGCTTGATTTAGTGCACTTAAGAGTTTTTGAATTGGGTGTTTGTTTTGAATTTGTAGATTGGATTATTAGTTGTTGTCTCTTAAGGGAAGGAAGGGAATTGATATTGAGTTTTTTGAATTCATTTCCTTGTTAAAATGCTTGTCTTTGATTATTTGGGTGTGCAGGTTTTGATTGAATTTTTTCAAATGATTCGTTTATAGGTTTGTACCGTTGATGGTGTGAATGAGATTTCAGTGCTCCTTTATCGCTTATCAATGGCGTCTTAATTGTATTGTAATTGCATAATGATTGCTCAATTTAGTAATAATTTATTAGCCATCAAATACATTGGTTTGCTTAGTCAACATGTTGGCCAGTTCCTTTGCAGATTTTTGTTGGGGTCGTTTTGAAATTATTCTTGGCTACAACTTGCAATTATTGGTGAAGCAGGATGGTTTAGGTGACTATTTACTTGTCAGGCCTTGTGGAAACCTTTGATATTTAGCAAGATCAGCTATAGAGCGTTAGTCTTATGGAGGAATAATATGTGTTTGGCCTATATCAAACCTTTTGTGGAATGTTTAGTCATTGTTTTCTTTCTTTCTTTCTTTTTTCAGTTTCTTGGTAGATTGACATCTAAGCTTGAAGCAAAGTGTCTAGCTTTGATTTACAACATTTTATTCATGCAACTTGGTCACTAATATTATGACCAAATGAGTCTTTTGGTCTAGTTTCACCTTATAAAAAATATTTATACTGACAAGCACCATATTAGGATAACTTGTACAATATCAACCTGGATCTTTGTCTATGTCCTATTTGGCCCTTACAACCTTCACAACTGGAACTTACAAAACATTTGCATTTAAATTTGTACTCATAACTTTGGCATTAGAGTTATTTCTATTTTGTAAGTTTAACACAGTGATCATTCTTCTGCAGCGCCATGTTTTTGGAGTTTCCACGGAATCTATGCAGTGTTCCTATGATAACAGAGGGAACAGTGTGCCAACAATACTGATCCTTATGCAGAAACGGCTGTATGCTCTGGGGGGATTGCAGGTTCGCCTCATACATTTTGTTTTATTTTGTTGTTTCTTCCTCATTCTGAACTGTACCAGTTTTTTCATATTAAGATGAACAAATATCCTCGTTTGAACTCTTGGTATTCATTCATTGACCAACCATTTGACTTTTTTTTTTCTCTTTACGATTCCATTGCCCTTATGTTTTTATTAAATAATTCTAATATGCAGGCTGAAGGGATATTCAGAATCAATGCAGAGAATAGCCAAGAAGAATATGTTAGAGATCAATTAAACAGTGGTGTTTTACCTGATGGTGTTGATGTGCACTGTTTAGCTGGGCTCATTAAGGTATACTTCTTACATTTTATGGGCATCATAAGTATATCTTTACCTGATGATTATAAGGTTGTCTTAAAATAGATTTATTAGCATATCCTAGAATACAGTCACGCATGCATATGGCTCAGCGTTAGGCGTTTCACTATTGGTTATTTCCTTCTTCCCTCTCTTTTCTAACTGTACCTGGGTTGAACTCAAGCGCCAAGTTCACATGCTTGTGGGTGTTGGGCTATGCAATGTTAGTAAGAATAGGAGGTTTTACGGCTTGTAACCATCTCTGATTCTACTTGCAATCCAACTTTCATGCTCATGCTCGGTTTGAATGTTGAAGATGCTCAATAAAAGGTGTTTGGATTATTGGGATCAACCATTAGCATGTTTTCATATATGATTTGAACGGGCCTCTAGGATCAAACATTAGCATGAATTTTCTTGTGTTATTTCCTTTTTCTCTTGAGTACTTTTTCTGTTCTTTTTTGCCATTTTCGAGTTCTTTTCACTTGCGAACTTGGAAGTATACACCTTTGAGGTTGTAGTTTCAGAAATCATGATTTGGAAATCATGATGTTTTTTCACTGGGCTGTGCTGGAAAATGTACGGGAAAAATTGGGAATTACAAGTTTTTCATTTTGGTAGAACTCTTTTCAGATGTTTCAATTCTGCGTCTTTTTTAAAGTATTCAATTCTGCATCTTTATCATCCTAGTTTTGAAACATGGATGCTTCTACAGGCATGGTTTAGAGAACTACCCCAGGGGGTTTTGGACCCTCTTGATCCTGAGCAAGTGATGCAGTGCCAGTCAGAAGAGGAATACGTTCAGCTTGTGAAGCTTCTGCCCCCAACAGAAGCTGCTTTGCTGGACTGGGCAATCAATCTGATGGCTGATGTTGTCCAAGAGGAAAATCACAACAAGATGAATGCTCGGAACGTTGCAATGGTATTTGCTCCAAATATGACACAAGTAAGTTAGTGTTTAATCAAGCAGTTTCATATTACCATGCTTAGGAGTGTTGTAAAGCTTTGGACTGAATAAATTCACAGATGTTTAGCATCCCCCCAAAAAATTACATGTACTTTGTGGCATGTCTTCTTGTTTGAAGTATGATTGCTTTTTCTATCTTGTTTCATTGTGAGTGCAAGATAAAAAGGCGAGAGCTCGGGTTATGATATGCTTTAATAGAAAACACTCCATCATGACAAGGGGGAACAGTAGTGATGGAGTGCTTAACTGGTTTTCTGTGACGCGTATTGTTTCACAATGTTACCATTTAAAATTTTCCACTATAGTATTGATTGCTCAACTGTATCGTTCGTGATAAGTGAAAACAATATCTTTCAGTGATGGATGGGAGTTCACATAGTTTTATGCATGCATGATTGAATTTTTCAGAAGAGTAACCATGCCGCATCATCGTTTATGAATATTGACCATATTTGATATACTTAGATGGTCAGTTAACATGGTGATCTGAACAAGATTACTTCACACTGCAAGGGTTGCATATTATTTAGATTTTGCCGCCATGTACATGTTACAGTATTTCATTCACCTGCTTTGTTTGTAATTTTTTTCTTCTGTTTTTGTATATATGGTGTATCTGCGTTACGGACTCATGATAGGTTTCTTATCGCGCTGTAAGAAAGGAAGGACACATTGATACACTCATGACTCTATATCTTTTCCTTTTCGCAGATGTCGGATCCCTTAACTGCCCTCATGTATGCTGTACAAGTGATGAACTTCCTAAAGGCACTGATTGTTCGAACACTAAAAGAAAGGGAGGACACATTGATAGAGTCAGGTCCCTCTCCACGCTTGGAACCGACAGATGAGCATGGCCACCATAGTGCTGCGCAACCTTGTTTGCAAGAGACGAACCAGGAGAAAGAACCGGCGGGGCATGTTTTCGTGGAGGAAGAACCTGTTTTAGATGGTCCATACCGCTTTGAAGAGCTCACGGTTGAATCTGAACCTCACAATTCTCTCGCGAAAGCCTTCGCTGACACAAACGAACCACCTCCTGATAGCTGCACTTCTGATGCCGGAGTTGAATCTGCCTCATCAGCCAATGCATCAGAAACAATCACAATTGCTCCCAAGACCACGACTCAACTAAAAACCCGCAGAAGTAAGGCTCTACAATCGGGTAGTTTGAATCTCCGAAGGGGTGCCAGAAAGGCCAATGGACAGGTTGTAGCTCAGGTACATGAACTTGCTGAGAAATCGAAGAGTACCAGTATCGTTAGCCGTATAAATTCAAGGACGGAACGGGTTGAAGCTTGGCGGTGAATGAGACAATGGTTTCATTTGCTGTGGTGTCCTGACTGAAATCTTTTGAGTGGTAGTCTGTTTGATCTGGTAGTTGATAGAGTTTGTGCATGGCTTGTGTATGTTTTTTTTTTTTTTTTTTCTCTCTCTTAATAGGAGTTTTCATTAACCAAATACTGTTTGTGCATTTCATTGTCACCTCATGGTGTACACTAACATTTTCTGGTCCTGGAATTACATTTTATTCATAACTTGTTATATTTCTCATCTTAATCCCACTTGTTTGTAGAGTGACAAATCGTGCTTCCTTACTTAGACAAGTCTGGTGTTTTTTGTTAATTTAGGTTTTGAATTAGTTTTTTTTTTCATGGATGTTGAATTTGTTGTTAGTTTGGCAGAAGACACTAAAGCCCCTGTATCTCAGCCAAGAGGGGGAAAATTGAACTTGGATTTTTGCCAAAAGAGGCACCCAGTGTATTCCATTGATATCAAAATGCATGTCTTGTAACCTTGACGGGTTGGCTTAATGGTAAGGGCAAGTGTGGGATTGTGTGAGTTAGGCGCATGATCTTGAGTTTGATTCTCCGAATCTCCGATAGTCAAGTTCGTCCAAGCCATTGGGGCCCTTAAACTTGAATACCCACATTTATCAAATAAAACAAATTTTTTTTAAAAAAAAATGCAGGTATAGTGTTGTATCCACTATGAAGTATATATTTCAACCTAGGAAAATGATAATCTAACACTCTCAACACACATTTTGGACGCACACCTTTGTCTTTTAGCCATTTATGATGTTTTGTCATATGTGAAACCACACATGGGGAGACAAGAAAGTGTCATAAATGGCTTAAAGACAAGAATGTGTGTGTTAGATTATCATTTTCCTTCAACCTAACCATCCAATTCAACCTTAAATGTTAAGTAGTTATTTTGAATCCTCAACGTCAAAGTAGAAAGGTGCACTCTCTACCATATAGGTTAGATGGCATTGTTTCTATTGGAAAAAAAAAAGAGGTACAGGTGATCAAAATGGAAAAGTGGCGCTGTTCTCTTTTTGACCCTTTTTGCGACAACATAAAAGAAAATAAGAACAAGGCATCCAAAAAAAATAAAAATAAAATTGCAGCTTTAACCTAAGATCAGACATACAGAAGCTCAAATCTATTTAAAATCCAACTAATAATCCACACGGTTAAACATCTTTACAGAAACGACGAAAAAGAGTTCCCACGCAAATTTCCGCTTTCTCGTTGAGCTCCATTATTTTCATGGACTAGCTTGTTGTAATACTATATGCGTCTCCATGTACATAAGCAGTCCCACTTCTATACACAGTGACAGAGAACAGCTACCAGAATCTCTTCTGCCTCCAAAACTAACACTTGAAACCTCTGCAGATCATTAGCCACAATATGATGATAAGAGCAAGGATAGCCCCTCCCACCATAAGTTTCAATTTCAGATTTTGCAGCCACATTTTTCGTCGAAGTTGCCGGCCGTGCCTCTGGAAGCTATCGGCCTGAAAGTGATTACAAAGAACCAAGGAGTGTTATTGTGCAGTCAAAACATAGAAAATGATTGTGTTGGATGCAGTGGTTGGTTTTCATAAACAAGAAAGCAAATCCCCATTCCCCTATTTTATGCCCCCCTTCGCTAGATTCACGACCATCCATAGCCACCCCTAAACCCAATCATCACACTTTGCTAACTGAATAAGGGACTTTCAATGGAGACATTGCCTTTTGAAAATATTATACGTTTTTGACACCATGCCGCATCCTAGCATACTGTAACATGGTTGGTAACATTGCTCAATGCACATAGCCCAGAGAACTCCTTGCTTGCTATGATAGTGATATAGGTAAAATCTTCAGTATGCTAGAAAAGGTAAGAGGCTCAAACCCGTATAATGACAAATGGATGACGGATCATTGAAATTTCAAAAATTATTTAGATAGTTATGCGTACCTGGAACTGAAGGTTCTCTGTCTTATCAACCAATAGCTCAATTCTCTCCCCACGATCCAGAACCTGGAAACAGCAAGCACATCAGCAGATTAGCTGGCAGATGACTGTTAGCTAATACCATGTGTACGAAGCAACAAAAGGAAAAGAACTGAAGCACAATTCAAATTATAGAGGAATTGTTAGCGATGTGATTAACAAGAAATGCATATCAACCAATTAACTCTAGTGACACATGATGCTGCAACAAAATAACAAATGTCAAGTGTTGAGGTAGAAGATGTCAAATGAAATTCCTCTTGGACGTGGATTCCAGTATGTAACTGGTGTTGAACATAACCCAATTCAGTTTTCTCAGGACAAAACTAATACCTGCATATTGATCTAGGCATGCACCAGTAACAAACCTCAAGTGTCAACAAATTGGCAAGGACCATTTATTGACAACAATATAACAAATAATGGGGGCACCTGAAAGAAGCTTAACTAAAAGAATTGAGAGAGGTTCACAGCTTTTTAACAGCCTATTATTAAAAGGAAGAAATTAAGGATGATGAAGAAACAAAGATAATCACCATTACAAGGCAAGACGAAGAAGAGACATCTGATAGGAATAGGGGTATTGTGAGAATTTTCATGTCTTTGGTGGGAAACCTAATTAGGGCTTAGTGAGAGTATTTATATAGATGCAAAGTGATTAGAAGTATTATGGTATTTTTATTGTTAAGTTAAGGAACTCATTGTGAGTTAGAAGAGTATGACCTCTTGAATGTCGTTGGTTGTTTGATTTTCTTATTCTAAGTAATAAAACTATCTATTATCTTTCTCAAATCTGATTTGATTATCTCAGTTGTGTGTATTTAGTGTATTGATAGAACCCTGTTCTATCAAATTGGTATTAGAGCTCACAGTCTTCTAGAATATAGCAATTTCTAAAATGGCAAGATCAAAGGAGATTTCGATGGCAAAATTGAAGATTGCAATAAGTCGGTTGTTTCAGAAAATGGATGAGTGGATGCAAGTTCAATCTACTTCTCAAGTTGCAACTCTGAATCAAAATCCTTCATGCTCCAGTTCCCCAAACTCGGATCTTGCAGATCCATCTCAAACTACAGACACATCCTGTCCTTCACGCTCATATCTTGACACCAACAATTCACCACCAGTGTTTGATCCTCCTCTAACACGACGTGATGATTGTATTTTTTCAAAAGTGAAAGATCAAACAATTATAGAATCATCAATTGATGATGTGGTAGTGGACCATATTGATAAGAGAAGTAATGTTGCAAATCCTATGATTTTAGAAACTGTTATTGAGAAGGAAATTGAAAGAATATGTGAGATTGGAGGCGATGAAAATATATTACAAAATGGAAAAGAATCGGATGAAGAGACGCCACAAATGACTGATAAGGAAAGTGTGGTTGTAGATTTTCCTACAGAGGAAAGTTGTTTCAAGAAGGAAAGTGGTTGCCTACATTGCCTGGAAAGGAAGATTGTTTCAAGAAGAATGGTGGGTCGCCTACAAAGGAAGGTTGTAGAGGGCATGCTTATATTGCCTTTGAAGTGTTTGAAGAAATGGGTAACTATATTGAGTAAAAAATCAATTGTTGGATTAGTGCGATGAACCAGCTCTCCACTTTGCTATCACCATTATGTTCAGTCTGTGCTCTTTCTATGCATTTAATATGGATCGTGGCATGGTCATCGCTATGTATGTTCACACATATGTTTCTCATTACATGGGTTTACGATCCGGGAATTGTGACATTGCCATTAGGTGCACTCCACCTTGAGAACTAGGTGGTTTTTAAAGGGGTGGGTGATGATAGGACAAAGGGTATTGTGGGAATTTTCATGTCTATAGTGGGAAACCTAATTAGGGTTTAGTGAGAGTATTTATATAGATACAAAGTGATTAGAAGTATTATGGTATTCTTATTGTTAAGTTAAGGAACTCATTGAGTTAAGAGAGTACGGCCTCTTGAATGCCGTTGGTTGTTTGATTTTCTTATTCTTAGTAATAAACCTATATATTATCTCTTTCAAATCTGATTTGTTTATCTCAGTTGTATGTATTTAGTGCATCTGTTCCATCAGCATTATAACAAATTACTTGGGAGTAAATCAAAAGATTCAAATCACAATAGCAATGTATACGCTATCAAAATTGAGAATTTCAACTCAAAGGACAAGAACAAAAGCAGTGGGCACATAAAAACACGTAACACCTACTCTAGAAAAATTTGGGATCACTCGCTAGGTCAAAAAACAGTGCTTCCTCAAGTTGGTCAGGTTCAAGCAGAATAATAACATATACCTTCTCAATGTTGTCCATCATTACGCCTTTCACTTCTGTTATTTGTGCCTTCAATTTGGATAGTTTACTAATCTCTTCAGGATGGTTTGTGCAATAAAGCATGTGGTCCTTAAGCCTTGGCCTGTTTCAACAAAACGCATTCCAACATCATCATCTATTATAATCAAATGTTGAGAATCCTTTCTTAACATCAACAAAAATGTAAATTTTTCATAACATCGATAGAATGTACACACACCCAAACTCCCTGTCCAAATTGTATGCAATACTGAATCTGTCCTCAAATAAATCATCATCCTCATCAACTGCAAGGGGGTGTGAATCCCCAATTCCAATACTTGCTCCATAACATTGTCTAAAATCATCCTTCACCCTCTCAAGAAACACATATGGAGCATTCCTCCCCATAGATTCATCAGCAACAACGAGGAAAACTGCAATCCAAAAAAATATGTAAAAAGTATTTTGATGAGAAATGATTATGAAAAGAAAAACCGGCAATATATTTGGAAAAAAAAAAAAACAGAAATTAGATTTGTAAAGTCCAGTAGGCCTCACCAAATTCATTGTCTATCAGGAAGTTGAATGTATAGCCATCACATGAGTATGTATACTTGCTGCTGGTTGTCGGAAGTTTCTGTAAGCACTGAACTGCAAGGGTGCTAAAGTTCCCAGAAAAAGACGTGTGCTCCGCCAATACGACAGTGCCCTTTGCTACAAAACTATATATCAAGCCTTTCTGACTCATAGCTCCGTTTTCCCTTCAAGGTCTGGAGTCAACAACATTCAAAATCAAATCCAATTAATTCTGCAACACCACGGAATAATTAAGTACAGGAATCACTGAGAAACAACTCAAACAAGATATAATGCAACACCATGAGATGATCAAGATCATCCACACATATCTATAATCAAATCTGTCATCTTTGTTACACATAAAGGAAAAGGAACCTAGCCGAAGCTTCCCCATTAATCAAGTAAACAAACAACAAAACCCCGACTCCGCATCATAGTAAGTTTAAAGGGTCAGTTGGTCCTTAAAAAACTATACAACACCAACAACACATCCTCAATCCCAAAACTATTGGGGTCGGCTACGTGGGTTGAACTCTTCCATTGCGTTCAATTTAGTGCAATTTATGGTGTCCTTTCCTTTCCAAATCATTTAAATCTCTCATTCTCTCCTAATTAATGTGCCTCCCAGGTTAGCTTCCTTAAATTGAACACAATTAACTCAAAATTGAACTTCAACCCAGATGAGTTTGCCCAACAGTAAGGGCGAGCTTGGGATTGTGCAGATTAGTTAGACACACAGTTCCAGGTTCTATTCCCTGGTGCATTAAGATTGTCCAGGCCACTGAGGTACCCTCAAGTCGATTGCACCAGGGCCTCATGGGAATAGTCAGGCTCTCTTGGATACCCACATATACCAAAAAATAAAAAAATAAAATTGAACTTCCACAAGCTGATCTACAATGAGTGGTATATAGTTTTTCATCATGCAATAACAATCCTACTTAAAATTTGCTGCCGAAACATTTCATTAGCACCCACAAATCCAGCTTCCCAAATCGACAAACGAAGCAATCGATATATACATTCAAATAACGCAAAAAAAAAAAAAAAAAAAAAAAAAAAAAACCCTGATTCAAACAATAGATCCTAAACCACCAAACATCACCGAGTTTCCAAATTCACGCGAAAAGAATTGATTCCTAAAACAAACTAACACCAATTCAATTCGAACGAATAAAAAAGCTAAGTGAATGATAGGTGGATCGAAGAACCCTAAATGAGCAAACACAAGGGAACCGCGACGTTGAAAAAGTAGATTAAGCGAGATTATAATGGTAATTATGATTAGCAGAAATCGAACCTTGATTAGAAGAAGAATTGAAGTTTGCTTGGCGACGAAGGTTTGGATCTGAAGATGATGAAGAAGAGAGACGAGTTTTATGGCTTGGACCAGTTGGTTTAGAACGGAAGTTACTGTCAATAGTGATTCCCTATAATACCCTCTTTCATAAAATAATTACAGCAATTTTTTATTTTATTTTTTTGGTCTAAACCAATAGGTATCCGAATTATCAGTAGAGTCGTCAGTTAAATTATGGGACAACAACTCGCTTCCAGTTGTACTAATCAATTGTTATTTTCGTCTAATAAAGACTCCAACCTATTAACTTGTAAAAAGTAAAGTTCTGCCAATTAAAGTGATTTTCGACGCTTAAACTCAAAACCACTACTAAAGGAAGTGTCGCCAGTTAAATTATGGGACAACAACTCGCTTCCAGTTGTACTAATCAATTGTTATTTTCCTCTAATAAAGACTCCAACCTATTGACTTGTAAAAAGTAAAGTTCTGCCAATTAAAGTGATTTTCAACACTTGAACTCAAAACATCTACTTAAAGGAAGTGTAGAGATTGTCCTCTCAATAGTTCGACTAATCAAGGCGAAAAGATGTTCAAATAAGTTCAATTTGTCTTGTAGCGGGCAAGTTGCGGGTTTTTTCTTATAAAAAATATAAGTTAATTTTACTTATAACTCTAATCTTCCTATTAAGTGGCTACTTAGCATTTTTTTTTGGTTCAATGCTCCTTAGCCATTTGATTGATACGATTAAGTCCCATTGTCTACTTAATCCAAGATATTATACCCCAACATGCTTCAGCTACCAAATTTATTTTATTTTTAATATCCGTGGACGTTAAAAGATGGGTAAATTAAAAATTGGTCCATAAAGCTTACTATAATATGCACTTTAGTCCTTGTAGTTTCAAAAATATGCACTTTGGTCCCTGTAGTTTATTTCTAGTTAGTCAAAAGCATCATTGGGTTAGTGTCAAATCAAAATATTTATATTATATTACTTTTCGATGATGTGGCATATTTATTTTACCAACAATACCTTTTAAGTTTTTCCAAATTCTCTCTTTCCTAATCAACACAGTTTAAAATACTATTATCTCAGTCCCTTAACTATATGTACAATTTTATTTTATTTTATTTATATCAATTATATGTATATAAGTATATTTATTTATTTGTTCAAGAATTATTCATATATTTTCAATTAATAAAAATCATGTTGTGCAAGAAATAAATAATAATAAATGTAAGTATGTTTATTATTTAATAATAATAATAATAATAATAATAATAATAATAACAAATTGATAATCTATATTTTGTGAAAGAAATTTGATGTGATAAACCATGTGGATTTTACATAAAAATAAAAATATGCAAACAGGTGTACAAGTGTATGTATACCCAAAAATAAAAACTATTAATTAAATTGTGACATTATTTTTCAATTTATAACTTTCTATAATTTATAAAAATAAATACACAAGATATTATTAAGGGCTATAAAAGTAGTAAATTAACTGCTACTTCATTAATAATAATATACATAAATACATACAAAAATTTTATGAAGAAAATTATTTAAGAAAAATTTGTAAAAAAGTCATGATTTATTTAAAAATATTGTATCTTTATTCTGTGTGTTTATCTCTTTTGTAATAGTAATTTAGTCTTTTCATATTAACTCGACTAGTTTAGAAAAAAGTCAGTAGGAGGGACCAAAGTGCATATTTTTAAAACTTCAGGGACTAAAGTGCATATTATAATAAACCTCAAGGACTAATTTACAATTTACCCACAAAAAGATTCAAAACCTTTTTCAACAACCTCGATCTTACTTCAATTCAAATAATATTTCTGGAGCTAGTCGAGCACACCAACCCCAATACTAAAAAAAATCAAAACGAATAAAATGTAGCTACCACAACACGAACACACAAGGTTTGCGTAAATCAAAGCTATGATGCTCATCTGGTCCACACAGCACCACCCCTCTCATAGGCCTAATTATTTTCTGTTTAGGCCTCCTATCTTGAGAAACCCATCACTGCAGAAACCCAGTAGTTACTTAGTTTGCCATTCAAAACACAACACGGTAAAGCTGTAAATAGTCAACACAATTAAATTACAACAACAGAGGGTTCCCCTTTCTTTCCTCTCCTCAAGCAGAAGGCTGGAACACAAACAAACCTTTTTTTCCCAGCTCGGCTGCCACTTAAATAAAGGTTTTTTTCAGACCATCAGCTTTATTTCATAACTTAAAGCTGGATGGAACAATCAATGGTGGTTGTTAGACCTGACGCCAGCCCCCGCAATTTCGAGGGCTTCCAGCCCCCGCAATTTCGGGGGCTTCGCCTCTAATTCTCTTAACATAAGAGGCGTAGTCACTGTAATGAAGAGTGTAGATTGTGCTCTGGTAACGAGTAAGGCGGATTCGCTTTCGCAGTGACTCCGTTATGGTGCCATTGTAGCCAGCTTTGCGCATTAGTGAGTCAATAGTCTCAATTTTTGTCCAACCTAACGTTAAAAAAAAAAAACAGTAGGTAAGAGATTAAAACACTAAAATGGTGACTTTTTTCCATTGCATAGTTGCATAGTCCATTAAATAGATAAACTTGAATAGCCATGTTCACCAACAGAATGGAAATCAACAAAGCATACTTTCATGAGCAGCCACCTCGGGCAAGTATGTTGCACTTCGCCTCACATTATAATCAGGATCGGTAAATTCAATAATCATACCATGCTTTCCAACCTGAAATGAGAAATAATCCGATTTAAGAAGTTTAAAAAAAAAAGAGTTGAACTTATTGGTGATATTATCTTCTTCTCCCTTTCAACAAACTCACGCTTAGTGCCTTTGACCAGCAGATGCCAAATATGATGCACAACTACCAGGATCACAGCATATCAACTGGTTGCTCCTAATTCTATTAACTCTTCTTAGTAGTTCTAGAATTCAGTGGATTACATATGTATGACTTTCACAAAAGCCTTCCACGCCATGACCATAAAGAAAATAATGTCCTCTCTCGGGTGAGAGCATGTGCTCTTTGACAAGTAGGAGCAAGTACAATTCTACCAAAAAAAGGAGTAAAATCAAAGCTTGCACTATGTCTTGCGACCAAGGGCGATTAGAAAAGATGGTGACGAGTGGCAACACATGTACAGACATACACACACTAGAAAAAAGTATAGTTACGAGAAAAAGATAATTAATGAGGACTTCCAACCAACAAATCAAAAATGTGAATTTGAAGCTCATCAACTAAATTATGACCGAGAAGATAATAGGCAAACCTCCCAGTCAAGGTAGTTGAGAGCAGTTTCATAATCAGTCAGAATTGATACTGTACATTCCAAATTTGGCAATTCCTTTGGTTGTATAGGTGGGAACCGGCGGTCCCGGAGAGCACTGCAAGAATTGATAAATAATCCAATAAGAAAATAGCGACTCAGAGATTATCAATATCACATATCCGCAAATGCAGGTATATCTGAAATCAGAGATAAGCATTGCAGTTCTACAATATGAAACTTAGTGATCACGATTGTTCCTTGCCTCCTGTAAATATGTATATATGTGTATATTTAGGCTATAATAAATAAAGTCTCGATCCTATCAAAAAAAAAAAAATGAAACTTAGTGATCACGATTTGAGGTTACATGGGTTATGGTTAACTTGAGATGTACAAGGAAACAAATTGCTCGAGAACCCGCGTGATTGATTTAGTTACAAATGTGCGATTGGAAATCATTATTTATTTGAGTTAGTCAAAGTTAAGCAGTGTAGGCCCTTTTTGGACGTCCAAACCACCAAAACTACCATCCCCTAATTTTCGTATATATATTGGTGATACTCCTTTTTTTTGAATCTCCATATTACTCGTTCAATCTTTACAAGTTTCAACATGCACTCACTCTAAATGGCATGAATATCATAGGGTAAACGTTCTTTGAATTGACGTGACCCATATAGGATATAGTAATATTCGCATGATGCAGTTCAGTGTTTCATTTCCAAAGTATAACCGTGAACTGCATAAAATACTAATGACATGTTTCCTCGAAATCAAAAAGAGGATATAATGGCATTGCTGAATCCAACTCACTCCAAATTTTGTGCAACAAGATCAAATCTATTTTAAATCATCAGTAAATGAATAGGGGTCTATTTTCTTCTTCTTTCCTTTCTTCCTTTTTTTTTTTTACTTTTATTTATGTGTAAAGAGAATGAGTACTTGGGCTGACGCATCTAAATATGCTGTGAAACCAGCAACTTAAAATGGTTAGGTACCTGGTTAGAGCATAATCCTTAAACCCATTTATCAAGGCACGAGCTTCTAAAGTTCCAATGCATCCACGCAAACGAGGCTCCCCACCATTCACCACCTTCTTCCATGTGACAAACAATGGGCTGGAACCAGTTAAAACTTCGAGTCAGATAAAGAAGAAGAGAACAAAAACAAAGAATTGACACAGACTCCACTTAAAGAATGAGACACATTCTTGTACAGGGTTAAGAAACCTTCCACAATAAGCAAGCAAGCAGGCAAAGAACATAACTCACAAGGCAACTATATTCATAAGGGTGCCACATGAGAGAGAATAAAAGCTTAAATCAGGATATCCTAAACATTAAAAAATAAATAAATAAAAATAAACCTCAAACATCAGAAATAGTAACAAGAGCAGTGCAACAACAACAACAACATAGCCTCAGTCCCAAATTAATTGGGGCTATGTTGTTGTTGTTGTTGTTGTTGTTGCACGGCTCTTGTTAGTTGTTACTATTTATGATATTTGTGTTTTTTTCTTTATCAGAAATAGTAAACAAGAGCCGTGCAGTTTTCGAAAAATTGTTTCAAAGTTCGCCTTTGAGATGTTTAAGCACTGGCAAGTAGTGAATATATAAAGAATAGTGAGAGAGCACCGTGAGGTTCTCAAAGAGTTTAAGGTTCATAATAATGTACAGGGTAGTAATGAATATTATCAACGGAATATCCACATAGATAACGACATAAAACAGATACATGACCAAACTGAAACAACATTCAATTGTGACACAATGAATGAAAAATGGTAACAACATTGGACACTGAAACAATAATAAGAAAAATTAGAGAACCGATTTGAACTCAATGGAGTGGAGTGGCTAACTCATGCAGGAATGTCGCGCCTAAACAAAACAAAATGAAGAGAAGAGAAGATAAGATAAACCATACATATAGCACAAAAAACCATAATGCTTAGAAAACAAATTGGTGGGAGTTCAATGATAATCAATTGCACATCAACCAACTTAAAAGGGATAACTGAGCAAACTAATTCATGGTAACCTAAAAATGCAAGAACATTAATGGAATTAATCAGAACAGTAACCAGGGGAATGATTGATAGCACCAATGAAACAAAAAAAGCAACTTTTTCTTCGCATTGTTGTGTCCAGCATAGAACGTTACCAACTTCAGCTATGGCCGATTGTACCGGGGCCTAGTGAGAATAGTCAGACTCACCTGAATACCCACAAATATATAAAAAAAAAAAAAAAAACCTACTTCAGCTAATAATTTACACCATTTCAATAAAGGGCAAGAAAAAACATCTACTTAGTGAATGGAAAAAATTGGGTTGGGAGGGCCGCGCTGTATGAAGCTCGACAGTGCCTGAGCGTGAATTAGTCAGTGCGATATAAAAAGAACAAATTTTTGTTACATTAATGAAACAATAATCACAGAATCAACTCAACAAATTCAAGACCATTCACTCCAAAAGGGAATTGAATCAATTGATGCAATAGAACAGCAAAAACCAAAAAGCACAAACATGCAAATCAAATACTCATCAAATCAAACAACAACAACAACATCAGAACATGAACAAGGTCAATGAAATCGAGAATCTTACTGTTGACCATCGTCGAAGGCCGGCGGGGGCGCCTGCTCGCTGTTGTAATGGGCGACGAGAGTGTCGAAGCAAAACACCGCCATTTCCCGATTTGCGGACACCATTTTGAAGCGCGAGAAATGGGGTATCGGACGAGCGAGGATTCGAGCTCTTCTGCAATCCGATCGAGCGTCCGATTTGGTTGGAATCGATGACACCAATTGAGGCGTCAATGGCGCAAACTAGGGTTTATTATAATAATTAGATTTCGTTTGTCGAAGCTCTCTCTCTCTCTGTATTCTTCAACAAACGATTGAGAGCTTAAAGAAAGAGAGCGAGAGAGAATTTGTTGCTTTTCAAGGCTTCCCTTTCTCTCTATTGAGATTCCAACTCTTTGGCCCTCTCGTCGCTTTCCCAAACTGCCCTTCTCCACAAAGAAAATGACAAAAGTATGTTACTAAATTAGAAGATATGAATTTGTAACCTTATAGCCCTTCGAAAAAAAAGTCATTCACAGAAACCTACGTGAACAACTAGTAAGTTCAACTAGTAAGTTTTGACTACTGCATCGAGGCAATGGTTGGTGGTAATTAGTAAGGGTGTACCTTTGATTTGTAAAAATCTCATGAACTTCACGCACATTTATTAGATTATAATATGTCCGCGAATTTTTCTTTGCATTCATTTCGATCAAAGTGCTCGGGTGCAATCTAGTTAGTATAATTAGTACCACACTACATTGGAAAAAAATACAGGCGATGCTTGATACTTTAATTTGGTGCTCTTCACGGTGCTTCGCATTGATAAGTTTTGTTCTATCAGACAAAACATCTTTATTGAAATTGTAGAATAATCACTTGCCAAAATACTAATTTAATTTAGAGAGGTTGTGAGTTCGACTTTCACTTAAGTCTAAAAAAAAAGTTTTGTTCTATCAATTCCAACTTGCTCTAGCTAATCAATTACGTCTTAAAGAGCAATTCTGTTCTCCATTCATACCGATACTTTGTTTTTGTTATCCTAGTTTGTATAGGCATCATACATGCTTAGTAGCTTGGTGCTTGCAAAATGTAAGAATGAAAATGGTATCACCTTCTTAAAGGACATAAAAGACGACTTAAAGTTGGAATAACCAAAAGAAAATGCCAACTTCACGTGCTTTCGATTTTTTTTTTTCTTGGGTGGAAGCTTTGGAAATTTTGAAGTGATCGATAGATGGGTCTTGAAATTTCTAGCAAATGAATTTTTTTTTTTTGACTTAAGTGGGAATCGAACCACGATCTCCCGAGGTTTTGTCTTTTTGGCAAGTGATGTCTTTGCTATCTCACCCGAGATGAGCAAATGAATTGTTAACTTGATCGGTGAATTGCATGGCAACTTGACAGATTCCCTTTAATACAAGACAAAACCAATATAGACATATCACTACATGTCAAGAATGTTGGGGTTCCATCCGAACGTGCACCGCATGGGCACGTGGATCTCCGCTAGTACCGATATTGTCTCCAACTTAACCACCTCAATATTAGGTGTGGGGTTTTACTCTAAAAGGCCTAGGTACTATAAGATGAAACATCCACTTTTATGAACTTCTTCAAGAAGCCATAGATAACCAATGTGAGACAAAACTTTTCGGTCCACACATCCCAACAATCTCCACCTTGGACCGAAATCTATCCAAGATGGGCACACCGCATAATCCATCGTCGCTACCATCTCGAGGGAAAGTACAACTCGAGGCACACATGCAACCACCAATAGACATGCCTTGTCCCAGCCGCACCATCGGCTCTGATACCACTTGTTGGGCCCCCATCTGCGCGTGGGCCGCTTGGGCACGTGGATCTCCGCTAGTACCGATATTGTCTCCAACTTAACAACCTCAACATTAGGTGTGGGGTTTTTACTCTAAAAGGTCTCAGTATTATTAAAGGGGAGGCAATCACTAATATACTTCATTTAGAAGTTTTATTTTCCAATGTGGGACTATTATTTTCGGTCCACACAACCCAACAATCTCCAACTTAGACCAAAATTCATCCAAGATGTGCACACCGCATGATCCGTCGTCGCTACTGTGACGGCCCCAAATTCCCAATGCATTTGGGTACGCCCGGCCTAGACCCGTGCAGGTCCCGAGTCAGTTCTCAACGAACCTGACGAGCCTAGTCAGCCTCAAAACATCAAAATTTCACGTTTTATGAAAGAGTTATTGCAATTATAACACAGCGGAAGCAAAAATCATATTCTAATCAAATATTGGGAAATAACTCAATCAAAGGGAAATTAGGAATCTATATAAATGTGGAAAATCCAACATGTTCAGTTCTAAGTCAACAAAATGGATTGATGGAATCCACCTCAAAACATATTCCCCAGTTCCAAAACAATCATATATATATATATATAAACTTCATACAAAAAGAAATAAACATGAGCCTACATCTCGGTACCTCAAGTCCAATCGCTCACAAAAAGTCTCCTAGGCAAGGTCCCTTGCCCCTATCGCTCTCGTCCTATCTCGCACCCACCGTCACAAACTAGACGGTGAGTAAGCTCGAGAGAAATCGAAAGTAAAGCGAGAAGAATATAACGATAATTCATGAAATACAACCAAGGCAGTCTAAATATCATCGGTACCGAAAGATAGGAATTTAAATATACAAGAATGCATGATAGACAGATGAAAATGAAAGCAATCGAAACATGCGTGTTCTACGAGTCAAGAGAGGCAATAAGTGGTCTAAATTCCACAACAATACCACAACAATCCACAACAATATCCACAACAATCCAAGACATGGTATCACACAATCACTAGGGGTGGTCAAACACTCGTGCGCTCGAGTGCCGCGTTTTATCCCTTCTAGTGCGGGCGCATGTACCTTCGAGACACACACTTATGCCAAGAACACACATACAAGGAATAAGGAATGGAAAGCCAATAATTCGATAGTAACAAACACAAAGAAGTGAAAATGAATCACATGATATTTTCTAAAGCGGCTTACTAACGTACAAGTGCTTTTTAAGGCAAATGTACTTACCCGATCTATCGTAATCCGCGTATGACACTCCCGCGACTCCTAACGCGTACCCCGAGTTTTCCGTTACGACAAGGTTGGAAACTCGTATTAATAGGTCAAGTCATTAAATTGGCTTCGATTTGACATATTATATCATTTTTTATGTTTTTCGAGGCTAAAACCCCGATTACATCTCGCCAACATTTCCGAGAAAATCCCAAAGCTCAGTTGTGAACCATTTTTTTCTAATTTCTCATATTTTCTGGATTTTTCTGAATTTTTCATAATTTTCCCTATTTTTCTGGATTTTCTTTTCCATTTTTCTTTATTTTTCTCTTTTTTTTTATCTAAGGGCGGTTCAGTAGAACTGATCAGATTCAGGGCGAACCGGCCTTCTTCTTTCTAACGAAACAGAGGCGCACAGCGCCTCTGTTTCCAATTTTTTTTTTTTTTTTTTTTGGATCGATCGAGAGAGAGAAAGGGAGGAAAAGAAATAGAGGGATGGAGAGAGAGATCTCCGGTGAGGGAGTGAACCCCGGTCACCACCATCTCCAGTGGGAGAGGTGGTTTCGTGAGAGTGAGAGAGCAAACCGAGACGAGAGAGAGAGAAAACCGAGAGGAGAGAGAGATCGAGTGAACACGAGAGAGAGGGGAGAGAATGCATACCTCGGTTGACAAAGCAACCTCCGACGTCCCTGGTCGGTCCCCGGCGGCCAGCGAGAGCAGTGGCGGTGGTGAGATGAGGGAGAGGGAGGTCGTGAGGGAGAGCGAGTGAAGAGAGACCGTGAGGAGAGTGAAGAGTGAGAGAAAGAGATGAGTGAAATGAGAGAGTGAGGAGAGGTTACGTGAGAGAGATGAGTGGGAATGGGGGGTGACGTGAGTGAGATGGTGAGATGAGTGTGACGTGAGTGATGGGGTGGGTGGTGAGGTGAGTTGGGTGATGGGGTAAGGTGTGTGTTTGAATATTTAAATGGGTATGATAGTTGTGTCTACCCATTTTTACCGACCCCCACATCTCAAACTTTAACACAAGGGTTCCCCGACCCATCTTACCTCATCGACCCGTATTTTCCCGTCACGTGCACACTTTTACTTTTATCTCACACAATTGAACTATATAATTGTTAAATAATTATTTTAATTATCTTTTTACTATATTTTCTCCCTCGGTTACCTAGGCGAAAACTCACTCATTTTTAAAAATCGCCCAAATGGCTCGTGACACGCATTTAAACTATAATACTATTACACACATCAAAGAATCATAAAATTACCTCGGTGTCGACTCCCAAGGTTCGAAATACAGTCCAGTATCGCGTAGCCGGGTCACGATCCTGACACGTGTCACAAAAGTCAGGTTAAAAATTGAGGGATGTTACAGTCTCCCCCACTTATTAGAATTTCGTCCTCGAAATTTACTAATAAGTAAATTAAACTTCAAACTCACCGGAATCAAATAGATAGGGGAAGTGCACTTGCATGTATGACTCTAGCTCCCAAGTTAACTCTTCGTCCCCGTGGAATTGCCATTTCACGAGAACGGAAGGGATTTCCTTGTTCCTCAGTATTTTGACTTTACGGTCGACAATTTGAATTGGCTGCTCCTCGTACGTGGCATCGTCTTGCAACTCGATCTGACTCAGGTCCACTGTAGGTCGCCGTCCTCCGCCTGACTTGTCTAGTCGCAGCATTGAAATGTGAAACACTGGATGAATGCCGGCGAGCGCTGGCGGTAACTCTAACTGATAAGCAACCTTACCGACCCTCTTCACAACTTTGAAGGGACCGATAAATCTAGGAGCAAGCTTCCCTTTGATTCCGAATCGTTTGTGACCCTTCAGAGGCGAGACTTTTAGGTATACATAGTCTTCCCGTCGTATTGAAGCTCATCGTGATACTGATCATAGTATTTCTTTTGTCGCTCTTGAGCACTCTGAAGCCTCTGACGAATCTGTCGTACCTTCTCAGTGTGATCAACAACAATCTCGGGACCAACTGTCACAATATCCTCTGGCTCAGCCCAGCAAGAAGGTGATCTACAAGGCCTGTCATAGAGCGCCTCAAACGGTGCCATACCGATACTTGCTCGATAAGCGTTGTTGTAAGCAAACTCACACAAATGAAGGTACTCTTCCCATGACCCGCCGTATTCCAAAACACACATCCCGAGCATGTCTTCCAACACCCTGTATCAAACCTCTCTGTCCAGTCCGTCTGTCTCGTGGATGGAACGCCGTACTCAACTCTAGTGCGGTGCCGAACCGAGCTCGCATGCTCGCCACAATAACGAAGTAAGCTAAATCGCCCCTCGATCTGACACGATCGACAATGGAACTCCGTGTAGTCTGACAATCTCACGCTCGTAAAGAATGCTCAGTCTGTCAACTCGGTGTGTAGTGGATACTGGTATGAAATGAGCAGATTTCGTCAATCGATCCACAATTACCCAGATGCTATCATGACCACGAGGAGATCGGGGCAAGCCACTGACGAAATCCATAGCAATGTGCTCCCACTTTGTAACGGCCCAAATTAATTTAATTGAGTATTAGTGTTAATCACGATGATTAACGGTTAATTCGGGCGTTACGGTGACAGCTGGGTGGACTCAAATAAGAGTACCCAGGTTATATTGTGTTATTTGTGTATGTTGTATGTCTATTATTGTGATGTGGAAATTTATTATTTATATAAACATCACATGTGTGTAAGTTGACATCGGGCAAGGCTACGAGTCGGGTATATGTCCCGAAGTGCGTGTCGAGGAGATGCACGGGTATTGGGTAGCGGGTACGGGGCATAGGTTCGGGGTATTGAGTGCTAGTGTAACGTACTTATGAATTTTATATAATTTATTAGGTGATTTAAGCTATAATGTATTAATGAATTGGTTGAAGTCCTATAGTTTGATAAGAAAAATCAAGCATGCATAGGATAATCCTCGAGATGCACAACAAGGTAATTCAAGGCAAACGTTGTCATGATAAGGTGTCAAGAACTTTGGTGACGCAGGTGTTCAGAACCGTCCGATCTTCCTCGAGATGCGCACACACGCTAGATTAAAACACAACTATATATATCACATTGATCGATCAACATGCAAAGAGGAAAACGGTTTCATCAAATCGTTGAGAGATTTTGTGAGAGAAATCGAAGTTTTGGAGGGACGAAATCGAGCTTGAAGAGGAAATCCGAGCCTCACAACATCGATCTAAGGTAATCTCTACTATTTTAATGGAAATTTTTGATAAAAATGTGATTAAAATGGGTTGTGGTGAATTCGGATTTTATTTATTTTTTGGTTTTAGGAGGTCAATTTGGTGTTCTTGAGGTTTAGTTTGATGAATCTTATCAATTGGGATCAAATTTGTGGAAAATTGAAGTGATTTGGTAAATTTTTGGTTTATTTGCATGTATGTTGAATCAGAAAATTTGATGTTGTTTGGGTTGATTTGAGGAAAAATTTAGAGGTTTTGGAGGTCTCCAATGGAGTGAAATGGAAGAGAAATCGAGAGGAGAGTGAAGAAGAAGAAGAAGAAGAAAAAAAAAAAAAAAAAAAAAAAAAAAAAGAGAAGAAACCGAGGCGCCGGTGCGCCTCAGTGGAAGAAGAAGAAGAAGGGGGGGCACGCACGCGTGCGTGCGTGCGTGCACCCTGGGCCGGCCGGCGGGCCGGCCCAGCCCATCCGGCGTGGCCGGCCAAACCGCCCAGCCCAACCGGGTGGGCTGACGGCCCGACCGACCCGCCCAGAGAGGCCGAACCGGCCGACCCGGTTGGGTCGGGTCCGACCCGGTTCGGGGACCCACATATATTATTTAAATAATATATTTAAATAATATTTTTATTTATTAAAAAAAAAAAAAAAAAAAAAAAAGCAGTTTTAAATTTCGGAAAATAGGAAAAAAAAATAGGAAAAAAATATCGAAAAATTGGGAAAAATTCTAGAAAAATATAGAAAATTTGAAAAAGGTAGAAAAGTAGGTACGGGACTTTTCGGGTATTTTTGGAACCCAGACATTGTCGGAAGAGGTACCACAACCGCAAAATGGAATATATGATATAATATTATAAGTGTGTTATTAATAATATAAAACACTATAAATGGACTTCAGGGATCTGGGAACCATAGCTCGGGCATAGGAGAGCTAGGCGGGTCGGATTGACGGGTCCGGGAAGTCGGAGTGCGTAGTTACAGTGCGTAAAACCCTTCGAGAATGTTACACTTTAATTCATGCGTGGTTTGTCCATATAAATGATGTGTTTATTCATTTGTTTATTTATCGCCTTGTTACATATTTTGGTTGCCATGTTATGCACCTTTGCGATTATGTGTTGGACGGTGTTTGATGTGTTCACATTGTCGGAGGTTAATCGAGATGGTTGTGGTACGGAATTGAGTAGGCTAGGTTGTAGCGCGTGTCTTAGGCTTAGCTAGGTGAATAGCTACCCGAGCAACGGGGTGCACGTGTCCGGTGGGTTGCGATTTGTTCCGGTCACCGTTAGTAGTTTGGGTGTGGTCTAGGCTTGATGTGCTCACTGGGGCATCCGAATCTACGAAGTACGATCTAGTTTGGTTAGACTCCGTCACACTTCTATCTAGTTTTCTTATAAATGATAACGTGGTTGGACCAGATTTCTCGAATGGTGTGTTATTTTCTCTTGTGTGTGATCGAATGGTTTTATTTTGGATATCGTTGTTTACGACGACCATAGGAATATGATTCCTGTCGTCGTGGTCATATTCATATGTCTCGCAGTTATTATGGTGGTTTTTCATGATTAACGTGTAGACTTCTCTTGGGAATTTACTCATTTGGGCTCGTTCTTTGTATGTGTTGGGCAAGCGAGCGCAGATCTGGTACGAGCAAGAGCAAGGGAAAGGAGATACTAGGCGACTATCTCTAAGGCCGTTCTTTGCGATAGCTAGTGTTTTGATATCATGTATGTATATACTATTTTTTGGGTTTTGGGGACTTTATAACTTTATCACATGTATATGGATTCTTGTTTAGTTCGTCTCGAGTTATATACATGGTGTTTGTATCCAGGGTTTTCCACTACTTAGGTTAAATAATTTCTCATAAAATATGAATTAAGTGCTTCCATTGATGATATAATTGTAATTATCAACTAATCTGCTAAATGGGTCGACAACTTAATATAGTAGGATTAGTTACACGGAGCATCACTCCACGAGTTGCGGACGTGGCGGCAGTGATGACGTGTCCGGTGATGTGACGCGCCGCCGGGCTTGAAAGCGTAAGGCGTGGGTCACGGGCGCCCGGGAGATTTAGGGCCGTCGCAGATTGGTATCGAGCGAGGTCGATAGGGCCTTGAATTAACAAAGTTAAGGAACGAGCATAAACTTTAAACCAAATTAGATGTGGAAACCCGATGAATTAACTAGAACTATTAGTTGGGAAAAGTATAAGTCGGGTAGAGTAAGGACTTATATGTGTATTATGATTTGGTTGTATGTTATATATATATACGGACTACGTAATAATTCGACGCACGACTTTCGGTGCGAGATCTTGATGGACTGATCTGCAGCACCGTCAGGGTCGTGGACGGCAAAGCGAGGATCATACTCGGAGATGAGGTTAGGGATCCTGCAGATTGCAAAGACGACTTGCCGCTCACGATAGGCGGTTTGAGCTATTATGGACATGATGAGAGCTCGACATACCGCCATAACACTCGACAAAGATCGAGAGACCCGATCGCGATGCGATGCAGCATCGACAGAGACAAAGAGTGACGCCATCGAGAATCGGGCAAGCCAGCCAAACAAGTAGAGCATGAGACACCGATCGTTAAGACTACACCGAGTAGTGGTGCCAGCAGAGATAGTAACTCCGCACCTCTATCGGCGGTTTAGTAATCGCTACTACGATTTCTACTACTCCGAGTATAGGATGGATCCACAAAGCGAGGAGGCGAGGGATTTTCTTAAATTCCGGCCACATACTTTTATGGCGGTGGAAATCCCGAGGCGACGCAGGAGACTGGATTGTATCGCATCGGGCCGCACAAAGAGTCGAACACGAGAGGAGAGGCATAGGGCAAGATTATCGGAACATGCTTGGTCGACGCGACGATGTGGTGGACTAATTACCAAGAGACACATGCCGATCCGGCGACTTGGGCGGAGTTTCGAGAGATCTTCTACGATCGGTTTATTCCTATGGAGGTTCGGCGAGGTTGAGAGAGGAGTTCTTATCCCCGAGGCGGGGAAATCGTACGATGCTTACGATATATGGACCGATACCGCTATCTTCTCAGTTCTCTATGGACATTGCCGCATCGAGCGTTTGCGATTTACTACTTTGTTCGGGGGTTGAGGAGGTGATTGCGAGTGCGATTGTGTCGTGCTCGGGGCTTCGACGTTACGAGGCTATGTTCGAGAGAGCCTTGACTTATGAGACATTCCTACTACGAGAAGAATGGCATTCCAGGTGACCGCGTCTACTGGAATAGAGAGAGGCGAGGGTTCACGGCGGATGGGAGGTCGAAACGGCAATGTGAGGAATCGATAGAGATAGTAGGAGTGATCACCGGGACGTAGTCCCCGATATGAGGATAGACAATGGGATCGACGCCTGACAGAGGCGATGGACCGAGACGGCAGGGCATATGCGATGTCGCACCACAACAAACTTATACACGGGACCAAAGAGGTAGAAATCGAGATCGATAGACCGTAATTATAGACATCACTCGAGGGCCGACCGTCCGGAGGAAGTGACGAGACGTAGATGTTATAGGTGTGGTCGAGAGGTCACATTAGTGTGAATTGTTGTAGAGCCTTTCCACACTGCAGAGATTCCTGATCGATGAAAGAGTTCACGTAGTAGTATCGATCGAGAGAGATGACCCGACAAAGATGAGAAGTGGTACGTCACTATTATGTTTTTCTATGCGTGTGTTGCATATAGGTTGATTGATTCATTATAGTTGTTGTTCTTGTTGCATTTCATGCATTCGTTGCATCTATGTTGATTCGTTCACTTAGATTAGTGTATCATAGTTGATTAGTACACTAGAGGATTGTGGAATATCTTGGTTGATTTGTTCACCAGGTTTTAATAGAAGATTGGTTGATGTGTTCACCGAGAGATTGATTTATTGGTACACCAGGTTTTGGTGGGATCTTGGTTGATTTGTTCACCAGGATTTTGGTTGAAGACTGGTTGATTTGTTCACCAGGGCCGGGCCGATGTGTTTCCCTGGGATGGATTGATTTGTTCACAAGTGGTCGGGTTGATGTGTTTCCCTGGGATAGGTAGATGTGTTCCCTAAGAATTTCGGTTGATTCGTTCAATTGAAGGGTTAGAGTTGAGTAGTTCATTTAGACTACGGGTGTCAGGTTGAATAGCGGGTAGTTGCGTCCATTTTGCAACTTCGAGAAGAGATATTGGTTATCGTAATTTCGGGGACGAAATTTTTCCTAGTTGGGAAGAATTGTAACGGCCCAAATTAATTTAATTGAGTATTAGTGTTAATCACGATGATTAACGGTTAATTCGGGCGTTACGGTGACAATTGGTGGGTGGACTCAAATAAGAGTACCCAGGTTATATTGTGTTATTTGTGTATGTTGTATGTCTATTATTGTGATGTGGAAATTTATTATTTATATAAACATCACATGTGTGTAAGTTGACATCGGGCAAGGCTACGAGTCGGGTATATGTCCCGAAGTGCGTGTCGAGGACCCAGATGCGGGTATTGGGTAGCGGGGTACGGGGCATAGGTTCTTAGGGTAGGTGAGTGCTAGTGTAACGTACTTATGAATTTTATATAATTTATTAGGTGATTTAAGCTATAATGTATTAATGAATTGGTTGAAGTCCTATAGTTTGATAAGAAAAATCAAAGCATGCATAGGATAATCCTCGAGATGCACAACAAGGTAATTCAAGGCAAACGTTGTCATGATAAGGTGTCAAGAACTTTGGTGACGCAGGTGTTCAGGAACCGTCCGATCTTCCTCGAGATGCGCACACACGCTAGATTAAAACACAACTATATATATCACATTGATCGATCAACATGCAAAGAGGGAAAACGGTTTCATCAAATCGTTGAGAGATTTTGTGAGAGAAATCGAAGTTTTGGAGGGACGAAATCGAGCTTGAAGAGGAAATCCGAGCCTCACAACATCGATCTAAGGTAATCTCTACTATTTTAATGGAAATTTTTGATAAAAATGTGATTAAAATGGGTTGTGGTGAATTCGGATTTTATTTATTTTTACTTGGTTTTAGGAGGTCAATTTGGTGTTCTTGAGGTTTAGTTTGATGAATCTTATCAATTGGGATCAAATTTGTGGAAAATTGAAGTGATTTGGTAAATTTTTGGTTTATTTGCATGTATGTTGAATCCGAAAATTTGATGTTGTTTGGGTTGATTTGAGGAAAAATTTAGAGGTTTTGGAGGTCTCCAATGGAGTGAAATGGAAGAGAAATCGAGAGGAGAGTGAAGAAGAAGAAGAAGAAGAAGAAAAAAAAAAAAAAAAAAAAAAAAAAAAAGAGAAGAAACCGAGGCGCAGTGCGCCTACAGTGGAGAAGAAGAAGGGGGGGGGCACGCGCGCGTGCGTGCGTGCACCCTCGGCCCAGGCCGGGCTGGGCCGGCCAGGCCCATCCCAGATGGGCGGGCCAAACCGGCCCGGCCCAACCGGGTGGGCTGGGCCGGCCCGACCCGGACCCGCCGAGAGGGGCCGAACCCGGCCGACCCGGTTGTCGGGTCCGACCCGTTCGGGGACCCACATATATTATTTAAATAATATATTTAAATAATATTTTTATTTATTAAAAAAAAAAAAAAAAAAAAAAAACAGTTTTAAATTCTGGAAAATAGGAAAAAAAAAATAGGAAAAAAATATCAGAAAAATTGGGAAAAATTCTAGAAAAATATAGAAAATTTGAAAAAGGTAGAAAAGTAGGTACGGGACTTTTCGGGTATTTTTGGAACCCAGACATTGTCGGAAGAGGTACCACAACCGCAAAATGGAATATATGATATAATATTATAAGTGTGTTATTAATAATATAAAACACTATAAATGGACTTCGGGGGACTGGGAACCATAGCTCGGGCATAGGAGAGCTAGGCGGGTCGGATTGACGGGTCCGGGAAGTCTGAGTGCGTAGTTACGGGTGCGTAAAACCCCGAGAATGTTACACTTTAATTCATGCGTGGTTTGTCCATATAAATGATGTGTTTATTCATTTGTTTATTTATCGCCTTGTTACATATTTTGGTTGCCATGTTATGCACCTTTGCGATTATGTGTTGGACGGTGTTTGATGTGTTCATTGTTGTCGGAGGTTAATCGAGATGGTTGTGGTACGGAATTGAGTAGGCTAGGTTGTAGCGCGTGTCTTGGGCTTAGCCGGTGAATAGCTACCGAGCGGCGGGGTGCACGTGTCCGGTGGGTTGCGATTTGTTCGGTCACCGTTAGTAGTTTGGGTGTGGTCTAGGCTTGATGTGCTCGGCCGTAGGGGCATCCGAATCTACGAAGTACGATCTAGTTTGGTTAGACTCGTCACACTTCTATCTAGTTTTCTTATAAATGATAACGTGGTTGGACCAGATTTCTCGAATGGTGTGTTATTTTCTCTTGTGTGTGATCGAATGGTTTTATTTTGGATATCTTGTTTACTGACGCGACCATAGGAATATGATTCCTGTCGTCGGGTCATATTCATATGTCTCGCAGTTATTATGGTGGTTTTTCATGATTAACGCGTGTAGACTTCTCTTGGGAATTTACTTGGGCTCGTTCTTTGTATGTGTTGGGCAACCGAGCGCAGATCCCGGTACGAGCAAGCAAGAGCAAGGGAAAGGAGATACTAGGCGACTATCTCTAAGGCCGTTCTTTGCGATAGCTAGTGTTTTGATATCATGTATGTATATACTATTTTTCTTGGGTTTTGGGGACTTTATAACTTTATCACATGTATATGGATTCTTGTTTAGTTCGTCTCGTTATATACATGGTGTTTGTATCCAGGGTTTTCCACTACTTAGGTTAAATAATTTCTCATAAAATATGAATTAAGTGCTTCATTGATGATATAATTGTAATTATCAACTAATCTCGCTAAATGGGTCGACAACTTAATATAGTAGGATTAGTTACACGGAGCATCACTCCACGTAGTTGCGGACGTGGCAAAGTGATGATGACGTGTCCGGTGATGTGACAGCGCCGCGGGCTTGAGGCGTGAAGGCGTGGGTCACGGGCGGCCCCGGAGATTTAGGGCCGTCGCACACTTCCATTGAGGAATAGGGTAGGGCTGCAGCAATCCTCCAGTCGTCGATGCTCACCTTCACACGCCGGCATATCTCACACGCTCTAATGAATTCGACACATCGGATTTCATCCCCGCCACCAAAAGAGACGTCGCATATCAAGATACATCTTGGTCCGACCCGGATGCACGTAAAATCGAGAACGGTGAGCCTCCGAAGTATCTCGGTGCGTAAGTCCCGCCAATGGAATCCACGTCGCCCACGATACCTCAAGCAAGAGTCTCGTCGACCGACTCCAATCGGATGTTCTTACATGTCGCCATCTCACCGAATTCTTTGGTACGACTCATCGCCCGTTTGTCCCTCGAGAACGATCTCTAAAGTGAAACGGTCGCAACCTCATCCGACCACAAATCGTGTCCTGGTAGTCACCGTACGTCCGCCGAACTCATCAACTCTACGCCTCAAGAAGACCATACTCGTGGGTCATCGACATACGACCACCTCTCGCATCGGATCCTCTACGGCTCAAAGCATCAAGCAACCACGTTAGCTTTCCCGGATGATACTCTAACGAGAAATCATAGTCCTTCAAGAACTCTAGCCAACGTCTCTGTCTCAGGTTCAGTTCTCTCTGAGTGAATAAGTACTTCAAGCACTTGTGGTCTGTGAACAACTCGAAACGTACGCCATACAAGTGGTGCCTCCATATCTTCAATGCAAACACTATCGCGGCCAACTCTAAATCGTGTGTCGGGTAGTTCCTCTCGTGAACCTTCAGCTGTCGAGATGCATAAGCGATAACTCTGCCCTCCTGCATCAATACACAACCCAAGCCAACCTTCGACGCGTCAGTGTACACAACTAAGTCTTTTCCAGTCTCGGGCAACGGTAACACAGGCGCGGTAGTCAATTTCTGCTTCAAAGTGTTGAATGCATGTTCACACTCCTCATTCCAATCAAACTTTGCATTCTTCTTAGTCAATTTCGTCATCGGAGCGGCGATCTTGGAGAAGTCTTGCACAAATCGGCGATAGTATCCTGCCAATCCCAGAAAACTGCGAATTTGCGTAACGGTAGTCGGCGTAGGCCACTCAATCACTGCTCTAACCTTCTCTGGATCAACAGCAACACCGGTAGCTCCAACAACATTCCCAAGGAATCGGACTTCCGACAACCAAAACTCGCACTTGCTGAACTTGGCAAACAGTCGATGATCTTTCAAAGTCTGCGCAACACTTGTTCGTAGATGTTCTTCGTGCTCCTCACGAGTCCCTGGAATAGATGAGGATGTCGTCTATGAACACAATCACGAACCGATCAAGGTATTCCCTCATCACGCGATGCATGAGATCCATAAACATTCTTTGGCGCATTAGTTAAGCCGAATGGCATATTTGTAAATTGAAAGTGACCGTATCTCGTCATCGAACGCCGTCTTTTCTCGATCTTCACCTAATCTTGAAAGTGGTGATAGCGACCTCGATCTATTTTCGAGAACCACTGCGCGCTCTTGTCAACTGATCAAACAAATCATCAATGCGCGGCAACGGATATTTGTTCTTCACTGTAACTCGGTTCAGTTGGCGATAATCTATGCATAGCCTCAAACTACCATCCTTTTTCTTTACAAACAGTACTGGTGCTCCCCATGGCGACATACTCGGACTGATGAAACCAAGCTCTAACAATTCATCTAGCTGACTCCTCAACTCCTCAAGCTCTCGAGGTGCCATACAGTACGGTGGTATCGAGATCGGCTTAGTCCCTGGTACAAGGTCAATGATAAAGTCTATCTCCCTCGGTGGTGGTAATCCCGGCAAATCCTCCGGAAACACATCTAGGAAGTCGCACACAACTGGTACCTCTGAAAAGCAAATCTCCTGCTTCGCCCCAGTGCTCATGACACTCGCAACAATCTCAATCTCGCCACTCGTGGCTTCCCTGCCTCTGGTGATAGGAAGTAGCGATGCCGTACCCTGAATGCTGAGCTTCGAACCATCTATTAACGGAATCGTAATTCTCTTCTCATAACAACTAATGTGAGCATGAAACGATCCCAGCCAATCCATGCCCAACAAAGCATCAAACTCCAAAAATTCGAGCACTCTCATATCTACTGGTAACTCATAACCCCCTATCTCTACCGGAATATCGAGGCACAACAAATTCGGGTAAATCTTATCTCCAACAATGGTGCTTAAGGATGAGGGGTTTACTAAGCCTAACAGGTTTCAAACCTAGCTTATCTACCATTCGATCAAAGCAATAAATGAAACAGTGAACCAGGAATCGAACATGGTATGCATGAAAGTACCGCAAATAGAAATCATACCCTCGACAAGGTTTCGGGATGCCCCGGTCGAGGCTCAACTACGCTCGAACGCGTTCTCTCGATGCGATGATCTTTGTGGCGGTACTCTTGGTGGTTGAGGGCACTCCCTCTCGTATGTGACCGACCTTTCCGCACCGAAACAAGTGCGGGTATCCTGCGATCCCCGAGTCCCGCTCGCCTCGTCCCTGTGCGGAACTCGTGTCCGAGTCCGACCGGACCCCCGTGTCCTCCTCTCGCTGTCTCTCGGCCGATACCTCTACTCTCGATAGTCGTCTCTGATTCGATCGTCGTCCCGGTCGACTAATTTGTGGTGGATGACGGCAAAACCGGGTATCGGCGGAGCAATATGTATCGGACGAGTAGTCGATCGTGCAACGGACCCTACACTCGAGTCCTACGGTCCGGAAATTCCACCTATTCTTCTTCCTCTTCTTGACCGATGGTGCTCCTCCAATCGGGACTACAGTCCGACCGATCCGGTCTCCTCGGGATGAGTAAGTAGGTAACCCTCTCGAGCCAAACTCCGCTCGTATGCAATCTGTAAAGTCTCCGGCTGCGTAGTGACTACAGAACCACCGATCGCAGGTAACAAACCCTCCGTGAAATAATACACTCGATCAGTCTCGGTGTCGGCCGATCCTCCAGCATAAGGTAACAACGATGAGAACCTACCCATGTACTCCATCACTGACTCATTGGCGCCCTGTCTCAACGTCATGAACTCATTCTTCTTTGCTCGAAGCACCGTCGGTGGAAAGTATTTCTGATTAAACTGGGTCTTGAAGTCGATCCAGTCTCTCGGAACACCTCTAGTAGTAATGATCGTCGTCCACCAATCATCTGCCTCTCCATGTAACATCGACGAAGAGATAGTCGCTCGCATGTGGTCCTCCGTGGCGATGATCGAATGAATCTTCTCATGACTCTTCGTAAACAACTCGTCGCTCTAACATCGTGTCGCCAAAAACTTCATAGGATCATGTCTCTTAAATTCCCTCCACTGCTTCGCCTCAGCAGTGGCTCCCGGACTCTTCGATGGCGTTGTAACTGGAGTAACCTCTGCAATAGCGGCTGGCGTAGCTGGTGTCTCTGTCGCTCGAGCTATCTCTGTCGATAAAGGATGTGTCTCCGCCTCGGTCTGCGGGTCAGGTGCAACAACAACTCCCTCAGGTACTACCTCTAACGGAATCGGAGCCGTGGATGTCGCAGCAATCGGGGTCTCTGCCCCTCGAGTAGTAGTATGTGGCAATGGTGTAGTCGGAGTCGATGGTGTAGCGGTAGCTAGTACGAGTGTCCTCAACAGTCGTAACATTTCCTGTAGCTGCGAATCTTGCGTCGCAACTCTCTGAGTCAAGGCATGCACATCGTCCGCACTAGCATATCGTATGCCGGATGTGCCGCTATCGTCGCCTTGACCGGTCTGATCCGCCATCGTTGTCTGAATCAAGAGAACGAACTTCTCGGATCAGTCTATAGCTACCGTATACTATCATAATACACATAACAATCATAATAGGTATTAAAATAATTCGACTCAACCCATTTCTTCCCCAACTAAGTTTCTACGGGATCCTAGGGTTTCCACTTCTTAGTTTGACCGTTCCTAACTTCCATTTGGTTTTAATGGCTTGTGTTTTATGAATTTACATCAAGAGTCAGTCTATATAACCTTGTGCTCGATACCAATGATGTGACCCCAAATTCCCAATGCATTTGGGTACGCCGCCTAGACCGTGCGAGTCCCGAGTCGTTCTCAACGAACCCGACGAGCCTAGTCAAACCTCAAAACATCAAAATTTCACGTTTTATGAAAGAGTTATTGCAATTATAACACAGCGGAAGCAAAAATCATATTCTAATCAAATATTGGGAAATAACTCAATCAAAGGGAAATTAGGAATCTATATAAATGTGGAAAATCCAACATGTTCAGTTCTAAGTCAACAAAATGGATTGATGGAATCCACCTCAAAACATATTCCCCAGTTCCAAAACAATCATATATATATATATATATATATAAACTTCATACAAAAAGAAATAAACATGAGCCTACATCTCGGTACCTCAAGTCCAACTGCTCACAAAAAGTCTCCTAGGCAAGGTCCCTTGCCCCTACTGCTCTCCGTCCTATCTGCACCCACCGTCACAAACTAGACGGTGAGTAACTGAGAGAAATCGAAAGTAAAGCCAGAAGAATATAACAGTAATTCATGAAATACAACCAAGGCAGTCTAAATATCATGCCGGTACTGAAAGATAGGAATTTAAATATACAAGAATGCATGATAGACAGACTGAAAATGAAAGCAATCGAAACATGCGTGTTCTACGAGTCAAGAGAGGCAATAAGTGGTCTAAATTTCACAACAATACCACAACAATCCACAACAATATCCACAACAATCCAGTACATGGTATCACACAATCACTAGGGGTGGTCAAACACTCGTGCGCTCGAGTGCCCGCGTTTTATCCCTTCTAGTGCAGGCCGCATGTACCTTCGAGACACACACTTATGCCAAGAACACACATACAAGGAATAAGGAATGGAAAGCCAATAATTCGATAGTAACAAACACAAAGAAGTGAAAATGAATCACATGATATTTTCTAAACTGGCTTACTAACGTACAAGTGCTTTTTAAGGCAAATGTACTTACGATCTATCGTAATCCGCGTATGACACTCCCGCGACTCCTAACGCGTACCCCCGAGTTTTCCGTTACCTGACAAGGTTAGAAACTCGTATTAATAGGTCAAGTCATTAAATTGGCTTCGATTTGACATATTATATCATTTTTTATGTTTTTCGAGGCTAAAACCCCGATTACATCTCGCCAACATTTCCGAGAAAATCCCAAAGCTCAGTTGTGAACCATTTTTTTCTAATTTCTCATATTTTTGGATTTTTCTGAATTTTTCATAATTTTCCCTATTTTTCTGGATTTTCTTTTCCATTTTTCTTTATTTTCTCTCTCTTTTTTTTTTTAAGGGCGGTTCGGTAGAACAGACCGGTTCGGGGCCGAACCGGCCTTCTTCTCTAACGAAACAGAGGCGCACAACGGCGCCTCGTTTCCATTTTTTTTTTTTTTTTTTTTTTGGATCGATCGAGAGAGGGAGAGGGAGGAAAAGAAATAGAGGGATGAGAGAGAGATCTCCGGTGAGGGAGTGAACCCCGGTCACCACCATCTCCAGTGGGAGAGGTGGTTTCGTGAGAGTGAGAGAGCAAACCGAGACGAGAGAGAGAGAAAACCGAGAGAGAGAGAGATCGAGTGAACACGAGAGAGAGGGAGAGAATGCATACCTCCGGTTGACAAGCAACCTCCGACGTCCCTGGTCCGGTCACCGCGAGCGAGAGCAATGGCGGTGGTGAGATGAGGAGAGGGAGGTCGTGAGGGAGAGCGAGTGAAGAGAGACCGTGAGGAGAGTGAAGAGTGAGAGAAAGAGATGAGTGAAATGAGAGAGTGAGGAGAGGTTACGTGAGAGAGATGAGTGGGAATGGGGGGTGACGTGAGTGAGATGGTGAGATGAGTGTGACGTGAGTGATGGGGTGGGTGGTGAGGTGAGTTGAGTGATGGGGTAAGGTGTGTGTTTGAATATTTAAATGGGTATGATAGTTGTGTCTACCCATTTTTACCGACCCCCACATCTCAAACTTTAACACAAGGGTTCCCCGACCCATCTTACCTCATCGACCCGTATTTTCCCGTCACGTGCACACTTTTACTTTTATCTCACACAATTGAACTATATAATTGTTAAATAATTATTTTAATTATCTTTTTACTATATTTTCTCCCCCGGTTACCTAGGCGAAAACTCACTCATTTTTAAAAATCGCCCAAATGGCTCGTGACACGCATTTAAACTATAATACTATTACACACATCAAAGAATCATAAAATTACCTCGGTGTCGACTCCCAAGGTTCGAAATACAGTCCAGTATCGCGTAGCCGGGTCACGATCCTGACACGTGTCACAAAAGTCAGGTTAAAAATTGAGGGATGTTACAGCTACCATCTCGAGGGAGAGCAACTCGAGGCACACATGCGACCACCAACAGACATGCCTTGTCCTAGCCGCACCATCGGCTCTGATACCACTTGTTGGGCCCTATCCGGGCATACATGCGTGGGCACGTAGATCTCCGCTAGTACCGATATTGTCCCCAACTTAACCACCTCAACATTAGGTGTTGGGTTGTGTGGACCGAAATAATAGTCCCACATTGGAAAATAAAACTTCTAAATGAAGTATATTAGTGATTACCTCCCCTCTAATAGTACCGAGGCCTTTTAGAGTAAAAATCCCACACCTAATGTTGAGGTGGTTAAGTTGGGGACAATATCGGTACTAGCGGAGATCCACGTGCCCAAGCGGCCCACGCACGGATGGGGGCCCAACAAGTGGTATCAGAGTCGAGGTGCAGCTGGGACAAGGCATGTCTGTTGGTGGTCGCATGTGTGCCTCGAGTTGCTCTCCCTCGAGATGGTAACGACGGATCATGCGGTGTGCCTATCTTGGATTGATTTCGGTAGTGATTGCCTCCCCTCTAATAGTACCGAGGTCTTTTAGAGTAAAAACCCCACACCTAATGTTGAGGTGGTTAAGTTGGGGACAATATCGGTACTAGCGGAGATCCACGTGCCCAAACAGCCCACGCGCAGATGGGGGCTCAACAAGTAGTATCAGAGCCGATGGTGCTGCTGGGACAATGCATGTCTATTGGTGGTCGCATGTGTGCCTTGAGTTGTACTTTCCCTCGAGATGGTAGCGACGATGGATTATACGGTGTGCTCATCTTAGATGTATTTCGGTCCAAGGTGGAGATTGTTGGGACGTGTGGACCGAAAAGTTTAGTCCCACATTGGTTATCTATGGCTTCTTGAAGAAGTTCATAAGAGTGGATGTTTCATCTCATAGTACCGAGGTCTTTTAGAGTAAAACCCCACACCTAATATTGAGGTGGTTAAGTTGGGGACAATATCGGTACTAGCGGAGATCCACGTGCCCGTGCGGCACACGCTCGGAAGGAACCCCAACAAGTAGTATCAGAGCCGATGGTGCGGCTGGGACAAGGCATGTCTGTTAGTGGTCGCATGTGTGCCTCGAGTTGCTCTCCCTCGAGATGGTAGCGACTTCGGATCATGCGGTGTGCCCATCTTGGATGGATTTCGGTCTAAGGTAGAGATTGTTGGGTTGTGTGGACCGAAATAATAGTCCACATTGGAAAATAAAACTTCTAAATGAAGTATATTAGTGATTACCTCCCTCTAATAGTACCGAGGTCTTTTAGAGTAAAAACCCCACACCTAATGTTGAGGTGGTTAAGTTGGGGACAATATCGGTACTAGCGGAGATCCACGTGCCCAAGCGGCCCACGCGCAGATGGGGGCCCAACAAAGAATCGATTAATTTATTTTTAAGGAGTCAAAACCTATGTAGTATGATGAAAAAAAAAAAAAAAAAAAGCTATATATATATATATATATATTCTACAATGGAGTTATGTAACCTTTGCAATAGATACTTATTTGTTACCTAAAATCGTCAATTACAGTAAATGGAGTTGCGTGCATACGCCCCTACTTATTTAGGATTTGAGCTTTTCTCGTTGTCGTGAAAAAACATACAAAGCTTGTTTCGTAAATTCAACGTCGAGTCAATTAAAAATGAATTTTTTCTTGTCAGCAGTAATAAGATCATGCTTTTTTAATGTTATTTTAGCATCACATTTCCATCATTTTCTCTTATAAAAATAAGTAAATAAATATTTTTTTGGGTGTTAGCTATATTTGCATAATTTAAAGAGGTTAGGTGGTCCTACCAAGAAAAAAAAAAGGAGGTTAGATGGGAATTATTACCCAAAAAAAAAAGTTAGGTCGAACATTAATGAATTTTAAATAGCTTTTGGTGGATTTTAGGTAAGTAAAAACAAGGCCTTGCCAACATAATTGAAAACTTAAGTATAAGAAAATGGCATCAGCAAGATTCTGTTCATTCAAATCCAGAAGAGAATTCTTGGCAAAAAAAAAAAAAAAAAGCCAGAAGAGAAGAGATATGATCGAAGTATCGAACCATATTTCTTCCTTAAAAATTATAGTTATCAACAGTGCCTCGTGCATACATCATACGATATATTGTGATCAATATATAATCATTCACAAGGGAAGGAAAAGTTAGATGAAGTTTATTGTAGATCATAGTAGTTAGCTTATGAAATCCAAATCTAATGCAACAATCATAAGAAAGCCTCATTTCCAAATTATTTTTGGATCCATCATATAGATTAAACTTTTCCACTTTACTCAATTTAATGCAATTGATCGTTTATGAATCCCCAAGCTGTTTTGAATTTACCCTATATATACTATTGAATTTCTTCAACTTCTAATCTTCTAGTATGCCTTTTTTTATTTATTTTAATAATCGGGGTATCAGAGCCACTGTCGCTGACATCGGATTGATAATGGACACAACTAATTCCTCAGTGGTCCTTAATTCCCGTTCCGTCGCCAAGGAACCCAAAGAAGAAATTGAAGGAAGAAATGAGTGGGTGAGTTTTAAACTCAACACATCTGCCTTGCCTGGTGTGTTAGAGAATAAATTTACTACTCAACCAACATCCATGGGGGCCTATTATGTCTATTTTTTCTATTAAGCTTCTTCCATTTATATTCAAATTACAAGGTTACAATACTTTTTTTTTAAGAGGTATGTTGCAATCAAGGTCGGTCTTAATATTTTGAGAGCTTTGGGCGAAACCTTAAAATGAGGCTTTTAATAAAACTATTTTATTTTCGCCTCAACTATTATGCTTTAAAAAAAATTAAGACATTTTTCTAACTTGGGACCAACAGCAAAAAGTGCAAGAATTACTTACACCGGTAGAATTAAAAAGGGTTAGAATAATTAATGAGTAAGTATGGGGGGTGAAAGGCAAGAAATTAGGAAGTCCAAACAACATTCCTTACTTACAATTGCATAAATCAAGTTAGATTTTATATGAATTAAAAGTTCTCACAATTCCATAAATAAAATAGAAGTTTTTTTTGTGAGTAGACCTTTATGCCTAAGTTAAAGTTCCAAAATAAGGCCCTTCTCTCTTGAGCCTTTTTTGAGGGCTTAGAGCTAACTTTAAAATCTATTAGATATTTTTATAAATTTATATACTGCAATTAGTTAATGTATGAGTAAGGAGTCTCTTTTGGGTGGGGGCTTTCGGTAGTCGCAGTTCTTGCCTCACCCAGGCACGCCCTAGTTGCAATGTTCATTCATTACAATATCTTTTTTTTTTTGCGAAACATTACAATAGTTATATAACGCTGAAGCACGCTTTCAACAAACTCACCACGACAAAATGATCACTCTAAAGCTTCCAACCATGTTTTTTACAGCCAAAGGTTACTGCGGCCGTAAAAACCAATGGTTGGACCACATCGCACCACGTACACCAGTTCCGACACTTTTCACCTCAAATCGACACGTGTCGGTCGATGATCAAAACCCAGCCAAAACGGATAGATTTTCATGACACATTCACTATTCAAATCACTTCACAGTAGCAGCGAAGAAGAGAACTCTTCGGCTTCAGCCATGGAAGCCATTCTCAGCTCCACCGCCTGTTCCCGCGCTTTTTCAACCACCACGCCTTCCTTTCCCGCCAAACGGAGCCCACGCTGCGCGCGCGAGTCAGCGAAGCTCTGCTCTTCGTGGGCTGGCTCTGCCGCATCGATTCGCAACTCTTCGAGAAACGAATTCACGGTAATCTTAGAGAAAGATCACAAATTGTTTCGATTTCTGTAGTTGTTTGAAGCTGAATTGGAATGGGGCGTTGGGGTTTATTCGGTTTTTGTAATTTTTTGTGACGAATTGATTCTGGGCAATGCGAATTGTTTTGATTTTGTTGGCATTTGAACTTGATTTGGAGGTGGAATTGATGAATTTATTCGTGTTTTATGAGTTTTTGGGAGCTGAATTGTGTTGTGGTTTTGTGATTGATTCGGTTTCCCCCTTTTCGGGACAAATTGATTGTGGGCAGTGTTATTTGTCTCGATTTTAATAGATTTGAACTTTCTCAAAGGCATATATTTTCTATTAACTTAATATGTTTATATACACAAACATACAAATGAATTTATGAGAATATTACAATGAATCCCTGATTGATTTGTGATTGATTGATTGAATCCTTAATTGGTTCAATCAATCAACGTGATTTCTTAAATCAAGGATTGCTCCTATACTCCCCCTCAAGCTGATGTGTGAAGATTTGGAACGCCCAGCTTGCCCAACAATGTAGCAATTGTTCCTTGCCTAAAGCCTCAGTGAAGATATCAGGAATTTGATCATTTGAACGAACCTTTTGTGGAGAGATTTCTTGGGATTGCACTCGTTCTCGTATAAAGTGGCAGTCCATTTCAATGTGTTTTGTTCGTTCATGATAAACTGGATTTGCAGCAATATGTAGCGTAGCTTCATTGTCACAAAACAGTGCAGTAGGTTTTTGTTGAGGTGTTCCCAACTCAATTAGCAACTAGCATAACCAAACAACCTCACTAACTGTTGTAGCCATGGCACGATATTCTGCCTCTGCAGTTGATCGTGCCACAACAGATTGTTTCTTGGATCGTCATGAAATTGGTGCCATGCCTGGAGTGATGAAGTAGTATGTTGTTGATCTTCGTGTTAAGGGGCATCCTCCCCAATCAACATCACAATATGCTGCAAGTGATGGGTCTCCATCAGCTGGTAGAAAAATGCCCTGCCAGGCGTTGATTTTAAGTATCGTAAAACTCAATTTGCAGCATGCATATGTTCTTTATTTGGTTTGTTAATATATTGACTCAAGAGATTAACTACATAACATATGTTCAGTCGAGTAATAGATAGATATAATAGTTGAACAACCTATCGCCTGAACTGTCTCAAGACAATACTATATGATGATCGAGCTACTTCAATTCCAAGGAAATACTTTAAGACCCCCAAATCTTTAATACTAAAAGTCTCATCGATGTATGATTTCACCTGCTGAATTTTGGTGAAATCATTGCCCACTAAAATACTTCATCAACATAAATTGGTGCCTGGGTGAAACACTCTTGATTTCTATAAATGAATAGAGAGTGATCGGCCTTAGGTTGGGAAAAATTAATGGTAAGCAAAACCTGTGTGAACTTGTGATACCAGTTTCGTGAGGCTTGGCGCAAACCATATAGTGATTTGTTGAGCTTGCAAACTCTTGTCTCCCCTGTTTTGCAAATCCTTGAGAGATCTTCATGTAGACTTCTTCTTCAAGATCACCATGAAAGAAGGCATTGTTGACATCCAACTGATGAATATGCCAGTTTCGCATAGAGGCAATTGCTAAGACATATCTAATTGTGTTTAATTTAGCAATAGGTGCGAACGTCTCATGAAAATCAATGGCCTCTACTTTTGTGAAACCTTTGGCGACTAGGCGAGCCTTGTAACACTCAATTTCACCGTTGGGTTTATACTTGATTTTGTATACCCATTTTGAATCAATAGCTCTCTTCTCTTGTGACAACAATTCCAGACTCCAAGTCTCATTTTCTTCTAGTGCTTTGATTTCCTTCTTCATGGCATCCTCCAATGTTTATGTTGCACTGCTTGAGAAAATGTTCGTGGCTCATCATTGGTTGTGATGGCCTCAAGGAAAGCTTTATGCCTGAGAAATTTTTTCGTATGAAACGAAATGTGAAAGAAAATACATTACCGAGTTTTCTGTTGGAGTGGTTGACTGCGGGTGCACAAGGGATGGTGGTTGGCTAATGAAAAAATCTTGCAAAAGCTTTGGTTGTGTCTTAATCCTCTTCCTAATCCCTTGTGATTCCATAGAATCAACTGGGACAAGTGTATGTTTTTCTGTAACATCTGCAGATTCATTCAACCCAAGTGGTAGTGAATCGAGCGTACTCAATCCTTGTGAGCTACCAGATTGAATGAATGAGATCTCATCATCAATAGGAACTTATTGCTTCGGATGATTTGGAGTATGTGGTTGTTTATCACTTACTTTGTATGGGAAAACATCTTCAATAAAACTTATATCTCTGGAGGTGTAAAAACGGTGTTCAGACATGTTGTAGACTCAATATCCCTTTGTGCCATTGGGATAACAAAGAAACACACAAGATTTACCTCATTCATCAAACTTGTCACCATGCTTACTATGCATGTAAGCTAGACAACCGAAAACTTTCAGATTGTTGTAATGCGGTTTCTTCCCGAGCAACCCCTCATAAGGTGTTTTATTGTTGATGAGCCTTTATGGTAGCCTATTAATTAAGTAAATAGCTGTTAAAATGCATTCTCCCCAAAATTGAATAGGTAGTCCAGATTCAAATCTCAAAGCTCGAGCCATCTCCAGTAAGTGTTGATGCTTCCTCTCAACAACACCATTTTGTTGTGGAGTGTAACGACAAGTTGTTTGGAGAAGTATTCCTAGTTTATGATAAAATTTCATCATGTATGTGGATTGAAACTCCAATCCATTATCAGTTCTTATTTGCTTGATTTTCTTCCCGAAGTGAGTGTTGACCATGTTGTAGAACATAGGTATAAAATGCTTCACTTTTGATTTGTATTTAATGAGATATACCCATGTTCCCCTGCTGTAGTCATCAACTATAGAGAGAAAATAACAAGCACCCGATAATGATGAAGCTTGATAAGGCCCCCATATATCACAATGAATTAAATCAAAACTTGAACTCGTCTTTATTTCACTTAAAATAAAAGGTTTTCGAGTCTGTTTGGCCCGTAAGCAAGAATCACAAAAAAACATATTGGAATTATTTGAAGATATCTGCAAACTTTGAAGCTTTTCAGATGAAGGATGACCCAATCTTCTATGCCAAATATTTGACTGTGTGGTGCCCATAAGTGCCATTGCCGCACCACCCCTTATTGGCTCTAAGTAGTAGAGACCCCCGCAGTGCTTACCCACTCCAATGTGGTTCCTCGAATGTAAGTCCTGCATTACACAAAAATCCCGAAAAAATATGAGAACTTTATTATTATCCTTGGTTAGCTTGTTAATAGAGAGTAAGTTGCACTTGAAATCAGGAATCTCTAGAATATTGTTGATCTTCGTTCCATTGGGGAGTGTTATTTCGCCTATCCCTTTGACAGGGATTGTTTCACCGTTTGGAATTTTAACTGGTGGGCTATCCACATTCAATTTATTGTCTAATACATTACCATTGCATGTGATATGTTTAGTCACACCTGAATCGATCACCCAAGACTGAGAGAAGTCTATCTTACCAGCCATGTTTGCGACCGGTTGTGTTGGTTAAGATGCCAATTTGCTTGATCTCGACTCTCCACCAAGATATTGCAACAACCGATTGAACTGATCAATTGAAAGCCCCGGAACTGGACTAGCATTGCTCTCAACTTGTGCAACCTTTGGTTTTAACTTTTGCATGCCCTTATCTTTTTGAATAACACTTTGATTTGTACCAGATTTATGCCAACTTGGAGAGGGTACCCAACGATCTCATAGCCTTGATCTTGGTTATGTCCCATTTTTCGACAATGTCCGCATCATGGTCTTTCCTTTTTCACTCTTCGATCTTTGATATTGCAATTCGTATGGAAAGCTGCCGCCTCTATGTGTGGTCTTCTACTAGCGGATTTGTTTCTTTGTTGCTCGTATTCAGTGACCAAGTGATAAGCATGTCCCAAAGAGATCATTGTTTTGGTGCTCAAGATTTGAGTCTTAACAGAAGAAAAAACCTCATCAAGACCCATCAAGAAATTGTAAAGTTGCTCTTTCTCCCGCAACTCACGTAATTCTTTTTGGTAGTCACACTTACACCCAGAGCATTGACACTTGGGAAGTGGTGAGATAGCTCGAATCTCGTCCCATAACGCCTTCATCTTGTTGTAGTATGCTGCAACCGATAACCTTTCTTGTCGTAGTTGGGTCACCGCTTGTCTGAGCTCGTACGCTCTTGGTGCGTTGCCCTTTCCGAACCTTTCTTCAAGATCCACCCAAATCTCTTGCGCGGTCTTGGCATATCGGACACTTCCTCTAACGTCCTTGTGCATTGCATTTTGCAACCAGCCTTTCACCATATAGCATTGCATCTCACCCAATGCGTCAAATCTGGTGATCCTGCTGCGGGCATTGAGATGGAACCATTCATGAACCCAATTTTGTTTTTGGCGAACAAGGCATTACTCATATCATTTACCCACTTTATAATTTCCTTCTCGGAGTAGTTCACTTACGTAAACTTGACTGGGATTATCAGAAGAATGTAGGTAGTATGGAGATAATGCATCGACATTGTCAGACTTGTTTATACCATTGTCGGACTTGTTTACAATCTACGACATTTTGATGAAATTGGCTTTGAAATGCAGTGAACAAATTTATTATGCTCCTTGCTCTGATACCATAATAGGTTTGAAATTTGCTCAAAGGCATGTTTTCTATTAACTTAATGTGTTTATATACACAAACATACAAATGAATTTATGAGAATATTACAATGAATCCCAGATTGATTTGTGATTGATTGATTGAATCCTTAATTGGTAATCAATCAATGTGATTGATTTGGTTCAATCAATCAATATGATTGAATCCCTAATTGATTGATTGAATCTTTAATTGGTTCAATCAGTCAATGTGATTTGTTAAATCAAGGATTGCTCCTATTTGTTAGTTTTTTTAACCTAATTTGAAGTGGAATTGATGAATTCATTTGTGTTTTATGAGTTTTGAAGCTGATTTGATGGTGGGTTTTGGCAATTCAATGTTCATGCTTCACGAATGTCTTCAATTTCCCTAGTTTATTGAAGCATAATTGTGGTGGGGTTTTGTGATTGATTCGGTTTCCCCCCTTTTTTGTTGACAAATTGACAATGGGCAATGCGAGTTATGTTGATTTTCGTAGTTTTTGAGTCTAATTTGAAGTGGAATTGATGTGTTTTTTAAGCCGATTTGATGTGGGTTTTGAGGGGTTGTTTGAATTGTGTTATTGTTTGGAGCGAATTTGATGGTGGGCATTGGTTTTGATCACAGAGGGAGATCTGGGGTTTGGTGAATTCCAGGAATCGGGGCATTAGAAGGGAAATGCGAGGCGTAATTAGGGCCGAAATGTTTGGGCAACTGACTAGTGGGCTGGAAGAAGCTTGGAAGAAACTCAAAGGAGAAGGTTTGTTCTCTTTTGCTCTTTTGTTTCTTTGATGTTTGGTTAACTAATACCCACGCTTCAAAAATTGCAAAATTTGGTGTTGTAAGGATGATACAACAACAAAAACCAAGCCTCTATCTCAAATTAGTTGGGGTGGGATTTATCGATCAAATGTTTTTTATTTAGCTTGATTTAAAGAAGTTGATGGTGAAGTTCAAAATTTGAAGTGAAAATCTGATAGATTCCATCTTTGAATCACCTTTACGAAGACAATGTTCTATGCAGGCGTAAAAATTTTCATTTGGTAAATGTACTTGAGGACTAAAAAATTGTATTTTGGAATCTCCACGATTTCTTGTTTATGTGCTGATTGAATTGGTCACCCGTATTAGAGGTTTTGACGAAGGAGAATATTGTTGAGCCGATGAGAGATATCAGAAGAGCACTTTTAGAAGCAGATGTAAGATTATTGTTTCATTAAATTTGATTGGTCTTATCAACATTGCAACCGTGAGGTTTATTATTTATTTTTCTGCAGGTAAGTCTGCCTGTAGTGAGAAGGTTTGTCCAGGCTGTTAGTGAACAGGCTGTTGGGATCGGCCTGATTCGGGGTGTTAAGCCAGACCAGCAGTTGGTTAAGGTGTGTTATTTGAGTTTTGGATTCTTTCTTTCATTCTTTGAAAAATGTTTACCAAGCTTCCTAGTAATTGCTGATGGGGTGGGATATATGATTGTTATCCTAGTTCTGTGAGCTTCTAACTAATGCAGGCGTGCTCTAACAGATTGTGCATGATGAGCTCGTGAAGTTGATGGGTGGAGAGGTATCTGAACTGGTTTATGCAAAATCTGGTCCAACAGTTATATTGTTGGCTGGTTTGCAAGGTGTCGGGAAGACAACTGTATGTGCTAAGTTGGCTTATTACCTTAAGAAACAGGTTCGGATCAGAGTTTGTTAGTTTAGCTTATGCACAACTTCCTTTTGTTGAATAACTGCATGTTTCCTCAAACGCTTAATCTCAAGGGCACTGTTGACAGGACAAAAAATCAATGTTGGTTGCGGCAGATGTTTACAGGCCTGCTGCAATCGACCAACTTGTCATTTTGGGAGAACAGGTAAAATTTGTAAATTTCCTACCCTGATTTCAGAATTTAACTTTAGAAGCTGCTAGGTAGTCCTGACAGAAGTTTGATCTCACCGTGATATTCCTTAACATTCGTATCTGCTCTTTACAAAAAAAGAAAATGTGAATGGAAAATCTGGAAGAAAACACACTTCATAAGAAAAACACCATCTCTTTTTGAATAACATGTTGCAAAACTGCAAAACATTGGCTGGATTCAGCCTACCTATGGGTTATTTTCTTGGGTTTTGGGTTTTTTTAGTGGATTGGTTTTGGATAAAAAAACTACGGAAATTGAAAAGTGGAGGGAGGAAATTGTTGAAAATGTGTGGATTGAAAGTTAGTCCCACATCGATTAAATATAACTTTACAAAGAAGTATATAATTGATTAACTAGTACCGAGGCCTTTTGAGATAAAACCCCACACCTAAAGTTGAAAGGTGGTTAAGTTAGGGACAATATCAGTGCTAGCGGAGGAGATTCACTGGGTTGCCACGCGTGTGCGGCGCGGCCGTGAGAATTTAACATGGTATCAGTGCCCATGGTTCAAATTGGACTTGGGAGAAAAACAAAACCCCTGGATAATGTGACTTTCTGTCCATGGGGGAGTGTTGAAGATGTGTGGACTGAAAGAGAACAAAAATAGAGTTGACTTAAAGAAAAGCTAAAGTTGTCAAGAATTATAAATAAAACAATTTGGGACATGATTTGTCAAAATGTTGAATTTGAGTGGTTCGATATATCCTCATCGTAGTATTACATGCCCATCCTCTAGCCCCGAGCCCTCACATTAAACGATTACACCTCAATGAATTTGTTATATATTTGCAAGATAAAAATATGATGTATAAAGTATGGGTATTCTAGGTGAGCACGTGATAATCTGCCAAGATTTTGCTTGAATTATTGACTACATTCAAAATCTGAAATAGATTTTTCGTTTCAATGTCATATTTATTTATCAGTTTGTGACAGGTGGGTGTGCCTGTTTACTCAGCAGGAACTGAGTTAAAGCCTTCAGAAATAGCTCGAAGAGGTCTAGAAGAAGCCAAAAAAAAGAATATTGATGTCGTCATTGTGGATACTGCAGGGAGACTTCAGGCGAGATGAGAAATCTTTTAGACGATTTTGAGGGATAAAGTTTCTCAATAGCTTTATTTTATTTAATTGCATTTTTTTACCATATCAGATAGATAAAGCAATGATGGATGAGTTGAAGGAAGTTAAGCAAACATTGAACCCTACTGAAGTTCTGCTTGTGGTAGATGCAATGACTGGCCAAGAAGCTGCGGGTAATAATTCTTGCAGCTCCCTGATCTAGGATGTGCTTCATATTCCGCCTTCCATGGATATGATTTTAGGATATTAAAGCATTGCAGGATTTTATTATGCTTAATAATTAGTGAAGCTAGTCTCCGAGTTTCTTGGTTAGAATTATAGCCACATATTTCCTCTTATTCAATCACTTTGCATGATGCTTGCAGCCCTTGTTACAACATTTAATCTTGAGATTGGAATTACTGGTGCCATATTGACAAAACTCGATGGAGATTCTAGAGGTGGAGCAGCTTTGAGTGTGAAAGAGGTCTTGAATGTTCTGCAGCTATGAAAATGTTTCTTTTTTTTGTGTAAATAATTCTTTGAGTTGAAATTATTTTTATGGCTGATTAATTATCGGTTAACAATTAAAGGTTTCAGGAAAGCCAATCAAGCTTGTAGGACGTGGAGAGCGCATGGAAGACCTTGAACCTTTCTACCCTGACCGTATGGCGGGAAGAATATTGGGAATGGGAGACGTTCTTTCATTCGTCGAGAAGGCACAAGAAGTTGTGAGTACGCATTACTTCAATTTTATTTCTTTCTAGAAAGAGCTTATTATCAATTTGTGCTGATTCCATTTGTCTGAGTAGATGCGCCAAGAAGACGCCGAGGAGTTGCAAAAGAAGATAATGAGCGCAAAATTTGACTTCAATGATTTCCTGAAGCAGACTCGTGCTGTTGCAAAGATGGGTTCTATGAGCCGCGTTATTGGGATGATACCAGGCATGGGGAAGGTATGATTTAGATAACTTAACATGTCCCTGGAACATTTTATTGACAGTCATTTACATACTTCATTGGCATCTATATTTGTAAAGTAAAAAAGGATGTTACAACTGTCCCCGAGGCTCTTTTTAAGAATCAATCGACAATCATTAGTTTGTAAAGATGGGCTCTTATCTACTGCTTTGATTTGATAGGATTAAAAAAATAATTTTTATACTTAATTCTTCGTACATGTATGAACAGATTACTCCTGCACAAGTCCGAGAAGCAGAGAAGAGCCTAAAGATAATGGAAGTCATGATCGAAGCAATGACCCCTGGTCTGTCCTCTCACTTTGGTTTTATTTAGTACAATGTGACAGTGTCACAGTATTGAATAGCATGCGTAATGTTCTTGAATATAAATGAGCCTGAAATGTGAACAAATATTTATTTGCTGATATTTGAAGTTTAAAGATGGGCATCAAACATGGAAATTGGAAAGTCCATCTTCCCTCTGTGTTCTAGCTGAATTGGTTGCTATATACCTGATATGCGCTTTAGATCTTCGAGTATTTCTCTAGACATTCTTTTTATGACTGTGGGTGTCCGAACTGCCTCAGTCCATCCCAATTAAGGCCTGACTAATCCCACGGGGGCTAGGAGGGCGTCCCTACCACTAACCCCACATGTCGAAGGAAAATGATGCGGTTGCCGCAAATCAAACCCATCACATCTGCCTTAGTCAGAGTGCATAAGCAATTTGCGGTATCTTTCATGTCAACTTTTCCTACTTTTCTTATTCTTGTGTTACTTCGCAGAGGAGAGGGAAAAGCCTGAATTGTTAGCAGAATCACCAGTTAGGAGAAAGAGAGTTGCCCAAGACTCCGGTAAAACCGAACAACAGGTATCCTCATTTTGTCAGAGCAGATTGATCCAATTTTTAAAAAACTCTTGTCCAGAATCCTTGAGAGTTTTGTTTTGTTGCACATTCTCCAATTCCGTTATTGAATGTCGTGATTTTAATCTGTGCCAGGTGAACCAACTCGTTGCCCAGCTTTTTCAAATGCGGGTCCGTATGAAGAATTTAATGGGTGTCATGGAGGGGGGATCAATTCCTGCACTGAACAATCTTGAGGAGGCACTAAAATCTGAACAAAAGGTTTTTTGTTTGCACATGCTTTTCATGCATCATGAATATACTCCTTCAGACATCTCAAATTGCAATATATATTTTACGAGATCAGTAGTTTGTTCCATATTATTGCCATCCTATAACATGAAAATGGCATATGAGGCTGCTCCTTGTATGTTGGTTTTTCTTCTTTGACGACAAAGCGATCTTTTTTAAGTGTGTCTATTCCATGCATCAGTATGAAAATTTTGTGCCGTTTTTGAAACTGTAGACTCAGATTATAAACACAAAACTGCACTGCAAAAATGATCAACATTTATTCATCTGTTTCAATGCCCTTTTATTGAGTACATGTACTGAAGTAGATAACTACAAAAACAAAGAAAACTAAGAACACGACTACACTATCTCAACCACTAAATGCAAACAGAATAACAGAATTGATCCATTAAACTAGAGAGATCAAATCTCTTTATTCCTAAACTTATGGAAGATAAAACCAACCCAACAATCCAACAATCCCTCCCATGAACTGAACTTCGCAAGAATTCAGTTCAGAGTGCTCATTCCAAAAGCTTCTCGGATTCTCTGAAATGTCACCATCTTTAAAGGCTTTGTCATGATATCTGCTAACTGCTCCTCCGTACTGCAATAGACAAGCTTAAGAATATCTTCTTTAGTTAAATCCCTTAGAAAATGATAACGAACCCTGATATGTTTGGATCTCCCGTGCATAACAGCATCCTTGGACAACTTAATGGTGGATGTATTGTCACATAACAGCACCATTTCACCACCCTGATCATAACCAATCTCCTTTAGAACTCTTCCCATCCAAATAGCTTGACAAGCACAGGTTGCTGCTGCAACATACTCTGCCTCAGTGGTTGACAACGTGACAATGGGTTGCTTTCGTGAGGACCATGCGATGTGCCCTCCGTTCATCAAAAAACATACCCCTGAAGTGCTTTTTTTCTTTGTCATCTACATCTCCGCGTAGTCACTATCAGTATATCCAACGAGCCCTGTTCCTCCTTCTTTCTTGTACCAAATTCCATACTCTATTGTTCCTTTGAGATATCGCATGATTCTCTTCACTGCAGCAAAGTGTAACTGTGTGGGATTGGACATGAAACGACTGATGAGACTCACCACGAACATCAAGTCAGGGCGTGTTGCTGTTAGATACATCAAACTTCCCACCATCTGCTTGTACATAGTTGAATCAACCTTCGTGCCTGCTTTGTCCCGACCAATCTTCTGTCCAGGAACTATCGGATTGCAGACCGGATTGAAATTCTGCATTCCAAATCTCTTGATTACTTCAGCTGCATATTTCCTTTGACATATGAAAATACCATCATCCTTTTGTACCACTTCTATGCCAAGAAAATATCTCATCTTCCCCAAATCAGTCATGTCGAATTCTTTCTTCATAGACTGCTTGAACGTATCTAGTAACTCATCATCATCACCAGTAAACAACAGATCATCAACGTAGATGCTAACGATTAGAACTTTACCCCCCTTTCGCTTGATGAACAAGGTCTGTTCACTAGTGCTACTTTCGAAGCCTTCTTCGAGAAAATAAGCTTCAATACGACTGAACCACGCTCGTGGTGCTTGTTTCAGTCCGTATAGAGCTTTGTGAAGCTTGTAAACCATATGCTTCTTTCCGGTTACCTCGTAACCTTGAGGCTGCTCCACAAAAACGTCCTCCTTTAACTCACCATGTAGAAACGCTGATTTTACATCTAATTGAAAAATTTCCCACCCTCGTTGAGCTGCCAAGGCAATAATCATCCTCACAGTATCCATTCTAGCCACAGGTGCGAATACTTCCGTATAATCTATCCCATATTCTTGAGCATAACCCTTTACCACAAGTCTAGCTTTGAATTTGTCGACCTCTCCCAGCTCATTGAGTTTAGTTTTGTAAATCCATTTCACACCAATTGCTTTGGCTCCATCTGGAAGCGTCACTAGAGACCAGGTTCGATTTTTTGTAATAGATCTTATCTCGGCATCCATTGCTTCCTTCCATCTCGAGTGTTGCACAGCTTCTTGGAAGGTTGTTGGATCCGAGATGACCATGAATGCCATCTTTTCCTCCAGAACTGCAGAGCCAAGTTTCGCCATATTTGCCTCTTCTTCAGTGTCAGATAACTCTTCTCCAGATGTATAATTAGCATGCCAAACTGGCGGCCTTCTCAGTCTGCCCACTGTTGAGGTTGTAGTGTCTGTTTGGACTTGAATTTGCGAGGGAGAATCTGCATTCTGAACTTCATCTACCTCTGGTTCTGCTGCCTCTACGTCCTCCTCTTCGTTTTCATTGTCGTCACACTCGTACTCATCTTCCCACTCGAGTTCCATGCTCTGTTCAGCCAAGTGACTAGCATCCCAGTTCCACTTATTCTCTTCTTCAAATATCACATCCGGTGATGATGAGCCTTCTTCTCTATCGGATCAAACATTTTGAAGGCTTTCGATGCACTGCTGTAGCTAATCATGATACACTTGACACTTTTATCATCAAGCTTGGTCCTTTTGACATCAGGAACATGAACATATCCAATGCAACCAAAGATCCTAAAGTGCTCAACTGATGGCTTGCTTCCGCTCCATGCTTCTTCCGGAGTCATGTCTTTCACGATCGTTGTAGGAGATCGATTAAGAACATGATTTGCCCATTGTACTGCATCCGCCCAGAAGCTCTTTGGTACATTCTTTTCCGATAGAACAGCTCTCACCATATTCATAATAGTTCTGTTTTTGCGTTCAGCAACACCGTTTTGCTGTGGAGTGTACGCAGTGGTTAGCTGACGCTTGATTCCATGTTCCTTGCAATACTCCTTGAACTCGGTAGAATTGTACTCTCCTCCTCTGTCTGTTCTCAGACACTTAATGAAGTTCCCCGTTTGCTTCTCTACAAGCGCCTTAAATTCCTTGAAAAAATGAAAGGCCTCTGATTTCTCTCGCACAAAATATATCCACGTCTTTCGTGAGAAATCATCGATGAAACTTATTAGGTACCTCTTCTGACTATTTGATGGCGGAGTGATTGGACCACACAAATCAGAATGGATGAGTTGCAGCTTCTCGGTTGATCTCCACTTGCTCTGTTTGGGGAAAGAAGCTCGGTGATGTTTTCCTTTGACACAAGCATCACATGTGATCTTCACTTGGCCAATGTCTGGTAATCCAGTGACCATGTCTTTATTGCAGAGAGTTAAAAAACCTTTGTAGTGAGATGTCCGTATCGGTGATGCCATAGCTCTTCCTTGTTTGCAACATCGACCGCAAGCATCTTTCCTCCTTTGTCTTTTCCCCCATGAGAATAAACATCCGATTAGCACTCATAACGGATTCTCGTTATCTTTCCTCTTGAGGATGAAATATGCTACATGTTCTCCGTTCTCCTCCTTTGAATAGCACGTCCAGACCCTTCTCTTGAAGTTGCCCAACACTAAGCAGATTGTTCTTCAATTCTGGAACATAATACACATCATTTACCACATAGCTTATTCCATTAAGTGTTATCTTCACTACTCCTTTCCCACCGACTACCGACTTGTGATTGTTCCCGAGCTTGACGTTATGTGTGAAGGCAGTGTCCAAACTTGAAAACATGCTTCTATCTCCACACATGTGATTTGAGCATCCAGAATCCACAAACCAAACATCTCTTCTTTGAGTTCCTTGAAGTTCGACATACGCCATGAGAAGAACTTCATCCTTTTCTTCGATCTCTGCAAAGCGTGCTCGATTGTTCCCATTTGGACATTCGTATTGGAAATGTCCAAGTTTGTGACAGTTGTAACACTCAATCGTTGCCTTGTTGAAAGAGCGTCCTCTGCCCCTACCTCGACCTCTATAGGCTCCTCGCCTCTTCCGCCAACATTGAGAGCTTGATCTTCTTCGTCATGATTGGTCTTCTTGAATTTCTTCTCATGAACGGACAGAGAACTCTGCAGTTCATCGATCGTCATGCTCTCTGTGTCTTTGGACTCCTCAATAGACACAACTACATACGTGAATTTGTCAGTCAGAGTTCGAAGCATCTTCTCAACGATCTTCGAATCGGCATGTCTTCCCGTTGCTTCTCATCTTGTTGGAAAGCTGTCATCACCCTTTTGAAGTAATCATCAATGTTCTCATCATTCTTCATGACGAGGACCTCAAAGTCTCTCCTTAAGGTTTGAAGAAGAGATCGCTTCACTCTTTCGTTACCTCCAAACTTTTTCTTCATTGATTCCCGAGATGATCTTGGATGTTTTGCGGTCCAAGATCCGCTCAAACACAACTCGATCAATTGCTTGGAACAAGTAGTGCTTGACTTGATGATCCTTCATCTTGAGCTCCTCAAAGCTCTTCTGCTGCTTATTGCAGCTTGTCTCGATTCCCGCATTGTTGGCTCGGTGAAACCTTCTTCTACTAGACTCCACAATCCCTTGGCTCGCAAGAGATTCTCCATCAATTCACTCCAATGATCGTAATGACCATCAAAGTGAGGGATCTTGGTAAGCGTCTTGTCCTCGCTCATCTTTCTCTTTTCTCTCTTTGATCACTTTGATTTGTGTTTAGCTCTGATACCAATTGAAACTGTAGACTCGGATTATAAACACAAAACTGCACTGCAAAAATGATCAACATTTATTCATCTGTTTCAATGCCCTTTTATTGAGTACATGTACTGAAGTAGATAACTACAAAAACAAAGAAAACTAAGAACACGACTACACTATCTCAACCACTAAATGCAAACAGAATAACAGAATTGATCCATTAAACTAGAGAGATCAAATCTCTTTATTCCTAAACTTATGGAAGATAAAACCAACCCAACAATCCAACAATCCCTCCCATGAACTGAACTTCGCAAGAATTCAGTTCAGAGTGCTCATTCCAAAAGCTTCTCGGATTCTCTGAAATGTCACCATCTTTAAAGGCTTTGTCATGATATCTGCTAACTGCTCCTCCGTACTGCAATAGACAAGCTTAAGAATATCTTCTTTAGTTAAATCCCTTAGAAAATGATAACGAACCCTGATATGTTTGGATCTCCCGTGCATAACAGCATCCTTGGACAACTTAATGGTGGATGTATTGTCACATAACAGCACCATTTCACCACCCTGATCATAACCAATCTCCTTTAGAACTCTTCCCATCCAAATAGCTTGACAAGCACAGGTTGCTGCTGCAACATACTCTGCCTCAGTGGTTGACAACGTGACAATGGGTTGCTTTCGTGAGGACCATGCGACAGCCCCTCCGTTCATCAAAAAAACATACCCTGAAGTGCTTTTGCTGTCATCTACATCTCCCGCGTAGTCACTATCAGTATATCCAACGAGCCCTGTTCCTCCTTCTTTCTTGTACCAAATTCCATACTCTATTGTTCCTTTGAGATATCGCATGATTCTCTTCACTGCAGCAAAGTGTAACTGTGTGGGATTGGACATGAAACGACTGATGAGACTCACCACGAACATCAAGTCAGGGCGTGTTCCTGTTAGATACATCAAACTTCCCACCATCTGCTTGTACATAGTTGAATCAACCTTCGTGCCTGCTTTGTCCCGACCAATCTCTGTCCAGGAACTATCGGATTGCGAGCCAGGATTGAAATTCTGCATTCCAAATCTCTTGATTACTTCAATTTGCATATTTCCTTTGACATATGAAAATACCATCATCCTTTTGTACCACTTCTATGCCAAGAAAATATCTCATCTTCCCCAAATCGGTCATGTCGAATTCTTTCTTCATAGGCGCTTGAACGTATCTAGTAACTCATCATCATCACCGTAAACAACGAGATCATCAACGTAGATGCTAACGATTAGAACTTTACCCCCCTTTCGCTTGATGAACAAGGTCTGTTCACTAGTGCTACTTTCGAAGCCTTCTTCGAGAAAATAAGCTTCAATACGACTGAACCACGCTCGTGGTGCTTGTTTCAGTCCGTATAGAGCTTTGTGAAGCTTGTAAACCATATGCTTCTTTCCGGTTACCTCGTAACCTTGAGGTCACTCCACAAAAACGTCCTCCTTTAACTCACCATGTAGAAACGCTGATTTTACATCTAATTGAAAAATTTCCCACCCTCGTTGAGCTGCCAAGGCAATAATCATCCTCACAGTATCCATTCTAGCCACAGGTGCGAATACTTCCGTATAATCTATCCCATATTCTTGAGCATAACCCTTTACACAAGTCTAGCTTTGAATTTGTCGACCTCTCCCAAATTTCATTGAGTTTAGTTTTGTAAATCCATTTCACACCAATTGCTTTGGCTCCATCTCGGAAGCGTCACTAGAGACCAGGTTCGATTTTTGTAATAGATCTTATCTCGGCATCCATTGCTTCCTTCCATCTCGAGTGTTGCACGAGCCTTCTTGGAAGGTTGTTGGATCCGAGATGACCATGAATGCCATCTTTTCCTCCAGAACTGCAGAGCCAAGTTTCGCCATATTTGCCTCTTCTTCAGTGTCAGATAACTCTTCTCCAGATGTATAATCAGCATGCCAAACTGGCGGCCTTCTCAGTCTGCCCACTGTTGAGGTTGTAGTGTCTGTTTGGACTTGAATTTGCGAGGGAGAATCTGCATTCTGAACTTCATCTACCTCTGGTTCTGCTGCCTCTACGTCCTCCTCTTCGTTTTCATTGTCGTCACACTCGTACTCATCTTCCCACTCGAGTTCCATGCTCTGTTCAGCCAAGTGACTAGCATCCCAGTTCCACTTATTCTCTTCTTCAAATATCACATCCCGGCTGATGTGAGCCTTCTTCTCTATCGGATCAAACATTTTGAAGGCTTTCGATGCACTGCTGTAGCTAATCATGATACACTTGACACTTTTATCATCAAGCTTGGTCCTTTTGACATCAGGAACATGAACATATCCAATGCAACCAAAGATCCTAAAGTGCTCAACTGATGGCTTGCTTCCGCTCCATGCTTCTTCCGGAGTCATGTCTTTCACGATCGTTGTAGGAGATCGATTAAGAACATGATTTGCCCATTGTATCGCATCCGCCCAGAAGCTCTTTGGTACATTCTTTTCCGATAGAACAGCTCTCACCATATTCATAATAGTTCTGTTTTTGCGTTCAGCAACACCGTTTTGCTGTGGAGTGTACGCAGTGGTTAGCTGACGCTTGATTCCATGTTCCTTGCAATACTCCTTGAACTCGGTAGAATTGTACTCTCCTCCTCTGTCTGTTCTCAGACACTTAATGAAGTTCCCCGTTTGCTTCTCTACAAGCGCCTTAAATTCCTTGAAAAAATGAAAGGCCCTCGATTTCTCTCGCACAAAATATATCCACGTCTTTCGTGAGAAATCATCGATGAAACTTATTAGGTACCTCTTCTGACTATTTGATGGCGGAGTGATTGGACCACACAAATCAGAATGGATGAGTTGCAGCTTCTCGGTTGATCTCCACTTGCTCTGTTTGGGGAAAGAAGCTCGGTGATGTTTTCCTTTGACACAAGCATCACATGTGATCTTCACTTGGCCAATGTCTGGTAATCCAGTGACCATGTCTTTATTGCGCAGAGTTAAAAAACCTTTGTAGCTGAGATGTCCGTATCGGTGATGCCATAGCTCTTCCTTGTTTGCAACATCGACCTGCAAGCATCTTTCCTCCTTTGTCTTTTCCCCCAGCAGAATAAACATCCGATTAGCACTCATAACGGATTCTGTTATCTTTCCTCTTGAGGGATGAAATATGCTACATGTTCTCCGTTCTCCTCCTTTGAATAGCACGTCCAGACCCTTCTCTTGAAGTTGCCCAACACTAAGCAGATTGTTCTTCAATTCTGGAACATAATACACATCATTTACCACATAGCTTATTCCATTAAGTGTTATCTTCACTACTCCTTTCCCACCGACTACCAGCTTGTGATTGTTCCCGAGCTTGACGTTATGTGTGAAGGCAGTGTCCAAACTTGAAAACATGCTTCTATCTCCACACATGTGATTTGAGCATCCAGAATCCACAAACCAAACATCTCTTCTTTGAGTTCCTTGAAGTTCGACATACGCCATGAGAAGAACTTCATCCTTTTCTTCGATCTCTGCAAAGCGTGCTCGATTGTTCCCATTTGGACATTCGTATTGGAAATGTCCAAGTTTGTGACAGTTGTAACACTCAATCGTTGCCTTGTTGAAAGAGCGTCCTCTGCCCCTACCTCGACCTCTATAGGCTCCTCTGCCTCTTCCGCCAACATTGAGAGCTTGATCTTCTTCGTCATGATTGGTCTTCTTGAATTTCTTCTCATGAACGGACAGAGAACTCTGCAGTTCATCGATCGTCATGCTCTCTGTGTCTTTGGACTCCTCAATAGACACAACTACATACGTGAATTTGTCAGTCAGAGTTCGAAGCATCTTCTCAACGATCTTCGAATCTGGCATGTCTTCCCCGTTGCTTCTCATCTTGTTGGAAACTGTCATCACCCTTTTGAAGTAATCATCAATGTTCTCATCATTCTTCATGACGAGGACCTCAAAGTCTCTCCTTAAGGTTTGAAGAAGAGATCGCTTCACTCTTTCGTTACCTCCAAACTTTTTCTTCATTGATTCCCAGATGATCTTGGATGTTTTGCGGTCCAAGATCTGCTCAAACACAACTCGATCAATTGCTTGGAACAAGTAGTGCTTGACTTGATGATCCTTCATCTTGAGCTCCTCAAAGCTCTTCTGCTGCGCTGCAGTTGTCTCGATTCCCGCTGTTGGCTCAGTGAAACCTTCTTCTACTAGACTCCACAATCCCTTGGCTCGCAAGAGATTCTCCATCAATTCACTCCAATGATCGTAATGACCATCAAAGTGAGGGATCTTGGTAAGCGTCTTGTCCTCGCTCATCTTCTTTCTCTTTTCTCTCTTTGATCACTTTGATTTGTGTTTAGCTCTGATACCAATTGAAACTGTAGACTCGGATTATAAACACAAAACTGCACTGCAAAAATGATCAACATTTATTCATCTGTTTCAATGCCCTTTTATTGAGTACATGTACTGAAGTAGATAACTACAAAAACAAAGAAAACTAAGAACACGACTACACTATCTCAACCACTAAATGCAAACAGAATAACAGAATTGATCCATTAAACTAGAGAGATCAAATCTCTTTATTCCTAAACTTATGGAAGATAAAACCAACCCAACAATCCAACAGTTTTCCCTCTGCTTCCATGCCACGCTCATGACGCGCATTGTACTCGCATAGGCATTGTTGGGTCTTTACTTTTGGCGAAGTGATTTATTAACAAAGTTCCACAGCTCCTGTCTTCTCTTGTTTAGAACATCATTTACCTGTCTATTTACCGACTACACATGTTCATTTTTCCGTCTTCTATCTTTTCAATGCAGGCTCCACCCGGCACGGCAAGACGAAGAAGAAGACCAGACTCCAGGAAATTTGTAAACTCAACATCTGCGCGTCCGACCCCTAAGGGTTTTGGTAGCAAGTCTTGAACTGCGATTTTGGGAAAGCACCAAAAAAAAAAAGAATTGCAGTTTTGTGTATTCCTGAAAAATGTCTTTTTGGTGTGATGAATCTGGAATCCCTCTAGTTCTCCCAATGTAAAGGCTGAGTAATTGCTGCATTTTTTTTTTGTTCCTTTTTGTAAGAACTTGTTATGAAGTGTCCTAAAAAGTTCCATTCTCACAAATTTTATGTGTAGCAATGTCTAGTCGATTGAATGTTGATGGGAGAATGCTGGAGCCATCATAACATTGAGAAGAAGAAAATTTCTCATTTTGCAGTTTTATCGGACTGATTAATAGAAAGTTTTCATGGTTGTGTTTATGCATTGTGTTCTGCAAGAATTATAAATGGCTTCTTGGTTGCTACATGGTTGGTTTCGTTAATAATTTTAAACTCATCTTTATAATCTCCCAAAAAAAAAATTCCTACCAAAAAAAAAAAAAACATCTTTATATTGAAAACAAAAAACAAAAACATTTAGATTTATTTTTGAGTTGTAGAATTTAAGATGCAACTGTCACGAGTCAGTGCTTTAATGCTTGCTCTGCAATTCTGTCGCCACTAGCATGGGTGCCGCCTCTTCATTCTTAATTCTTAGTTCCCGACTCTATTTTCAGAGATGGTCTTGTCACTTTTGAGACCTAAGCAAAATGAGAAATTTGGGTCCTTTGAGTTCAACTAACTCAAATTATTTTGATTTACTGCAAATACAAAATGTATGTTACAATTTAGAAAGTGGTGTTTATAATTATGTTATCAAAACAAAATATATTAAATACACAATTAATGTTTAAGATAATATTTTTAAGCAAATTTAAAATGTAATGACACGTTAACACTAAAAAAATAATAATAAATAATGATATGTTGGCCGTTGCATTAAGTTTATATTATTTAGTAAACCATATGATATGCCTATTATATATTGATTAAGTTTTGCCAACGTATAACTTTTAACAATATTTATGTCTTCAAAAGTATTTTTTTTAAGTATATATAATCATTGTGTCATTCTTATGCTTAGTTCGGAATGGGGCGGTCACCTATGAGGCTTTGCGTTGGAATTGGCTTCTCATCCAATCTTGACTTCACCATCTCTAACAGATTTACGACCTTATTTATGATTATCCTCACTGAATTTTTGTTGTCCTATCTGCTCTCTCGCTCTTTCTATGAGATCTATAAAATTTAAGTTAAAAGTTCGATTTTATTATTATTTTAAGGTACGATTGTCTATTATACAATATATTAAGAGGTAATCTTAAATATCACAACATAAAAAAAATGTGTTATCTCGACCCACTTCTTACACACTATTTGGTACGCGCTTGATTGCGACTCTTAATTATTGCATCAATGTCTATGTGCACGAAACTCATCATCAAAAGGACTCCAATGAAGTGCATGCCTAAATGGCGTACCAAAATTGTGTCAAGAAAATAATAAGAAGACTAAAAAAAAAAAAAAAGGTCACGTTAGTGTCCTTGAACCGAAACCGAGCCAACAACGCTACTCCCGTGCACCCGGTTTTACTTATCCTTGCAATCAATCAACCCTTTTACTTAGTGCGCGCCGTGCTCTCCCCGGCGCACGTTAGCGACATAGCACCAAAACCCTAATATTTCTTGCCTTCTCACACTTTATACCTCTCTCTGCCGCTCTATCTCTTCGTCTCCGAAACCCTAACCCTAGAAACCTCTCGATCAAACATGGTAAAAAAAACCGACCTTCCGAATCTCAGAATCTTCAATTCATCGCTATATTCGATCTCTCCGTTCAAAGCTCTATCTTTTGATCATCGTTGACGATCCCTTTGTCGTTGTTGTTGTTGTTGTTGTTGTTGTAGGCGCCGAAGAAGGAGAAGGCCCCACCGCCGTCCTCGAAGCCGGCGAAGTCCGGCGGAGGGAAGCAGAAGAAGAAGGTGAGATGGTGATTTAGGTTTGTTTGTTTGGATGTGTTGTTGTTGTTGTTGATGACGATGATGGTGTTAGGGTTTGGATGATGAATGTGTGGTTGTGTGTGGTTTTGGTGTAGAAATGGAGCAAAGGAAAGCAGAAGGAGAAGGTGAACAACATGGTGTTGTTCGATCAGGGGAGCTACGACAAGCTCCTCTCCGAAGTGCCAAAGTACAAGCTCATCACTCCTTCCATTCTGTCTGATCGATTGAGGGTATGGTGGTTTGTATAAGTTTTTACTCTCTTTAGCGTTTGTGTTTGTTGTTCTACATGTGTTATTATGTCTCCTAGAACTCTGCTTTGTTCTATAACATATAGTGTTGGAGGGCATTCAATTTGGGCACTTTAGGTTGATGGCATTGTGTGATCTGTTTAGTTGAGTTAAGATTTAAGGACAAATTTTGAGATTTTTTTAGTTAGCTTGGGATGTAGTAATTAGGAGGGATTTAAATGGTTTGGAAAGCCCGCCATCAATTGCACTTAATCGAGCACAGTGGAAGAGTTTGATCCATGTAGCCGATCCCAACTAAGATGTGATTCAGGATTTTGTTGTTTGCGGCACATTGGGAGTGAATTTAGACTTGTGGTTTGTTGGGTTTTCCCTAAAAAATACTAGAATGACACTCCAGGAGAACGCACCCCCTACCCAACCATGTTATGAATCTCTTGGCTCGTAAGCTTGCATCCTGAGGTGAGCACAGTCGGCGGATGTGGGGCTATTGTGCGTTTGGGGGGCAATTCTTGCATTTCCCTTCAAAGTTTTGCCCACATCCAGACTTTTTTTTTGTTTAACAATGCCATTGATTGGGATTTTTTCATTCATATGTTTTTGGTGATGGATTGTTGATTTTGTATTTGATCGTTCTTATTGATGTGTCTTTTGTCGTCTGTATATCGCTGGATCTGCTGCTTAGCTCGAATTATTGACTCTCCATGAGTTTGTAGTTTGTTGGTGTAAGCTCTGTTGTCTATAAGCATAAGTGAATTCCTTGTACGTTGCATGCACCCTTTATCATATACTATGGACAATTTATATCTTGTATGTCGCCCCAAGGAAGGATATTGAGTTAATTCATCTTATTAGATGCTTGTACTTGTAGTTTGAACATTGATTTTTAGTTGTTGTGGAGCGTTGAACTATATTAACAGTTTATAATTCTTCTCTTGTGTGTTTTGTGTGATTGATTGGCTGAGCTTCTTTTCATTTTGGCTATATCTTCAGATTAACGGGTCACTTGCACGAAGGGCGATTAAGGATTTGATGGCAAGAGGTTCCATTAGGATGATATCTTCTCATGCCAGCCAGCAGATTTACACTAGAGCAACCAACACATAGAAGCATCCTCCATAAGCATGTTTCTGTCTTGTTCTCAGAATGGTTTTAGACTTGAATGTTGGTTATTGGTCCTAACCCGCAATTGACTGAAGGGTTTGTTTTGGACATCTTTGCTCTTGTTTTTAAATTTTGTCGGGAGTTATTGAGTGCCATAGTTGATGATTGGATAATTTATTATCTTTTAGATATTCAATTTCATCTGGGTATTTTGGATTGTCGATCGATTGATATTTGTATGATGCCATCTTTTCTCTATTATCCATTGAATTCGTCTAACTATAGGTTTGCCAAAGATATGAAATGCATGACCATAGTGATTTTATGAAGTGGCATTCCTTCTAGTTGCCAAAGATATGTTGGTAACAAACTCTTCTTCCAGAAACAAAAAGATATGTTCAATGCTTCTCATCTATGCTCCTATAGTCAATTATAGTTGTGGACCTTGCATAGTTGCATGGCTGACTTGTTCATTTGAGTATTAGCTATTCATTGATGTCTTGTGATCCTTCCATAAGCTTTGCATCATCCTTTGTAGACTCCCCTGTTGCATTCAGATTTCCGTTGCAGGAATCTGGCGAACTAGGTAGCATGTCGAGTTATCGACGCCTTTTGCTTGTTGAGTTTAAGCGAGGTTAGTGGAACCTGAGTTTCTGTGCCACTGATACCATCAGTTATTATTAGCAATTCTTGGAGATCAACCTCCTTGACATCTGCTGCTAGTCATCTATGTTGCACACTTGCACTTGACATTCATGATGAATTTCGCTGGGTCGCATCTGAAAATGGGCTTGTCTCTATTTGCAGTGCACACACAAAAATAAGAATATAATTCTGACTGGATTTTACAGAACTCAATTTTCTGAAATACATAATTCGGATTTTTGTATGGCATTGTGCATTGTACATTTGGACACCTATATATCTAGTTATGAAGGTGATGTAAAACAGGATTCGAAGAACAACAATGGCAACGAGAAGCCAAAGCTATACAATATCCGAAGGCTGTGGAGGTTTACGGGAATGTTTTTCCTGTAGTTCCCTTAATGTAAGCCTCTTGAAGCCCTAACAGAACTCCATTCTGATAAAACTAGCTATTTCATGTCTTTAGTCCTTGATCTATATATTGGTGACCATCACCAGTAGTCTTTGCAAGAACAAACCCCCCTTTAAAATGGTGAAATCGACTCGCATCTCTGATGATGATTTCCCTATTCACAATCTTGCTTGCTGCCTTGATAAACACATGACAATCTCCGCAAACCCGCAAGTTCTTCATCACCAAAATCTCCTTTCCTACCTCAGTATTCAGAAGACCAAATGCAATAGCCAGTCTCTCACTATGAATCCCTGTACCAGCAATACCCTCCTCATTTTTTCCCAGATCGTCGTTCTTACTAAACCCGTCGGCGTCTTTAACTAAGTTCTCTAATTCATCTAGCATCCTGTGTATCTCATTCACCTGAGGATGACTTCTATCACCAGCCATGAACAAATGAACCTTGTTCTTGTACTCAACATAGCTACACCCTGGTTCTTTCTTTAGCTTACGTGTTCTTATCATTACTCGGAGCCTTGCTACGCCCTCCAAATTCTCTGCTTTTGAGTATATGTTGGATAACAACACATAGTACCCGACATTTGTTGGTTCAAGCTCGATAACTTTCTCGAAAGCCAACTCGGCAAGCTTCACATTGCCATGGATCTTGCAAGCCCCCAAAAGGGCTCCCCAGACTGCACCATCCGGCTCTGTTGACATCGAAGCAATGAGTTTCTCAGCTTCCTCAAGCCTCCCAGCTCGACCGAGGAGATCAACCACGCACGCATAATGTTCCAGGCCGGGATTTACTCTGTAATTCTTCTCCATCCCATTGAAATACTCTAAGCCTTTCTCTGTCAGCCCAGCATGACTGCAAGCCGAAAGCACACTAACAAATGCAGCTCCATCAGGTTGAATCCCTGCCTGAAGCATTCCATCGAAGAGCTCAACTGCAGTCTCTCCACGCCCGTGCATTCCATACCCAACAATGATGGCTGTCCAAGACACAACATTCTTATCCGGCATCTCATCGAAAAGCTCCCGAGCTCTACTCAAATTCCCACACCGAGCATACATATTAATCAACGCATTCGTCAAGAACGAATTAAAACCAAACTCACCACACAACACAATGCCTTCAATCTCGCGCCCAATTCCATGAGCCCCAATGTGAGCACACGACGACAACACGCTAACCAGCGTCACAGCATCGGGCCTCACCCCAGACCCCTCCATCATCTCGTGATACAACCCCAAAACATCGGTCGCGAGCCCGTTCTGCGCGTACCCAGAAATCATAGCATTCCATGAAATCAACTCTCTCTCAGGCATTTCATCAAACACCTTCCTCGCAAACACCAACATCCCACACCTCACGTACATTGTCAACAAACAATTCACCACACAAACCTCACAATCCAAACCAGTCTTCACACTACACCCATGAACGCCCATCCCAAACCCCACATGAGGTGGGCTTGATTTCATCACACTAAGCAATGTGATTGAATTAAAGCCCACCCCATCACGACCCATTTGCCTAAACAACTCCATTGCCTCAAAAAACCTGCCATTGAACGCCAAACCGGATATTAACGCATTGTAACAAACAGTGGGTGGTGGTTGTGTTCTTTGGGGCATTTCATCAAACACTTGGTGGGCGTTGTGGATGAGGGCGCATTTGGAGTACATGGAATGAGGGAGGTGGTGATGAAGGGTTCTGATTGGCACCCGGATTTGATGACGTGGGAGTGGAGCTGGGCGCCGGAGATGGGGAGGGAGAGGGCGGCGCAGGACTTGAGAGCGAATGGAAATGTGAAGGCGTTTGGGGTGTCTCCGGAGCGGAGCATTTGTTGGTAGAGATGGAGAGCCTCTTTGAAGTGGTGGTGCTTTGAGACCTCTCTCAACCGAGTATTCCATTTTTTGGGTTGTTTGGGGTTTGTCGGGAAGGTGATGGCGCGTTTGAACATGTCATTGTAGGCTTGTAGCTGTGATCTCAGTATGAGCTTTGTATAGCTTTTGTTTGAAATAACCGATTTTGGACACTGATTAAATATTTTGTTTATCGATTATCACCTCGAGACAACTACAAGTCTACTGACTCAAATAGTCGAGACATTCAAGCTTATTTGATAAACATCGCGATGGATGTGTACTAACATCCTGTGGTAGAGATAGGCACCAATGCCCGTGCGAGAGAGGAGATGGTGACTGAGAGGTCGAGGACAGGAGAGTGCCCGTGAGAGGAAATAACTTATCCGATCTACCTATATGCATGTCTTGACATCCTTTCGAGGAAGATCGTAAAGTTTGTATGTGTGTCGATCTTTTTCTCAATTTTAAGTTCAAATTAATTTGGTTTTTTTAAAAGGAAGTATTTTTCTCAAAAGTCTATTTTCGAGTCCTTGTGAATGGAATCATTTTGCGACCCTATTTTTTTTGGGAAGAGTTTTACCCGAGATTTCGGGCTATTTGATAAACATCGAGATGTGTACTAACATCTGTGGATATCACCAAGTTCAATGGTCATTTGAAAACCTGCACGATAGTGAAAATGTATCTACCAACTCGATTTCGAGTCCTTGTGAATGGAATTGTTTTGGTGGAAGTAACTTGAGACCGGACTCAAGTTCAATGGTGTTTGTAATGTGTAATGTCAAAAAGAAAGAGTGCAGATGTATCTTGAAATATATTGAGTAAATTTCATGGGGTTGTGACCATAGAATTGAGGAATATAAATTGTCTACAAAGATTGGGAGTCTCAAAGACTTCAAAATAGCTCTTTTCAGATGTGCAACCAACATTGATCCTCTCCCATTGTCAATTACTACAAAATGCCATTTGAATAGTTTAGCTCCATTTAGTGGACCTGTGACTAAAACATGCAAAACTTTTTGACCAACCCACCACGTTCTATTTGTTTTCTAAGCATACATGTAACTTGAACCTATGTTGACATAACATAAGTCATGTCTGTAACTGAAGCAATGGGCACTGCACCAAGAACCCTCGTCGCTGTCCTTGTACTTTATTCTGTATGATCTTTCATTTTGATGGGCAAGTGATAATGTGAGGCTGAAATATGCAATCACGCTACACTGAAGCCCTCCGTCGATGTTGTTGTCAGGGGGAACATGATCAATAACCAGACTTCTTGCTTTTATTTGACGTAATCAACCACAGTGCGAGTTATTTCTTCGAGAAATGAAACAAAACCCGTAGAACTGGTGAGGCCGGTGCCAAAGACATCCTGTTCTTCGATGAGGAAGTTCTCAAATATAGTTGCGTCGTCCTGTCCTCCTTTAATAAATAACAGTTTTGGTGTGATACTTCTCTCTTGCTTCAATTTATTAATTGTTGTCCTCAATAAACCTGAAGCATAAAAAAGTCTTAGACCCTCTATTGTTTATGAACTCAAAGACTTGTTAATTTGAGAGAGAACCGATTGATAAAGATTAAGATTGCTTACAATCATGCGGCGGAGGAAATGGAAGCGAAGGGTCCGCTGTGGAAGAATAATATACAATCAGAGTTGTGAATGCATCAAGGAGAAATATGGGACTTCCACTCGTTAGCAATGCGGCACGACTCAGGGAATGCCGTGGATATGCTTGCTTGTCCAGACTAGCAAATGATGTCAACATTGGATATATGGCAAGCTGCAAGGAATTTGGGTCCAAGGAACTGCATAGCAAGTTTTGATCAATCAGATAATTCAAGTCATTAGCAAAGAAAATATGAAAAATATTGCAGCAGGGAAAATATTCCTGTAAAAATATGTCAAGTTTTTGAATGAGTTCAAAATTGCAATCACAAGTATACACCAAAAGCTCATGAAATATCATAATTTGTTGTTGTTTCCGATCTTATTTCTCAGTACAAGTATTATTCTTAAAACTGTATGTAGTTTGTGAGTCTTAATTCACCATTTAACCTCATTCATAAGATCACAATTCGATAAAGTAAAAGGGAGAAGAAAACCTGAAAAGGCATTGCAGGTATATGCGGTAGTCAGGGTGAACACCTTCCTCATGTAAACGAAGAAGAGGATTTCTAAGCAAAGCAAATATAAGGCGAGGTAAAGGCTGTAATTGTGGACACTGGGAGAAGGCAACATCAAGATGAGAAATTACGGAACTTCCTTTCCCGTACTGAATATTTTTAAAGGCATCATTGTACTGAGCTGTTAGGATTACAAGCCAGTCCTGGAGCAACATCCTTCCCTCTCGAACTCCTTGTTCTAAAGAGGCTAGTATAACCTGAAAAAGAGAATAAGAAAATAGGCCAAAAGATTATGAGAAATTGAACTTTTGGGTTTGTTGCCAAACTGAAAGTTACATATAATATACTTAAATACACAATCGCTAATGTTATGTTTCCAATAAAAAAAAGATAGCTAAGATAGAGCTTTCAAAAGCACAGATATGGATATAAGGAGACAGAATTTTTATTTATTTATTTGATAAGAAAGAAACTTCACTTGCCCTCATTGGGACTTGAAACCCTCAACCTCTTACGGAGATAAGAGTTTAGGAAGGCAATGATATGGGCATGAGTTCCAATCAGATGGAAATGACGGACATCCAACCTAATAAGTGTTCAATTTTTATAATATAGGGCCCAATCCAAGGTAAGGAGAGTGTGGTGAGTCTGGTGACTTGTTCATGTATGGGCTATAAGTGTAGAAATGGAGTTCACTCCAAAATGCCAAGGCAAGATGGAGTGTCCACTCCACACTTATAAACCTAATTTTTCTTTCTAAGTAGTCGATGTGTGGGACTTTCCCAACATCTCTAACAATAAGCAAATGATCATTGACAGTTAAAACATGCATATTGCTTTCATAGTCATTATGTGGAACTGGGACTCAATTCTCCAATTCCATCTTTTCTTATAAAGAACAATATCATACAATAATTTGAAAGGAAGTTACCTTATGAACAAGAATTGAGAGAACAACTTCAGGTTCAACACTGTCGTACAGGTCACTGATTTCTCGAGCAGTTTGATATTGCACAGTTCGTATCCTTAATCTTCTTTTAACGGAATATTTGGGTCTGAGCAAGGAAATGTGAAAATAACACGAACCATCAGAAGTGGGTGGAAGTAAACATTTGCTTAATATGCACAAGCAGCACAACTCATTAAATTGACTTTATATCCTCAATAACCATATGATTGAGTACGTATACCACATAAAATACACACACATATACACAAACAAATATATCCATCTACATATTCAAGCATGATTGGCTAATCATACCTAAAAGTAGAAGTCAATTCTGTTGCTGAAGTTTTCTCAGGAGGTACAACAACAGAATACTGAAATGCAATCTGCAAGACAGGCGGTTCTGAATGTCTGCAAAATGATTCAAACTAAACTTTATCACTTAGACTTCGAAAATATGATAGCTGAAGCCAATTATATATAGTGATCAACTGAGTATTATAATGCCATAACTTGTGAATATACATGAAGACAACAACCAATAGGTTGAGTTGACCAGAAATAAATTGAAGCAGGAGATATTGTAAAATCTTATCTTTGTGAAAAGTGCAACAAAAAATGTTACCAAGAGATCAATTCAATAGATGATGTATAATCATCAACCACACGCATTGAAGTTCAACACAAGCTCTCTAGGAGTTTTTTTTTTACCATATGGATTAGGCATGAGATGTACAATCTACCTAAAGCTGAGACTGACTGTGTGTCAGTGAAGTGTTTTTAGACTGGGGTGCACAAATTGATATTTCATGATACTATTAATTGCAAATACCACAACAATTTCAAAAATACAAGCCAGGCTATAAATACACTATACAACAAAGCCTCACTCCAAAATTAGTTGGGGCTGACTATATGAAGCAAATGCTTCCACTCAGCATGATTAAATGTAGTGATGATGCACTTTCATACTCCATTAAATCCTTCCTACAGCATCCCAAGTTATCTTTGGTCTACCCCTACACCATCAAATTTCTTCAATTTCTACTATGTCATGTTAACCTGAGCATTTGCATGCCATCTTTGGATGTCTCCAAACCACTGTTTACCAAGTTCATGCATCCAAGTAAACCCGATTTTACACATAACTTTAGATTGCATAACTAAACAAAGAAATTAACATAGAAGATCCCCATACCTTGTAAATCCGTCATCACTGGTGAATTCAAAGTCATACGCATATGTCGCATAAGAGTCACAACAAATAATGTGTTGAACATTTTCATACTCGGGGTCTGCAAAGAAATGGCCATACTATCCCCAGAAAAAAAAAAAAAAGAAAAGATATTTAAATTTTTCGATAAGCAATCCCATAATATTAAACAACAAAATGAATCCAATCACACTTCGGATGATGACATACAGAACGGCCAGGTTTAAATTCAGAGGTAGTCCTTAACCGAAGAACACAACCAAATGCATATGGGCGACTTAACATGCGGTACCTGTAAAAATCATCCACGATAAATTGTCAAAATGAGATTCATAACATTCATTGGTTAAAATATAAAGCAAATCACTCCGAGGACTCACATGTCTTGAGGAAGTGTCGAATCATCTGTACTTGAATACAGAAACAAGGATCCACCGCTTTCGATGCTAAGAAACTTTAGAGAGGCCAAATCCGTATATTCATTTGTTATTGCAAACATATCCACACAAACACCTGCTTGGACAGCGACAGCAGCCTAGGAAGCATTCAACAGTTTTCACATTAAACAAAAAGGCTTTCAAGAACAGCATATGGTCCTTTCAGAGCCAAAATTACCAGATCTTTGTAGAACGGTGTTTGTTCAGGAAGCAAAGCTCGGTCAGCATCCTCTCCTTTGCTGGCATATTGCTCACCGTACCGTCTCGTATCCAATTGCCCAGCTCCATAGTCAGGAGTACCAGACAAGAAGGCAAATACCCTAGCTGCATTCATGTTGCACAAAGTTCATACTTCAAGCAAAATACACCATGTTAAATTAAGCCCAGGTCATATGAATACTGAGCAAACAAGTGATACGTCCATGCAATAGAGATTGACAAACCTAATGCAAATGTGGTACCATATTCTGACCCTAGATAATTAAAAAGAGCTTCCATTGCCCCTCCAAAACCTCTACCACCAAGAAGAATTCCATCTATTTCTTGCCCAGCAACAGAAGATATTGGCTTCAGTGTTTCAAGGGCTGCAGCAATCTGGTCCTTGCAAGTTTCTACCTGTTACATATACAATTGCCTTAAGAGTTGATCAATCTCCTATAAACGATAAACGGGGACAATCAGTCAAATGCGTGAGCCGCTGCTGGTGGGAAATATTCATTCATAGACTGAAACAATATTAGTATTATGAAAAAAGAGTTTTACTAGTGGAAATAATCAGCAGAATGGTCTATAAATAACATACAGGAGCCAAGAAAGATATCAATGGCATAACGTCTTCAAGTGATATAGATATCGTCTCATCTGAATCCTGGGGTATCAAGATATTCTTAACAAGTGGTACAGGACCTTGAACATCATATAGTCCCAGTTTGTGGCTAAATGTTGCAAGGCCAAACAACGATCCCGGAGCAAGAGCTGCCAAGATTTCCTCAAATGCCCAGAGAAAAAAAAAAAAAAGATTAGGATACAATTCCACCTTGAAACAATAAATCTGTCTCAATTGCAGCATCGTCTTACCTTCCAAAGCCGCCAAGATAGCACTTTTCACAAGTTCCAAAAAATCTTCAGACGCTGCAAAGACGTTTCCTAGAATTATAATTCATTCTTCTAACAACATAAGCAATTTTTATACCATACACCATAGCGTTCACGCAGCAAACAAGAATCTACAGAGATGCCAAATCAACATGATCAGGTTGGCATAAGAAAGCTATCATTTTGTTCATTTGTTTACATCAAGTCGCTCTTTTTCTATCTTTAAATCTACCTCATTTGTACTGCACACACCTCATTTGTATAAATACACGAAGATAGGCAATTCATCATCATGAAAAAAGACAGCAATTTTTTTCGCAAATTCGACACTTTGGATCATTTCTAGAGCTGCTGCCAATTGGAACTCCAAAAACCTAAATTACTGCCACATCACACACATCATAGCAAAGCATTCAAATTTCAAACTCAAATCAACTCTAATCCTCCTAATGAATCCACCAGAACTCACAATTCAAGAAACTTACACGACAAATCGACCGCCGCAACGTACACCGGCCGAGCCTGCAAGCCGTCTCGCTCAGATCCATCCACTACAACAACACAAAAAACACATGAGATCCACCAAAACCCCAACCAAACACACCGAAACCCTAAATTACCAGGAATCTCGACGTCTATGAAGGAGGACATTATCTCCGGACAGGAGTGCGGCACGGCGAAGCGAGTGATCGCCTCGGAAGGGAGGCCGTTCAAGGTGCCGCAGAGCGAGCAGTTCCACGCCCACTGATCCAGTTCGCAGTAGTTGTTGAAGTAGGCCCAGCAGTTCTCGCAGCGGGGGAGGAGGTGGCCTTCGGCGCCGTACGCCGGCGCCTTCCCGAGCTCGTCCTCCGCCGCGAACGGCGTCACTGTCAGCCCCCACGGCACTCCTCCCGCCTCCACCGCGTCCATGCTCGCCGGGAACCGCCCCACCGTTGCCCTAACCGCCATCGCTGATCACAAGACCTTTTCGATCTCTCTCTCTCTCTCTCTCTCTCTCTCTCACTTCATTCACTGTCTCTGTGTTTTAGAGATGCAAAATGATCGGTTGACTACTTTAGACACTGACTTAAGTACACTCAATTGTGGAATTCGTTCGATGGGATGGTAGCTTTGATCTCGAGGTAAATCTTGCGGTGTACACCTTGTAGGTGTGCCTATGTGGGCTCAGCGCTCAACGCATATGATCAGATTCACGGAATCAAGGATATGGAAGGAATTAAATGTTTTTACGGAGGTTAGTTTTGGTAATTCTTTGGATTAAGTAGTTTGGGTAGTTCATGTCAACAGAGTTAGTATAAATTTGCGGCTCCTCTCATTTACTTCATTTCGTTTCCCTCCTTTTGTTCCCGCCAAACCCTAACCCTAATTTAGGAGAAATCTCTGGAGATTTTGGTTTCTTTTGATCCGAGCAACTCAGATCAGTTGTTGTTGTTGGTAATTCTTCTTCTTGCTTTCTCTCTATTTTATTTCGCTGCTTGTGTAGTTTTTGTTTCCTTTTTTTATGGTAGATTTACTAAAACACCCTTGAAACCCACTCCTCCATGATAAATATCTAGGGGGCAACAAATAGTAGACAACACCGTCAATATATAATAGCCCCTACAATCCCATTTGTTCATCACCATTGACGAAACCACCAAATCGAAAAACTAGGTTTTTGCTTCTTTGGCGCTTAGAAATCAATCTCCAAAAATCTCTCCAACATCAAATCCGATCAGTTGCTGTTTCTGGTGATTATACATTCACGCTATCTCTCTATCTCTAATTCCTCTAGCGCTTCGCTTGATTGTCTTTGTTGTTGCGTTCGTGATTCACAAAGTTATGGTTTTTGGTTTTTTATTGTTTCGTTGCTTTGTTGTTGTTGCTTGCCAGTTTGATTTCTTAAAGTTTTGATCTTTTTGATGTTCGAGATGTTGTGCTCCGATTTCGATGTGTTTGTAAGTGAATTGCTTGTGTTGGTGTAATGGCGATGTTGATTTCGTTGTGTGATTGTTAGGGTTAGTTGTTGAATTGATATTTGTCATTATTGATAGCTCAAAAGAACTGATCTTTTGGAAATATTGGAAGAACTAGAATCGTTTTTGAGATGAACACTTGAGTTTCTATTGTTGTTTGTTGTAGGTCGAAAGTAGAATTTGTCCTATTTGTGTTTGATTATGGAGTCTTGATGAACTTGTAGGGTTGTAGCTTGTGTTATTCTGATTTAGAGGATTATGAAGGATTAGGAAGGATTTGTGGGGGCGTACCTAAGGTCCTAAGCTTACTTGGGGCACATTAGTTAAGAAGGATTTAAAGGATTTGGAAAGCACACCATTAAGTGCACTAAATCTGGTTTAAAAAAAAAATGCACTAAATCTGGTGCAATGGAAGAGTTTGATCCATGTAGTCGACCCCAACTAATTTGGGATTCAGGCTTTCTTGTTATTGTTTGAACTTTGGACACCTCCAAAGACCTACAAATGCCCCTGTAGAAAACTTGACAATTTATCTTGGGGTCTGCTACATGGATGTAATTCATGTTGTTGCTCCTATCCAAATTAATATGGGATTCAGGCTCTAACTTTAGGTGGTTCTAAATTACCACTGGATTACTGTCTTTAGTTGGTGCTAAATTACCACTTGATTACTGTCTTTAGTTGGTGCTAAATTACCTCTTGGAATTACTATCTTTAGTTGATGCTAAATTACCTCTTGATTACTATCTTTAGTTGGTGCTAAATTACCACTTGATTACTGTCTTTAGTTGGTGCTAAGTTACCACTTGATTATTGTCTTTAGTGGGTGTGAAGGATCTGCTCAAATTAGAACTATCTTGGGCGTGTTATGTTTATTAGTTGTTGTTGGTGATGAATGTGAGATTGTTATTGCAATTGAGATCATGCCCCTATCTTTACTTGTACCTCATCTGATTCCATTATATTTATTCTCCTTGTGTCTTGGAGAGGATGCTGATAAGATACCGAAATAGATCGATTGATTTGGGAAGAACTACAAAGTTTACAAGACCAAACACACAAAGTAACCTCAGAGAAGAGCCTTAAAACTCTCTTAACCCAAACTCCTAAGAGTTCCCCAAGTTACATTCAATTTCCAAGATGCCCAATCTCACTAACTCACCCCTATTTATACTATTTCCTTCTCACTAACTATATATGACTAAATATGGGATCTTATAAACCCCCCCCCCCCCCCCCCCTTTTTAAACATCCACCTTGTCCTCAAGGTAGAAAAAAAAAAGAAACATATAGAAAAATAGTAGAACACTAAGCACAAAGTTCTGTGCATTCCAAAACCCCACCACCTCAGTAGCTATGTGAATGTATTGCCCCAATATGTCATTAAGAAAGTCTTGCCACTGACTCACATCATAAAGCAGAAAATGCCTTAAATCAGAACTAATCATAAGCACAAATGTAGCACCAACATAAGGAGGCACGAACCAAGCCAGCCGCACTGCCCCAATTCGAAAAGCAAACAACAACTCCCATGAAGACCCTAAGAGCCAAGTGGTGGCGTGCATCAGTGTTGCCCAAAATGGAGATGTAATATGAGGTGGGAGAGATATTGCAAAAGGATCATCGAGTGTACCCTTCAAGACAAGGAAGTGGCACTGATTGGCATTCGACGAGCAAGAATAGATTGTTCTATGTTTAACAGTTGAGTTTGAGTGCAGGAGCACCACGTCAACGGTTGAAGAGAACACAAAGACCACAAGATTATTCTCGAACAATGGGAAATATAAGTGAGCCCAAAACTTTAAGTTTGATAAAGAATACATAAGGCGATGATCATCAAACAAAAGAAGAAAAAACTTGGTAGATGTTTGGTTGCACAGGGTAATAACATGTGAACAACAAATTTGTTGTGGGTTAAGGCTCACCGCATGATCTCCTAAGTGAAGCATTCGATCACCATTGTCTTCTTCCCCAAACTCACATTCGTGAAATCAGCGCGAAGTGTAGTGAAGATGGTGGCGGCCAATGCGGTGGATCCAAGGCATCATCAATTGAAACATCCATGAAAATGGTTGGATCTGATGGACCTACAACTCTAGTGAAAACCTTCAAAGTTTTGGAAACGTCCATCAACAGAGAGCATCGCGAAGGAGGCCAGAGAGGTAGATCTAGGGTAGCGAAGCGACACCCTCTCTTCATGAAGGGTGCATCTAGGTTTGCGAACAATAACGCATCACAGAGCACCAACGATTGATAAAGTGCATCTGTATCCATTAGAGATGGATCAATAAAAGTTCAAACGAAGGGTGTACCCATACTAAATTGTAGTGGAGTGGATGGAATCACTGAAGGAAGTAATGGCTCGGACATATTCAAAGCTGACAAAGGTAGCTTTGTTGGCAAGGACCGAGACAGATATTGCGCTGGTGGAAAAGGAGCACGATGTGGTAGATTTAGGGGTTTTGTGACCTGTAGATCCGGTGATTTGCTTCCTCCAGCGTCGTCGATCCGCCACTCACCACTCACCACTCACCACTGACCTTGAAGCCCCAACAAGAACTCCAACTTCGGTGACAAGTGCCGGGAACTGATTGTCCATCACGAATTGTTGCGATTCCACTGTCGAGCGTAGCTTGCCCATCGATGCCTCCATCTTCTTCATCTCAGATTCCAGTGCATCCATGCGAGAATTTATTTTGGAAGCGATGGACATTGGAGTGCTCTGATACCAATGATAAGATAACTGAAATAGATCGATTGATTTGGGAAGAACTACAAAGATTACATGACCAAACACACAAAGTAACCTCAGAGAAGAGTCTTAAAACTCTCTCGACCCAAACTCCTAAGAGTTCCCCAAGCTATATTCAATTTCCAAGATGCCCAATCTCACTAACTCACCCCTATTTATACTATTTCCTTCTCACTAACTCTATATGACTAAATGTGGGATCTTATCAGATGCATTATGGATTCGAAGGTGTTTGGTTGTCGATATACAAAAATGAGGGAAATCCTTATTTTAAAAGTTAGCATATTTTTCAAGTTTCTAGCTTTAGGTAGTTGGTGTTGGCACTTGAAAATTGGCTGAATTTTCAATTCAATTGTTTATTGTAGGTCCAATATAGAATCATTTCGTATTTTGTTTTTGATTGTTATGGATTCTTGATGAACTTGTAACTTGTCTTCTTATTTAGATAAGTGATTGAGTGACACACTTTTGATACATACATTTGCTACACATTGGCGGGGATCTGTTTAGCTTACATTAACATGCGCGCTGACACGCATCTCAATGTATGTTGAAAAGATCTCACCATTATGTAGCAAATGTTTGTACCAAGAGTCAGTTGCTCAATCTTTTTGCTTTAATTTATTGTGTAGCTAGTTTACTACTTGGTTACCCAATGCATGTTTACCACTTGATTAATTGGTGCTAAAGTATCTTTCTTTTTTGGAGGTAATTCATGTTCCTGCTCTTTATTTGTTTTTGTTTGATCGAGTGAATGTTTTCTCCCTTCTTGTTTTCATTACTCTGAAAGTGTTCTGGTGGAATTACTTAAATAATAGCTCCTGATGACTACGTCTCTTGCTTGGTTGTGCCTTTTGTTATATTTTATGTGGCATGTTGTGTTGAATTATGAATACATTAGATTCATTCCTTACTTTTTGAAAGTTCTAGATGAGTCAAGTTTTCGTTTGGTATATATATGTTGCACTCTTTTTTCTACTTTGCCTATTTTGTGACTGCGTTGTGCCAGGGCTTTCTTTCTCTTTTCTAAACCTGCAATACATATTGAAACCCTTAAAAAGTTACAATAGAGACATGATATATGTTGTTTTCTTATTTATTTCTCGTCTCTACTTTTGATTTCCAGGACATGGATACGTCGAAACCAGCAGTATTTGTCAATGCAGAGTTGTTGCCAATGTATGTGGGGCGAAAAGTTCGGGCTGTTGTCCAGGTTCTGCAATCCGATGGTGTAGCCATCAAGGGAAAGTCTACCGATGACCGCTCGTTGATTATAAAGGGCAGTTTACCTCCATTTCCTCTGTCAAACTTTGTTGAGGTGATTGGTATTGTGGACACCAACAACTCCATTCAAGCTGAAATAGTAACTGATTTTGGAGAAAAATTTGGTATTGTTTCCAACTCTACATTTTATGTCATCTCTCAAGTAATGGTTTTGATTTGGTTAGAAAGTAGAGCAGTTCAAACCATCAGAAGCCTTCTTTAGTGTTTTTAAATTTATCAACATATTTGCAACTAATTTTTCTGATTCTTGTTCTGTTTCATTTATTTGTGAACATTTGAAGGAAAATACTAAGAACTATTAGAATTATTGAATGCTTCATAAAAACTAATGAATCCTGTATCGCAAATAGGTACCTTGGGTTATTATTACATTATTAAACGAGGTGGTTTACAATAGGCATAGCTGTGGTTGTGGAATCTTGAGTGAATGCTAAATATTTGAATTACCCGTTTGGAAAACAAATAATACAGTGGTTTACAATAGGCATAGCTGTGGTTGTGGAATCTTCTCCAACACTGATATTGGAACCAAGTTGTGATAACAAGGGAATTCAATTCACTATCCCATAGCTATGGATATTGTCGATTAACCTTTGTTAACTTTTTACGAGCTGTTTATTTTTTATAAAGGATATTTAATTAATTTGTCCTAGCCTCAAGAGTCTAGAGCGTGTCTTATTGCTAGTAGATTGCTAGTAATGTACCTATTCTCTGTGACTTGAGGACGATCTGAATGCTATTGACGTCTTTTTAACAGATGCATCTACGTACAACCGGTTATGCCAACTTGCGAATGGGGAGTACAAAAGCTTATTTCTCTAGACCGGTGAATGAACGCTTCTTTAAGGTTGCAGTGAAGCAGTACATCCAGATTCACCTGAGGTGAACATCCGGCATTGCGGCAGATAATTAAAACTCTTGTTTTGTTTAGACCCATGTTTTTTTTTTTTTTTTTTGGACTTGAGTGGGAGTAGAACTCACGAGCTTCCAAAGCTTTACCTTTTGCAAGTGTTGTATCTACCATTTCACAAAAGATGTTTTACTATTTGGTTTTATTTTATTTTATTATTTCAGTGAGAATCGAACCACGGTCTTTCGAGGTCTTGTCTTTTTAACAAGTAGTAACTTTCGTCAAAAAAAAACAAGTGGTGTCTTTACTATTTCACCTGAGAGGTTTTGACTTTACTAATTAGTTATTAATCCTTAAACTAAACATTTCCTCTCTTCCCCCCCTCTCAAGTCTTGTCATTGTAATGGACTCCTCAAACCTCCTAAAATAGGAAAATATTTTTTTCAACACCAACAAAGTCACATCAGCCTTGACTATTGAGAGTAGTCTGTGTACACCCTTGAGATACGCACCAGATGTGTTATGTATTGAAAATTGTGTTTGCACATATCTTGAGGCACGCCCGAACATGTTAGGGGGTGTATTCGATTAAAAGATTTTAAATGATTTTAAAAGAGTTTGAAGGATTTTGAAATTGGGGTGTATTTAATTTGAATTTCAAAAAATTTTAATAAACTTTTTAAAAATCAAGGGATATTCAATTATGATTTTGATGGATTGTAATGGATTTCAAAAAAACTTAGGTGCATTTAATTTTTAAACACATTAAAATTTTGATGGATTTTAATGGATTGTGATGGATTTCTATTAAAAAAATGCACATAAGTAAATCACACCCTTGGTTTAAAAAATAAAATAAAAATAAATTATACCCCTACTCATAAGATTTAGATGGATTTTTTCCAAACTTATGAAATCCATTAAAATTCATCATTTAATAAAATCTATGGATTTGTTAAATTGAATTCTTAATGACATTATATAGTTTTCCCTTTTTTATGGTATACCAAAACACCCTTGAAACCCACTCCCCCATGATAAATATCTAGGGGGCAACAAATAGCACATCAAACTAAGGACAAAACTGTCAATATATAATAACCCCTACCCCATTCGTTCATTGCTATTGACAAAACCCTATTCGGCTCTTTTCGCCCCCAAATCGAAAAAATTAAGTTTTCGCTTATTTGGCGCTTCAGAAATCAATCTCCACAAATTTCAAATTTCTCGAACATCAAATCCAATCAGTTGTTGTTTCTAGTGATTATCCATTCTCTCTCTCTCTCTCTCTAATTCATCTAGCTCTTTGCTTGATTGTGTTTGTCATTGCGTTCGTGATTCACAAAGTTAAGGTTTTTGGTTTTTCGATGTTCCATTGCATTGTTGTTGTTGCATGTCAGTTTGATTTCCTAAAGTTTTGATCTTATTTGACGATTTAGATGAGTCAATGACGACGGAGGTCAAGTTTGCTAATGATAGGAAACTTCCAGTCAAAGGAAAAGGAAGAGTTCTAATTCAGTTGAAGAACGGTGATCATCAGTACATCTCTAATGTTCTTTATGTGCCTACAATAAAAAACAATCTATTGAGTCTGGGGCAGCTTGTAGAGAAAGGGTACACAATGAATTTGAAAGATGGCTATTTATCCATGTTCGACTCTAGAGGTATTGCCATTCTTAAATCTCCTTTGAAAAATAGGTTATTTCAGATTGAGATTAAGACTGGATCTTATCCGTGTTTTAAATCCATTGTTTCTGATGAGTCATGCTTATGGCATCTGAGATATGGTCATCTGAACTTCAAAAGTTTGACGTTGCTCACTCAAAAGAGATTAGTGAAAGGATTCCTGCTATTCGACATCCTGAGCAGTTTTGTGAAGGGTGTATTTTAGGGAAGCAACACAGACAGTCATTCGCTTTCGACACTCCGTGGCGTGCCAAATCTCTATTACACTTGGTTCACTCAGATCTTTGTGGTCCTATGCAGACAGCTTCACTAGGAGGGAGTAAATATTTTTTGACTTTTATTGATGACTACGAGCGGGAAGATTTGGGTGTATTCTCTTAAGAACAAGTCGACGTGTTTACTTGTTTTCGAAATTCAAGGCGTATGTGGAGAAACAAAGTGGACGCTACATCAAGATTTTGAGAACGAGATGGCGGTGGTGAATACAAGTCCTCCATATTTTCGATTTTTGTGATCATCATGGGATCAAGCATGAGATCACTCCACCACATACACCACAACATAATGGTGTTGCAGAGAAAGAAAGAATAGGACTATTATGGACATGGCTCGTATCATGTTGAAAGCGAAAGGTTTACCTAATTCTTTCTGGGCTGAAGCAGTTGTATGTTCAGTTTATTTACTGAATAGGTCTCCCACAACAACAGTGTCACATCTTACTCCAGAAGAGGCTTGGAGTGGTTACAAGCCAGGTGTCAGACATTTAAAAGTGTTTGGATCCACTGCGTATGTTCATGTTCCTGATGCTAATAGGAAGAAATTGGATGACAAAGGCGTGAAGGTCATTTTTCTTGGCTATGTTCCAGGGCGAATTGGAGCATACAAATTTTATAACCCGATTACCAACTCGTAATTGTTGTCGAGAGATGTATTGTTTGATAAGGCAGATGCATGGATTTGGGACACAAAAGGCAAAGGAATTGCTCAATCTGCTGCAATCAGGTTTAATGATGAAGCATCTACTTCAACAAGTGGTTCTCCTACCACAGACACTGTTTTGCCTAGTACAAGTATTAGACTCCAGAGCACGAGTGATAGACCACAGAGGAATCCTAGGTTACCGGCTCGCCTTCAGGATTGTCAGATTACCTCTGATGATGCGGTTGACGATGATGGCATTTTAGTTCATTATGCCATGTTTGCCCTATTAGCTTTCGTGAAGCCGTGCGAGATAGATGTTGGGTTGATGCTATGAATTCCGAAATCGAGGCTATTGAGAAAAATGACACTTGGGACCTTGTTGATATTCCTCAAGGTCACAAAGCTATTGATGTCAAATGGGTTTTCAAGACAAAAAGGAAATGCAATGGAGACGTGGAGCGTTACAAAGCTAGATTGGTGGCTAAAGGATATGAGCAGAGGCCTGGCTTTGATTATCAGGAAGTGTTTGCTCCAGTTGCTCGCATTGAGACGGTCCGATTATTGATTGCCATTATTGCGCCCAAATGAAGGTGGAAACTTCACCGAGATGGATGTGAAATCGCCTTTTAAATGGCTACTTAGATGAAATTGTTTATGTCAATGACCACCGGGATATGTTCAAGAGGCAGTGAAGAAAAAGTTTATAAATTTGAATAAAGCACTTTATGGCTTAAAACAGTGCACCATGCGAGCTTGGAATAAAAGGATAGATGAATTCTTTCGGGGTTATGGACTCGAAAAGTGTGCATATGAACATGCTTTGTATGTGAAGATTGATGCTTCTACCGGTACTTGTAATGATAGTTTGTCTTTATGTTGATGATTTAATTTTCACTTTGGAAATGATATCAACATGATCGAGACTTTAAGGCAAACTATGATGCGAGAGTTTGAGATGATGAGACGTTGGTATAATGTCATACTTCCTAGGCATTAAGGTAAATCAGCGAGATGATGGCATTTTTATATGTCGAAACGATATGCATTGAGATCTTGAAGAAATTTGAGATGTCTATTTGTAATCTTGCTTCTACACTGTGGAGGTTGGTACCAAGTTGTCCAAAACAGACAAGATGCACCGGTTGACTCGACATATTTCAAGCGAGATAGTTGGAAATTTGAGATACACGACTTGCACTAGGCCCGATATTCTTTATGGCGTTGGATTACTCAAGTAGATACATGGAGCACCCTAGACAATCTCATTTGGTTGCAAAGAAAGAGAATTCGCGTTATATCCGAGGTACTACTGATCATGGGTTATTTTATTCCACTTCAATGGATAGTTCTTTGTTTGGCTATTCGACGGTGATTGGGGAGGAGATCAGGATGATCGAAAAAGTACTTCGGCTATGCTTTTTATTATGGTTCTACTATATTTTCATGGTCTTGAAGAAAGCGATCTGTCGTTGCATTGTCTACCTGTGAATTTGAGTACATCAGAAAGCGCCTCTAGTGCATGTCAGGCTATTTGGTTGCGAAAATTATTATCACAGATTCTTTTTCCGTGTAATGGCCCTACACCAATCTATGTTGATAATGTTTCGGCCATTGATTTAGCAAAAAACCCAGTTACACATGACCGGAGTAAGCATATTGATATGCGATATCACTTTCTACGTGATCAGGTGGAGAATAAAGAGATAGAGCTAGCATACTGTAGATCAGAGGATCAAGTTGCAGACTTGTTTACCAAGGCATTGAAGATTGAGTCTTTCATGAAGTTTAAGGCTATGATTGGGGTTTGTCCAATCTGAATTATGGGGGGATGATTTTTAATTTAGATAGGTAATTTAGATTATGGGGGGATGTTAGAGTTGTAATCTAAATTACATTAGTGTTTGAGTTTAATTAGGATTATGAGTTATTAGTGTTTGAGTTTGATTAGGATTTCGAGTTAGAGTATGAGTCTATTTAGGGTCTCCTAGTTGGATTAGGAGTATGTTTATGTGAGTCTATAAATTAGAGTTGACCCCCGCATTGTAATTAACGAGTTTATTTGAGAGATTAATAAAGTGTGTCATTGCGGTGTCTCTAAACCTAACAGATCTTTGTGGAGTTCGAAATGTTGTGCTCCGATTTCGATGTTTTTGTAAGTGAATTGCTTGCGTTGGTGTAATGGCCACGTTGATTTCGTTGTTTGATTGTTAGGGTTAGTTGTTGAATTGATATTTGTCGTTATTGATAGCTCGAAAGAAGTGATCTTTTGGAAATATAGGAAGAACTAGAATCGTTTTTGAGATGAACACTTTCTATTGTTGTTTTGTTGTAGGTTGAAAGTAGAATTTGTCCTATTTGTGTTTGATTATAGAGTCTTGATGAACTTGTAGGGTTGTAGCTTGTGTTATTCTATTTAGATGGTTACGAAGGATTTGTAGGAGTGTACCTGAAGTCCTAAGCTTACTTGGGGCGTATTAGTTTTTTGACTTTTCGGTGAAAATCGAACCATGATCTCCTGAGGTTTTGCCTTTTTAGCAAGTGATGTCTTTACCATATCACCTGAAAAGGCTTTGACACTTAGAACACATTAGTTATGAAGGATTTAAAGAATTTGGAAAGCAAGTCATTAAGTGCACTAAATCTGGTTTAAAAAAAAAGTGCACTAAATCTGGCTTAAAAAAATGCACTAAATCTAGGGAGTTAAAATAATGTTCTTTTTAAAAAAAAAAAAAATTCATCAAATAGGGTTGATTTCTTTAAAATCACAAAAATAATATATTATGGCTTTTGAAAAGGCGTTATTAGTGTAAGTGGGTGTGACGTGGCAGGTGAATGTGAGGTGATAAGTGGATTACATGAATTACTTCTTTTGAAAATGAGTCATCTGAACAAAATGTTAAGTGTATGGTTAACTCCTTTTCAAAATGAGTAATTCATATAACTTCTACCTCAACTACACCCTCGCCCACTAAATTGAAAATACTACACATACATCAACCTAAACCACACTAAAACATATATTGGGTGTGTTTCTACACTAAATCGAGGCGAATATGGTTAACTCGCACACCAATGTGTATTTTGATATGTCCGTGTAGCATTCTTCAAACTTAATACCATTTTCATTGAATTTCTCCAACAATTAATTTTTCAAGTGCACAACACGATGAAATTAACATTTTACCTTCATCTTTATACAGTGTTATGAAAACATGCATCATGAGTAATTCATAATAAGGAAAATGCAAATGACATAATAGCAAAGCCAAATTGAAAAACCAAAAAAATTATATTGATTGTTTTGAACGAGATAGTTAGTTTGGATAACTATTAATTCAAGTTTTTCTTCATAAATAAGAGAACTTAAAAGTGGTCTCATTGTAATTTTAGCACTTGATTGCTTCTTTCTCCATCTTCATCTGCATTATATATGAAAATTTGCGTACATGTAGCAGCCTTAAAATCTATTGGCAGCCACATCATGTGTCGCGGGTCCACAACCTTGCCACAACACCACACAATTGTGCCCCATGCGCATCAACATCTCAATACAAATCCACATGGCATTGGTCATCGCCCACATCACACGAATAGCGCATTTTTCAAAAGCGCTATTCGTGTGTTGTGTGCACTGTCTAAGTAATACGAATGACGTCTTTTGTGAAGGCGCCATTCGTGTACTTGGATTTTTCTTCTCTAAAGTATTTGCCAATAAAAAGAAAACTCACAGTACTTTTCGGATTTAAAAATATATTAACTGTACAGATGTAAAAATTTCTAAATCTAGTGCAATGGGCGAGTTTAATCAATTGTGGAATCCGTTCAACGAGAGAAAGCTTTGATCTCGGGTGCATCTTGCGATGCACACCTGGTAGGTGTGCCTAAGTGGGCCTCAAGGTGCTCAACATATCCGATCAGATTCACGGAATCAAGGATATGGAAGGAATTAAATGCTTTACGGAGGTTAGTTTTGGTAATTCTAGATAGGAGGGCTTCTTTGGAATTAAAAGATGTCCTTAGGGTAGTTTGGGTAGTTCATATGTCAAAAGAGAGAGTATAAATTTTCGGCTCCTCTCACTTTCTTCGTTTCGTTCCCATCAAACCCTAACCCTAAATTTGGAGAAATCGCTAGAAATTTTGGCAGATCGATTGTTGTTGTTGTTGTTGGTAATTATTCTTCTTGATTTCTCTCTATTCTATTTCGCTGATTGTGTAGTTATTTTTGTTGCTGGTAGTGATTTGCAAAATTTTTAGCAAATTTGCCCCTTGATAACAAAAGATTTCTAGGGTTGACACTATCTCTCTATTCCATCTCTATTTTTGCATAAATTTAGTTCAATCGTTCGAGTTTTGAGGTTAGATTGATGTGTTCAACTTTTTGGTTGAGTTTTGGAGCTTTAGGGAAACTCTGGTGTGTTGTGTTATTGGGCGGAATTGGGTGTAACGACCCTAAAAATGTAACTCGTGCCACGTGTCAATACAGGTGATATGTGGGCCCACTCCGTGGTACAGTCATCAATTCTCAGACGTTGACGCCGAGGTATGTTAGTTTTGTATGATGTTTGTATTATATTATATTTCATTTGTGCAATTTTAAGTTTTTAACGGGTAAAGGCGTTGTGTATGAGTGTTGGTAGTTCGGGGAACAAATTAATTAGAAACACTGACAAAAAAATTAAATAAATAATAATTAAAAGGTTGTAAAGTCCGTTTGTTACGTCGGTACGTCTGTGGTGACGCGACGAACAAAGTTAGTACTATGAGTCGGGTGCGAGAATACCCGAGGGAAACTTTGAGTATTGTTTGAAATAGATGAGAACAAAGGACCAAAAGTCAACTAAGTCACCCAAGTAAGTTATTAAAGTTGGTAGGTAAAATTGTGAAAAGACCAAAAGGGCAATAAAGTTGTAAAGGGTATGTATAAGGGTGAGGGGTATTTTGGTCATTTGACCAAAAACCCCAATTTCATCACACTACCGTCACCACAATCATCATTTTCGATCAAGAATTTGGGAGGAAGAGAGGAATCGACCGAGAGGAGAGATCAAGGAGAGGAAGGCTGCGATTCGCGGAGAGCATGGACGCGACGTCGAGGCGAAATCGAGGTAAGAAGTTATAGATTTCGTTGTGGTGTGTCGTTGTGGTGGTTTTAGAAATTTGTTGTCGAGGTTGTCGTTGAAGAGATTGTCGATTTAAATGGTGAAAATGGTGATGATGATGATGGTGAGGTGAATGTTGAGTGTTGTTTGTTGTATTGTTGTTAGAAGAAAAAAAAATTGTTGTTGTGTTTGCTGGGAATTCAGCAAACACAGCAACGAAGAAGAAGAGGAACCGAGCCGGGTCAAGGTGACCCGACCCGGTTTGACCGGGTCAGACCAGGTTTGACCTGAGTTGACCGGGTCCGACCCCGGGTTGACCAAGTCCGACCCGGGTTGACCGGTCCGACCCGGGTGGACCGGGTTTGACCTGGTCAAACCCGGTTTGACCGGTCAAGCCGGGTCGGGTCAGACCAGACCCGCGACCCACCTATATATATATATATATTAATAAAAATTATTTATTTTGATTAAATATATTATAATTGATTTTAATTGAAATAAATTCTTGAAAAATAGGAAAAAATTCAGGAAAAATCCTAGAAAATTCTAGAAAATTATATTTTCATCAAATAAAGAGAAATTTGAGAATTTCTACGAAAAGTGAAATATTCGGGATTTTTGCGAGACATTATGTCGGGGGTTTTACATTGGAAAACGTGAAATTTGGCAAAAATAGTTAGAAATTTAGAAAAAAAAATCATAGGAAATTAAGGAAATTGATATAAATTGCATTATCAGGATTATTGTGCACACGGGGACTGTAAGGGGCGTGTCGGAGTCCGTGTTAGCGCGAATTAGCTTGGATCGAGGTAAGTAAACCAGTGAGGAACACTACAGTTATTTCTTGAGCTTTGAATTATTTATTGATGTTGTTTCAATCCTTTTTTGATATTCCATTCCTTTTGAGTTGTCCTAAGGCAAGTGTGTCAAGCGTGATCCTTGCGAGAATTCGGGCTCGCGGTGTATTATACGGAGTTTACTACTGGGATACGTGATTAGTTGTAATGACATGTACGGGGTGAGAGTTCTCCACCAGATTGCTGGGGACTCTGCACTCGCGTAGGGGTCTTAGAGGAGATTATGTCCTCGACTCCTAGCCTTTGAGGAGATTTTGTCCTCGGCTTAACGACTTTAATTGGTGGGAACCACTTGTGCCTTTCCTTTATATTCCGGGATACTCAATTTCGATTGCTTATGTATTTATTCACAGTTTTTATATATTCATGCGCTCCCTGTCCTTTTCTTTCTATCTGCATGAATTGACTGTTTATTTATTTAATTCGAAATACTGTATTTATTGTTGTTCCTACTTGGCGTTACTTACCTGGACTCGTCATTCTTGTGTTTGACCGAGTGCAGATCCGGAGTCCAGCAAAGGAAAGGCCGTGCAGTTAGGTGATATACTTTGAGCGGCCCTCCTCTGCTAATATAGGTGACATATTTTTGTTGTATTAGCTACTTATATTGTTTTTGTACATGGGGTAATGGGTTGAGAGATCTTTTTGGATATTAAGACTTGATGATACTCTCCTTGCTTTACATGATATATATGATATACGGGGTTCCCACACCCTAGGTTTTTGTCCTAACTTAGAGATTTTGAAATTGATTTATTAGCTGAGATTAATTGCTTCCGCTTATTACTTTGATAACTCGTTAATTAATTGACTTCACTTTTAAATGTTTAATAAATGATTAAATGGAAAGGATAGGCTCACTGGCCCCGCGTGACTCGTCGGGATTGGCTCGGTGGTTCGCGCGGGTCCAGGCTGGGCGGCGTCCGATTCTAGGGTTGTGGAATTTGGGGCCGTCACATTGGGTTTCCAAAGGATTTGGGGAATTGGGGGTTTCGGGAATTTGTGCGATTCTGTGGAGTTAATTAAGTTGGGTGTGATTTCTAATCCAGTTTAGTTTATTTCATCTGTTGGGAGGGTCTTTGTAACGACCTGAATCTTCCCCGATCCGATTTAGGGGCAATTTAGTAATTTAAATACTAAATGTGTGTTGAATTTCTTTTGATTGGATTATTAGTGATATAGTAGAATATCCTACACCTCGAGATGCATATTTTATGTGGTTTGAAAAGATTTTAGAATATACGCCCGTTCTCATTACAGAAACTCACAAGAGAATAAAGATTTGAAAAACGTTTCTTAAACATTAAGAAAGTTATAAAAAAAAAATGGCGAGATCTCCAAATTTAAGAGATCGTATTAATTAAAGAAAGATTTGTGGAAATTTTCCTAGTCAAAAAGGGGAAATATCTCCAAATTTATGAGATCTCATTAATTAGGGAAAGATTTGTGGAAACTTTCATGGTCAAAAGGCTAATTAAGTTAAACTAATGAAAACGGTCTAAAACATATTAAATTGGGAGTTAGACTTAAGACCAAGTAGGAGGGCACTTTAGTCTTTAACACAAAAGAATGTATGTAACCTAACCTAACCCTAGCCTATAAAAGGAGAGGTTGAGTAAACCTAGCCACCATTTGTTGTTCTACACTATTTGAAAAAATATAGGAGATTAAAGGAGGATAGCTTAGAATGGTGAGAATGAGTTTTGAGAAGTCAAAGATATCAAAGAAGTTCCGCTTGAAGGTTCACATCAAGCTTTAGTGCGAGAGGATCGATATTAGGATTCGCGACGAGTTCAGGTAAGTGGGGAGCTTGCTCAATTATCAAATATGGCATGATTATTAGTTATGTTTTGAATTCATAATTTGAATTAAAGACTTAGGATTTATAGGTTGTGTTGTGGTATTGGCTCGAATCTACGTATATATGGAATGTGAATGCACTGTTTTTCTCATCTATGTTATTCAGGGCCCTATAATGTTTGTGGAGTTCCACCGAGGGCCTTATTAGCAAGTAAATCTATAAGAATACCTCAGAATGTTGTGGTACCACCGAGGGTCGTTAACACCCCAGGATGTATGGAGTTTACCACCGAGGGCTTTACTTGACTAATTGAATTTATATGTCACGTAGGGACATGTAACGGCCCGAATTTAATTCGCCGTTATTTGTGACGTATTGCAGACGTGGCGAACAGCTCAGACACTCGTGGGACCCGCAACTAGGCTAGAGCGCGCCTGGAGTTAGGTAAATAGTTATTTCGTGTGTTGTTTTGTTTAATTTGCGATGTTTATGTTAAAATAGGTTAAATGACATCGCGATGTGTGATTATATTTTAATTGACGTGTGAGGTTGTGTGTTAAGTATTCGCATCGATATGCATGTCGACGAGGGTACCGAATAGACAAAAGATGAAATATTAGGCCGGGGAAAATATTACACACATTAAATGAATTAAATGTGATAAAATAATAAATTGGTGGGCGCCTAGGGACATGCGGGGTCGTGGTCGACACGCGTGGGTGGTACAGTAGTGTGCACGCCCGAGTACGCTCGTTGGCGCGCACGACGGAATTGTAGGTGCGAAAATATAGGTGTGTATATATATTTATATATATGTATATAATTAATTTAATATATATATAAATATATATATATATGGAAATTAGAAAATAAATAGAAAATGCAAAATTACCATAAAAGGTATTGGGGTTGTTAAGGAAAGAGATAAACATGAAGGACATTTTGGTCATTTTCCCGATTTTAACCACCTTCTCTCTCGATAAATCGAAAGAAAGAAGAAAAAAAAAAAAAAGAGAGAGAGCCAGACGAGAAAGAGAGAAGCCGAGACGAAGAGAAGGAGGAGGTGAGCTCGTGGGATCGAGGAGAACGAGGTGAGCTGATTGTGGTTCTTGTGATTTTGTGTTTTGTTGCTGTTGTGGCGTTGTGTTGTGTGGTGGAGGTGGTGGAGAGCTCGGCCATGGCCGAGAATTGGAATCAGTCGGGGAGGGAGACGAAGTGTGGTCTCCACCCTCTCGATTCCATTGATGAAGAAGAAAGAAATGAAAAGAATAAATAAATAAAAAAAAAGGTTGGTTGTTCGGTCGAAAAAATGGAGAAGACCCTTTTCTAATATATATATATATATATATCTATCAATATAATAAAAGTGAGAATACTTCACATTTCCTTCGTTACTTGAACTTCCACTTTTACCCCTTTCCTCATCAATCCGACTTCAACACAAACAAGCATTTCAACACAAACAAGCAAACGGATGCTTGAATCAGCCAAACCAGATCTGTTGCAGTGGATGTGTTGCACTTCAGCCATAGAGCAGTTCTTACAACACAAGAACAATGACTTCGACTTCGACAACAACTCCATGTGCATTCTCCGACTTCGACAACAATTCTAACAGGTATTGATCTTCTTCGACAACAACTCCATCAAAATCCTATTTCGTTCCTGATTTGCACAAGTGTCGTCTCCGAATCTCTTCCATCGATCAAAATCCTATTTCGTTCCTGATTTTCACAAGTTTCTTCTCTCCGACCTGAAAAGAGTCCAACCAGGGCTGCAGGAGCACTCTCAAGGCCTTCAGCTGCATCTTCCACATAGGTAATCTTTCCTTCTTTGAAGTATTGTCCTACAAACTTAGAATGACCACCAATTGTTTGAAGGAATGCCAAGCCAGAAAACAGGATTGTCTATCATAATGTTCTCTTGTTATTTGATTGATTGAATCAATATGGGTATTTCTGATTGTTTTATTGATTTTACTTATTTGATGTGAATTAGATGTTTACATATTGATTGAATCAATATGGGTATTTCAATTCGCTATCGACGCAATATATCCGTCGATAACAATGAAATTCAGAAAGCACATCAAAATTGTCCAGCTCTTCGTAAATTTATAAAACTTAAAGCAAATTTTGCACACTCAAATTTCTTCATATACCCGCAAATGCAATTTTAAAAAAAAGATTTGCATAAATTTGAGAAGTCCACATAAAAGAAATCAGTAAAGAAACCAAAGATATTATTTGATAAGAGTATGATATGACAAAACATACAAGCTTTTTGACAAAGACTTTGGAAAGCCTCGCAAAATTTATCGGCCTTCTACGCCGACCTACAAACATATAATTTAACGTCATCGCCACCTTCACAAGATTCTCGTTTTTAATTGATTACACAGTAAACACCTCTATGGACAATATGATTGAACAATTCAAATGGGAAAATAAAGGTTAAACTGAGTTATGTCTATGTAGACCCACATATACGGTTTGTTAGAATTGATAATTTGTTAGATACTATGTTGATTTTTTGTGACAATGTTAAAGTGTTTGATGCTGTTGAGTTCCTGTTTTGTTTTTCGAAAATTTCTCTTGGATGTTTATTTAAAAGGATAGTTGTTGACATCTCTTTAAAATTAATTAAGACAACAATAGATGTGTTTTCAAAAAAAAAAAGATATCAGCAGATATAGTTGTAATTGGATAAAGACCCTTGAAATAATTAAGATAGGCATATGTTAAAAGTGATATTTTTCTACTAAATTAGGATAACGTGGGTTAATCAGAAAGTTCATATGCTAGGTTGATAATTAGGTGTTGAGGAGCTTTAGATTTGTGAGGCATGACATCCTTTTCAATTCATCTTTGATTCCATTTTTAGAATATATACTAATGCAAATTGTTTGATGTCAGTCACTCATTTCTTATGTTTGTTTTAATCATTTGTTTAGTGTTGTTAAGTTGACAATGCAATCATTGGCTGGAATGGCTATCGAAGATGTTGATCCAAGGTTACTCAACTTCCTAACAGTACTTTCTTATCATTTGTGAATTCATTATATACTTTTTATATGTGTTTTGTAAACACGTAAATCTAACGAAGTTTTGTATATTATATTAATCTATTTAACGCAGTGGAGTTATGAGAAAGGCTAGAAATAGTTTGCGTAGAGAGGTAGATAGGTCAAATCATTTGTCCATGACAGAAAAGGAAAAGCAGAGGAGACGATCACGTCAAAGACAACTATATAGGGAAAAAAAAGAGGCGAATGCAACGGGTATGTGCCAATTATGTTTAACTTGAAAAAATGTATTAGTTTAACTTCTATAAAAAGTTATGCCACTTGATCATACATAAGTGTTACAAAAGGTTGTGACTATTGGTTAGAAAGTAATACATCTTTATTCAACAATTAGAAACTTAGTCTGCTTTGACCTTTTCTGTTGGTAATATAGGATCAAGAAATACACAAAGACGTTTTGTGGCAATGGATTTTGATAACATAGTATGTTTAGCAGATATATTACCATCTGTAGCCTCTTGTCAAAATTGTGGTGCTCGAAGATTCGTTCATGAAACTAAGGGTTTTTGCTGTTCAAATGGACAAGTGTCTCTCATCCCTAATGTTGTCTCCCAACAAATGTTTGACTTGTTCACATCAAAAACTAAAGAAACAGATGAATTCTTGAACTATGTTCGTACCTATAACAACAATTTTGGATTTACATCATTTGGTGTGAAGTGTGATAAGACACTTTCAAGAAATAATATGGGTGTATATACATTTAGAGTGCAAGGGCAGATTTATCATTATATAAATAATTTGCGCCCGTCGGTGATGAACCCTCCTTTTTGCAATTGTACTTTTATGATACCGAACATGAAGTGCGTAACCGAAATGTGGCGGTGGCTCGGATAGGATGGATGAGAAAATTTTAAAACTACTAATTGGTATGATGAGTGATAACCCATATGCAAAGTTTTTCCATAATTTAAGTACGAAAATCTTGGACAATCATGTTGTTGAGATAGTTTCGAGTGTCAATCTTGATCAAAGACGATTCAACAAGCCTTCTGTTAGTCAAGTTGCGGCTATTTGGGTAGATGATGACTTATGTGCGCAACCAACTAAGCGGGATATCCTTATATATAACCATTCTGGAGAAGGTAATAGAATCTACTATCATTACGGGTGCTATGATCCTTTACAATATCCTTTATTGTTCCCATATGGAGATGTGGGTTGGCATCAAGGCATTAAGAAAAAGGGCTCTACCGGAGTACATGCTAAGTACAATGACAATTTTAATCTTGATCCTCGTTTAATAAATTCACCTTCTAAGTTACTTCACAATGAAAATGAAGGTAAATAATATAACTTCTTCTCGTAGTTAGTTTGACTCTAATACTATTTTAACTTTTAAAAGACGTACTAATTTATTCATATTTTTTTATAGTGAATTCTACAAAAAAAGAAAATTGTGTATCTTGTCGTGAATACTACTGCTATAAACTTCAAATTAGAGACGTGCACAATTCCATTTTGCTACATTCGGGTAGGTTGTTGCAGCAATATGTAGTTGACATGTATGTTAAGATAGAGACATCAAGGTTAGATTTTATTCGTTTTAGGCAAGACGAGATACGATCTGAGTTATATCAAGGGATCGTTGATTCTATGAATACAGGTGAGACTACTGGTTCAAACATCGGACGTAGGATTGTTCTTCCAGCATTTTTTATTGGTGGACCAAGAGATATGCGAAAGAGATATATGGATGCAATAGTGTTGGTTCAACGTTTTGGAAAACCAAACATTTTTCTCACCATCACTTGTAATCCTTATTGGCCTGAAATACAACAAGAGCTTCGACATAGAGATGAGATGCAAAATAGACTCGATCTTCTTTGCACGCATATTTAAATCGAAGCTAGAATGCCTTAAAAATGAGATTGTGAAGAAACAGATCTTCGGTCCTGTTGCCGCATATGTCTATGTTGTTGAGTTTCAAAAATGGGGTCTTCCTCATGCTCATTTTCTTATTGTCTTGGAACCAGCATCAAAATTGATAGACCCAATTTCCTTTGATTCTTTCGTTTGTGCTGAACTTCCAGTCGAATCAGATCATCCTCACTTGTATAAAGCTGTTGTGTCACACATGATGCATGGTCCATGCGGTGATTTAAACCCTAATAATGTATGCATGGATGCAAATGGTAAATGTCGTAATAATTACCCCAAAGCTTTTCGTGATTGTACTGTGCATGGGAAAGATTCATACCCAAAGTATAGAAGACGTGATGATGGAAATAGACCAATGGTTAGAGGAGAAGAATTAGATAATCGTTGGGTTGTCCCGTATAATCCGTACTTGCTTGCTAAGTTTGACTGCCACTTGAATGTTGAGGTTTGCTCAACTATTAAAGCTGTTAAATATTTATATAAATACATATACAAAGGACATGACAGCGTAGCATTTCAATGCAATGACAACAATGAAAATCCTGTGATTGATGAGATTGAGAACTTCCAATCAGCACGTTGGGTAGCAGCTCCAGAGTCAATGTGGCGCATCTATGGCTTTCATCTAAATGAAATACATCCACCAGTCATCACATTACAACTTCATTTAGAAGGAAAGCAATTGGTCAAGTTTAATAAGAACGACACTTTACAAAATGTAGTTGATAATGGATTGTCATCTCGTTCCATGTTAACTGAATTCTTTAACATGAACAAGAATGATGAATTAGCTCGCACCATGTTATATCGAGAATTTCCTGAACATTTTGTTTGGAATCAACAGACCAGAAAATGGTCAAGAAGGATAAAACGTCAAGTTATTGGTAGAATTGTTGCGTCGATTGTTTGCTACAATATTGGTACATTGTAACCCTGAGAATCCTCGTTATTTATGGGAGAAATACAAAAGTGAAATGTGTGGGGATATTGACCGTCAACATTTATCATCAGCTGAAGTGGATTTCAAAGTACTGCAAGAAATTAATACTATTCTAGAGTCAACAGGAAAAAGTATTACAGAATTTTCTTTAGTTGATTATCCAATTGTTTTTGATGATTCTTATCACAGCACGAGAGAAATAAATGAAGAACTAGGCATCGTTGTTGATAGTAATGACTTGGAGGCTGCATCAAAGTTGAATCGTGCCCAAAAATATGCATATGATTCTATACTTGATAAAGTTTTCAATAACGAATCAGCTTTATTTTTCGTAGATGGTCCGGGGGGAACTGGGAAAACCTTTTTATACCGAGCGACATTAGCGAAGGTTAGATCCAAGAAAATAATTGCATTGGCAACTACATCGTCAGGTGTAGCAGCTTCATTATTACCTGGAGGTCGAACTGCACATTCTTGATTTAAATTACCAGTAAATGTTGATGGAAATAGAACATGCAACATTAGCAAACAGTCAATGTTAGCAAAATTACTATTAACCACACAATTGATTATCTGGGATGAAGCACTGATGTCAAATAAACAAGTTATCGAAGCACTAGATTCTATGCTTAGGGACATAACGGATAATAACACACCTTTTGGAGGAAAAGTGGTTGTTTTCGGTGGTGATTTGAGCGAGTGCTCCTGTAGTACCAAAAGGCAGTAAGCAAGATGTGATAAACTCGACATTGATTACTTCATATATTTGGCCTCTGTTAAAGAAAATCAAGTTAGTTGAAAATATTAGAGCAAGACTTGATCCTGAATTCTCTAAATTCATACTTCGGGTTGGTAATGCTACAGAAGAAGAACTTCCAGCAAATCTCATTGCCATACCTTCAAACATCATTATGCCTTTTGTCGATGACAATGTCTCTTTGGATAATTTGATTACAGCTGTGTATCCCAACTTGAATGAGTATGCAATTCAAAGTAGTGTAATGTCAAGTCGTGCTATTTTGACAACGAAGAATGAATTTGTTGACGAAGTCAATACTTTATCGATCATCGGTTTCCTGGCGAAGTTTTTAGATATTACAGTTTCGATGAAGCTATTGATGAGAACATCGGTTCTATAAATTTGGAGTTCTTAAACAGTTTGTCCTTAAGCGGCTTCCCTCCACATGAGTTGATATTAAAGAAGAATTGTCCAATTATGCTCTTGCGCAACATTAATCCATCAGAAGGGTTATGTAATGGAACTCGATTGATTTGTCGAAAATTCGGAAAAAACGTTATTGATGCTGAGATTGCAATAGGTCATTATAAAGGAAAATGAGTTTTCTTACCAAGAATTAGCAGCGTTGTTCAGGTTTTACATCAATTGACTTATCTAGGACATGCCAAATGGTAAGTCATTATTTGCTTGAAATTGTTCTTACTTATCCAATATATAACTTTATGTGTGCTTCATCATTTTTAAAGCATTGTTGTCATATATATATTTCTTCCTCTGTTGAACAGAGCGACGAGAACCCACTGGTATGAGAATATTGAAGCATAATACTGCAGAGCATCACTCGGACAGAGGGGGAGTATTTTTACCATTTCCTGCTGCATGATATTTCTTCGGTAGATCTCCATAAACAGGAATGTACATTATTTTATTTTCTTTTTCTTTTCACAATGTCCTCTATAAATCATCTCTTCATGTATTACTATTTTAGATAGCTATTATAATCATTTCTACTATTTATGAAATATAGAGTGGTTGATGTTCACATATTATTTAATCAAATACTTTGGCAACAGTCACACATGATTTGCCAACCACATTTGCTTCATGGATCAGTAACACCATGGAAAACATCATTTAATTCATTACTATTGAGCAGTACATAGCATTCTTGATTTCCTAGAATTAAGGTATGTTGAGAATCAGCAATCATGTCCAATTCAGATTCTTCTTCCAAGTTTGAAACGCTCCAAAAATAAGAGTTTTCACCTATTTAAAACGCTCTTTGGAGAGTGACACTTTTGCAAGAAGGTGCCATACATTTCTTTTGTACATATATATATATATATAATAGGAGAAAAATAGGGAAAAATATGGAAAAATTTTATTTTGACCAAATAAATAGAAATTGAAGAATTTATATGGAAAATGAGAAATTCAAAAGTCGGAGGAGACTTTATACTGGGGTTTTTACCTCGAAAAACGTAAAATTGACATAATATGTCAAATTGAAGCTAATTCAATGATAAATAATCTTAGGTACATTTGGGGTGATAATTTGGAATTATCGGGTGATTATTGGAGCTAGACGGGGTTTGATTTTCGGAACGCGGAGTGCGGATTGAGGTGTGTAGTATCCCAACTGAAATTACTTGAGTATTTACTTATTTTGGCATTTGAATTCAATTTCTTTCATTTCAATACTCTACTCTGGTTATGGTTTGCGGACGTTGAGCGGGGCTCCCTCCGTACCATTCTTGTGTGTATGTCCACTACACCATAGCACGTACTACCAGATCGATCTCGATGAATAGAACGACCCGAGTATCACGTCGTGGCGTGTCGGTGCGCCGTAGGTGTAACGCCGGCCATCGAGCGGATCCAGATGCTTGCCCTGCTTGAGTTGGATTCGCCGGCAGTATTCTGTGGAAGAGTCCGAATTTTGGTGTAGTCTGACCCTAGGGGCTAGGAACACACTTTGAGTTTTTTCTATTATTTATTCATGCGATGAGCACAGTTGTCTGTATTTGTTTCCGCATGTTTATTTAATAGCTTTATTTAAATTCCAAAGTATTTACTTTTAGAAATGCTCACATAATTTCCTTGGGAATACTCACTCTGGACTCGTCATCCGCTTTTTGTGATGGCTTGAGTGCGAGATCCTATACGAGCAGGGGAGGGCAAAAGTTGCCGAGTATCTTGTTGAACAGAGATAGCCTGACTCGTACGTTTGTATTATGCTTACTTTGTTTTATTATGGGTTTGGGGTTTTGGAGAAACTTTATATATATTGAACTTTTTGGTGATTTCAGAGGTACTTATGATTGTGCATAGGTTTTCCACATTAGGTTTATGGTTTAGGTTACACATTTATAGTACCACTATCCGAGTAATGCATTAGAAAGGCTTCCGCTGTGTGAATTTGAGGATCTTATAATGATTTAACATATAATTTGACTTCAATACAACCTAATAAATAAATGAATAATTAATAAGGTTTAAAAAGATAAAATGGAGGATGTAATCTAATGTAGAGCACAGCTGTCGCTGATAAGACAGATTGTGGGTCCGCATTGGCCCTGTGGCGGTCTATTTGGAAAATGGGCCGTTACAGTTTTGGTATCAGAGCCTAGGTTTAGAAAAACCTAGGGCTCGAATTTGAGGAATACCTGATCATAAATCTATTGAATAAGCTTTAGATGTGGAAACCCAAAGGAAATTGCCTAAAGTCTTAGTTGGGAAGCAATGAGAGATGGGTAGAAATCAGGGATATACGTGTTATGTTTTTGTTTGTATATTACTTACGTCACGCGTATATTCGTGCTGAGGCGTATTCTTTGATGCAGATACCGATGGACGGGCAGCCTTCAGGTACGACTCAGTCAGAGGTTGGGAATACTAGAGATCCTGCTAGGTCGACATTGACGTTAGAGTCATTAGCGCGGACAGTGGATGATAGGTTCGCACAGTTATTAGATTTATTGAGGACTCGTGAGATCGTGATGCCCCTACTACGCTTATAGCTGCGCACCATTGGTTACTACTACTGCAGTTGTTGCTCCCACTACCTCTTGAGACTCAGAGACAGACGCAATAGTTGTAACTCCTTCCATTCGAGCGAGCCATGTACTGTAGCGTCTTCATCAGGGAGTTTGATGACAGTGGAGGCGAAAAAGTTGAAGGATTATCTTAGATTTTCTCCAGGGTACTTTCAAGGAGCCGGAGACCCAGAGATAGCCGGGAGATGGCTATTGGCTCATGAGAGATTACATGAGATGTTACTAGTTAATGAGGTGGATAAACCGAGATTGGCTAGTTATTGCCTGAAATCTGCTGCTGCTATATGGTGAACTACCTATAAAGCGACACATCCTGTAGTTACTACTTGGGCTGAGTTCAGAACATTATTCATGGACGAGTATATACCTATGGAGGTCAGGATTCGATTGAGAGAGGAGGTCATATTTGATTGGTCGCAGGAGTGTGAAGATGCTTTCTGGGAGTTGAAGAGGCAGTTGACTTCTGCACCAGTTTTGACATTACCTGTGGCAGGTAAGGGCTTCTTGGTCTACACGGATGCTTCCGGTACTGGGTTGGGATGCGTGTTGATGCAAGATGGACATCCAGTGGCCTATTTATTGCGACGATTAAGACCACATGAGGAGAGTTATCCAGTGCACGATTTGGAGCTTGCGGCAGTCGTGTTTGCACTGAAGGCTTGGAGACATTATTTGTACGGTGAAAAGTTTATACTATTTACCGACCACCAGAGTTTGAGATATTTGTTCACTCAGAGGGAGTTGAACATGAGACAACGGAGATGGCTCAAGTTACTGAAGGACTACGATTTCACTATCGAGTATCATCCGGGGAAGGCGAATGTCGTAGCTGATGCGCTGAGCAGGAGTGACATCGAGAGTCAAACGGGACTGCGGCGTATGACACATGAGCACGGGTTGCTTGAAGCTACATCGGTGTTGTGTGTGACAGAGTCTATTGCTGAGCTACATATTTGCGGCCAGATGCGAGTTCCTACGGTGTCTCTAGAGCGGGTCTTGAGTTGCGAGAAGAAGCGATGCCAAAGTATTTACGGGTCAGTGGACTGGCTCAGGATCCGGGGTGCACCAAGAGGTCTGAGGGTTCAGACGGGTGCTTGAGACACAGGGGTCGTTTGTGGATACCGGAGGTACCGGAGCTCAGAGACAGTATTCTCGAGGACACACACCGGTCGCGATTTACCGTTCATCCTGGTCGAACCAAGATGTATCACGACCTTCAGTGATTATTTTGGTGGCCAGGGATGAAGGCTGACGTGGGGAGGTACGTCGGAGTTGTCATATTTGCCAACAGGTGAAGGTTGAGCACAGAAGACCAATTGGGTTGCTACAGCCGCTGCCCATTCCTCAGTGGAAATGAGAACATGTGACCATGGACTTCGTCAGTGGCCTACCACAGACTACGAGGAGACACGACGCAGTTTGGGTAGTTATCGACAGGTTGACGAAGTCGGCACATTTCATACCGATCGCCATGAGATATTCAGTTACACAGCTAAGCACTATTTTCGAGAAAGAGATTGTCAGATTGCACGGTGTACCGGTCTCTATTGTTTCTGACAGAGATCCGAGGTTTACTTTGAGACTTTGGGAGAGTATGCAAGAACAGTTTGGCACTCGACTACAGTTTAGTACTGCATACCATCCTCAGACTGACGGGCAGTCGAGCGGTTGATTCAGATTCTCGAGGATATGCTCAGGGCGTGTATTTTACAGTTTGGAGGATTGTGGGAAGATTATCTGCCGTTGTGCGAGTTTGCGTACAACAATAGCTATCAGGCGAGTATCGGGATGCCACTATTTGAGGCATTATATGGTAGGCCCTGCAGGTCACCAGCGTGTTGGGCGGCAACGGAGGATACAGCGGCTATAGGACCTGAGGTTGTTGTGGATCACACTGAGAAGGTGAGGCAGATTAGACAGAGACTTCAGGCGGCGCAGGATAGACAGAAGAAATACGCAGATAGGTATCACGGGGGTCTGAGCTACGAGGTTGGAGACATAGTGTATTTGAAGGTTTCGCCTTGGAAGGGTCATCAGAGATTTGGCATTAAGGGGAAACTAGTAAGGTTCATTGGACCGTTCAGAGTGGAGGAACGTGTCGGCAAAGTGGCATACCGTTTAGAGTTATCGCCACAGTTAGCAGGGGTACATCCAGTGTTTCACATATCCATATTGAGGCTAGCAAGGTCGGGACCGAGACCTATGATTGATATACATCAGATTGAGGTACGACCAGACGTGTCATTTTGAGGAGCAACCTGTGGAGATCATGGATAGGAGGATTCAGACTTTGAGGAACCGGGAGATCCCGAAGGTTTTAGTTCGTTGGCAGTATCATGGAACTGAGGGACTCACCTAGGAACTCGAGTCTACGATGCAACGACGGTATCCCCACTTATTTGCCAGTAAGTAGTTAAGTTTAATCTAAATTTCGGGACGAAATTTCACATAGTTGGGAAGAATTGTAATGGCCCGAATTTAATTCGCCGTTATTTGTGACGTATTGCGACGTGGCGAACAAAGCTCGGACATTCGTGGGACCGCAGACTAGGCTGAGCGCGCTGGAGTTAGGTAAATAGTTATTTCGTGTGTTGTTTTGTTTAATTTGCGATGTTTATGTTAAAATAGGTTAAACGACATCGCGATGTATAATTATATTTTAATTGACGTGTGAGGTTGCGCGTTAAGTATTCGCATCGATATGCGTGTCGACGCGGGTACCGAATAGACAAAAGATGAAATATTAGGCCGGGGAAAATATTACACACATTAAATGAATTAAATGTGATAAAATAATAAATTGGTGGGCGCCTAGGGATACGCGGGGTCGTGATCGACACGCGTGGGTAGTACGGTAGTGTGCACGCCCGAGTACGCTCGTTGGCGCACACGACGGAATTGTAGGTGCGAAAATATAGGTGTGTATATATATTTATATATATATGTATATAATTAATTTAATATATATATATAAATATATATATATATATAAATTAGAAAATAAATAGAAAATGCAAAATTACCATAAAGGGTATTGGGGTTGTTAAGGAAAGAGATAAACATGAAGGATATTTTGGTCATTTTCCCGATTTTAACCGCCTTCTCTCTCGATAAATCGAAAGAAAGAAGAAAAAAAAATAGAGAGAGCAGACGAGAAAGAGAGAAGCGAGACGAAGAGAAGGAGGAGGTGAGCTCGTGGGATCGAGGAGAACGAGGTGAGTGATTGTGGTTCTTGTGATTTTGTGTTTTGTTGCTTTGTTGTGGCGTTGTGTTGTGTGGTGGAGGTGGTGGAGAGCTCGGCCATGGCCGAGAATTGGAATCGATCGGGAGGGGGAGACGAAGTGTGGTCTCCACCCTCTCGATTCCATTGATGAAGAAGAAAGAAATGAAAAGAATGAAAAAAAAAAAAAAAAAAAAAAAAAAAAAAAGTTGGTTGTTCGGTCGAAAAAATGGAGAAGATGCACACGCACGTGCCGTGCGTGTGCATCCTTTTCTAATATAATAATAATATATATATATATATATATATGTATATATATGTATGTATATATATATATATATGTATATATATATATAATAGGAGAAAAATAGGGAAAAATATGGAAAAATTTTATTTTGACCAAATAAATAGAAATTGAAGAATTTATATGGAAAATGAGAAATTCAAAAGTCGGAGGAGACTTTATACCGGGGTTTTTACCTCGAAAAACGTAAAATTGACATAATATGTCAAATTGAAGCTAATTCAATGATAAATAATCTTAGGTACATTTGGGGTGATAATTTGGAATTATCGGGTGATTATTGGAGCTAGACGGTGTTTGATTTTCGGAACGCGGAGTGCGGATTGAGGCGTGTAATATCCCAACTGAAATTACTTGAGTTTTTTCTATTATTTATTCATGCGATGAGCACAGTTGTCTGTATTTGTTTCCGCATGTTTATTTAATAGCTTTATTTAAATTCCAGTATTTACTTTTAGAAATGCTCACATAATTTCCTTGGGAATACTCACTCTGGACTCGTCATCCGCTTTTGTGATGGCTTGAGTGCGAGATCCTAGTACTGAGCGAGGGGCAAGGGAAGTCGCGTGAGTCTTGTTGAACAGAGATAGCCTGACTCGTACGTTTGTATTATACTTACTTTGTTTTATTATGGGTTTGGGGTTTTGGAGAAACTTTATATATATTGAACTTTTTGGTGATTTCAGAGGTACTTATGATTGTGCATGGGTTTTCCACATTAGGTTTATGGTTTAGGTTACACATTTATAGTACCACTATCCGAGTAATGCATTAGAAAGGCTTCCGCTGTGTGAATTTGAGGATCTTATAATGATTTAACATATAATTTGACTTCAATACAACATAATAAATAAATGAATAATTAATAAGGTTTAAAAAGATAAAATGGAGGATGTAATCTAATGTAGAGCACAGCTGTCGCTGATAAGACATACTGTGGGTCCGCATTGGCCCTGTGGCGGTCTATTTGAAAAATGGGCCGTTACAAGACATGAGTTGGAGTTCCTTCCCTTGTACTCTTGAAACATAGAGATGTGCATCGGTGATGGTTTGGACGAATCTACCGTTGATTTGATGGGACAAACGAGAGGGCACATAAGGCCTGTGTGCTAGCTAGTTGTTTTCATCACCTCGAGAGTAGAAGAATCGGTCACCGAATTCTTGTCAATACCTAGTATGCATTGAATGAAACATCGAATTATCGTATTATTATATTTTATAGTACATAATCTCGCAAAACCCCCTTCTTTGCATGAAATTTGAAATTATGTAATGATTTGTCAATCTCTTTAATACAATGCATGATTATTGTTATTACAACTTGATGGTTCATTATACATCTATCTTTTATGAAATCCTACTATTATGCTACTATTCAGTGAATCCTTGTTTGTTTTCAAATACATGCTAGACTTTGCATGCTTATTAGGTATTACTTGCATATTTGATGGTTGAGCGGATTTTTCACATTACCGAGCTTCGTTGGTTTTTTTAGCTCACCCCACTTCATCTCAGGTATCCACGACAACGCTAGGTTGAGGCAAGGGAGAGACGAACTTGAAGTCTTCTCTTGATGTGAGCCTTTGTATATATATATATATATATTATATCATGTATATTTGATTTTGAAACTATCAACTTGGGGTTAAAAATAAAATAGATCTTTAGGTATCTTGAATCCTAGTTACCTTTAGTTGATCCACTTCAGAGATTTAATAAATTTGTTTAGTTTAAATGAGCATGAACCTATGTATAGTTTTATTAATGTTTTATGAACTTAAATCTATTGGCTTTAGGATATCTCTTTATATTTATTCAACAATTATTATCCTTTATTTAGTCAATGCGTATTCCACATGTTTATTTGTTTAGGCGTGCCAGACTGTTATTTAGGCCTAGTTCAGGTATCGGGTCCAAGTGGCGGTCTGGGCCGGGCGACGCTACTCTAGGTTGGGGGCGGGTCGTTTCAGTCTTGGTGTGTTGAAGTGTATAGATTAAGTCAGTTGTACAGGCTTGAATGTCCTTGCTGTGTGAACAACACATGTTTATTGAATTTCACTCTCTGCCCAACCATCTCTCCCTCTCTCCGACACCTCTCTCTTTGCAACGCTTCTAAATCTCCCCTTTCTCCATCTCTACTTGAAGTCGTGTTATGAGCTCTCTTTTAGAGATTCACATAATCAAGGATATGGAGGGAATTAAATGCTTTGTGAAGGTTAGTTTTGGTAATTCTAGATAGGAGGCTTCTTTGGAATTTATAGTTCATCAGCTCTTTGCTTATATTTCGTTTCCTTCTGGGTTTGATGGTATAATTGAACTAGTGTAAAGATAATGTTGACTTGTTGCATTTTGAATTTGCACTGCCTGATCAAACTATTTGAAATGCTTTTCTGCACCCTTTGCCCACTCATTGAAGATTTCGATTTATTAGTTCTCCTTGTGGGCTCTTAAGAACAATTTTTTTTAATGTGGAACTTGGAGTGCTTGGTTCCGTGTGATAATAACCAGTATGCTTAACCAACTTGTCATCAATTGATAAAAAAAGTACTTACTTTTTGGCATTTGTTTTTCAGATTGTTAACTTGCCTCTTAACTATGAATTACAGACTTTACAGCAGTGGATAGTTTCCCATGACTTTTTTTTTTTTTTTTTTTTTTTTTTTGACTTGAGCGGGAGTGGAATTCACGACCTTCCATTACTTTTTGGCAAGTGATGTCTTTACCATTTTACTAAAGATATTTTTGTCTTTCTTTATAAACCAAAAGGTTAAATAAATATTACTATTTACTTATTAATCCTTAAACTAAACATTTCCTCTCTACTCCCTCTCAAGTCTCGTCATCGTATTGAACTCTTCAAACCTCCTAAAATAGAAAAAATGTTTTTTTAACACCAACAAAGTCACATCAGCCTTGACTCTTGAGAGTCGTTTATGTACACCCTCGAGATACACACCCCCATGTGTTATGTATTGAAAATTGTGTTTGCACACATCTTGAGGCGCGCTCGGACTACCAAACACCTCAACAAAGTTTGACAGAGGAAATGGAGGTAAACTGCCTTTGATAATCAATGAGTGGTCATCCTTAGACTTTCCTTTGATGGCTACACCATCGAATTGCAGAACCTAGACAACAGTCCGAACTTTTCGCAACATATACATTGGCAACAACTCAGCATTGACAAACATTGTTGGGTTCGACGTATTCATGTCCTGGAAATCAAAAGTAGAGAAGAGAAATAAATAAGAAAACAACATATATCATGTCTCTATGTATATATGCATTGTAACTTTGCCGTTAGTAGTGATTTGCAACGCTAGGGTTTTGATTGTTTTTGAAGTTGGGACAAATGTGTTTCGATTTTGTTGTTTTTGTTCAAGAATTCAATTTTTTATGTGATAGGGAGTCGTTTGCGTTAGCTCGGTGGCATTGTTGATTTCGTTATGTAATGGTTAGGGTTAGTCATTGAATTTTAGATAAGTGATTGAGTAACAATGACATACTATTGAACTCACGAACTTCTGAAACCTTGCTTTTCAGCAAGCAATGCCTCTATCATCTCACTAGTGATTCTTTGGCACATTAGAGACCAATTGTTGGTAGGGCCATTTCGATCTTTGGTGACACAACAATATCTTTGATGAATTGTATGCCTTCTGGATGTTCTAAGGTGAAAACAGAGTGCTAGGCCCTGTTTTGTTTAACTTTTGCTTTTAGCTTATGCTTTGATGATGTGAATAAGTGCTTATGAAAATCAAAAAGCATGTAAGGAGGTGGTTTTGAGAATTGCACTTATTATGGTAGTTTTGGTTGCCACGTCAACTGTGACGGCACCAATTTCCCCGTGCAATTGGGTATGCCTGGCCTAGGCTCATGTAGGCCCCGAGTCATCACTCGGCAACCTGACGAGCCTAGTCAGCCTCCGATTAATCAATTTTAACAATTTATGAAAGAGTTATTGCAAGTTTTACCCAGTGGAAAGTAAATAACTAACATAAGGGAAACAACTCAGTCAAAGAGAAATTATGAATCTATAGTATGGAAAGCCCCGAAATATTCATGTACAAACAGAAGTAAGATATGAATAAGTACATGATACCAATCTAATCAAAAATACCAAATTCTATAATCCAAACCATATGTATGAACCGATATACAAGTAAGCAAAACATAAAAACCTACTATAATGTCTTCCAAGTTCAGTCGTTAATCCTCACAAAAAGTCGCCTAGGCAGGGCTCCTTGTCTCTACTGCACTCTGCTTTATCTGCATCCACCGTCACAAACTAGACGATGATCAACTGGAGAAATCGAATGTAATGCTAAAAGAAGATAACAGTAATTCATAATATATCAAGTAAAGTAGTCTAAATATCATGCGGTAATAGAAAGACATGAATTTAAATAGATCAAGTGCATGATAAACAGACTAATAGATATCAATCGAATTGTAAGTATGTTATAAATAATCAAAAGAGGCCCATAAGTTGTCTAAATCATAGCATAACGGCGAAGACCTCGCGAGGTCTTCCGGGCATCGACACAAGCGAAGGCATAATTATGATGGGAGGGACACAAGCCCACCCACCCAGTACTCGGTGTCACACGGTCACTAAGGGTGGTCACACACTCCTGTACAAGAGTGCCCACGTTTTATCCCTCTAGTGCAGGTCCTTGTACTCTTGAGACGAAACACTTACGCGAATAAACACACAAGGAATGGAATGGAATACCAATAATATAGCATAACAAATCTGAATAAAAGATAATGAATCACATGATATTTTCTTATTGGCTTACAAATCATACATAAGTTTGTGGCAAATGTACTTACCTGACAAGGTTGTAAACTCTATTTAATGGGTCGAGTCATTAACTAAACCCTAGGTTAAACCCTAGTGTATTCCCAAGTGTTTTAAGGACTCAAACAACTCGACAAATCGATAGAAAAAATGAGACTTTCTCTCGGGTTGAAAACCATAACGTGTGTAAGCCTAATCACACATATTAGGCTTGGCTCAGTCGTAATTAGGTCACGCCATGGCCTCGAGGACTGGCGACGTGACCACGACGTCATAACCATTCGCAATACATAAACCTTTAGCATGCGACGTTCAAACACAAACTTAACACTAAAACATAACTCATCATGAACCTAAACCAAACATGTACCATCTTGCATGCAACCTTACTGGTTTGTTAAACGTCGAGAGTGTACCATTGCGGCATGGGAGAGCCGAAGGTACGCTCCATATTTTGGCAAACCACTCAACATGACAATGAAACCTGATGAATAAATACACAATACCATCGATTAAACAACTCGCCCCCATCGATATGGACACTCCGGAGGGCTGTGGGACACAAGGCAGAGCTTGATGTGGTTCCTGACACTTCCCCGGTCATGGCGTCCGATGGCAATGCCGCTAGTCATGGCGATTTATGGCGAGGAGGAAAACAATGTGAACTACATGAAATCATGAACAAACGACTCAAACACCACTGGTTCGGACCCACTGGAGGGCTGTGAGACACCAGCAAGGGAAAGACATGGTCCTCGACAGCCTCCTTGGCGTGGTGGTCCGGCCGGCAGTGCCGCCGATCTCTACAACTTTGGCGAGGACACTAAACAACCCAAAACAGTTGGAAAATCAATAAAAACAAGGAACACCACTCACAGGCTACTGGATTTGACTCTAGAGTGACGTCAACATGATCGTGACAACCCCCCAGCAGTCCCCCAGGCCACGGCGGTCGGTGACGGTGGCACAAGGTGGTGGAGCAACGGCTAACAGTCGACAGCACACAAACAAAATTGCAAAATAGAGCATCGGACAGTAGCTCAACCAGGTATGCCATGTTTGCCATAATGGGGTTCCCTAGGGTCGTAGGGACCCCAGTGAGGTACCGTGCAACACCTCCGATGGTCCTAGTCACGGCGGTTCCCTCCTACAGTCGGCGGAGGTAGGACAGACACAATACCAATCGAAAATGTGTTTCAATAGTGCCTTACATCCGCCACGATTTAGGGAGACTCCGGGACTGTCGAGGCTCTAGTGGACCACCAAGTGTGACCTCCGACCTGTCCCCGATCATCGTCACCACGGCAGAGGCGGACAACAGCCCAGAACGAGAAGACCAGAGAGAGAGAGAGAGACCTCCGGTGAGCAAAGGGACCTCTGCGCAAGGGTCAAAGGCCGATCACCAGGGGGAGACTCGGTTGTGTGAGAGAGAAGGGTCGGTGAAAGAGAACGAGATAGGGTGTGTGTGGTAGGAGGTGAATAGTGAAATGGGAAAGTGGGGTGTCCTTTTATAGACTTTTTCATCTCATCTCCTCACCCGCACGCATCTCGAGGTTAATCCAAGGGTTCTCCACCATCTGGATGTGTCACTTTAACAATTTTCATCCCATAGCCGGTATGCGGTGAAACTATCCAACTCTCACGTTGATATTGCGTTTCTTCGGTCAGTATTACTTTGTAATTTGGTTCGCCGCGCTCGTTCTCTCGCCACATTGCATCAACTAATTAATTAAATTATTAAAAAAATTCATTTATTTGTGTTCTTTATTGTGTTTTTCTCCCCCGTTTGACTAGGCGAAACCTCACTCCATTAAAAATTGCCCGAACGGCTCGAGACATGTATGACTAAAATACTAATAAACACATCATAGAAACATAATATTACTTCGGTGTCGACTCCCGAAGTTCGAAATACTGTCTAGTATTACGTAGCTGGGTCATGTTCCTAACCAGTGCAACACTAGTCGGATTAAAATTGAGGGTTGTTACATCAACCAATCACAAAAAACATATAATGCAACTAAACGGTACAAAGGTGTTTATTGAGTGCCACGTCAGCGATAAGTAAGAGCATAAACTGAACCAAACAGTTTGAAGGATTTTGAAATTGGGGTGTATTTAATTTGGATTTCAAAGGATTTTAATAGACTTTTGCAAAGTCAAGGGATATTCAGTCATGATTTGGATAGATTTTAATGGATTTCAAAAAAGTCTATTTGTATTCAATTTTTAAACACATTATGATTTTGATGATGGATTATGATGAATTTCTATTCAAAAAATGTATATAACTAAATCTCACCCCTACCCATGAGATTTGGATGGATTTTGTATCAACTCCTTCCAAATTTGTGAAATCCATTAAAATATATCATTTAAGAGTATCTATGGATTTGTTAAATTGAATACTTAATGGTATTATTCAGTTTTCCTTTTTTTACGGTAGATTTACTAAAACACCCTTGAAACCCACTCCCCCATGATAAATATCTAGGGGGGAACAAATAGTACATCAAACTAAGGACAAAACCGTCAATATATAATAGCCCCTACAATCCCATTTGTTCATCACCATTGACGAAACCCCCAAATCGAAAAACTAGGTTTTTGCTTCTTTGGCGCTTCAGAAATCAATCTCCACAAATCTCTCCAACACCAAATCCGATCAGTTGCTGTTTCTGGTGATTATACATTCACGCTATCTCTCTATCTCTAATTCCTCTAGCGCTTCGCTTGATTGTGTTTGTTGTTGCGTTCGTGATTCACAAAGTTAGGGTTTTTGATTTTTGATGTTTCGTTGCTTTGTTGTTGTTGCTTGCCAGTTTGATTTCTTAAAGTTTTGATCTTTGTGATGTTCGAGATGTTGTGCTCCGATTTCGATGTTTTTATAAGTGAATTGCTTGTGTTGGTGTAATGGCGATGTTGATTTCGTTGTGTGATTTTTAGGGTTAGTTGTTGAATTGATATTTTTCATTATTGATAGCTCAAAAGAACTGATCTTTTGGAAATATTGGAAGAATTAGAATCGTTTTTGAGATGAACACTTGAGTTTCTATTGTTGTTTGTTGTAGGTCGAAAGTAGAATTTGTACTATTTGTGTTTCATTATGGAGTCTTGATGAACTTGTAGGGTTGTAGCTTGTGTTATTCTGATTTAGAGGATTAGGAAGGATTTGTGGGGGCGTACCTAAGGCCCTAAGCTTACATGGGGCACATTAGTTAAGAAGGATTTAAAGGATTTGGAAAGCACGCTATTAAGTGCACTAAATCTGGTTTCAAAAAAAAAATGCACTAAATCTAGTGCAATGGAAGAGTTTGATCCATGTAGCCGACCCCAACTAATTTGGGATTCAGGCTTTCTTGTTATTGTTTGGACTTTGGACACCTCCAAAGACCTACAAATGCCCCTGTAGAAAACTTGACAAATTATGTTGGGGTCTGCTACATGATGTAATTCATGTTGCTGCTCCTATCCTAATTAATATGGGATTCAGGCTCTGACTTTAGGTGGTTCTAAATTACCACTGGATTATTGTGTTTAGTTGGTGCTAAATTACCACTTGATTACTGTCTTTAGTTGGTGCTAAGTTACCTCTTGATTACTGTCTTTAGTTGGTGCTAAATTACCTCTTGAATTACTGTCTTTAGTTGGTGCTAAATTACCCTTGATTACTGTCTTTAGTTGGTGCTAAATTACCACTTGATTACTGTCTTTAGTTGGTGCTAAGTTACCACTTGATTATTGTCTTTAGTTGGTGTTAGATTGTCTTTTTTTTTTTTTATGTAATTCATGTTGATGCTCCTATCCTTTTTCTTTTTCTGACCTAGTGGATGTTTTCTCCTTCCTTTTTTCATTTCATTACTCTGAAAATGGTCTGATGGAATTAGTTTGGAAGCCCAGTAGCTCCTGATGGCGGCCTTCTCTTGCTTGCTTGTGTCTTTGTTATATTTTGTGCCATATTGTGTTGGATTGTGAACGTATAGATCCATTTCTTACTTTTTGAAACTTCTTGATGAATGAAGCTCTTGTTTCTTATATATATGTTACACCTTTTTTTACTTTTCCCTGTTTTGTGAATGCATTGCGCAGGGGTTTAGATAGTTAAACACTTAGTGGCCAATGCTTTCGAGCGGTAGCCTCGAATCTAAACTTTGAAATGTTCATTCTTCGTATTTTGCACCTGTTGAGCATCGTCATCCTTTTGATTCTTGATTGTCATTCAGTTTGCTCTCTTGCCTGTCGTTAGTTGTACTGCTAGTACTTTTATCGTTCCTTGTGAAAAATCTCAGTTTGAATATCCTTGAATCCATATCTCATGGCACTGTTTCTGGCAACATTCTCGTTCTACAACTCCTTTTGGTCTTTCATTTTGTTTCCATCGTTCCATTTTTTTTTACTTCCCCCTTCAAATGCTTCTGGCTTCTGCGCTTCCCTCACAGTTGCTTGGCGAGCTTATTTTATTAGATACTTAAGATGCCGAGAGGGAGGCCAGCTCGAAAGACTGTTGAACCCGAAAAGCCGACTGAACCAGAAAAACCAGTTGAACCAGAGGAACAGGTGGACCTTGATGGAGATAATGAAACTGAGGAGATGGAAGAGGTAGAGTATGAAGAGGTAGAGGAAGAGGTGGAAGAGGAAGAGGTGGAAGAGGAGGAGGAGGAAGAAGAAGAGGTTGAAGAGGAAGAGGAGGAGGAGGAAGAAGAAGAAGAAGAGGAAGAAGAAGAAGAAGAGGCAGCAGGTACAGATGCACGTGCTCCCGTTGATGATGTTGAGATGAGAGATACGAAGGAAGAGGATGAAGATGAAAGTGCAAAGCATGCTGAACTTCTTGCGTTGCCTCCCCATGGTTCCGAAGTTTATATTGGTAGTATTCCTCAAGATACTTCTGAAGAAGATTTGAAGTCCTTTTGCCAGTCAGTAGGAGAGGTCACTCAGGTACTTCATGCCTTTTGTTCAAAATAAATTACTTATGAATTTTAATTGTTAGTAATCATTAATTGTTTAAATCTAAGATGTTTGCCTTTTTATGTGGTAATTATCAGGTTAGGATAATGAAAGGAAAAGACTCTGGGGAAAACAAGGGTTATGCCTTTGTGACCTTTAGAACTAAAGAATTGGCTGCCCAGGCCATTGAAGATCTGAATAGCAAAGAATTTAAGGTAATGCTTCATTTTTTTATGAACTCTTTATAGATATCCCAACTTCACGCACAAACAATGCATAGGTAGTGCAAACACTTGAGAATTAATTGAGGTCATTTTGGCAAATATTCTCAAATGTATCTTTCAAAACTTTGTTCTGCTTTGCAATGTTTTTGAGTAACTGATTTAAAGGTTAAGTCTGTACTTTTAAGTTTCGTCTACTGCGATGTGTCCTACTTTTTTGCTCTTTCTGATTTTATGATTTCATTTATGCTGTTTATACTTGTGGACCTATGGTTTGTTAGTCTTTCATTTTTGCTGTTTTATATATATATTTATATATATATGTATACAACCTCATTTTCACCTTTTTTTCCTATAAAAGATTTGCACTTTCTTTTTTTTCAAAGAAATAGGTCTGTCTTCTTTGAAGAATAGCATATGTTCTGTACCTTTAAATTAATTGATCTCGTAAATGTTCAACTGGTGCGAGCATGTACCTGTACTTGTTTGTGTTTGTGTGTGTTTATGTTTGGAATTGTGGATTTTCATATGATTGTTTACTTTTTTTTTTTTTTTTTGTTTCATTTGCATGGTTCTTTGGGAAACAACTGTTTTAGTGTTAGCAACATGATAGAGATGCCTCGTGCTTATGTTTACACTTGGATAAGATTTTTGGCTTTCTAATTTGAATACTAAAGGATCTCTGATCTGTGTCTAGGATCTGTGATGCATTGACTGTTGTGTTCTTAATTTCTCAGGGAAAAAAGATCAAATGTTCTTCATCTCAAGCAAAGCATCGCTTATTCATTGGTAATGTTCCTAGAAACTGGGTAGCAGATGATCTGAAGAAAGTTGCGACAGAAATGGGCCCTGGAGTTAATGTTGTGGAACTAGTGAAGGTTTGGCCTTTTTCAAGGTTCCTTCTATTTTATCGGTTTTGAACGTTAAACATATTTTAGGGAACACATGATTTAATCGGTGTTATTGGTTATGTTGGATAACTTATAGCCCATTATATTATTATTTCAGGATCCCCAGAATTCCTCTCGTAATCGTGGATTTGCTTTTATCGAGTACTATAATCACGCATGTGCTGAATATTCAAGGCAAAAAATGTCAAACCCTAAATTCAAGTTGGACAGTAATGCTCCTACTGTTAGCTGGGCTGACCCTAAGAATGCAGATTCTTCTAGTACTGCTCAGGTTTTCCCTTCCTCATCTTATTGTTACATGGATTTTCAATGTTTTCATTCATTTTGTGGGAGCTGCCAAGTGTGCGCTCAAGTTGAAAGCGCTGATGATTGATTCCCTGTGGGCTATTTTGTTTGTTTAACGTGATTCTCTACTCTTAATTGTTCTTCCAAAGGAGTCTGTAAATTTGTAGCGCAAACTGAATTTTGGATGTTAAAAGTTAAAACATCTATACGTGAGGTGCTAGTTATCTTCTAGATGTTGTTGGTATACTTATGAGTTGATGTTAGTTATCTTCTTGAAAATTGTTTGACCTTTTAGTTTTTTGCAGGTTAAGGCACTCTACGTGAAGAATTTGCCAAAAGACATCACGCAGGATAAGTTACGGAGTCTGTTTGAACACCATGGAGAGATCACAAAAGTAGTGCTGCCACCTGCCAAGTCTGGACAGGAAAAGAGCAGGTTTGGTTTTGTTCATTTTGCGGAGAGATCTAATGCCATGAAAGCACTCAAGAACACAGAAAAATATGAGATTGATGGTGAGCATAGTCCATTAGCATTCGATGCATGCTGTTTTGATGCCTTGGTGATCATTAAGTTAGGTTGATTGTGTTATGTACTGTTAGGTCAAGTTCTCGAGTGCTCTCTTGCCAAGCCACAGACGGACAAGAAAGCTGATTCTGGATCTACTTCACATAAGTCGGCTTTACTTCCAACTTACCCACCACGCATGGGCTATGGATTGGTTGGTGGTCCATATGGTGGTCTTGGTGCTGGATATCCTCCACCAGGCTTGGGCCAGGTTTGCTTTTCCTGCCTTCTATTTATTAATTTTTGGTTTCTCAAGTTGACTTGAAGATGGAGACATTCTGATGTTCTGATGTACTTATAGAGGCTCTACTTAAAGTTAGAAAGTAAAAAATTAAAATAATAAATAAATAAATATTGAAATGAAAAGTAACTGGGAAAACCAAAAGAAAAAAGAAAAGTAATTGGGAAGAAATACTCTTTGATACATACATTTGTTGCACAGTTGTTTGTCCTTTGGGCACTTGTCAAGATGTGTTTGTGTTGGGAAAAACGCCATGCACAGCGGAAGCAAACAAACTCACAAAAAATTCGAACACAAATTTTATTAAATCACTCAAAACTTGTATATTACAAACTAACTTAGTGTTTTTATATAGACATTCACACTTGACAAACTTACTAATTAAACCAAAAAACACATAAATTGGTATTGCCCAAAAAACAAACAAACTTAATTAGAACCTTCTTAAATACAAAATAATTAGAAACTTAACTAAAACATTAAACTTTCTAATTAACTAACAAACTAAAATAGAAAAACTTAAAAGTTTTCCACCAACTCCACCAATCACACAATTGAACCAATTAATCAATCCAATCAATCATAACCGTCATGAACAACCATGATCTTCACCCAATCACCCACTCAATCGTCTTAGCCACCGTGAATAGCACGAACCACCCACTCACTCAATTGTTTTGTGGTTCAACAACCACAAGTAAAGATGACATATCTAAGAAGACTTATGTTATGCTTCCATCCAATGTCACTCCACAACACACTCACGCAATCAACTAATTCCTTGGTCACACACTCAATCAACCAATTCTTCTGGTAATACACTCACTCAATCAACCGATTATTACTGTCACACACGCTCATCTGATCAATTTTGATCTCAAACAAGCACCCACTCATCAACATGGTTGACCCACACACACTCACGCGTGCACATGCACATACGCACTTAACCTTGAAAAACATCCATCAAACTTGGTCATCTCATCAATTTTGTCATGCACCTTGATCGATTTTTCATACAAGGCGCGCATGCCACTTTGGTCCCTAGCTACCATGCATCATCGCACACAAGTTGATCTCCTTGTCTTGTCATGCAACCATCAATCTTTAATCTCTATTGTCAACCATGCAACAAATCAATGAAGCCATGCACAAAGATCCACACAAATCAATCTTCAAATCAACCGAACCTAGCTAAGGACTTAACAAACACTCAAACAAAATTGACACTCAACGAAAAACAAAAAAAAATAAGACCCCAACTGCCATGACCCCCTCTTTTTTCCTTTTTTCTCTTCTTTCAACACAAACATCCTCTCTTTTTTTTTTTTTTTTTTTTTTTTTTCCTCTTTTTCATCTTGAACGCAAACCTTCAAACCCAAAGATTGAACCTCGCTCTGATACCCACTTGTTGGAAAAACACCATGCGCATCAGAAGTGAACAAACTCACAAAAAACTCAAAACAGAAATTTTATTAAATCACTCAAAACTTGTATATTACAAACTAACTTAGTGTCTTTATATATACACACACACTTGACAAACTTACTAATTAAACCAAAAACACATAAATAGGTATTGCCTAAAAAATAAACAAATATAAATTAGAACCTTCCTAAACACAAAATAATTAGAAATTTAACTAAAACATTAGACTTTCTAATTAACTAACAAACTAAAATAGGTACTTGAAGTTTTGAGCCAAAAAAACCCAACAGTTTGCGTATAGCTTAATCACAATATAAAGAACTCCATTAACTTTGTAGGAAATGTACATGAGTATTTGAAGGATGTTTCCTGACCTTCTGTCATTAAGAAGTTCCTTTTGGAAGGGCTTCAATTATGCACTTGCATTTCGATTCATATCATTTGGGCTACAACACCATTAATCAAAGTATCATAATGAACCATTTTGAACTTGGTTCATGTCTGGTATTTCTGTATTACATTGTTGGATGAGGTGTGTTGCAATTGGATTATTTATTTCTCTTGGCACCTACTTTTTTGTTATTTAAGGAGAGCCAATACCTGTAGCAGAACTATGTGACGGCGTTACAGTGAAATGTCTCTTTTTTTGACAAATCCTACTCAATGTTGTTTCTTTTTTTTTTTTCCGGAGACTCAATATTGTTTCATTTGCTTGACAATTTCTGATTACAGTTGTACTTTTAATGTGCAGTCATTTATTTATGGAAGGGGACCGACTCCTACTGGCATGGCAATGATGCCAATGCTTTTACCTGATGGGCGGATTGGATATGTTCTGTAAGTGCTGCAAATTTGTATCTCATTAGTTTTGTGTAATGCATGCACCTTTTCCTTTCATGGGATGCTAGAGACTGCGACTTTTGAATGGTCCTTTATCAATAATTACAGTTGCAACATCAACATAGCCTAAATCCCAAATTAGTTGGCCTCTGCTAATTATTGGCTTGATCATGGATTATTCTGAAATATATCTTAGTTCCTGGCTCTCTGTGTATTGTTTTTATGTACTTTTGGTTGCGGATTAGGCACTCAAGTTTATCTTCTGAATTGCAGGCAACAACCAGGAGGAGCAAATCCGCATGCTCCACCTCCACGACAGAGAAATACTGGTAATAAGAATGTAGGGAAGCATCATCACAACAACAACAATAACAACAATAGTAGTGGTGGTGCCGGACGTGGTAGGAGATACCGTCCGTATTGATTTTGTTCGGTTCCACATTCGCAGTTAGGATGCGAATTGTTCCTTTCATGATGTTTATTTAAAAAAAATAATTCTACATATCGTATTAGTCAGCAAGCTTAATTTATTTTGTGCCCCCATTCCTGATTGCTCTTTAACTGCTTCAGAACAATGATTGCAAGTGTAGTTTTCCTTTTCCTCTTTGCACATACATCATGTTATAACATCATAATGTTATAACATCTCGTCAGTTATTGCAGATTGTGTTTATTTTATGTGTGCAGTGCGGTTATCTCTGCAGTCGAGTAGGCAGCATGAGCGATAAAAGTGTATTGAATATTGATAGTCTTAATTTGTTTTTTCCATTTTTGTTATTTTAATTTGTTGGAGAATGACTTCGGATGCTACTTGCAGGTGCAGGAGGCTTTTATTTATTTTATTTTTTGTGTGAACCAACCAATATCCAAACTAACCAACAACTATGTGTTGGACTTATAGTCCATATGAACTCCATTTAAAACCATATTCAAAGAAGAAATTGAAAAGCCGACAACCAGCATCAACTAACGTGTACGCTGGATGTAGCAAAAAGGAACAAGAAGAAAAGTACATGAATCTAATCTTCTTCATCGGATGGAGCATCTTCATTCACTTCTTCTTCTCCGCCTTCTCCACTTTCCTTCTCCTTCAATGTATCATCTACTTTCCTCTTTTTATCCACCTTACCCTTCATTGCTCCTGCCTTCTTTCCTGCATTTCTTTTTCTAAATTCTGCAGTCCCCAAAAAAACAAATTGTTAACATGTCAAGGATGCACGCCAAAGCAGGTAGACATAGGGATCAGCATGAACCTTGTGCTTTAGTGTAAAAAACAAGAATTCAAAAAGGCAAAACGGCAAAATGTAATTTTTGGTCCTCGAACTTTGATTCTTTTGTGTTTTTGGTCTCTAAACTTTCAATAGTGTACATTTGGTTCATGAACTTTCATTGTAGTACATTTGATCCCTGAACTTTTGAGTTTTTATGCTTTGGTCCCTGAACTTTGAGTTTTTTATGTTTTTGGAAGAAATTAAAAAAAAATTTCAACTTTTTTTGGTCGATGCGAGTCGCTTGGTTCAATAATATAACTATTTTACTCTTCTTGACTAGTCACGCAACACTTTTGTTGTTGCCACACTCGCATAATTCAACACTTTAAATGGTGGAAGGACTAAATGTAAATCTTTATGAAAGTTCAAGGGCCAAATGTATAGTAATAAAAGTTCAGGGACCTAGAGCACAAAAAAATACAAAGTTCAAGGATCAAATGATTGGTTTTGCCTTTAAAGAAATGGCAGGAGAAACTGAGGGTCTTTTGGTCATTTTATCATTTTCCTTCTTGAAAATCTACAACCTCTATTATCATATACTCCCTTCAGACCAAAATAATTGACGTTTGAGAGATTTGGTAAAAAATTTCATAATAAGTGTCATTTGAACCAAATCAACACATGGAATTATAATGTTTTTCATATTTACCCTTATACTTTACAAAAAAAAATATTTACCCTTATGGATATGGGGAAAAGAAAGGGTAATAATATTCCAACTTAGAAATTGTGGAAACCAATTAATGTTGGATTCTCCAACTTGGACAAGTGGATCTTTACAATTTTAAAAGAAATTGAGGCAAGGAACCACACCAACATTAGAATTTGGCAATTGAACTTGAGCTTCTTCTATTTCTCCACCGTCAATAAATGCAACAACTTCATTTAGATCTATCTAAATAAAAAACATTTGTTAATTTTTTCTAGAAGTTATAATGTGCATGAACAAAAGTTAACATGTTTCAGTTTATAGAACATCTTTGGGGGGAACAATTCTTTTGTTTTTTGATGCTAGGGGGGAAACAAAATTTTAAATCTAGAGTTAGAAAAATTAAAACTGTTAAAGCACCAAACTTCAAAAATTAAATTTATTATTAAACCTTAATAGGGCTCATCAGTTGCCATTTGTACTCCACCAGTGATCCATTTCCTTATTTATTAACCCCAACAGTTGCACACAAGTTTAGAAAAAAATTTAAATCAAAGGTGAGAGAAACTGAGGGTCTTTTGGTCATTACACACTGTATTTTCATCAATAATTGCACATTAATAGGCCTCCTTAAAAATGTGAACAATCTCAAAACATCACTTAAAAAGACATGGAGGACTCTACCAACAACAATGGGGAGCTAAAAAATAGTGAACTTAAATTCACATGTCATTGCGTAACACTTTGAATCTTGACTAACTTTAGAAACGTCATCTTCAACAAATTTTAGTACAGGCTAGCTTTTGTAAGAATAACTTTGTGCACGTAGCGAAAAGATCAATTCTTAAATAGTATTATCCTATTTTAGATATTCAACTTGACCATTAACTTGAACAAAATTACCAGTGAGCACACAATCCACTTATTTTAACTATTTATTAGCAAGATCCGTTAAATGCAAGAAGATCAATAAAAAGAGATATTTGAACTATAAGTGGGAGTTTGAGATGGGATTTTGAAGCATTAGGAAACGGTCAGCAGAACCATGATTGCTTTCTCAATAAAATACTCCCTCCAAATCTTTTTAAGTGACGTTTTGAGGTTGTTCACATTTTTTCAAGGAGGCCTATTAATGTGCCTTGATGATGAAAATATGTGTAATGACCAAAAGACCCTCAGTTTCTCTCACCTCTGATTTAAATTTTTTTCTAAGCTTTTGTGCACGTGTGCAACTGGTGAGGTTAATAAATAAGGAAATGGATCACTAGATCACTGGTGGAGTACAAACGACAACTGATAGGCCCTATTAGGGTTTAACAGTAAATTTAATTTTTGAATTTCAGTGCTTTAACAGTTTTAATTTTTTAAACTTTAGATTTAAAATTTTGTTTCCCCCTTAGCATAAAAAAACAAAAGAATTGCTCCCCCCTAAGATGGCCTATAAACTGAACCACGTTAACTCTTGTTCATGCAAATCATAACTTCTAGAAAAAAAATTAACAAATGTCTTTTATTGAGATATATCTAAATGAAGTTGTTGCATTTTTTGACGGTGGAAAACTAGAAGAAGCTCAAGTTCAATTGCCAAATTCTAATGTTGGCATTGTTGGTGTGGTTTTTTACCTCAATCTCACACCAAGTGATCTTGTCCTCTTCTTCTCTTTTCCTTCAACTTCAGATGAAGGTTTCCTTGCTGTAAATCTCTTTTAAAATTGTAAAGATCCACTTGTCCAAGTTGGAGAATCCAACATTAATTCGTAACCACTATTTCCAAGTTGGAGTATTATTACCCTTTCTTTTCCCATATCCATAAGGGTAAATATGGAAAATATTATACTTCCATGTGTTGATTTGGCCCAAATGACACTTATTATGAAATTTTACCAAATCTCTCAAACGTCAATTATTTTGGTCCGGAGGGAGTATTGAAGAAGAAGCGGATCATCCATAATTAATTCTAGAAAGCTTTGAATCAGAAAACTAACAAACGCTTCGATGTGAAGAGCTCAAGACTTAAGTTGGCGAGAAGGAGAAATATGCCCCAGCCAAAGCATTACAGCACCCTACCAACCCAATCTGGTCCTTTGAGCATGTTATCGTGACTGGTCATGATGGGCAAACTTACAATTTGCAAAATCTTGGACCTGGGATGACCCAACCCACCAAAAAATATACTAATATATTTCCTCCCAAAATAGTAATTATACGTAGCATGGAACAAAAATTCGAGAAGTTATAAGCGAAAGGATTATAAAAGTGAACTATGCTTTCGAAAAAAAAAAAAAAAAAAGAGCTTACCTTTTAAAGCAGCTTTTAGAGGCTCAATAAACTCAATAAACTCAATTTCTTCAAGCGCATTAAACACATCTTCGGCATTGATTGTCTGCCTCTTTGATTCCTTACATATGTCATTTGCCCTGTAAGATATCGCAGTTTTGTCAAAGTGAACATGGAGTAGCGATGCTAAGATGAGCTCTTAAAGGTGTTTTCTGCAAGTAATAGTAGGCCAGTAACTGATTTGAAATATGAGAAAAATTACTAGCTAAGCCGACTTTCAAAATTGCTGGATCAGGTACATGATATGGATTGCTCATTCTCTATACAATCCAACATACAAACCACACAAAATGTTACAAGAGCAGCTCTTTTCCAGCTAATCAGTAACTCCAAATATCAATCACCGTATCGCATGCAAACATAGAACTAAAAGATCGCGACTGTTGTTTTCTAAACCATTTGAGGAAAGGAGCCAAGCGATTCATTTTTCTCAAGTTTCAAGCTTGCATTCACCAACAAGAGACAAATAATCTATAGATACCCTTTGAAAGCGTTTTCGAGAAACAAATTTCAGCATCGAAACACATTATATAAGAAATTGAAATTCTTATTATACTAAGGAATGTATGACGTGTTTATCCAACTCCTATGGATTCAACAAGGTTTAGACTTTCTTTTTTTGGTTTCTCACGTGGTAACCAACACCAACCACGCCGACTAATCCATGGGCACTGTCCTGCCCTATACAAGGGGGCGGCCTTCCCAACCCATTTTTTTCCATCCATGAGACTCGAACTCAAGACTTTGATGCAGGGATCCTTTCCTGGGTGATTCAAGCTTAATCAACGGCTCAACTCTATCACATGGTTCGAGGATCATCAATGAAGCCTGATGAGCATACTACACGTTTTTGTTATTTTGCTATGTTGTTTTCAAATTCCAAAAGCATAGTAAAGAGGTCACAATCCCAAGATGATACTTTGTGTTTGTATCATGGATCTCAGAGTGTGTCCACTTAGTTGCTTCCATTGGACCATCACACCACGTGTCTTTTGTCTTTAATGTCCTTTATGAGCTATTAATATAACCAGAGTCTTGTATAAGGGGTTGTTGAACTGAATTAATGAAAGCAAAAACGTCTTGAAGGCTTATTTAGTTAACAGTTAGTTAACTGTTAAGTAATATAGACAAAGTCTTTAGAGTTTTGTTCAAGACGTTTGTGCTTTCATTAATTCAATTCAACAACCACTTGTAGGACTTTGGCTATATTAATAGCTCATAAAGAATACTAAAGATAAAAGACACATGGTGTGATGGGCCAACGGTAACGACCAGGGGGATACACTCTGAGATCCATGATATGAACTTGAAGTATCATCTGGGATCGTGACCCCTTAACCATGCTTTTGGAATTTGAAAACACCATAACAAAACAACAAAAACGTGAAGTATGCTCAGCAGGCTTCATTGATGATCCTGAACCGTGTGGTAGAGTTGGGCCGTTGATTTGTTCAAATCAAAGGACCCTTGCATCAACCTCACTCAAGGGAATTATTCCCTTACCACTCCGACCAACTAGAAGTTGGTAACAAAGTTTCGACTTTATATGCACAAAACAAGTAAAAAATCACTACACTCTCAACACTCCACAAACCCTAATTCCGATCCAAAGTTCCAAACTTGAAATTCACATCGCCCTTTCAACAAACAGTTCATCTTCAACAAAACCCCCAAATTTCTAACAAATTCACAACAATTGTTCACACGACCAGCACAAACCCTAGTTTGAAGACAACAACGACCAAAAACTCAATCAAAATGCACAAAATCGATCTCATTGAAACCCTAATTCGCGAAACAAACACAAATGAGAGATCGAAAGAGAGATTGAGAGATCATACGTCGCGGAGAGGTAGTGGATGAAGATTCTGGCGCTCTCGGAGAAGGCGAGGAGAACGTCTTTGTGGATGGCGATGTTGTTGGAGTCTCCATCGCCGTCGTCGTTGGAGAGCACAGTCAGCTTATCCTTCACCACCCGGCGCACGATAGCTTTAGGGAGCTCTTCGACCTCGATCGCGGGTGTCGCGCCTTTCGAGGCATTAGCTTTCGACATCTCTCTCGCTCTCTCTGTGTGGTGAACCACTGTAGGTCCGTTCCCGCCTTAACGAGGAGAAGAGAATTGGTTTTACAATAATGTCCCTGATGAAATAGTGATATTCCAAGCCCCAACGTATTACCATTGCTTGAAAACTACTGATCTCTCTAATTGTTTTCTTATTTTTAATTTTTTGATGAGGCATTTTTTTACCTTTTATAAGCACTTATCGACATAAGTAAAGTATAAGTAATAGGCAGTCGTGGTAGTAAAGAAGTCTTTTGTCCAGTAAAAAGTAAAAAATAAACATATCGTTACTCAAATTAGTTTTTGTCAGTGTGAATTTATCTTTGTATCTTGATATTACAAAGGTTGCAAACTCAAGGTACAAACCGCATATTCTCTTAAGAGTTGTAGCAAAACGACTTCTACTTGTACATCAATGACTTGCAAGCTTCTTTTAAGTGTTGTTAAATGCACCTCAAATTACATTGAAAAACATACTATTTGATCATATTTAACAACATAAAAGTTGCTTGTATTTGATAAGTGTCCTTAAGTTGCGACCATAATCTTTGTTATCCAAATGAGAATACAACGACATAGCTTCAATCTCAAATTAGTTGTGAACCATATTTCAAATTAGTTAGCTTTGGCTATATGGATCAAACTCTTCATTGCACTCGATTCGGTGCAATTGATGGTGTGCTTCCCAAATTATTCCAATCCCTCTTAATCAATGTTATCCTAATGAGAATCGGTGAATAACAAAAAAACAAAAAAAAAAAAAAAAAAAAAGAAAATAATCATTATGTATTGAACACATCAAACAGGTGTATATAAACACACAAACATGTTGTGTAGCATTCTTCAGTCGTTTGCACTGTTTCAACCAAATGTTCATAAAAAAAAATAAAATAAAAAGATATAACTTACTATAACACAAACCACCATTTTTTGGATAGCAGAGGGTATCCTAGCCACCGTCGTGTCGATGGTGGGTCCAACTAGTCCCTTAGGTGGTCCTTAGTTGCCCTCCACTAGGAACACAAACCATCAATTTTTCTTAAACAACAACTCATGAATCCACAATTGTTGTTGGACAACAACAAAAAGGGCACTGAATCAATCCATTCTCATTGCACTTCTCACACCTAACCATCTGATTCTCCTCCTTATCAATCACTCTACAACTCCCACTGCACTCCACACACATCAAAAACCTCACACCACAACACCTACCACACAAAACTTGAGATTTAGGGATCCCCCCAAACAAGCCCCCAAACTTCCCCTCCTCTTCAATCTTCACCAACTCTTCAACTCCACCAATCAATCTCCCCTTCACAAACACAACTGGCAGCCTGATCTCACTCTCCCCCATCAATGCTCTCAGCTCTTCTCGAAACCCGAATCCATCGATACATCTCGCTCGATCGTGTACACGTCGTGGGATTCGATCAAGCTTCTCACTCTATTGCAATCCTCATATGTCTTCCTAATCCCCCTTAATGTGGTTGTGTAGATGATCACCACATTTTCGCCCCCCGGCGGGCACTTCATTTCGAATAATTCGAGATGGTTACTCTTTTCGGGTGGCGGCAAAACCATGTTCTTGATCTGTTCCCTCTCCTGATCAAGCTCGATTTCAAACGATGACAGCAGTTCTGGATCGAAAATGGGACTAAAAGCCTCTTTCGGCGTCAAGAATGCCGTATGGAATCGGAAACTATCAATTTTAACATCCAATGGAGCAGTACTAGCCTTTTTAGAAATTTGTTTCACATTGGGTACCTTCTGCAGATTCTCTATGGATCGAAATGGCTTTGAAACCTGTTGCGCCGACGCGGCGCCTCTGTTCTCAAACTCGACGATCATCGGCTTGTTCTCCTTCCCTGAAAACCTTCTATGATTCTTTGATGTAGTGGTACTGGTACTCATCAATTTGGGGCTTTTGGAGAATCCCATTTCGTCGTCTAAATCGCGCATCAATTCCCAAGCATTGATGATCTCTGGCTCGTAAACAACATTGCGATCCGGGTTTCGAAGATCAATGTGATTAGGCAATTCTGCTCTTCCTCTAAAGGGGCTCCTCCTATGCTCTAATGAGAAATCTTGTTTTAGGAAGCCATAAGTGGTGGAAGTGAGGGAGACGATGTGGCGGGCGGCACCAAAATCGGCATTGTTGAAGAGGGAATCTGGATTGGGATCTTGGGTCTTGTACAATTTGGTTGAAACACAGCCCATCGATGGAGAAAGCGATGTTTCAGAGTTTCAGATTCAGAGCGGTTTCTCTGTTTTTGAGAAGAAAAGTAGTTTTGTTGCTGTTGTTGTGTGAGAGTCAGTTATTACTTTTTTTTTGGATGTTTAAATTTGTAACGGTTGAGATTAGCAACGGTCGTCTGGGGCCCAACGGTCTGAATGTTGATTTGTTCTTTATGGGTTGTCGGAGGAATCAAGTGAACTTGACATATACGTGATCACTTTTATACAACAATACAAATATGGTACTAGGATAATGCTCCAAAACATCTCCGCTGAGATGAATTGAAACATCATTTGTACAAAAGAAAATATGAAATTGTTATTGTAACATGCACTTTGGACGTGTACTGAGCGAGTTGCGCCCCTTCACTCTTGCTGATATGCACATCGAAGGGATATGTACAAGTGAGTGGTCGACCTGCGTGTCGAACCAAATTTACGTTAACATTCTCGTAGCTATAAAATAAAGTAAGGAAATCTTACTCATTATTTTCTTTTCTACCAACTTTTTTTTTTTTCTTTTGTGAACCCTATCATAATTAGATTATACTATTTTCACTAGTTGGACAAGCACTTCAATTTTATAAATGAAGAGAAATCGACGTATTTGTAGTCAAAAAGAAAAGAGAAATCAACGTATTTAGAATTAAATTATTCATTATTTTTTGATGATTTTTTTTCCAAACTCTTCCTACTTAGGCTTTACTATTTTGATAGGATCTGTCAAATACCCTAACTTTAATTATTATTTTAAAAAAATAATGTATTTAAAGTTAGGATGATAAAATTTGATTTCATAAACTATTTAGTTAGCAGTATATACATATCTAAATAACATTACTGCAGCATCAATTTAATTGAGATACACATTTAAATTTATAATTGAAAATATTTGAATCATCCATCAAGATTTGTGCACAACTCTCAATGCATGTTTATTGTATAAGTATGTGTGGTAATAATATACTTTACGCACACGTGTTACCGTTACGCAACTATTAGTTCAATTCACGTAGCTTATGATCTAGAATTTTCAAGAAACACTAACACTTATAGCTACGCACACGTGTTTGACAAAAAAAGATTCTATAGAACTTTCAAGAGAGTTCCAATGTTCAAACAAATATTGAGAGCTGGTTTGGTCTAGAAGGTGTAGACGCTAACGACAGTGGCTTTAGTGGCGACTACTTCGTCCGGGCCCTCTTCTATCGTGTCTTTTGTGTAAATTTGATTAATAAAATAAAAAAATATTAGAATAACTCACTTTTGATGCTAATATCATCAACTGTCGTTCATTTCTGCCTCAAAATAAGAGCACACGTATCTCGATGTGATTTTAATAATATTTAATGAGATTGATGCCAAATGTGGATTAAAAAGTGGATTACTCTAGTAAACCTCAATAACAATAAGGAGATGCTATAATAATTTTTTTGAAACATTAGATAGTGGCATCCATCAATTCACATTTTAAGAATTATGCGCAAACATATTGATGTATGAAATACAAGGACAAAGCCAAACCCTCAAGGCAAGGGGTTGCATTTAATTAACTTCAAAAAAAATTATTCATTTCATTGACGTCTATTAATTAGGGACAACAATTATTAAAATGATTCGTATTTTGGGCTAAGATGTGCATATACACAATTCTTAGTGTACATCAAAACAACTAAAACATTTTTTTGGAGCAAATGCATTTCTAACTACTATATTTATTTTGAATAATATTAGAAAGTACATGCATATAACTAGGAAGGGGGGTTATGGTGTTAATTTTTTGTTTTGAAATGAGGAGGGGGTACTATTACTATGGGGTGGGCAAAAATTTGGTTACTAAAGCCTTGCCTTCGTCATTGTATGAATAGATAAACATTATTATTGGATGTCTAATTCAAATGCCTCAAAATAGATCATCCTAATATTTTTTCTAAAATAGGCTAAATATCTGCCATTCATAAAGGAAAATACTTCGTCATTGTATGAATAGATAAACATTATCATTGGATGTCTACTTAATGGATCATCCTAATATTTTTTCTAAAATAGGCTAAATATCTGCCATTCATAAAGGAAAATACTTCGTCATTATATGAATAGATAAACATTATCATTGGATGTCTACTTCAAGTGCCTCAAAATAGATCATCTTAATATTTTTTCTAAAATAGGCTAAATATCTGTCATTCATAAAGGAAAATACTTTAGTGATGGACCAACAAGGATGTGTCTGTAGAAGGGCATCATAACAGTTTATCGTAACTTAAATTATTTCAAAATTATTGTAAGGGAGACAAACTATAGATTAGTTTTTTTAATTGAAGAAGTGATCACTGTACATGATTGATGCATTGGATGTCCACCGATTCATATTATTGGTGTGACAATAGTGGTTATACGATGAATTGATAAAATAAATGGACACGCAAATGAAACAAAATAGAGTTCAAAGAAGGGAACTCCGACTAATTATTGATCCACCTATATATTTCACAGATGCCTGTTAAAAGAAAATAATGGGAGAGAAAAATAATTCACTACTTCTTTATACTATGGTGTATATAAAAAGTTAATCGTTTAATGCATCTTAATTAGATTTGAATTATGTACATATAACTTTTCTTGATTTGCACCATCTTGCATTTAGGAGCCCATTAAGCTTTGAATAATATAGGTTTGAGATGGATCGCTCCACAAAGGATAAAACTCTTTAAGCAAATGTTGTATAAGGCTCTTAAGTCCTAACTAAAGTTCTTACATAATTAAACAGGTTGAGCACCAAATCTCTAAAATTAAATCTCACTCGAGTTAGTTGCAATGTCCTCTTGTATATATTACTAATTGGGTAGCTCCATGATTTGATATAGAATTTGAAAGTAAGAGGTCATGGGTTCAAACTTGGGTGGGTGTAAAGGGTCTTTTTTTTTTTTTTTTTTTTTTTTTTTTTTTTATAAAAAAAATGTTCTCTCTTATAGATGCAAGACTATCACCATTTTTAACGTTTATGAGTGAAATAAAATGCACAACCCAATAAGGAGGCCAGTTGGTCAGGCCAAACCTAATAGTTCAGGTTGCATCAACCTTAACTAGTTTTTGGTATGAAGTTCAGTTAAAACTCTTGAGGGAGAGCTTAATTTCTCGGCACCCAATGATTATATTTAGCTTTAGCACGAATAGGCTTTCGGATAATGGATGGGTGAGACAAGAAAAAATGCGTGCCTTCAAATGATTGGTTTAAACTTTTAAAGTGTGAATTTCTTGGAACAAAGTTTTCTGTAATAATGTCCCTTAATCCCTTCAAAACTGTTTACAATGTAAATGTAAGTCTGAGGGTACACATTCCCTCTAAACTTTAGTTTTTTGTTTATGTTAATAAAATATAGGAGCATCTCATCCTTTCTTTAAATAAAAAAAAAAAAAAAGAAAACAAATTTCCATTTTTTTTTTTATTTTTTAAAAGGCCAAATTTCCTTTTTAAACAATTACACAATTTCACACCAAATCTTCTACTGTATGAGATCTGACTTGTTAGCTGACTTGTATTTACTCAACTTTGTTAATCTTAGAACTTCCGTGCAATCTTCTAAGTTTGGAGTCCGATTAAATTCCAAGTTTTCAACTATACACCTAACTTGGCTTAAGATTAATATGCACCACAGCGTGACGTGTCACGATCAGTACTCCTAACAACAGTCATTACATTATTTACATCTAATCACCTTTAATTTCCATCCAACAATCACAAATTAAGGAAATAAAAAACACAGATTCGGTACTCCCACCGCCCATCAACCCCCATGAGGGCCATGACCCCCCACCAAACCATCTTTTGATCCCCAGTGGGCCCATCCCATCCCATCCAATCCAACGGCCGTCATCCACTCCCCAAACGATCCGACGACCCAGAGAGATAGATAGAGACAGTTTTATAAATTGTTCTCCTCCTCGTTCGTTCCGCGCGTAACAGCAGCGAAGCTGCGAAATCCAAGTTGAAAACTCCCTCCATTTTCGACTTCTTCACACAGAGAGAGAGAGAGAGAGAGAGAGAGAGAGAGCGAAATCTCAATTTAGGGTTCAATTTCAAGGCAACTCTATATATATAAAAACTCAGAATTCAAACCAGACTCCCTCTGTTCTTTCGATCGATTGTGATTTGTTGTTGTAGTGGCGATGCCACAGGTGGATCTGGAGACGCTGGTCTGCGGTGGCGATCGGAAAATCGCTTGCGAGACTGCGGCGGCGGCGGAGGAGGAGATTCCGGAGAACTTGCCGGATTACGCGGCGGAGTCGTTCTACGTCGCGAAGGAAGACGAGCTCGACTGGTTCGATCGGAACGCGGTGTTCGAGCGAAAGGAATCAACGAAAGGGAGTTCCAACGGCGTCAGCAGTTACAATCCGAGTTCGACTCCGAGTTTGAGCTCCGTCTCGAATTCGCAGCGATTTCCGACGAATTACAAGTCGAAAGCGTCGTTGATTGGGTTTCCGAAGGCGCAGAACACGTCTTACGCGGATTGTAAGCAGAGACGCCATTGCAGAGGCTCGAACCCTACCTTCTTCCCCAAGCGGTCTCGATCTACTGGAAAATCTGGTCTGCCGTTGACGGAGCCGTCGTCGCCGAAGGTCTCGTGCATCGGTAGGGTCAGATCGAAGCGCCAGCGGAGCCGCCGCCAGAGACCGCCGCCGCCGTCGCAGCCGCCGATCGCCAAATCGGAGAAGCACGGCGGATTCTGGACGAGCTTCAAGGCAGTGCTCCGGTTCGGCCGCCGCCGGAAAACTCCTCATCACGGCGGCGGCGATGGCTCCGTCGAGTCGTCGCCGCGGCGGATGAGCGTGAAATCCGAGAAGGTTCGAAGCGGAATCGTGGTGAGCGAACCGGACGGCGAACCGGCCGGTCTGGGGGCGATGAAGCGGTTCGCGTCGGGGAGGCGGTCGGAGTGTTCATGGGGCGATAGCGATGAAGGCGGCGGCGCGGATCTCGAGGAGGTGGAGAAGATCGATTCGCTTTGGAGACGACGAGGTGTTGGTCCCCTTGTGGAGGTCGATGGCGGGCGCGGGTGGGAATCTGTGGGCCCCGCCACCGTGTAGTGGAGTGGAGGACTCAGCCGTCAGCAGAGGTAAGCGTTTGTTGTGTAATTGAAAGGTTAATGAGAAAATTTGTGTTTTTGTTGGTGTGCTTGTTTTTGATTGTTTGAGTTCTAAGTTTTGTTTTCTCTTGTAAATATTTTTTTTTTGGGAAAATAAAGATTGGGATTGAGCTTGTTTTTGGCCCTCTTGCAAATTGTATTCATCTAATGAAATAATAGAATTATGTAGAAAAGAATTTTTTTTGAAAGCGGATGCAGTTTTTTACTTGATGAAGTAATTGAAGATTTTAGAGGAAATTGGGTTGAAAGTTTTTGATGAATTAATCGACAAATATAGCTTAGCATTGCAAGATTATAATCTACATGTGTCAATTTAAGTAAATTTGTGGGTCTACTATGACTGATTAAATGTGTCTATTGGACGTCAATAAGTTTGTAATAGTTCATCATGAGCTTGTAACTAGGACAAGCTTGCTTCTTAATGGGGGCAAAATACATAATTGCCTATTTGAACTTCAAAAAAGTAACTAAATAAATAAGTGAGAAAAACATGAATTATCTGATAAAAATTAAATGAGATATCTGATAAAAAAAAAATTAAATGAGAAAAACATGAATTATTGGAGAGTTAGATTAAAGGGAAGAATTAATAAATGAAGACCAATGAAATTTTCCTGGCCTTTTGAGTTGATTTAATCTTTGGTTTTTGCTTTTTGTCTTGTCATTTATTTTTTCTAACACTAAAGTGTTTTTGTGATTATGACAAAACAAGTGATTTTCTTGTGATTCCTATCCATGGAGACAATTGATGGTGGGCGCCAAAGAAATTGTCTAATATGGCTTCATCAAAAAATTTGGTCGTATATCTTATAATGTTTTAAGATTTTTTTTGTCCAAATAGGTAAATATATCATAACGTTTTGATTTTAGCAAAAATATCATAATATTTTGATTTCATGAAAATTGTATCCTTGCTTGTAATTATTTTGTGTTAAACCACAATTAAAGTGATGAATGATCACTATATTACATATCCATTACATTATATGAAATAATATTTCTAATTATCTGTATAATATTTTTATATTTTTAAGTGCAATTCACTCAAATAATATAAAGTGAGGATAAAATTTACAATAAATCAAAAGGTTATGATATTTTTGTCAAAATCGAAACGTTAAAATATTTTTGTAAAAAATTTAAAGCGTTAAGATATATTTGTCTATTAAGCCTTTTTTTTTGATAAGAAGTTTTAGAATTTTTTGATTAGTTAACATAGATCATGAGAATATTGGCAAAATTATTTGAGTTTAAGGATAATCATTAATCTTGGTTCCATGGTATATGGTTTACTAGTGAAGAAACTCTATGTTAGTATTTGTATATAATTTTTTTCGATCGCCACTTCCTTTCGCTCACTTTCTTCCCCATCCCAAGGCCCTTTTATATAGTTAAAAGTTCAACCTCCTTGAGTGACATTCTTTTGTTTCATTCGGGTCAGCATGATGCATATCTTCTTCACAGTTCATATAAAAAATTCATTTGAGTCCTTGTCTGATTGGTTTAACTGCTCACGCAATTCTTGATTGGCGCCAATTCCTTTGTCTTACTTGCATCACATTAGACCCATGCCTTCATTTCATCAAATTGTAGCAACATTTAATGTTTTAAATCGATATGCATGTATGCCTCTTCACAACTTGATATATACTTATTTTAGTCTCTTGTTCTCATAGTGTATAAAATATCCCAACTTTCAATCACAAAAAATCATCACAATTACAAATGTGATGATATTTAAAAGAGCAGGTAACACCAAAAAGCTGGAAAGCCAAAGTTGGTTGGCTTTAAAAAAAAATATGAAATATTTCAAGTTAGGGACATCTTGTTGCAATTATTTCACCAGTGCAGTTCATTTGTTTTTTTAATCATTTTGTTCAACTACCATTAGGTTGCTTTTATCTTTTGTCATTTGACCCCTAAATAAAGAGTCGCACTATGTGCACCCTCGTATCCTCTCAAGGCACCTCAATTTTTTATTTATTTATTTATGTTAGTTCTAAAAGAAAATAACATATTTGCCCCAAGGTGCCTTGAGTAATCGGTGGGGTGCCCATTGTAGCGGCTCCAAAATCCGAAGCCTGCCATGTCATACGCCATGGACCGACAACCATACCTATACCGGCCTAGTTGTGTTCTACGCGTACGAAATCATTTGTCAATTCTCATTTAGCTAACTATTCTCGAATAAATTGTGTAAATTAGTTTATAGACTAAAAATCATCTGTTAATCTTTATATAATTCAACGAAAGACTTCAATCAATAAATCATTTTATCAAAGAACTATAAAATATGTGTGAGCATCATTCCTTATGTGGGAAACCCATCATAGTATATAAAACAGTCATGTCCAGTCAAAATATCAAAATGACCTCAACTGATCAATATAAATGTCCAACATCTCTCAAATATCAAAATCCAACATAAAACTAAATAATATAAACAAATGTACGAGTAGGGAAATAGCAGATCGATCACAAAAAATCCTTTAGCTTGCCCTTCCCTTTACTCGTACTAGGGTCTGCACTCAACCGTCACAACAAAACAGATGACGAGTTCAGAGTGAGTAATCCCGAGGAAATTCAAAGAGTAAATACAATAAGTAAATGTTAGAATCAAAATATTATCAAATAAACATGCGGAAGAAAATAATACAGACAACTGTGGAAGATCATCGCATGAATATCAATAGCATATAACAACAAAGTGCGTGCACGATCTAGGTCAAACTAGCACTATAATTCGGGCTATCACCCAAGCACCGTCAGTGAGCACACCTCGAACTGACTGAAATCCCTAAACTCGCTAGGTGGTCGGCGTAGATCACGGCGCACCCACATGTGTCTAGTGAAAATCAACATTCGGGTCGACTGTCCACTGAAACGTCACTAGAACACATGCTATGGCCTAGTGGACCACATGCCCCCGCAAATGAATAAACCCGGCGGGAGTAAACTCAACCGACCGTAAATAAATCAGGATAATAAGATTACTGAATAAAAAAGACTGAATTCCAATAGCCAAGCAGTAAATACTCAAAGTGAATTTCAATTGGGATACTACACACCTCAATTCACACTTCACTAACGCCACGCCAATGCACGCCCTATCTGCGTGTCAGTTACCCGTAAATATCACCTAAAACCTGAATTCCCAAAAATTCCAATCAATTCCCTAAACCCCGAAAATCATTAATCAACGTTAAATACTCGATAAAAACACTCCTTAAACTAATTAGATAGGTTATTTAAACCCCTAAATATTCCCACAAAATTTTCCAATTTTATTTAAAATTTATGGTCTGTCACTGTTCTGGACGTCGTCAGAGACGCCGTCGTGTATCACACCTCCATGGCGTGTCTCACAGAGTCCAGAGCGCCATGAGACGTCGTCACACACCCACCCACGACGTCATATAAAGCGTGGGTGGGGGGGGGTCTCGCCTCTAGATTAATTGGGTGCTGCGGTTGGCGTCGTGGCCTTTAACCCCTACGACGCGTCTGGCGGCGTCGAACCAAAGAACTCTTCTTGGGGTTCTCGGACCACTTCGGCTTGTCGCCGCGGTCCACACTCGTCAATACTGTTCAAAAAACGTCCAACATTGTTCAATCTATCAAAACCCCTCGACACAAATTGTCCAAGACACAAACCTCGAGTTTTCTCGCCAAAATAAAAAATTTCATTGAACACTCATAGCAATAACACACAAAACATCAAACACAACCTTTATTGCTCAAAACCAACACTTGAGCTCATAGCAACACCCTAGAGGCTGGTGTGCCCAATTCACACCCCGAAAACCTCTTCAAAAACCTGAGAAAATAGGTCCGATTCGTAGAGAAAGAGATGAGGATCGAAGATCTAATCTTTTAATCGATTTTCCAAGCTTGTGCTCCAAATGATCTCACAAACACCACAAACCCTCACCACCTTCCTTATTTTCGTCCAAACCAACAAGAGGAGAGAGAAAAGGTGATGAGAGTTGTAAAAATGGGATATTTATATCAAACTTGGCATCCAATGTGACCACCCAATCCCAATGCATGTTTTAATGGCCAAGATGTGGTCAATTGGTCTCCCTTTTATGACTTACATGTGTGACTTGTGCTCACACCTCTCACTTGTTCTCATAACCACCAAGCCAACTCTCGGGCATTTCGACATGTGTCTCAAACCGTTCCACACGTCAAATGCGTACACTTGCGTCACTCACGTATACACGCCCTTTTATATTGATTATTTAGCATATTATTTCATTTATTGTATGTATATTAGCCCCCGACCTAGTGTACTAACCATTCGCCTCTCCGGTTTTCACTTCTAGACACTACTCGAGGCGAATTCCCGTCACACTGTCTCACTCGACATATACAACATAATACACAACATTGCGATGCCAATAATCTAATTTAAATAATTACATTGCAAATACAACAAACAACATACAAAAATGAACTGTATACCTATAATGGTGTGCTTTAAACTAACGTTGGGGTCCACGTGCATCCTGTCTGGTGTCCACGTCTGCAACTACGTGTAAATTAACGACAAATTAGATTTGGGCCATTACACCCATAGCGCAAGACTACATTAATTTAACGACATTGCGTTTCAGGACTTGATGGGAAATGACCGAACCCATGGTCTCGGACACACATGACCAAGACAGGTTGTTGTATCAGATGGTTTTGACCGAGACATACACACATGGCTCGGCACAAGGCCACTGATACCACTTGTATAGTCTCAGTGGTCACACATCGAGTTAGGTGTTTGACTACCTTATTTGGGTGTCGGTTGGCATAGACTGACACTGTAATACGGGTCTCAGCAAGACATAACCGAAACTACTTTACCATATGTTTTTTGGGTAGTGGGGTGTGTTACTTCACAAAGTAAGGGCATTTTGGTAAAAGTACTGGGGTGCCCTCATAAATTGTTGGGGTGCCCTAGTCAATGGATGCCCTAGAGGATGTTGGGGTGCACATAGCGCATCTCCTAAATAAATTGCAAAATTTCTATCTTCCTATTTTTTTTATTTAGATTGGGTGGGTGTAGCAACATCAGCAAATATGCTTGTTTGATTTGTTGGTATAGTTTTTGCATCTATGCACGATTGATTTAAATATGGATGTATCAACCCTTTTGTCAAACAATTGAATTGTTGTTGTTCACTATTGACTAATTAATTTGTTAAGATTCCTGTTTGAAATAATATTTGTTTTCAAGGGTGGGAGACTAAGAAGTGTCTATGTCATATGTCTATAAAAACTTTAATTACTAACTTTATCTTATTTGAGTCTTGTAGTATATTCTGTATTCCAGAACTTGTTAAACTCCGTTTTCAAAATCTAACAAGGCATTACCAGTCATCAATAATCTTATCTTAAACGCAACAAATTTAAGTTTTTTATTTTTATTTTTAAAGATGATATGCAAATGTCTCAATCAGACAACAAAAATTGATGAACTCTGATAGCATATATAAGAGTACACCTAAAATAACTTAGCATATGTTAATTAAGGATGTCTAAAGGATTATAAAGCTTTGACAAAAAAAGAAAAAATAAATAATTAAAAAGCACATCATCATCAAGTACTGTATTGAAACGAGTGAGTGAAAAAGCTCGAAATTACATCATCATCAACTACAATTAATAACTACTCTTGTATTAGTATAGATCCAAAAAGAAATTAATTAAAAAGCACATATCTCCTCCTTTTTATCTCATAAAAAACATAAAAGAAAGTTGATTCATCTTACATGGAAAGTAAATGATTAGGTACGCACATGAAATAACTAATTATGATATTAAAGGTACTAAAGCCTAATCCAATCGGATTATAAGGAATCAACAATGAGAGGATGCTACTATAGAGAGGATGCTACTATATATATATAGTGGAATGGTATTGGATTGAGATTAAAGGCCTAATCTCAAGATTAAAGTCCTAATTTCAAATTAGTTAGGTTCAATTGCATCTAACAAACATTCAAAAGAGGAAAGTTAGGAAAGGATGACAATCAACATAAAATATTTGTAACTATTTATGAAATGATTCGAACAGATATAAACTTGGCCAAAAAATAAAAAGCTTATGACTTTATTAGAAATACACAAATATATTTATTACAACATTTTCAAATACAAAACTCGGCCTTTATTGCAGACTTTTTGTATTCTATATATCGGCCCGTAAAAATTCTTGATCTTTGCTTCAAACGATCAAGTATACAAGATTTGCTCCTGATTTGGGTTACATATAGAAGATTAGACACAAAAGATTATAACTACACACAAAGATTTGTTCCTACAACGTCAAAATTAATATCATATATATATATATAATCCCACTTGTAAAATTGATGAGATTAGACGGCATGATGCTTTGGGGCATGGAATATCTCTACTTTTCGGCCGTTCAATGGCTGCAAAGGCCTTGCGTTCTCTTTGCAATTCATATCCACCACATCTCTCATTAAGGCTACTTGCTCCTCCGAAACCTTCCTCAACTGCAAAAATTATAAGTCGAAAAATATGTTACTACGTTGGTTTTTCTTGGGTCATAGCTAGGGTTGTTGCACCCGAATAACTCTCATGAGACTAGTCCTCAATAAGGACAAACCAAGAAAATATTTGAATAACCTTACAAAAAATAATGAGAAATAGAAAAAACTGAAATATATAATGGACACACATTGAGATAGGTAATGCTTGTCCAATTCGCCTATCGATGCATCCCTCGATGGAATTTGATTTAGAAAAGAAAAGCAAGCATTTGATGTTTTCATGATTACCTTTGGAACTAAATTCCAGATGACAGGCTCAGTGCATGGAGGTGTGGTTGAAGAACCGTCATATCTGAAATATTTGACAACCTTCTTATCCAAAGCCCTTGTCTGTAGGGCTGTGAGATTAAAATGAGCTTCACCATTCATATCCTTCATTTGCTTTTTGAGTTCAACAAGGGGCTTCTCAAGCTGTTCTCAATCAAAATACAATATTACTATAATTCGTTTATAATGATGACTTTAGCTTATTTGTTTCACGTAAGAGTACAATTTTAAATATATGTTACCTGCTTAATAAATGAGTCTGGATGACCGTATTCATAGAAGAATGCTACTATTGACATTTTACCATCCTTGTCATAATGAACAAGATGTCCCTCAAGAGGATACCTGCCATTATAAATGCAAACATATATATAACAAAATACACCTAATTAACTCATAATATTTAATTGATGTTGAATTTTTTATTTTTTATTTTTTAGTACTTCGGATTTTGAATATATTTGTTGGAATTACCTTATTCCATCAATGGTGTGCTCAGCTGGGGCATGCCAATGCATAGATTTTAAGGTAAAGTTCCTCATGCCAATGGATATATCTCCAATGCCCTTAATTTTGTCAAATTGTATCTGTAAAGCACAAAATTAATTAATACACCACATATACAGAAAAAATAAAGACGGCTTTTAGGCCTATAACACCGAGATGTTGAGCAAGACTGACACTTACTTGGAAATAGTGTGATACATATCATCTTTTGTATATGTACTTTGTGAAAAAAAATTAAAAAACAACTCAGTGCACGTTTTGTAGGAAAGTGATTGAAAAACATATTTTGATGAAAACATTCGTCTATTTGTGCCTCATCCTTGAGTAGGGCCTCTGCTAATCTTTCCTGTATCGTTCCAATTTTATCGAATGTGTCTCTAAAGAGACATTCTAACAATGTTGTAGCAAATGTATGCATGAAAGTATGCGTGTTTGAAAGAAAAACGCACCGCGATTTGGAAGCCATAGTTAGTCAAAATACCATCTACTTCATCTTGGTACCCTGCGTTTAGAGGTATCAATTTCTCGTTAACGACAGCGTCACTGGTCACAATGTTGATGGGTGCTTGAGCCTTCCCATTACTGCATAAAGAGAAGTTTGGACTCAAACTTGCCCACTTCTCTGGTCCATTCATTCCAACATAACTGAACAAAGGTTTCCCTATATACACAAAGCACAAACCAATATTAGAATTCACAAGTCACAACAACCAAATCATCTTTTTTTTTTTTTCCCTTAAGAAAATATGGATTTTTCGTCATTGTTCTTGGCGTTTTTCATGCATGCAATTTGATCCAAACCGATAAATGCGAAGTAATGTCATTTTACCTGCTTCCGTTGTGGCGAGAAACAACACCACCGCTCCAAAGACGACAATCGCATTTCGAAAAGCCATTTTTGAAGACAAATTCTTGATATGCTACTAACAAGGGAGCAACTTGGGCTTATATATATAGGCAATGAGGTATGGTGAAATAGGGTGTTGTTCAATGGTCTCAAGGGAATGTTTGGAGGGTGTTGTTCAATGGTCATTAATTTGTTCCCTAAATTTAGTGGCTTTAGCATTCTATAATTTCTATTTGCTTTTTTGTGTCTGGTCAAAGTTTTTTTTGCTAATTTTAGCTTAATAAGGTATAATGAGTCAATTATAAACATGTGCAAGGTAAATATGATTAAGAGGCTGATATTTTTATGGTGTTTTTAAGTTTCAGGGTATAGGGTTTATTCTTATTGAACACACGTTGAAATTGGTCAAGATACGCTAAATTTAAACAAGATTTAACGCTTTTGAAAAAAATCTTCTAGAACTGTCCTCGAAAAAAAAAAAAAAAAAAAAATTCTAAAACTGTCTATGTATTTTTTTTTTTTTTTATTTTTTTTATTTTTTATGACCCGGTGTGCTGTTGTCTCCACCCATAGTAGTTTGACCAGTGGCTCGTCGAAGCTTGATGCAGCGGGGAATCGAAACGGAGTATATTCGCTTAACTCACACTTACCCAACTTCGTCCTTACCGCTGTAACAATCCGACAGGATTTCTAGAACTGTCTATGTTAATTAGCCAAGATTTATTCATAAGTTGTAAGGTTTGCAACTAAAGGCATTTTTTTTTTTTTTTTTTTTTTTTTTTTTTTTTTTTTGCAAGATGGTTTTTTTTTCTCAAGCCATTCTTTATTACTAACATAACAATTAATTATTCATAAAAAAAACATAACAATTAATTATGCATTACTTAATGCTTCACATGATACTTGTTGTAGTATTTAGATATACATTCTTTAAACAAAACTAAAAAAATGATACACCAACGAATGGTGTGTTGGAGTCGTTCAACACTCCAACGCTTTGACAGAATGTCTCGAGTTCGAGACTCTATAAACTCAAAAACCACTTTTGGAAGACCTTTACCCCTTATAGGCCGACTTGGCTTGAGCCCAAAGTAGTCTGTTAAATCTGAAAACTGGGGGGTGTAAACCAAAAAAAAAAATGTTACTTCTTAGGTCACAGGTTAACATATACCTTTAAGTTTCTATAAAGAAACACTTCTAATTCTTTTTAACCTCTTGAAAAATTTGTATATTATTTACATAAGCAAGTTTGAACTGTGACTCGAGGCCTGTAGAGCAAAAGAAGAAATTCTAGCAAATTCAGAATTCTCTTGTACCAATCAAGTGGATGACTCACAAGTTTGGTATGAAGTGGTTAATTTCTTACTTATCTTACTTAAAAAAAAAAAAAAAAGAATTCTCTTGTGAAAAATGTAGTTTACTCTTTGAGGCGTAAATTTGAAGATCTCTAATCAAATGGGGTTGCGCATGAAATAGCGTAGTTGTCTCATTTATACGCTAGACCAACAGTAAGTTTGAGTGGTTTTTTCTGGTGAATGAAAATGGCAACCATACTTTGATCCAAAAAAAAAAGCCTCATTCATTCACATGTTTTACTATGTAAAAAGTTCATTTAATTTTAATTTTCTTAAGATACTCTTTTCTAATTGAGATCAATTGAACTGCTCCCTCCTGTGACCTTCATTCTCTTGTTTGAACAAGCTTTCCTCGTTAGAGACAACAGACCAACCTATTTGGAATTAAATAAAAATAGCAGCAACAAATTCACAAACATGATCCAATTTGTGGTCAAATTAAGATTTGAGCTACCTTAATGTTATTTACCAACGTTAAGTACAGGCATGGCGTAGCTCTTTGATAAGTTTCTCTATCAATCACCATGATGGAATTACCCTATACGCATAACGATGTACTCTTGTAAAACTAATGAGATTTCGCAAGGTTTTATTCCCCGTGGTAAACCTCCACTTTTCGACCATTCAATGGCTGCAAAGGCCTTGCGTTGTTTTTGCAGCCTGCATCAACTGGAGCTCTGATTGCAGCTACTTGCTCTTTCGACACTTCCCTCACCTGCAATCATTCATTTTCATAAACATGTTCATTAATAGAAAAAAAAACAATTACTTAAATGGGGTAGCTCCAATGGCAAGGTTGAGGTTTCAAGCTCCCGAGAGTAGGATTCATTTATTTATTTATAAGAAACCAACAACTTGATTTCAACATGAGTCGAACCCACGATGACCCTCACCCATTAAGCTTGACTTTGGCAAGTGATGCCTCATCCATCTCACCAGAGAGTTGAGATGCTTGAGGGTGGTATCGAGTGGGATTTATTAATGTCTGTCTAAAAGACGTGAACAACTCTTGTCACAAATCCCTATGTAATAGTTTGAATTGAATGAAAAAACCATAACTTTTGTTAGGAGTGAAAAAAAATGACATCAAGTTGGCATAGTTTTGATAATTTTACCTTTCCAAGTATATTCCAGACGACATTCTCAGTGCAGGGAGGGGTAGTAAGAGAACCCACATATCTGAAATATTTTCTTGTCTTCTTATCCAAACAGTGAATCTTCAGGAAAGTGACTTCAACATGAGCTTCACCATCCCCACCACTCTTTTCGCTTTTTAGTTCATTTAATGCCCCTTCCACCTGTTGTTATTCGAAAACAATTCCAAGTGATTCAATTTGGTGTTAAGTTTTAAATATATATTTCACGAAAAAAAGTTTTGAGGGCACATTTGTTAACTTGGGGTTAAAAAATTCAATTGAATAGAAATTGAATAAATTCAACGTCATAGGAGTAGGCTAAAGCTAAAGATAACAATTTTTGGGGGGTCACCCGGAATGAACACCCGGTTGTTGTGCCCATTCAATACATCAATTAGTGTACGAACAAACATTAATGCAGAAATCACAGGACACCAACAACCAAATGTCCATTCCAAGTGCCCCACAATAGTCAATTAATCATTTTCCAAGAAAAAATTTTCTTGACCTAATGGGATTCAAACTCCACCCTCTTGCAACAACACCACATACTAAACTATTGGGCAACCCACCTGATTGGTGAGGCTGAAGGATTTACGGGATTTGGAAAGCACATCATCAATTGAACTAAATTGTGTGCAAAGGAAGAGTTTGATTCATGTAGCTAACCCCAACTAATTTGGGATCAACGCTTTGTTGTTGTTGTTTTATCAACTTTGGGATTGACGTTTTTGTTGTTGTTTTATTACCTGCTTGAGAAGTGCATCTGGATTCCCATATCTGAAGAAGATTGCCACCACTGTGATGCTACCATCAGGAGCTTTATGAACCATATGAAGCTCAAGAGGAAAGCTGCAATTATGAGTGCTAATTAAAATCAACAATACATACAAGGTACACAACTAACATTAATTAGACTCTATAAAACTAGTCCATAATGTTAGTGATGAACGTATGTAGTTTGTTGGAATTACCGTTCTCCATCTAGGGTGTGATCAGAAGGAGAGTGCCAGTGCATTTGATGAAAACTATAGTTCTTCCCATTTATTGTCAAATCTCCAAGGGTTTCTTTGTTAAATTGTATCTGTAAAACACAAAATTAAGGATCTATGGATAATATAACATTTTTAACAGTTTCTTTTTTCACTTCACAACAACCAGAGCTGGGTCAACCTACAAAGAGGTAAAGCTCTACATGTAGAAGTTGGTTGGATATATCAATTCACACCCCAACAGATTCTAACTAGGTACCAGTTTTGTGACTGTTTTAAGTAGTTAAATAACTTGAACCAAAGCATCAAATGGTAAATTGTACTTGTACTTTGTCAGTTGCACCTCGTAAAACGTACTTCATGTAACTCGAAAGATAACAGACAACTACAGCCATAAGTTGTCATTTGAGCAAACCTAATCAAAAACATTAGTTACGCACCCCAACGTTGAAGCCATGGTTGATCAAAGTCCCATCAACTTCATCAACGTAATCTCTTGTTAAAGGTTGTAATTTAGGATTAGCAACAGCTTCATTGGTCACAATGTTGATTGGTGACTGCGCCTTCCCATTAGAACAAGTAGAGAAATCAGGACTGAGACTCCCCCACTTCAATGGTCCATTCTCACCATTGTAACTGAACTGAGTTTTTCCTATCGATAACGCCCAAAACACAACACAAACCAACATTATCACAATTCACACAACCTATTAAGATTGTCACCTTTCTTTGACAAGGCAATGCTATCTTACCTCCTGTTGCCGCAGCGACAAGCAATGCCACTACTCCAAAGACAATTACCACGCTTTGAGAAGTCATTTCAGGCATGTATCACAGCTACCTTTCTTCTCTATTTGGCTCTAAATGTGTGCTGTTAATGAGGGAAAGAATTGGCTTTATACATGTAGCTAAAGAGGGTGTGGTGATCTCTGGATGGGTGCCCACCTTTCAATGTGTACGTATGATCCTCAAGTAGGTGTAAGCATTGAAGTGAGTTTTGAGTGTCGCAATATGATTGACATACTTAAATTGATCTTATGTTAAAATATTTATACATTTGAACAAATACCCATCTGAACAAAAAAAGAAAAAAGGTACATTACTCATTAGTTCATATTCAAATTAAGCTTATTTTAAATTAAAAGGTATCTTTAAATACAAAAATATGAGAGATTCTTAATTGCAACCCTTGAGGCTATGTTTATGTTGTTGTATATGAAATATTCAATATTCTAAATGGCATAAAGGACATAAAACTAAGGCACACAACTAACTCTAGTAGAATTAACCAAACTTAAAAAGGTAGAGTGAAGAGGAAAAAAGAAAGTTCAAAAACCCCCAAGGCTTTTTTTTTTTTTTTTTTTTTTTTTTTTTTTTTTTTGTAAGACGCTCTTAACAAAAATTCAACTTTTTTTTTTACTGAAGTGGGAGTCAAACCAGAGATGTTTCATCTCTCACTAAAGGATAGAGATACTTTTTGCAAAAATTCACCTAATTGAAAACCACACATTCACATCGAGATGCACAAATCTGGATGCTGCCATTCTTTCTTTTCTTTTGGCACCACCACTTAATAGGCATTTTAACCATCTAGGCGGTTGTGCAGCCTCATATAGTAGCTTCTTTTGGCTTCATTTGGAAATATTTAAACGTCCCTTTTAAACTAATTAGAGAACCAGATCTCAAATAGAATATTAATTCAGACTGGGCAAGGAAAGCAATATTTTGGTCGCTTCAATGCTTGTCTTCCCTCCCGTGACCTTCAGTTCTGTGCTTCGAAAATGCTTTTCTGTCTAGAGATGGATCAGTACAACAGTAATAACAATAGTAACAACAAATTAAGAGTTGTGCTACCTTGACATTATTTACGACATCAGACACACACAACACCTCTCGTTGTCAGATGCACCTCGAATTAATAGTCACGTATAATTTAACGCACATCTGACTATTTAGGCAAAGCTTGTACGTGTTTGAAGTCTCATTTCAAACAAACCCCGCCAGGCCCTGAAGGATTGAATCGTAATTTCGCCTGCAAAGAGACAACTGCAACATTCATAGAGGTCTATAGTTTTAGTGCATAACACCACAAGTTGATGGAAACTAATCAAGACAAAGCCATATGCATGATAAACAAGTATCAAAATAGTTTGTTTATACCCCACAAATGCTCTCACTATCTGTAGATTCAAAAAGATAAGGCCTGTGAACCATACAGTAGTGGATGAATTAGGTGCCACCATGAGATTTGTACAAGATGGGCAACAATGGATCTGATACTACATTCATTCAGATCACTCACCACCAAGGCTTCTTTTTAAAAAAGCTAGTGTGTGATTTATGTTGGTCAACCTGACATAAAATATTCCTTCCTTTTATCTACCACATAAAATGGCCAGAGCCAAAGTGCTTCGTGACATCTCTTTTTTTATGAACTTCAGAGTTGAGAAGAAAGGTTTAAAATTCCTCAGCAGATAAGAGAAGGAAAGAAAAAAAGTTGAAAAAGGTCACCACAAGATATACTCCAAATCAAACAGTGGATGGACCATACCTTTTGCGACATCCAGCAGCGACCGACGCGTCTAAGATGGAACGGGCACTAAGATTACTGTCATGATAGCAATAGCTACAGAAACAAAGATAACCACCAGAAAAAAGCAGAGAAAGCATCATAAAGAATGTGAAACTACCAAGTGCTGTCCAGTTTTGTCATGTTATCATGTTAGGGAAAATTGCGAGGAACTGTTTCGTTGTTTTTGTACTTGAGTACATTGAAACAAAGAATGCAAATATGATACAACTAATCAATTTTAGCAGAATCATCACAATTCACAAACTATTAGAATTATATATATCAAACAGGTTCCATACAGCAAAACAATATTTAGTTGCGACCTGCATCAAATGCTCTCATTCCAATTTGTGACAAATATAGTTTAGGATGCAATACGTCAACATTATATAGTTTGAACTCCTGATGAACCAACCAAGTCGTTAAGGATGCACGTCACCTTTGTCTTGAGACTTGATTGGATGTATAACAGTCGGAAACTAGAGGTGTTTAAACTCGGGTTGACTGAGCTATATGGATATATATCCATTATGCATTACGCCTAGAAGCCCCTGTTACAGAAAATCAGAGGATGTTTATCCAAAATCATGGACCGTAGTGAATTGTACACATAAGGTAGACATTTACGTAATGCAGTTTCTATGTAAGCCTCATTCGGTATCCTCGTCACAAGTTTTATGCTTAAGGTTATTCACAAGGTAACTCTAGAAATGTTAAATACAAAGTGGAAGGCAGTGTAGATAAGTCAACGGATAGAAGATGAAACAAAACTATGGTGAACAAAGGCGGCCGTTTATATAAATCCAATTTTTACAAGCTAGGCCCGACCAAATTTGCAATATTTTACTTCTTAGCATAATAAAAAAAGAAAATACATTTCAGATAACCTTAACACACATCAAATTCAATTATTTTTCAACTGAAAAAGAAAAGCGGCAAAACTGGGTGCCACAAAAGTTGCAATGGAATTACTAAAACACAATCAAAAGAAGAAAAGAGCGCAAAAGCAGAAAAAAAAATACAAAGAAGCATTTGCAAGTGGTTTTGGAACTATACATCAGTCAGCATTTCACTCATCTTATTACGTGACTTGTCCAGGCTAACATGAAATAGGAAAATGGAAGTTGCTGTTTGAGTTTTAATTTAGAACTGGTCAATATTCCAATTGATGAACAAAAAAATCAGTACAAGTTAACTAAGTTGTTTGGTTTCATTGATATACGAACATCTATAATCTCAAATTTGATTTTGACTATGCATTACATCGATCTGGCCCAAGTCGAAGTTTAGCATCGGGCAATTTCAACAGAAATTTATTGTTTTGACCAAGGATATTGTCCTATGATTTTTTCCCAGTCTAAATTATGTAATTTAATCAAGGCACTCATGCAATTGAAGCAAAGAAATAAAAGTTCATCTTCATACCACTTCATCCCCTCAGCCAACAAGTAATGACAAATGAAAGAACTAGTTTCTGAAGATAGTTTTCTTTGATAAGAACTTGTCATAATTATCAACTGATCAGAAAGTTGCTATGCAAGTTTTTAACAAAAGGCATACATTCTCAACACTAAACCACAGAACATTATGTGGTCAATTTGGAACCGAAGAGATTCAGATTCATATCATAACACTTCATGAAGAATCAAAATAATTTTTTCTGAATTAAAGCACAAACAATAAACTTCCAATGATTGACAGGATTTCATACCCTTAATTGGTATTATAGCTTTGAAAAGAACATTTAAGGTCTCCACAGCTGTCTTAATCAGACACAAAATATGACTGACAAGTTTGATGCCAATGAAAAGATGTGATGACGAGTTACAACTTACAAGATAGCATCTAAAGGCTTCTGTAACTGTCTTCATCATACACAAAAAAAATTACTGAAAAGGGTAAACTACCATAAAGAATAACAAGTTTGTCATCAAAAGTTATCTCATCAATTTAAGGTCTATAAAAAATCATATCCTAACAATTACGTCAATTTTGTTTTAATGTAAGACAATCTATTAGGATCCGCAAGTCAGTTTCGGCCAGATTCTCATCATCTCAAGTTCTCGACTGATCAAATAAAGATAGGATCAGGCAAGATGAGTGATGACAAGGAAATTGATACGAGCCTCAGATCTTACTCTTTTCCTTCAATGATGGCCACAATAATTGGAGTGGCACAAACATTGTTTTTCGAAAGGGACCAAACCTTCTGCTAAAGTAAGATAGTAAGGGTAAAGCTTGATGTGCATGCGCCTTTGGTTCTTGCTTCTTTTATTAAGTACATAAAAGAGAATAAGGATTGGATCAATTTTCTCGACTCGTGAAATAATAGGTACACATATGCCTATATGCAAATATAAAAATTATAACTTCCTTGCTACTTTCTTCTAAACATAAGCAAAAGAAGCGGGACAGTCCATGCTGCTTTTGGCCAATGGCATTCTTGTCCAGCTCTATAAACATAATCCAAAGAACAAAGGCATTCGATCATTTTAGTTCTCAATTGCCTATGAATAGAGTTGAGACAGAGCAACCCTTGCATTTCAACTTGGGAAACAGGAGGTACCAATCATATTGATTGGTCAGGGTTGAGTTGCAAGTCTGATGCTTAACCCAATTATCTATATTTTCTATTTTCATCGCAATCCAAATAAACGAGACGTCACTTCCATTTTGAGATGCAGTCCTTGGACTGCATCTTACATGCAAAATTACACAAGTCATTTCCTAAATTGCGGATTGGTATCAAGTGCACTCTCACTGTTAACTTTTCTTTAAGAAAAAAAAAGTATTGTCATTCTCTCTCTATTCTTGCATCCATGCTTATCTTTACTCTTTAGCATACCCTGTGACAGCACTAATGAAAGAACCCGCCTTTTTCAATTTCACCAAGTAGCTTAAGTTAAAAAATAATGGTAGGTAAATAATTACCTGTATCAGATTATTGCTTGACCTGAAAACTATAGTCATCAAGTAGGACAATCATGAACCTCAAGCTAACATATATACTCCCCTTCGAATGGATCCTGCATGTGGCAACAAAGAGGAGAGACATGGCGAACAAACGCAAAATAAAATTATGGAAAGAGACAAGAATTAAACTGAATGCAAGCTTTAAATGAGGTTTTAATATCATTTATAATTTAGACAACTACTTGACCTTAAAGCTATAGCTTATGCCCAACAAAGAATATTGAACTTAAATCAACAACTCGAAAAAAAAGGGCCTAATTCAATTTTGAAAGAGAAGCATGGGCTAGATAAAGTATCCATCTTCATTTACATCCATCAATTAGTGCACAAAGTGTGCTCCAACTTTTACATAGCTATTCAAGGTAAATAGATATAGTACTCCCCTTATTCAGTAATTATAACACGCTACTTTTTAGCAAAGCAGCAATTTATGTACGCCTAAAACATGTTCAATAAGCTCACCTACTTCACATTGGTCCTATGCGAGTGCATAGGTTACTCGAAGATATTCAATAATTTCAGCACTTTCAAACATCTTCACTCCAGTGTTTGGATCCTCTAGATAAGGTACCTGTTCGATACCATTAAAGGAAATAGTGATACCTGTACACATTTCAAATCTATGGAAAGCCAAATAAAACACCCAAGGAAAAACCTTTTTTTTTTTTTTTTTTGGAGAAACATAATTTGAAACTTGAAGAATAACAAATGCTTATGACCTGAAAATGACCAGCCTTCTGGAACAATATCTGTCGTTTTGGACTGCCTCTAGCACAGCTGCGATGCAAATAATAACATAAAATGGTAATATATGTTGCATGCATGAATAAACACTAACAGATCAGAGTAAAGAATAAGTATAATCAATGAAATCAGAAAGATATTGAATGAATTAAACATCATTCACTAAAACTCAAAATAAATGCTCTTTACATGCTTTAAAAAGATCAATAACCATACTGAAACCCTATAAGGCAGACAGCAGACTAGAAATTGACTACAACAATCCCAAATTAGTTGGGGTCGTCTAAATGGATCAAACTCTTTCAATGTGCTCAATTTAGCGCTTATTTTCTTTAGAAAATGATTGGTTGACCCACTTTTGAAACCTACATTTCAGACCTAACTGTTGTGGTCTTTTGAATTGTTGCATTGAGATGTATGTGTGCAGGTGTTTCGAAGTGCATCCAAAGGACCACCCAACTAAGTGTCAAATGTAGGTGTCAAAAGTGGGTTACTCTAGCATCTTCATCTTCCTATTTATTATTATCATATACAAATAGAAATTTCCTGAAGCAATTTCAACACTACTTAGATATTAAAACTCTCATTAAATTAAAGTTGGCAAACTAACAAAAGTTTTATAAAACTTAGCTACCAAAATGAAAACTAAGATTCAGAATTCTAGCTTAATTTAATTCCAACAGCATTCTATGCCCTACATTACTCCCCCTAACATGAATAGAACTCATCGTGGAGTTCAACTGAAGAAAAAGAGACTCCAAGAAAAGATATCCATGGACTATGTTACCCGGACCCTTCACACTAACCCAAAGTACCCGTGTCAGACACTTGAAACGAGTCTGACACTTAAAAAGACATGGATACTCCATTTGAAGAGCTCTTTGTATAAAAAGATTTAAAATGTAAGAGAATAAAGAAAAAAACTTAACAAGAACTTTCTAGTATAGAGTAAGAAATGAAAAATGAGAAAAAATATAGGTATATAAGCTATTGGATATATGTAATATATGTTATTACATATATATAAGCATATGTCACGCGTTTTAGACACTTTTTGCCGAGTCTCCGTGTCCTTAAATTAGAGAATAGGTGGGTCTGACCTTTAGACTCATACCCGTACCCGACACCCGCACCCGAGTCCAGGTAACATAGTCCATGGACCTAATTTGGGAGAAACCACAAAAGCATATATATGTGCAATACCCCACCATGAAGAAAGCCGGTAAGTTTAAATTTGGTATCCATGCCCTGGAAAAGTCTTTCCATAAAAAATAACCGATTAAAGGAGTCTTTGATTTAGAAGTTTCCATCAAATTGTGAAAGAAGGACTTTGAAATGACATCTAATGGGTGGAGGTATAATCGTATAACAGACATTGAAATTGCATCCAAGAAATTCAAACAACTCGTTGAACCTGCACCCATTGAATGAAGACCGATCGCTTTCCTCATCTTAAATGTTATCTCATACAACTCTTATTTCCATTCTTACCAAATGTGCAACTTCTTTTTTCCCTTAAACTTCTAGGTACTTTTCTTAAGAATTGTGATGCTTACGGCTAGATCACACAAGCAAATCGCCTTGATTCACAGAGAATGTACCAATCAACAAGGACATGTTGTTTCTCCACAACTAGGAAGGTGAAGATACAACACCTCTAAGCTACAAACAAATATCAGAAAATAACTTGATAAAACAATAACAGGTTGAGGAAAATATATAGTAATGAAGCATTTAAAATTAGGGCTCAGGAACAATTACGTGCGTTGCAGGTGTGGCAATTCCAACTCAACAAGAACTTCACGCGCTAGTTTGCAGAAGGGGGAACCCTGAGGGTGAATGAAAAACAATTTTATAGTGAAAGTCAGAAAGGTGTTTCTAAACTTATGGTGCAATTCAACAAAGAAGAAGTCATCAACATTTACATCAAAACGCTATTACCAAAGTACCACAAAGCATTACACATTATATTATTGAACCAACCAATTGGGTGGCCCAATGGTTTGGTATGGGGTTTGGGAGTAAGAGGTCATAGGTCCAAACCTTGGTGGGGGCAAGTTGTTTCTTTTTTATCAAAAAAAAAAAATATTAAACTATTTTCTTGACTGCACTTTCAATTTCAAAAGTCTTACCTCATATGCCCATATCTCCAGTGGCTGAGGAGGTAGTTTTGAAGGAACATATGAAGTTCCCTGGAAAAGAAAATATCAGCAAGTTTAAAAGGCGATCCAAAACCTTTGAAATTTTTGAACTATGAAGTTTCAGAAGATGTTCATATACTCTGAAGTGACTCCAAATACATTCCCAGAGATGGACATTCAAATTGAAACAAGATAGACTCAACTTGCACAACTTAGAAAGTGCAGCATAGAAACAATCCTGTTATTTTATTTGTATTCAGTTGTTACCCGGTATGAAATATTGAAAGGCCCATTCCACAATCATTTGATATAAGGCATAATTTCAACTATGTTACCTTACCAATCCGTCCAATCAGAGCAAGTCCAGCAGTTAAAGTCTGCAACATAGTAATGTTACTATTAAAATGTCTAATAAGGTCTATAAAAGCGCATTTCTCTACATGAAGTATTAAACTAGAAGTTTGGTAAGCTACACGAGGTTGATTTCAACAAAAGTGGAAAGCTTACAGTCAGCAGACCAAGTGAAAGCGGCAAAGGCACAGATCCATCACCTAAAGAAATATACGCTAAAGATGTAAGAGTTTTAGACGAAAATTCTGGGAGACATAAGGAAATGGCAGTTCCTGAATCAGAATCCATCAGAAGCTTATCTCAAAAAAAAAAAAAAAAAAAAAAAAAAAAAAAAAAAAAAAAAACTCAGAAAATTTCACAAAGATCAAAAGCAGAATACCTTTATATATTTTCTTTGCTTCTACACCCTAAATAGGAGGCCAAATTAGATTTAAACTACAGAAAACTCTCGACAAAACTATTCGAAAGTCTTATCATACCTATTTTATTTTTATAATATGAAATTGGAAAGAATTAAATGCAAACGCCAGATAATAAGTTGGAAAATAAGGTCCATATAAAATTTTTGAAATAGAGCCCGCTGCTTGCAAAACATACCATATTTCCCAACCAAATACTTAATTATGTCATCAGATTCATACATTGAAACTCCAGTGTTTGGGTCCACCTGCACTTGAAAGAAGTTGTAGAGGCTTAGCTTTCTTATCATCAAATTCTTATCATTAATATAGTATCTACAAGCTAAAAGAGAGATTGCTGCAAAATAAGGCGAACATTTAGTAGAAGTACTTTCGACCAATTCCTTCACTCCTTCCCTAGAATCATAACCTAGATATATTATTATACTGTGCCAATGGCGCAACATCTGCCATTTTAGCAAGCCTCCACATCAACGTCACCAGTATGAGTCACAAACCAGTAAATATACATGTACAACTGGCAGAGTCTCTTATCATTGTCTCTTATCTTTACCAATAGAGTGAAATCCATTAAAAGAACAGAAGTAAACAAGCACAACCACAGGTTAACCACACCTACAATGAACAAGACAACAGAATTTTCCAAGATTTAAAAGTACTGTTTTGCCAAATACAGCCAGCCTTTTAATCTTCCAGTAAAAAATTAATGATTGTTGCTTCTTATTTCAGCAGGACACTTTGCTATTATTGCTAATTGCGATTTCCAGAGAAAGAAAGGAAATTCCAAACTCCAAGGCTAGAAGCTATAAAGAAAAGATGATTTGCTGACTAACCATATGTTTTACACTACTAAAATGATCATCTCCCAGCTGAAAAAGGAATATTCTTAGTTTTTTTTATTTAGTGCATTAAATGGAGACAGGGATCTTTTCAAGAATGTTGACACTCTAATACTCTATATCTGGGGTTGGTAAAGGATGTACCACTTCCGGTGCAGGAGCTATTAGCAGTAACATATGAAGAAAATATAGCGTCGAAGAAAAAACCAATAGTCACTTATTCAAACATATAATGACGTACAAGACCATATCGTTCATCATATCGAGTTACAATACAATTGACCAAATCAACAAGAATGGCCGTGACTACCATTTCCTTGTCATTATTCATCATACTAATGAACAAACCAACATGCCCAACCAATTACCTTGTACATCTCTATGATCAATCCCCTGTCCACTAGTCTAATTGTTGCAACTGGCCCACCAACTTTAGAAAAAAAAATACATAGAAAAAAATACATTTAACACAAATATGAACAAAATGGCTTCATAAAAGCACATCTAGATTCACCATCAAACACCATTTGAAAATGGCACGGCTTGAGCGCTTTGATTAGCAGTAAGGCACTGGCTACTAATAATAATCATTTTGAAACTCCAAAAATACAATTCGCAGATCATATGCAGTAATTTTGAATTAAATAGCTCTACACATAAATCTCATGCATCGATTCTATGCATGTCCATAGTGTTATGTTACAATAAAAATAACTAAATTGAAAAGAATTTCACTTGAATATTTTAGCATCAATTCTATAAACTTTATATATATGTTGGTGTTGGAGATGAGGGAATAATCCCACATCGACTAGTTGAGAGAAAGAATATGACTTATAAGTTTAGAGTGGGAACTCCAACTTGCATTGACATTTTGGAGTACACACTCACTCTCAAACTAGAGCCCACAAATACAACTAGTGTCCACACTCTCTCATGACTTGGACTATAGGCCTAATATAAAAACTTCACAGTTGACAAAACCAACTGGCTGAGTCTGGCTAATCAATCCCATCAACGATATTCATATCAGAATCCTTCTTTTTTTTTTCAAATATACCAGAATTCTTCTTATTAAAACACAAGAGAATTTAATTTACCTGTGAATACATGCCTTATTGATTAGTAAAGTCACCAAAAACTACTTTATAAGAACGTGTGTTGGCATCATTTAAGGATAAGCAAATGTCCCAGTCACCATAGTTGTTCAAAATGTTCAATAAATAGTTGAGTAAGTTCAATCAGAAAAGAGGGAGAGAAAAGAGGGAGGATTGCACGAAGAAATTTTATCTAACCATGTAAGGAAACTGTTGTTTTCCACCCAATTGAGCAACCTTTGAACGGAAATTCGGACCATTCCTTGGGCATGGGTAAAACAGGACATCAAGATCTAAAATTGCTACAATTTCCCTAACCTGCAAAATGGTAGAATCTCAATGTACATTTAACATATACAATTACGATATGGTAACAGGAAAGTAGCAGGGAACCAAAAGGCCAATGTTTTCTAACAGTCTTACCCTTTGATAAATCAAACAAGAAAACACTATCAATTACTCAACTTTTGTTGTGTGTGTTTCAAGCGCGGAAACTACATAACAGGAAGTTATGACATTTACTCTGAACTCAGTGATACTTTTGAGGTTATAATTCTTAAAATACCAAACGTAAAATCTAAATCATTATAATTATGATAATCTAAGTTAAGATTTCAAAATGTTGAATAGTTTTCTAGCAAAAAAGTATTATCTAGATATATGCTTAGGATAGAATAAAATATAAACAAAAAACTTTTGAGAGATGTGGTGGAATTCATTATACAAGCTTCAATTTTTTATGCTTTTTTGATGTTTTACACACCATCAAAAAAAAATGCTTTGCCATTACAATGTAAATAATATATGCCTGGATTACTTGGATTACTTTTTAATACTATCATGAAATCCTCATGCAACTTTCAATTTTATGCCGACATGCCATAAATAAAACGCTTACGCATATGGATACCCAGGAAGACTAAAAGAAACTATGAGTTCACCCCTCACCTTCCAATTTCTCTATTCATTATGTTTGGAAGAGAATATGCTAACTGTTTATAGCCCCTTGAATGCAAGAAGAGCCATCAAGCACAATAGGACCTCAAGTTGAAAATGCTACTGGCAAAGCATAATAGCCTCTATAAAGTTCATCATGGAAGCTAGGAATAAAAATTCTCGAAATCTTGATTGAAATATTATTTGCATACCAAAATGATATTGCCACTTTATTGTGAAGAAAAATCCTACATACGAGGCCAAAAATTTGATAAAATCGGGGCATCACCAATATTATGGGAGATCTAATTAATTGGTTCTAGCATATATGCAAAAGTTGAAGAAGCGTGAATTAGGATAAGCCTAGTAAAAAAAGGTTCCAAATGTGTCCGTATGATGGTGATAGACTCCCAAAATTAGGCTAGTTAGGACTTTTTAAAGGGTGCAGTCATGAGAGTAGTTTTATAAACGTTGTATTTTTTCTAAATCATAAACGTTGTATTGAGTACCGAGTATGAACACATCAAATTTAAAAATAAAGGTATGAGATCTTAGGAGGGGTGCCAAAACTGCAACTCCCCCAAACTACTCAACAAGAGTAGAACCCAAATTCCAAATATTTCTTTCGTGTCTATCCTAAGACCCCATACCCTTTATTTATGCATTTTGATGTGTATTCATAGTAGGAACTCCAAGGGAATAAATATGGGGCAAGAAATCAAGCTCTGTGGGTAAGAGGCTATAGAGGACCCCAAGGGAGCAAGAAGCCCTTTAAGCTAACAGTCATAAAAAACTGACATGGTTCTCGATATATTTTTTTCCTGATAAGAATCTAAAGATAATTTCAGTAAAAGGAGCAAGTCCTCGAAATCTTCAGTTTTCATCAATCTCTAACAATATTCACCAGGAGCTAGAAGACAAAAAATGTAGATTCCGGGAAGATAATAGGAGCTTCACAACATTTTACAATATGTTCCCAACAATCTAGAGGATGATCAATCCCACTTTTAGCCCATAAAATAATTCATTGTCGATTTTCTAGAGACATTAGGGACCCAATGTTGATCCAAAATGGGTGTGTTTCTAACTATTGAATTATTGTCAAAAGGAAGCAGGATTTTGGATCATATTTGATTCTTTGCTGATTTTCTAGACATTAGGAACTCGTTGATCCAAAATGGGTGCATTTTCCCTCATTGTTTATTTATTGTCAGTAGAGAAGATGTCACACATAGAATTCGGGCCGGGTCGAAGAAATGGAGGAGTGCAACAGGTGTGATATGTGGTAGAAATATTCCTACCAAGTTAAAAAAAAAAAATTATAGAACCGCAATTAGGCTAGCTATGCTCTATGGAAGTGAATGTTGGGCAGTAAAGCAACAACAACTACATAAAATGAACGTAGCATAAATGAAGATGTTTAAGTGGATGTGTGGTAAAACTTGTAAGGATAGAATAAAAAATACAAAAATTCATAGACAAGTAGGAGTAGCACCGATTGACACAAAAATTAGGGAAGAGCGGTTGCAGTGGTTTGGTCACCTACAAATAAATCCACTAGAAAACTTGACTTAGTAGAAACTGAAGAAATTCGACAAGGTAGGGGTTGACCGAAGTTAACTTGTGACACATTAATTAAGAGGGATTTGAATGGTTTGGAAAGCTCATCATCAATTGCATTGAATTGAGCACAATGGAAGAGTTTGATCCATGTAGCCGACCCAAATTAATTTGGAACTGAGGCCATGTAGTTGTTGTTGTTTAATTATTGCCAGTGGGAAGGAAAATTTTGGATCATATTACGATTTTCTAAACACATTAGGGACTCATTGTTGATCCAAAATGGGTGCATTGTCCCTTGTTGAATTAATGTCAGAAGGAAGGAAAGTTTTGGATCATAATTGATTCATTGAAGATTTTTTAGAGGCATTAGGGACTCCATGCACTTTTCTAATGGGAAGATGGGAGTTCCACTTGGGGACTTTTCAATCCTCCTAATGTTACTTCTCATTTAAAGCAAGGAAAATCAAATTATGTGTGGTCTTGGTCTCCATTTGGGACGATAAGGTCAAAGAGAAATGACATAAAGGAGAAATACCCAACTGTGGCCAATCATCGGGAAAGGAAAATTTATTAGGAAGCTAGGAGATAAGCCAGGTTCAACTAGCATATTGTTGTCATGGGTAGACTTTATGTTTTTGATAGAAAGGAAACCAACTTGCTACCACTGGAACTCGAACTCCCAACCTCTTATAATAGTGAACCATTACCAACCCAGCGGGATACCCACTTGGTTGGTTTCATGGCTAGATTGATAAATTGTAGTCTTGCCTTTTATGCTAGAGCCTAGAGTTGTAAGAAACTTTGGATCCTCTGATGCCTTCATACCAGTACTTCTCACTGCTTTATTTCCTTGTTTCTTTATATTAATATACTATAGTTTCATTTTACAAATATTCCACAAAATTATGGCATTGCACCTACACGTCTCAATGTCAGATACCACTAAAAAACTTTGAATGTTCTAGATTAAAATTGCAACTCTATCAAAAACTTAAGAATATGAAAATAGGCAAAAACAAGAGGTACATTGAGCCTATGGTCCATTGTAAGTTCTGTGCAACAAAAAGCATAAAGTGATTCCAACCTACACATATGGCTCACTAGCAAGTAATTCAATTACGGGATTGGAAAAGGCATTACCTTCCGACAAAATGGACAGCTGAAATTTCCGCATCACCATCACCCATGATATAAACAAGCATATGTTAGAACAAAACGACAAATGTGTTCGGTTTAAATTATACATACTTAAGTAGTAAATTGTAACGTTACAAGGAAATGCAAGCAGTGGCTCAAGAAAACAACACATAATGAATATGCCTTGAGAAATCTACAAATAATTCGACAACATTGATTAAAGGAAAAGCCGAAAGTACCTTTCAAATTCATAAATCTCTATCGGCTTATCAGGGCGAGGTCCTAGTTTTGATGTTTCTTTCACCTTGGATCCTTCTAAGAGACAATGGACATAAGAAAAATATGAACTTTTACACTTGGATTGCAAAGTTGGTGACCTTCCTCACAAAACTTGCAAAAATAAATTTGCTAGTACAGCTTTATATAGTAGAATGAGCATTAAGTTTGTGAATGAGCACAGGCCATCAATGCCAACTGATAAAAGGGAATGAATGACGATGACTTCTCTAGTGTTTTGACATTTACACAAGCTAGCTCAAGTAAAGGGAACTCCTAAAGAGCAACCGTCAGAAAATACAAGTGAAACAAAACAATAGTTCTTAACAACTATGCAGTTATTAACACGCTTCGCTATCAAATTATATATGATCATACAACCTAATTGAGAGATTACTTCAAGAAATACCTCCAACTTCAAGTGCATATTCTCCAGGCGCTATATCTTTGTCAGACACGACCGTAGCCGAATATCTGCATGCAGGGACGAAGCTTTGTTAGTGGTGAGGGGGGCCATGGCCCCCCCTCAAATTTTTTCTAATAGTAGGTAGCTATATATAATGTTCTGCACATAAGTTGAAGGAGGGGCTATTTGGCCACCCTCTAATTTCATTTTTTTCTTTTTGTTGATTAACTTATTTAATTGTTGAACAATGTTTTTGTCAAGTTTGGTCTCCCACTATGAGACTCGAACTCATCCTCTTACTCAAGTAAACTCGTACTAAATCAGTGAGCACACACACTTAATTGGTATATGTAGTTTGACACTTAACGTCTGGAAACTCAAACTTTACGATATTAGAGTTGGCCACCCCTGTTATCAATGTCTGGCTTCGTCCCTAGACTGCATGTAAATTGCCCCGGTAAACCTCCAAGAACACTAGAAATCTACAATTGAAGCTCAAAGACAAATTCATATTCCATTTTCCACCAATTTTCATAGAAATCAAACATAAACTCCAACTAATATCTCAAGCCAATCAATCAGATGAAAACCAACAAAACCTAATCGAGATTAAGTGATCGGATATATTCAATACCCTGCAACGAAGACTCCAGATCCGAAACGAAAGAACAGCCCGAGAGCCGCCGTGAACACATCGAAAGCCTTATCCGATCGAACGAAGAACCTCTTCGGCACTGGCGCCTTGAAATCCGGCGGAGCCGAAAACTTCGAAGACGAAGCTTCTTGAATCTCCGCACGAACTCGAAATCCAACTCTGCGATTCGTCCTCCTCGGAGAAGAGATCGCCGGCCGGAAAACCGGACTCGGCCGGAAATTGAGAACTCCGGCCATCGGTTCCGGCGAGAATCGAAGCTAGGGTTTCGAAGCGATCGCAGAGTCGTCTCTGTGTTGAGCGCAGCGAAGCGGAAAGCGAGTGGCTGAGAGTGAGAGTTGTAACGGTTATATCGATAGATCGTGAATCGTACGCCACTAACCGTACTTGGGGAGGTGATCGTGGCCGTTGAGATTCAATCTTTATTGATCGGACGGATGGGATGGTGGAGGGGTGTGATGTTCGCTGTCGCGAAGTCGGTATAGCGTCAATTTTGAACGCCCGCGAAAGTACGGATTTCCCGCTTAAAGGCGCACGTGCTTGAAAAGGATAGGCGGTTCTCTGTCAGGAAGTGGACTGTGGTGTTTCGGAACCGAGTTACGTTTGTTATGATTTTGGTCGTCTCCTCCATTTCTAGTTCATGATTATGGAGACGCATATTTGTTATGGTTTAGAGCCTCCGATGATTTTTGTAAAATTTGATAGTGTGTTTTTATAGTCCTTTAAATAACACCTCCAACTATAAATTCTATTTTTTCTTCTATTTTGTAATTCATGGCATATCAAACTTTAGTAATTGGTATTAAATTTATTGGTAGTTGTTATTGAATTTAGGCAATTACTCAGATTATATCTGCTTGTCATAATTTGGTTTTTGTTTTCAATTTAGATATATAATTTGTATGAAGAGGAAACGTAACTTTCTATAGACACATGGGGAAAAAGGACAAAGAAAGAATATAAAAAGATTTTACAAATTCTTCATCAACTCGATATGAATGATGTGGGGATTCAATTTGCAGGTATCTTATCGTCCTCAACTTACAATTAAAACTTTTAATATCTTTTACAGCATTGTGTAAAAAAACTTATATGACAACATTTTTTTTTGGGTCAAGCATATTTCACAAAAGCAATGTTGTTGATAAATATGTAGTTAAAACGCATCAAATACATAACAAATGTATAAGTAAACCTTTCTTCTTCAAAAAAATTAACATATAATAGTATTTTGGTTGTTGCATTATTAAGTTTGTTATATTTAATAAACCACGACTTATTATTTTAAAAGTTAACATACATGTTATAATATGTCAATTATATATTGATTAAATTTTACCAACGTATAATAGTCTTTTAAATGTGTTACTTAATGCATCACAAGTTATCTTAAATACATTCCTATATCATACATGAGTTTTTTAATATTTTATATTATATGAGTTTTTTAATATTTTTTATTTTCTAACTGAGGTGATTGATGGTTGTCTTTAGATTTGTTCAAACTATCACAATCGGTCTCCTATAATTTTTACATTCATATAATTGGAATGTACATCTACAAGAAATGAGGATACAGAAGACCACTCACAACAACCAGACATAACTGATTTCCCTAGCTAATGTATGGGCCGCTAAATTGTAGATCTACGAACAAATGCCACACAATAGGACCTCGAGTCTGTTAAAAGTTTACAGTCACAAATTAAAGAGCCAAAATATGATAGATCTTCGCTTCCACTCAATGCTTGTGTACCTGTAAGGGCATATGTTTTCACTGTCACACCTATAATTTCCACATTAATTAGCGTCATTTTTACATTTTTCTTTTATTTTTATCTCTATGGGGACGTGAGAGAGAGAAAGGGAGACAGTTTTTATTTTCTTCGTTCCTACATTTTGGGTTGACAGTTTTAAGTTAAAATCAAATGGAATCGAAAATAATTGTATGTGTAGCTACCCTCACATGTGTCTTCTCTACTGTTTAAAAATAGAAGGATATTTTTGGGAGGCCAAAAAGGCTTCACGGTTAATTGTTTTTGGTTTCCTATTATACTAATACATATAGATATAGAGTTAATATATCCTTGTTTATTCGCCATTCTAGAAATTCAATGTTGATTTAGATTTTATATTTCAATGAAATATGTAAACGCCTTGACTGCTAATAAGGTCAAAACTAGAGATCAATAGATCTAATTGAAATGCCTTAGACCAAAAAAAAAAGATCTAATTGAAATGACAATAGTCATTTTCCTAGTCAGACACTTGAAAAAAATTAGCCAATGGAGAGAAATCTTTGTGGCGGTGCCGGCCAACCAGTGAGATGACAAGTGTCGCAATCTAACCGTGTGCCATATCAGCAATTCACCCAACCATGTGCATCCATTGGTCCAATGAAGGAGTTGTAGAGTTCAAAAGGATGTGCACTTTTAAAGAAAAGTATGAGATCGAAGTTCAATTTGTGCAATCTGAATAGAATGAATGAGAACAGAATCTAGAGGGTATAGAAGAAAATTTGTGAGTTTCAATTGCAATGATCATGATATATGGACTTTAGTGGTCATTGCAATAATCTTTTATGGCAAGCAAACATTCAAAATGATAACAAGTTTGACAAACAAAAAAAGTTCAATTATATGAAACGGTATAATTTGTTTTTCTTATCTTAATCTTAAAAAGGTTTGTCTTCAAAATATTAAGCAAACAAAATCAACATTGATATCATAATTGAAATCTTAACCTAATCAAATCATGTTTGTCGTTGAACAAAACAGAAGTTATCCGCGAATTATGACTGCTAATTTTGTCTAAATTATGTTTTAATGCTACAAATTCTCTTGCATGTGTGGCAATCTCAAACGGCGCCATTTATCGATACTAATGTGATTATCTTTAGTAGGCCTTTTTTTTTATAGGAAAGAAACAATTTTGCATCCACCAAGATTGAACCCATGATCTTTTACTTCAAAATCTTGTACCTAACCATTGGACAACCAATTTGGTTGGTATTATCTTTAGTAGGTAATTAACTTTCTCTAATAAAATAGTTACCGCGTCCCGTAATTAGCGATAAGCAATTTCATTAGCATTTTTTAAGCATAACCAGTACAAATTAGTTCTGATGAGCATGTCAAGTTGGTTTGTAGTCATTGTTGCAAGAAAGGCAATCTCAACTGTAATTAAGGTATACTGATCCAATCTATTAACTCATGAGACCTACCAGTCAAACACTAAGGATTGAAATTGTTCAATTGGATCCCAACTTTTCTTCCACTAAAGAAGTGGAGATGAGGTGATGATCCACTTGAACATTTGATCAACATCAACTTGGCAAAGCACATCAACCTATCAAAAGTTTATTCTTCCAAATTTGTGATCTTCACGCCCCAAGAGTTGTAGTGCAGTGGTTTCGAATATAGCTTAATAGTACTTTGACTAAGGCAGAGGTAATGGATTCGCTTCGCAATAATTGCATCATTTCTCTTTGGACCTATGGGTTAGTGGAAGCTAGGGACGTGCTCCTAATCCCAGCAGGATTAGTCGGGTCCACCATCAATCCGGTGTCAGCCAGGATGACTCAAATACCCTTGGCTATCAAAAAAAAAAAGAATTGTGATCTCCAAAGAAAAAAAAAATAAAAAAAAAGTTTCAATTTATGTAGGGTCATGCGGGGAACTTTTTTTCTTATAAATACAACATTGGTCTCATCTTTACACCCTTCACTCAAAAACCAAAACAAAGACATGGGGAATTGCTTAGGTTTGCAAAACAAGGTGATAAGGGTGATGAAAACAGATGGGAAGGTACTCGAATATAGAGCCCCTTTAAGGGTACACGAAGTTTTGTCTGAATTCCCAGGCCATGCAATCTCACATACCCTTGAAGCATCTAAGTGTCTTGATCCACACACCAACATGCTCCCTGGCCATCTTTACTATCTTCACCAACTCTGGTCGCCGAGCTCTATCGACAACACAACTTTTGTGAGAGTTAAGGTAGTCATTACAAAGCAGGAGCTTAAAGAGATGTTGGCAAAGGGAGGGTTATTGGTTGATGAGAAGATGTTTCAGATTGAGAACAAAGAAAGCAGAGGTGGTATTGTCACAAATGATGGTGAGGATGATGTTTTTGAGAGATGTAGAGCATGGAAGCCTGTGTTACAAAGTATTCCTGAGTGACAAAAACTAATTTTAACTTAGAAGCTCAGTTTAGTAACTTTAGTTTAAACAAACAAAAGCTTGTTAAGTTTGATGTGTTGTATAAATCTTACTAGAATATATTATATACTGTGTTATTTTGTTTCAATCTTTTTAGTCCCTTATTATGATTTCCCAAGTAATGGTGATGATAATCCTGTTTAGTAAGTTAAAATAGTGCTTAACTAGTAAGGTATGTTTTCCAAGAGAAAAGCTTACTCTGCTTCTTCAATTCATGACCATCTCTATTTCATTTTTTTTTCTTGCAACTCTCGTCATATGGATAACTCAGACTACTCTCAGTTTGTGCACACGCTAGAATTAAAAACCTTGATCGTAGTTAAGAGACATTAACCTCCTTTAACACACTCAACCAACTTAGTATCTCTATATCATCTTCAAGTAGATATTCATGTGGTCTCAAAAAAAAAAGGTATATATCCATGCTTGTAGACATTATATAATTTATTAGAAAAGAACATAAGCCCCAGAACAAAAGCAAGTGTTAGGGGTGCTAAATTTTGAGACAATTGAAATACCATTCAAATCAAACACCGAACTTTTTCCCTAGAATTTAGCCTCGCCCTCAAATGCATAACAACAGCAGCAAATGCTTTGGTCCTAAATTAGTTGGCGTCTTCTACTTTTTTTTTTTTTTTTTCCCGTTAACCCGAGTCTGCTAATTCAATTTGCTCGATATAATACAGCAGATGTGTAGTTAAGATTCTTAAGAGTTAAAATACACCCACTTGACAAAATGATTAGATAATCCTAAAGTAGAAACCACTATGAATGTTACCATATTGACTGAAAAGTTTGGTACGATACTGTAGAGATTTGGAAATGTAGAACTATTGCAAGTTTCACCAATCATTGACACTCCCAAACTAAGAGAAGGTCAATTAGGTTCATTGTATATAACTTGAAAAGCAGTGACATCTTCATCTACTATTAAGGTAAATATTAGTAGATACAGATGCAGCCCATGAGGACTCAAGTTGGTCACTTAGTCAAATTCCACTTGATGGAACTAACCACTTTGAGATCAGTGGATTTCTCTATGGTGATGTAAACATCAACCCATGATCATGGATTATTAACAATAACATGGAAAGAGATCACTTGACATCCTCTCTGTCCAAAAATTTTCTGTAAAGTTGTTGGAAACTTGGAATCCACTAGATTACACGTCTGAGTTGCATTCGCGCACATGTCGATGTGTATCCAATGGAACCCAAACAGCCTTGTATAAATATCAGTGAAAATTAAAGTACGCAACCAAGACCCCGTTTCTATAAAATCGCCATCTACAAATACTGAGAATAGAAAAACTTTGTATCTATGAACTCCAAATCTCATTCCTTCAATAAATTAGCAAGGATGATAAACACAAATTCCTGCACCGGCGAATATCGCATTTCACATTACAGTTCCTTCCGCTCTGTACTGAAATTGGAGCCTGCTTCTTGATTAACATTTCACTTCAACTGAATTTAACCATTGGAATATCATTCCTTCTGGCATAGATGCAGGAATAACACAAGCCGATAATCCAATTTGAACTAGAAAGGTTCTTCCATCATCGGAGGAGGCTTCTGCTGCTTGACTTTGTCAATGCCTCCATCAGCCTGTACATCCACCGATCAAGCATCCCTGCCAATAATGCAAAAAGAAAATGATCAGAATGGCAATATGGTATAACGCCGGGCGACATTTTATGTCTGACTGAATCAGATATAGAGCACTAATGCAGGCAGTAAAGCGAATAGTTAAAGGTTGACTTCACATTTCTCGTTAATGAGTAGGGAGAACACCTTCATTTAATCATATACATCTAAAAAAATTAACAAATCGAAATAACAGGATAAGGCTTGAAAATAACCTGTCACGGCAAAGGTACCACCAAGTACTGCACAAAGTCTAGTGATGAAATGCAGAAAACTTCGAGTTTCTTCTCTGATTGTTACAGTTATAGGAGACAAATCGTACAAAAAGTAAACAGCTGCATCAAAAAAAGAAAAAAAGAAAAAAAAAACTTGCAGATTGTTATCCCCATCCAAAAGAGCAGGCATATTGTTATTCCCATCCAAAATAGAAGGCCAATTGTTACGATGATCCATAGAGCTGAAATGCATATTAGTAAAGTGACGAACCTGGCCAATTCTTATCAACTTCCTTGATGGGAACAAAATATTCCGTTACAGAAAATTGATTAGTTGCCAACACCTTTTTTGAGATATACCTGTACTCGGTAGGCACAATCTGCATCAAGTAAAGAACACATGAGATCAACAACAAAACATAATCAGCTAAATTTCCAAGATGTACTTGCTTAACTATGACAATGGCCGAATTTTAACATCAAATGATGTAGTTTTTCATCCTTCAAAAGGGCACCTCATTTCCCTTCTTCCAAATGCACCAACCATACACAATTGGATAAAGAATGGCCTCCCCAGCAACAAAAAAAAAAAAAAAGTAAACTTCTTAAAGCAGTTAAGGGTTCACTCTCCTCCAATGCAAATGTCCAGGATATCTAATGAGGGGAGTCAATTAAATTAGAGCTTTACAGGTAAAAGACAAAGTAAACGCAAGTTAAACCTTTATATAATATTTGAATGTTCCACTTGTTTCATGCAGAATCCTTGAAGTTCCATCAAGAGGGTTATGAATTCCTGGGTATTTCGGACCAAATGACAAGTCATGAATTATATGGCTTACGTTCACATGACTGGACCCCCCAAATATCTGTAAAAACGAATGATGTTAGCATGTTAAATATAAAAATCATAATCCAATGAAGCATAATTTACAATGCAAAAGCAAGAGAATATACGAGGATTCGTTCAGGATTTAAGTCCATATATCCAATCTCTCCATCAAGAATCACACAATATCAAACTTATCAGTAGATGAAAGAGGCAAGACATTTCCACATAGAGAAAAAACAGGGTAAACAATAATAGTTTATTTAAAATCCGTTGTTTGAGCCACTGGGGTACGCTTAGGCTAATTGCACCGGGCTTTGTAGGAATAGTCATGCTCGGTTGGATACCCACGGATACCAAAAAAAAATCCATGGATATAGGAGGTCATCCATAGGGCCATAGGTGACCCTACTCTTCTGGGTTTTGACAAAAAGTGTCGAGACCAATCTTTCAAAGCCTTTCCAACTCTCTACAAACTATCTTCTATAAATCATCATCAGCTTACTCTTTTTTCCGATTGACCCAATGACCAACCATGGTCCTCCACTTCCAATCAAATCAAATAACTTTCTCCAAGTCTCTCTCAAGAGAAGATAAGAGACATCAGATGCATCCGTAGCTCAATTCCTTCTATTGTTCTTCATTGTACTACGCAATAATCAAGAGCATTGTCATGTGATCTCCTCAAAATCTTGCTCATCCAAATCATTCAGCATCCTCCTTGATAGCTATTAGATGATGCAGGACATGTTCGACCATTCCTTAAGAACATAATTACAGTTCAAGAATAATTTGGATTTTATTCCTTTATTTACTTTAATTTGCTGGCTGCTAGATGGTTTTGAGTTTGTAAAAGGAGTGAAGTCTGTAACAAAGATAATTGGTTGAAAACGATTATATTGCATTGACGATTGCACGGGGCTGCTGACTGTACTTTTGTAGCAGCTATATTTTAGTTCTACAATTTTGCACAGGAAGGCAGCTATAATTATATATCAATATATTATCCGTTTCCTCTAAAAATAACAAGAAACGACAAGAAAGAAGTCAAGTATTCACATTAAAGAGAATGGGTTAATAGCACAAACACATGAAAGCGGAAAGCAATGAAATTACAAAAGTGGGAGAAGGGGGGCCAGGTGAATGCATTCTTTCTTCAAGAGACAAATAATGTAAGAAGGGGAACTAGGATTTATAGTTTCTGCAAAATAATTTTTTTTTATGCAGCAACGTAAGTGAAATTGACGAACCTGTTGAGCAACGAAGATGTTTAATCCATGAACTGAAACATGAAAATTCCCTGCAACCCTTTGGACATCTAACACACCATACACCTGTTACAAGAAAATTAGTAGGTGAGATTCATGTAACTTTAATATCACAAATGTCTGTTAAGAGTTTATAAACGTACCCGACAACCTTCCCCATTTTCCAATGTTTTTTTCACATTTTTTACCATTTTTTCAGCATCTTGACCAAACCCATGAATATGATGCTTGTGGGAGGAGTTCTCATTATGATCCTTATCTTCTTCGGCTGAAAAGAAAAGGAACCAATGCAATGAACAGCCAAATTACATATAACCAAGTTCCCCTCAAAGATTCAGATAAACCTTCACATTAATGGGCGTAAAATAAGAAACATAATGCATGTGGAACGTCAATTTCTTTACAATTGCATAAAAAGATAGCCATAATCCATACAATTCCATACAAATAGACTACAACTAGTACAAAATCCTTTCAGAATTCTGAACAATTTTTGGTAAAAATACAAATCCCTAAGCAACCAAGCTGGACATATGACACAGGGCAGAGCACGCAACACACTGAAGAAGAATGATTGAGTTCACTTATATTTTCCTTTTCCAACAGTCATCACCTTTTCCAAAGGAAATCATAGCTAAAACAAAATGTGATAGCGTATAAATATGTGAATTGTCTACAATATAATAGTGAGTCTGGCAATGATTAAAAAGCCTGTTCTATGAAAATAGGATCATACTTGCTCCAAAAATACATAAAACTGGGTGCAAGTTTAAATCTGTGGAGTCCAGTCATTTTTTCTTAAAAGTTCAGACAAGACATCCATAAAGAAAGATAAAGCTACTCAGTAAGATGTCTATACCGTGTTTGTGATGGGTATGTTCCTTTTCAACAAGATCAGCCACAAATTCTGTCCCAATAATATGTCCATCTCTACTCAAGCGGAGCTGCAATTGAACTACTAATCAATTAAGCCGAGAAAGCAGTCTTAAAAAAATCATAAAACAGTAACCAAATGCATAAGAAAATAAACGAAAGAAATTGCGGCCCATGGCGGCTAAAGCATATTTTCAGTCGAACATGAAAAGTACTCCCAGTTGTGAAGAAGAAACAATCGTGATTGTTGTAAGCAACGTAACCACTAACCATACCATATAGCATATACTAAATGCCCTGGAACCTACCAGAATGCTATCAGTGTTAAAGGAACCAAAGATGTAAGGCTTCTCCCCAAATCATGCAGGCCATTGTATGTCCTACATGAGTGATAATACTGCTCATTTTCAAGCTACTCTTTGTAGGCAAAGATACAAAATGCATGCTGTGGCTCATAAACCCACTGAGGAACTTTTTATCTTTACAAATGTGATCACCTCAATTAAAAAATGAGCATCATACCATTTGCTACTTTTCTTACCATGCGACCTATTTTATTAGAAAGAAACACAAGGATCTTTGGTGTTGTGGTTAGGACCTACTAGTTGTTAATTTGTGCCTCCTTGAGGTCATAGGTTCCAATCTTCTAACTTTTTGAAGCATATCTTGTGTAGGGTGTTTGTGTCTCCCATGTAATAGTACAGGATAATAATCCTAGAGGACCTAGACACCATGGAATGGAAAAGAAACACCAGGATCTTTAAAGATATGGAGATAAAGGGAATTCATGCATAGTAAATGACTAGGCTTCTTGGAGTTGAATGGTTGGCGAGCAAAAAGTTAGGTAAAGGTTTCCCAGCAATATATTGCCTTGAAGAATAGAGAAGACATAACGAGTTGCATGATCACGAGAAGGTAACATGAATATATCTTCAAGCATTTTCATCAAATTATTTCACAAGAAAGCACGTTTTCCCTTACTTTCCATATGTTCGTCTCCATGTCCACCTCATGTTTGCCCGACATATCAATGGCATCCACGCTTACAACTGAAAACCAGACAAAGTTGAATAAGAATTGGCCTCATGACAAGGAAATAAGCAAAATGGATCACAATAAAACAAAAACAAATAACGAAGGGAAAGATGATGACCCTCGCAGGGCAGGGATGGAAATGTCATGTTTATATGGATTGGAAGAGTCTCTCCACGCTTCAAATCTACAGACATCTGCCAAAAATCAATAGCACAAAAGTCATGTTCACTAACTAAATGATCCAATCCAAAAATAACAAGAATGAAAATATGGCACCTATTGAGAAAATAAACAGAGTGAAGCATGAACCTGATGAACCGTATACGTTGTTAGATAATACTTCAGCTCATGCACAAATAAGGTGGCCATTATGGCCAAACCAATGATAGAAACTACAAAAGAATCAAAAGAGATCAATAGAAAATTGAATGAGTTAGCATATCAGCCAGATCACTCAATCCAATGAATTAACAAAGAATAAACAGCAAATACTTAAGTCTATGTTCGAAATCACAGGTCAACATGAGAAACATAGACAGTCTTTAAGAAGTATATGTGATCAGGAAAATATAGAAACTCTAAAAAAAAAAAAAAAAAAAAAAAAAAAAAGTAAAAACAAATTCACAGAATTCGCATGAAGCTGCTATATCCACTCCATTCCATCAAGGTTAAGTCTAATTCATCCTACACGTAAGTGTGTTTAAAACATAATACTAAAGCATGTTTGCACATCTAACATAATCAAGTATACATTACTTTAAAATTCAGTTCAATACCAACTCTGATTTGTCACAATAGAACAGTACTCTAACCTATGACAGTAGACTCTCACTATCACAACATACAATCAAAACTAAGTGCCGCGGACTTAAACAAAATATGTCCCAGACAAATAAATACTCAGATGGTTCCAAAAAAGAGAGAGAAATAAATAGAAAACACAGGTAGGGGAAAGAAAAAATGAAAAAAAGATGGAAATGGAGGTGAACATTTGAAGATCAAATAGAAGGGGAAAAAAAGAAAAGGGGGAAATGTGTTCGGATTTTCTTTTAACAAGTTTCAACAGTCTGAAGCTGTAATGGCTAAGTCAAGATGCTAGCACAAGATTAAAACCATGAGTAAGATACACACACTTGGCAAAGGGCTCTAGTATCCAAAGGAATAGTACACCAAAAACGATAAGATTTCAATTATCTGAAATTCCATATAGGAAACAAAATCTGAAATTCCATAATTGTTTCTAGCAATCCAACAATGTTAGCAAAAAAAAATCTTTACATTGCAATATAAATATAAACATCGAAAACCAAAATTCATACCTACTGCTCCAGAACGAGTTTTTTGCAAAAGGTGCTCCTCAGCACGAGGAAATGCATCGAGGCTCTTCAAGACTTGTTTCACTCCCATCTCTAAAGGCTTAAAACTATCCTGTGCTATTTGAAGTAACAAAATAATGACCCATCAATCAGTCTCGACATACAAGACATACTAAACAACAAATATGATTGTATTGCAAGAGGAACAATGAAATCAATACTTAAGAAAAATGTTTCTTCAACAAAGAAACGTTCTTCTTAAAAATATTTCCGGGCGGTGTAAAAAATTTTAGCTAGGGACTATTTTCTCGTGATTCAAGCAGAAAATCAAAGATAAAACTCGTACCCGCAACCCCAGAATAAATCTCGTCGTGCAACAAGTACCCTTCTTCAACACCAGGAAATGCACCAAGCCTCTTCAACACTAATTTCACTCATTCCTCTCAACCTGTCCATGATAATAAAGTAACAACACAATAATGAACTAAAGTGACCTTCATCGCAACATCAACAAATTCGATTCGATGAATTCAATTATTTCAAGCATTGCAACAAACATCCTAAAATTCCTAACTTTCCACCAATGAATTCAATTAACCACATTGCAGATTTGATAAGTACAGCAACTGCATCAATTCAGAAAACAACAATATTTAATCACTCAAAACAAAATTTGACCTAATTCCACCATGACCAATTCAAAGATTGCAAATTTCGTTGTGGTAGCTCTACACACATACAAATCAACATAAAAAAATAGTCCAATCGAAGCGCGGAACTCATCCAACCGAACTCGGATTGGTTGAAAACAAGTCCACGCCAAAGCAAACAAAACAAATCAATCGAGAATCGAAGAACGATCGTCGATCGAAGAGAGGATGAGATCTGAAACGCGAGAAGGACAAGATTGAGAATCTGTTCTACTGACCTGAGAAATAATACGAAAGCGATTCTCTTCTAGGTTTGATGATTCGATCGATCGATCCACCGCGCCTCGTAAAACCCTAATTTCGCAGAATAGTTGATTCGTTTTAGTTTATTAGCTTCTCAAAAATGTTACTATTTACCAAGGAAAATGATAATCTAATTTGGAGGACATACTCTGCTTTTTAGCCAACTTTTTCCTTTTCTTCCCAGGCGCGAGCCTCACATGTGACAAAATGTCATAAATAACTAAAAAATAAAATATGCATTCAAGGTGTGTTAGATTATCATTTTCCAATTACTAATGATCTCAGAGACGGCTTTCGCACGTGTTAGAGAATGAGCTAATTTTTTCAATACACCCTGTGATGCATGTACGCGCTCAAGAATCAAAGGCGGCTCGACGACGACTACGTGTCAGTGTTGGGCACCCTAACAATTTCTTTTTTTTTTTTATCTACTATTTTGGACACGTTAAATAGATATTCTTGTAAGGGACGCCAACAAGTGTGTTTATTTAGGGTGTTCAAGGTGGATCTCATCTTTCAAAAATATATACCATCACAAACCGAGTTAGCCTAGTTGGTATGACACATAAAAGAAAATGTTGGAGAAATTTCAAAGCTAGTTTTGAGGTATTTACTAAATTAGTCTTGATTTGTTGCAAATACGCGTGCATATTGCAGAGTAGAGTGTGTTGATTGGAGGTTGACGCTAAAGCTTCAAGAGCATTAATTAATGTCTACCCTAACTAACAGTAAACTCGAGTTTTAAGAAATTTAGTAATTTAACAATCTATATAATGAAAAGGAAATACTACATTTACTTGGCGAACACACTCAACTATGTGGCTAAGGGTGCACATGGATTAAATCCAGTTTAATTAGGGTCAATCCACAATTTAATCTAATTATTGCTGATTAAAAAATTGTAGTCCAGTCCAGTCCAAATAATTCATCAATCCAACTCAATCCAATTTGCAAAATGTGGACCGGACTGGATCAAGTTCTACGGATTGACGTTTTCCTATTCAAAAATTTATGAAATTAAATTTAATCAAATGAATCACAAAAATTATGCATATCATGATTGATAAATTTACAATCTACATCCCACAAATCTATATATAGCATATTTCGCACAAACAAAAGCACAAAAAAACACACATTGCAACATACAACCCACAAAAAAATATTTGAAGTGTAATAAAAGAGATAAGAACAAGCAAAGTCTTTGAGATACTATATAGTTTAGAATTGATAGTTTGCGTTACCGCTCGTTGAGATACTATAGTGCATGATGAGATATGTATGTGTTGATGTGATAAACAGATTGAATTGAATTGAATCCGCGATTTTTAAATGTGGGATCCGTAATCCAATTCAATCCAGCCGGATTAGTGATTTTTCAATCCAATCCAATACAAAGGATCAAAAAATTGGATTTAATTGGTCCGAATTAGACCGGATCCACGGATTAGTGCAATTCGTGCGCACCCCTATATATGACAATATTTGGGATGCAAGCTTATGCGTTCCGAGATATATAACTCTGTCATATGGGTAAATGTAGTTAAGTGAGTGCATTCACCAAATAATTAAGTGTAGCACTTTAGTGAAGCAAAGTGAGGGATAGCCACATAGTTGAAATACATTTACTTGCTTTGTCATCTCCATTGCAAATCCACCTCCACCATGAAAGACCTCCATTTAACATCTTCTAATTCATACATGCCATGATTCAATTTGCAGTTGATGTGCTCACCACACAGCCCCTCCTTGGAATTACTGCAAAGCTAACATCCCAAAAGGGGAATTTACAGTGAATCACATGCCTATGTAATTAAGTTCTGCACATTTACAAGGGAAAGAATGACAACACAGCTTATTTCATTCACCAGAAAATCTTACATCACAGCTTAAGTCAGTCCTTCCCTAACCATGGCATCAGAATTTGCATGTTCTATTTGATTCATTCTTCAGTGCTCATGATAAATTTCAAATGTAAACATCCCCCGTGCCCTCGAAACGTAAGAAACTAAACTATCAAGCACTCCTAATGTAACCTAAAGTGACAACTAGCAACTGAAAAGAAACGAAGCTTGCCGATAGCATAGCAGACCCTTTTTTCAACTCACGTAGAACAAAAGCAATCCATGGTCTTCACTAATAGAGATCTTGTTCTTTGTGAGTATGGATCACACAATCAGATGTGGGGTACGACACGCATGTCAGCACGTAACCCTTTTCCTGTTGCTCATCGTCGAGGAAGGATCCGTCAGACTGGTCTACGGAACCAGATGCCAAAAGCCCAGCACAAGTAGAACAAGACCCAGCTCTGCATGAGTAAGGTAGATCAATCCCCGCCTCCTCAGCTGATTCGAGGACGTACGCATCATCAGGGGCCTCGAATTCCTTCTCGACACCATCTGGTCCAATGAGCTTCACCTTGTATGTTGCCATTGCAGACACTCTGAAGGGAGATGCTTTCAGACCAAAAGACTTTGAAACGCTCCTTTGGTGTACCAGAAACGGACGCTTCAACAATGTAGCAGCAGCCCTGCTCTGGATGCCGCTTCTTATTGTGCAAGACGAGGGAAGTTTCATAGTCGACATTCTAATACCTGAATCAGAAAACTTCAGTTAATCAGTGGCTGATTCTTATGAAAGTATATTAACTTGTAGGAGAAACAAAGATCAGTAACTAAGTGAATATGACGCGGTCAAAACAAATTATAATTGCCTTCAATCCACCCAATTCACCTAGTCAAATGACATAAAAAGTTGTGTTGATGAAGCTTACGCAAATTTGCTGAAAAAGTATGTTGTCACCATGTTACACCTTGCCATAGTACAACAACATAGCCTCAGTCCCAAATTAATTTGGGTCGGCTACATGGATCAAACTCTTCCATTGTGCTCGATTTAGATATGTTTGATCCATTTCATGAGTGACAAAAGTTTTACTTTGGATGTCAACCTATCACAACCCTCCTCCATTTTCCACGAATGGAAAATGGATTTCGGGCCTCCCTCCCCCATTTTTTAGGTATAAAAAGTGGGTTTGGGACCTCCTGAAAATGGGCTTTGGAGTCCTCCTCCTTTATCTGAACTTGGGACCAGCTATATAGCACATAATGTTCTACATAGGTGGAGTTGAGACCTTGCCATAATCTGAATCTAAAATCTTTACGCAGCTTCCACTAGACAGTAAATATTTTGACACCCCCAACAGAATGGTTTGCAGATATAGAAAAAAATAATAGGAGCATTTTATTTATGTGACTGCGTATCCGCATTTGCACTGTAGGCCACACAAGACCAAGAAATGGAACATATGAGTTCCATCCTCTCGACCCAAGAGGCATCATTTAATGTTCGGAGCTACATGAGAAGAGCCAGACAAATGAGTATCTGGTCTTCACTCGATTGCTCCAAACACTACGAGAATGAGTCGAATGACTTATCTAACACTCACACTAAACCAATTTGGTGCATGTCTATATAGAGCCTTACTGGCAAATGCTTACCCCAAAAGAAGATATTAAGCAAAAGCTTGCACAGACAAATAATTGGATGAGAACACCGTTAAAAATCTCCAAGATTCACCAATTGAATAGAAATAGAAAAAAAAAAAAAAAAATCGCATGTATTGACATCCTCAACAGAATGATTTCCAAACCGGGAAAATTAAGAATAAGAATATGTTGTTTATTTGACTGCGTATCAGCATTTGCAGTGTCTGCCACACTAGACCAAGAAATGGAACATGGGGGCTCCATTCTCTTCAACAAGAGGCATTGTTTAATGTTCGGAGCGACATGAGAAGAGTCAGACAAATGATTATCTGCTCTTCACTCGATTGCTCCAAACTTTATGATAATGACTTGTCTAAACAAAAAAAAAAAAAAAAAAAAAAAATGCTTAGGAAAGATTGTTTCAATTACACTAGCACTTGCATTTCCCCCTAAAAAAAGGCTATAGATTTACCTTTCAACCAAACAAAACAGACCTAATCGAAATAAGAGGAAGAGATCGATCGTACCTTTGCAAAAGAACAAAATAACGATCGAACGATCGATGGATCGAGATCTTGAAATTTGCGAGTGCCCCAGCTAAGCTAAGGTCGATTGAGCGTATATATTTATAGGGCGGGGGGGTGCCCTTTGGTGGCCGCGGACGGACAAGAGAAGCAAAGACGGGATTGGAAAAGATGCATCAAAACTCTCACCCCAGTTGAGCCGCCGCCGCCAACAAATGTGGCTTGTTTATTTGAGAGAGGTTGGTATGACCATCGTGTCCCTCAATTGCCACGTGTCCACCATCCAAATGCACAACAAAATTGAGATTTGTTTTTTAAACTAGGAGTAAAATTAAGATTTCCATAAAAAAAAAACATGAGATCACTGTTTGTTTTTTTTTTTTTTTTTTTTTTTTTGACCATTTTCAAAGGCTATGATATAATTGATACAACTTGTAAAAGTTATGATATTTTTGATAATTTGGTTTTCTTTTTTTTATAAAGTCATTCAAAATATGATGACATGCTACTTTTAGAGCATGTCCCATGGTAAATGTGAATTTTTATAAGTCATTAATATAGAGAGATGTTCATCTTAAATATAGCTTAAATAAACACCAACAACTAATTGACTCAAGTAGTAAGGGGTTTGTTTTCTTTAAGCAAGGTGTTAAATTCGAGTATTGTGAATGGAAAAAAATGGGTTGAGATGGTGGTCTTCTATATGAGGCTTGACAGTGCTAGAGCGTGGATTAGTCGATGCAGTTGTCGTCATACACTATATGAAAAACAAAAAAAAATAGCTTAAATAATTTTATTACTTTTATCAATATATTTCAGAGAGAAATTACCGACGTAACAATGGATTACACTGTCTAAAAGTAGACATTGTCTAACACCACGTCAAATGCAGTATATTATCAATCTATAGTTGCATTGAAGAATAAATTTTAATTTCAAGTCAAAACCTCTCAGGTGAGATGAAAAAAATATCACTTGTCAAAAAGATAAGACCTCGATAAATGATGCTTCAATTCCTATTGAAACAAAAAGAAAAAAAATTCAATATTCATATTAAATCCTAGGTAGCACACATTTTCCTCCAATCTCCTACATTTGCTATGGAGATATTCTTAATTTGTTAGACAAAGCTTCGACGCTCAGTTTTGAGCACTAACTAATCTAAGAACAAACACTATTATAACTAATCTATTTTTTTTTTTTTTCATCGAGAGACATCGCCCCTTACTTTGGCCCCTGAGACGAGAAAGACCGCGAAACACGAACCTTTCAAAGCCCCAAATGAGCTGAAAGAGAGCGAAATCTGAAAATCCCAAAACCATGGCGACGAGATCTCTGCTTCGTCGAATCGCACCACACGTCTCCGCTCATCTTCGCCAGAATCACAGACGCCTAAGCGCCGCTGCAGAAGAGGCTCCGAGTTCCGCCGCTCAAGAATCGCTTCACATGACCGAAAATTGCGTCCGAGTAAGAATTCGTGTTTCGATTCTGAGATTCTTGTTTTCTTTGTTGTTGTTTCCACTGTTTGGTTGAAGAATTTGGTTTGGTGGATTCGATTTGGCTCGGCGGTGTCGAATTTGGTGGTTTTGGATCGGTTGTTGAGCGATTAGGGTTTTTTAGGATGCAATTTTGTTAGTTACATCTTTAGATTTTGGATGCATACGATTGATTTATTTCTTGTATTCGATCGTAGATTCTCCCAAAGATTGATGAATTATGATGTGGTTAGAAGTATGGTTGAGGTGGTTGCAGATTTTAAGAATTCAATGGAGATGAAGATTTGAAAAATCTTAGAATTTGGATTTTATATACGCAATTGATGCGCCAAGCGTCGCAAAAGAGAAGAACTTGGAGGAAAGGAACTTGCTTTGAGTGTAGTTATAGCTGAAGGGCATGCTCTTTATCGCGACAAATTATGATGAGTGAATTGATAGGAGAATTAGGGGAATGCAAACTAGTTTCTTTCGTTGCAATGAGATAATGAGTTAGGCTTGCTGCCTGAAACGTATGGAATGCGTGCACTTCAAAATTGACTGTCTGTGGGCTTGTAGTTATTGATTAACCATTTATTTGAGAAACTTTTGATACGCGCTTGCTCTAATTCAGTTTGCAAAAACTTCTCCTAGGAGAAACTAGAATAAAGGGATTACAAAACTTGAAGAGATGACCTGCTAACTCAAAAAACTCAACAAGACCAAGAGTCCATCAAAACTCCCATAAAACCTACTGTCTTAAACCTCTTACATATATGCTAAACTAGAACCCGCGCAATTTGCACTGTTCCATTGCTTCAATCATACTTCTGTCTCCACTCTTTCTGCCGTTCCTCCAACTACTTCCTCGACAGCTTGAAAAGCTATTCCACGTCTGGCTGTGCTCCCCCTTCTTCCACCTCACCATTCCTTGAGTTTACCATCTTGTCCCCATGTTTCTTCTTCTTTCTAAAGTAAGTCATCTTCAATGGGGGGTCTGTGAATTTTCTTTTATAATGTGAATCCCGTTAGGACAAATGAAAGAGTTATACCAGTGCGAGTTTATTAGCTAGAATTCAGTAATAATATGTTCTTTAACAATTTAATATTGCAAATTGCAGAGATTGAAAGAGTTGCATGACAAGGAAAAAAGCTCAGATACAAAAATGTTGCGTTTGAGTGTAGAGGCGGGTGGATGTTCGGGTTTTCAGTATGCATTTTCGCTGGACAACAAGACTACCCCAGATGACAGGTTATCTTCCAATCTCTTGCACGTCATTTTTTTTTTATTTACGTTATTTTATGGGTCATCTACAAAACAAAACCTTACCATGATTTTTTGCTTTGGCCATTCTGTTGTTTTCTAATAATGTTATCTTGTCTACCGTGCTTATAGAATTTTTGAAAGGGAAGGTGTCAAGCTGGTGGTCGATAACATCTCCTATGATTTTGTAAAAGGTGCTACTATTGATTATGTTGAGGAGCTAATACGCTCTGCTTTCTTGGTAAGTCAGACATTTTTATTCTTTATTTGATATTTTCTTTTCTTCCCTTTTGTAGAAATTACTGGAATCAATGCATGTTTATTTCATAAGTCTCCTGAATTATTGTTTCGGTCTCGTTTTTGCTTTGGTTGGATGTACCACCCATGGAAGTGACGTAGAAAATTATTTTGCCCCAGTTAGAAAACTAGGCGCAATAGAAATAAAAGAAAATTGACGGTATAGGGATAAACTAAGATAACTTGAGATGCATTTGTTAGGAAGAATTTGAAGAATTACAAAGGCACGCCATCAAGTGCATTAAATCAAGTGGAGGAGTAGAGAATTTTGACCTAGACAGTCGACCCCAACTGATTTGAGATCTAGGCATTGTTGTTGTAGTTGTTGTGACCTTTCATTTGGAACTGCTGAAAGTTAACTTCATAGTGTGTGGTGCATCCTGATCACTCCAATCACACTTGTGCTTTCTAAACTAGAGCAGTCATCAATCATCAGATGCTAGGCAAGGTAAGTCTGAGACTCTTGGTTGCTCTGAGGAGTCATTGAGATAATGCAGATCTAGGTTGCTGTTAGTTTGACCCCCCTCCTTTTGTTTTTAACAACCTAATTTCTTCTACTCCTTGTAACACATCACAAAGTGGTCCAATTGTCAAACATTGTTTAAACGCTTATCATTCAATGCCCCCCTGAGGTTCGTTGCTGACAATATGAAATTTTCTAGCATTGATTGTCATCACAGTTGTATGCTTACAAACGAACTATTTGCATCATCTAACATTGACCATGACCATGGCAAGCAAATTGGGGCTCATCAGTAAACCCAGATGTTAGTGTACTGTAACCTTAAATTCATTTTATTTCAATCCATGGAAAAAGTTTATAGCGATATTGTATGTATTTTTATTTATTCCATATTAAACTTGCTAGCATTTTTCATTAAGAGAATAGTTTTCTTGGTGATGTGGTCTCATGGATATTGCAATATCTGCCTAAGTAATGAACTCTATAATGTTGAAGATACCTATCATTGATGCCTTAATCCACTTATATACTTATTTTTTTAAGAATAAAAGTGAGTTGCAATTCAATAGGTTTTGGCATTCGTCAGAGTACTCTTTTGGCATCTGAAAGCTTCCCTGTAGTCGTGTACCTTGTATGTCCTCTTTGTTCAGTTATAAGCAAGAAGAATCGGGCTCCTAGAGATTGTGCTACATGGAATCTGTACTCATGACTGGCATATCTCATCCTATTCTAAGGGGTTTGCTTGATCTAACACAAAATGTTAGCGTATGAGATCAGTTTTCTGTCTATTATAGTATCAATGAAATTTATTATTTAGTATTATTTGTTTGACGAGCTTCACCTTCCTTTGGCTCTGATTTTCCTCTCTCAATTTTCATTTGCTTCATTTCCTCTCCAGCTTACGCACTGTTAAAGAAGGTCCCTCTAGCCACGATATTTATTTTAGCATAGCAAGTAGTAATTTACCAGTTTAATATGCAGGTAACTACAAATCCAAGTGCAGTGGGTGGGTGCAGCTGTAAAAGCTCTTTTATGGTAAAATAAATTTTTTTTTTCTGGAGAGTGGCTCTGCGACCAAGACGGCTAGTTGGTATCATTCTGGACTATACACTGAGTCTTGCGAGTTTACTATGTATTCATATTATTCAATTGGTACCACTTCATCTATTTAACAATTGTATGTGCCACTGCGGCTTGTTAAGAATAATTTTATTTCATGGTTGCGCACTTCATAATTTCTGAAACAGGAAGTCATCCGGCATGCCAATCAGAGGGATTCCTGCTAACAGCTTAACTACTGATATTGCTTGCGGCCTTTTTTGTGGTTATATCTCATCCATATTTTTCTTTTGGTTAAGCAAATAGTAGAACTGCACTGGAACCTGAAACTAGTTATGTCCAAAGTTCACAGCTAGTGATTTTCCTAGTTAGTAGGATGACTGCATCACATCTACTAGGGTGCCAATTATTTGTCATTCAGGATTTCATTTTGCCAAGTCGCCTGCAATTATGTTGTACCATAAGTTTACCTTGCAAGTTCATAAATTTAAAAATCACTTCCAAAATTAGTTTGGTATCCAGTCCTCTTCGGAGTGATGTATGGATTGTGCAAAGCATGCACTTGGTTTCGTCAGATTTGATTAGACAAAAGTGGTTAAAATATTTTAACCTCTTATAATTTCTATTATTTTATCTTAATCTTTATAAATAGATAAATTTATATCTTAAGTCACTTATTAACTCTATTTGAGAATATGACACTTTAAGTAATGAGCTTAAATAATAAATTTAATAATTATTTTAGTAATTATAGATGATAAAGTGGTTTTATAAAGTTATTATTTAAATATACTTTATCAAATTTAAAGTTAAAAAATATAAATTTATCAATTTAGAAAAGTTAAAATATAATAACACTACAAATCTACAAACCTAACAAGTGAACTTTTTGGTTTTTTAAGAGAAAGAAAGTTGTGTACCAAACAAGTGAATTTCATCCCTCAATCTTACCCCACACAAATAAGCCCCCAGTAAGTTTATACCAATGGAGTGTAGAAATAATATTATGCTACAAATATGTTGACAGTCGGGCTAGACTGCTTGAACAAAGTTTTCTGCAACTCACACCACCCCTGTTTAATTATAAATCTTTAACAACCATGATTATCTCTACCATTTTGCGTTCAAGGCATACGTAGGTGTTCCAGCAACAATAACATAGAATATTACAAAAAACAGATTGCAGAGTAAAGAAAATAAGTTGAAATAAAAAATGTAACCGATGGAAATGGCTATAGTCCAAAAATTGAAACAAAAAAGCAGACCATGAACTACATGATTTTAACAACTCTTCAAACTTGAAAAACATTGAATAAAAGTGAAATGTTTTAACCGATCCCCAATCGTCTTGAACTAATTTCAAAGGAAAGGTCAAAACAGAGTTGAAAAGAGTAAACTCAAGAGTCTACTGCAAACTTTTTTGATATGAAGTCCACTATAGTGCAAACTTGCAGATCAAAATGCTCAAAAGATGCGGGTCGGCTTCCCCATGGTAGTCTTCAGGTACAAGCACCTCACCTGGTTAATGCACAAGAACAACCAATATGAGATTCCACTACAATGTACTTAAGTAGAAGCTATATACAAATTCAAACGTCGATGGCTGTTCGACAAAAAAAACAGTCTAAAAATGAAGATGAAATGCTAAACCTAGCAAAAGAAACAAATGGGTCCATTTCAAGTTGCGAGAAGAACCCTATAAGATGATTTTTGAGGACACCATCAATACAGATGAATGATGCAATAGTTCATGACGGAAAAACAAATAGTTCCAGTAATATTGACTAAATGCCACTCTCTAAAGCGTTTCAAATGGTTCAAAATACTCACATTTTGCCAGTTCTTTTTCAACAATGAAACGAGAAAGTTGACGCTGAGTTGAACATTCTGGAAGATCTGCTTTTCTTCCATAGAGAGGTTTCCCACAGCAACTCCCATGCAAAGAACCTTCTTCAGTTGAAATTTCACCATGGCTTTAGTTTCATTGACCTTCGACTCCAGCGATTCCTGGTGGTTGACCAAAGCAGGGAATTTCCCTGCAATTTCCAAAAAAGAATGAAAGTGAAAAACACATTTGTAACTTCTTGATTATTATGAGTGGGAGAATGTCGAAAACCAGCAAATTAAACAAAAACTACAGACTACAGAATCACAGTTGATAAGGAACAAACAACCAAGTAAATACAAGTACATCTTTTTCAATTAGTTAGACCTTTGTTTGTACCAAACTAGAACTAGAGAACGTTAAAACAGTGCAACACGACAAGAAGCGATTAAATGGCATCTAAGGGAACAATCAGAGAAATCAGAGCATGTCCGCATACAAGTTCAATTGTTGAAATACATATAAAAATTAAAAAAAAACAACCTTAAATACCTAGCATCAATCATGTACCAAAAAAATCACTTAATAGCATCTAATCACATTAAGAGCATGAAGAAACATAAAAGTAAATAGGTACCAGCTTTGTTAAGGCCGGGACCAAGAAGACGGGGAATCTGCTTAATGACAGCTTCTGAGGCAAGGAAAGCATGATATTTCTTGGCAAGCTTCTTCACCAATTTCTTGTTCTTGTTGAGCTTCTTCAGCCCTTCCACGTCCATATAATCGAGACCCATCTTTTCGGCCTGCAAATCAAACAAAATTAAGTATTAGCAAAATTTACAAAGAATACACTATATACAGCATGAGAAAGACATCTGAACCTATATAAAGTTAAAAGGAAACGCTAACACATGCGAGTTAACAACCAGAGAATTAAAATGCCAACACATAAAGAAATGGATTAACAATGTCGGCACCATAGCGAGCCAAAAACTGAATGAAACAGTGAACTGGCTTTCTGAGATGTCACTTCAATATCAGATCCTCCGATAATGAAAATGAGAGACTGATCCAAATCATGTCATTCAGTGGCATAATGATCTGACTCCCAGAGGATCTCCGAATCATTAATAAACACATGCAAGATGGTCTATCACTAAATTGCAAATCAACCATATATATATGTATATATGTATATATGTATATATATATATATATATATATAATGGACTACTAACCGTGACAACGGAAAACATGTTTTTCGTACCAACCAATGCAACATTGTAAGGTCATGCTCTAGAATTTTTTACAGAAGATCAATACCTCTTCCACATGCTGGGCATCACCAAGCATGCACACCTTCATTTTTGGGCGGGGGATATGCGGAAGCTTCACCGACCCACTAAATCGTTTGTCTTTCTGAGGGTCATAATTCTTCAGCCCAATCTGCAGTTCAATTGTTTCAGTGAAGTTGCGCTTTTTCTCCTTGGCGTCTCCCACAATCTGGGTGATCGCTTCCCTCAAAACATCACTTTGAAGCTTACTGCAAAAGAACAAAAAAAAAAAAAAAATCAGTCAAGTCAAAATTATATCACATACACAAAACACTTCTAGCTCTCATTTCATTCGGGCGCCCGTCGCCAGTCACAAGTCAACAAAATCAAACGCATACGATACAATCATGTCCATATATACCATGCCTTCCATTCTCAAACAAGCAATAACTATGCACTGAGAACTAATCGACGAAAACAACAACAACGTAGCCTGAATCCCAAATTAGTTGGGCCCGCTAAACAGATCAACCTCTTCCATTGCGCTCGATTTGACGCACTAACAATTAACCATTCAACATTAATCATGCAACCTCCTCTACTAAATAAACAATACAAGATAGGTAAACTCGTCTCTCAAGAACAAGCGTCGACGACAGATTAAAAAAAAACCCAAATTTCATGACCAGTGACAATCACACTTTAAAATACGCTTCAAACAAACCCTAAACACTTGAACCGCACAGATTCAGCAGTAATAGAAACAAATCCACCAAAACTACATTTCGATCTGTACATGCAATCTCCGTACTAATCAAGAATCAAACCAACAAATCACACAATAAGAACAACAGAAAATCGAATCCAGTGTCATTCGAAGCGATTACAGTTCAATCAATCGCAAAAACTTAATAACCTCATATCGACGATTCTTCACTTGCTTCGATTTCACAGCAGATTGAGACTCTGCAATCAAAACAACGACAACATCAAAAAAAGAGATGAAGAGGAATCAAACGAACCAAACAAGATCAAATACAAAAACAAGGGATTCGATCTTCAGCGTCTCTCTCACCTGTGTGTGTCGACTGGGAGAAAACCCTAAAATGCGAACACTTTATATGGACTGGCTAGGGTTTATAAAGATCGCTGGTTGCTAGGGTTACAAAACCATATGGGCTTGGGCTATAGTTACAAAACGAAATGAGCTTGGGCCGCCTATTTTGTAATTAAAACTGGTTTGGCATTCCTAAGCTTAAAAAGATGAATCGATTTGGATATCAAAAATCGTGAACCAAATGGGGAAGTTGGACTGTCATGATTTGGTTGATTTGGTTGTTTTAGTAAAGACCACTACACGATTTGTTCGAGCTTAAAGTAGTCGGTTAAGTCTTGATATCGAGTAATTTAGCTAAGAAAAAATATCCACAATAGATTCATAATGATTTGGATAAGTGCGTGATATGTAATAGAGAAAGTTGTTAGTTGTAAGGTGTGAGTGGTCACTTGAGGTTGTTATCTCTTCTAACATCATAGTCCTACACGTGTACGCATAGATGTAAAATCCCCAATAGCGGTAAGGAAAAATATCGATTTGCCCTTTTAAATTAGTTTTCCGTTTCTCTCCTAAATAGCAGATTTCACCCCATAGCCGATACCTATTAATAGCGCCGATCTTACCCACTTTAATATGCGATGTGTTGAAATAATAATCCACTTGACTATTAGTGTATTTTATTTTAATTAAAACAATTATATTATTTAAAAAAACAAAAACTTCATTACATTTTTTTTTTTGTGAAACTTCATTACATTTTATAAAACTTTAATATATCCAATTTTGTAGGGACAAAATGTATCCTATTTAAATTAAAATTGAGCACCTCATTTAAATTATTTCAATTAAAATTAATTATTCTTTCAAAAGTTTTTGTGTAAATATATTTGCCCCTAATCCTTTTTTATTTTTTCAGATATTTGAGTTACATATTTTTTACGAGTTTTATTTGGATGCCCCTTTAATTATATAGATTAGATGATGTAATACAATTACACTTTTCGAATAATAACAAGTTATTATAGGTATATTTTATATATACACAATTGCCTCCATAGCTCATCAGTTGAGGGACTGATCTTGCAAGAACTCATACATTTCTTGTGAATGTCTCTTTGTGAGTCTCACCCCTTAGTACAAGAAAAGGTACGTAAGAGGATATCGAATACCACGATTGGCCATAAATCATGATAATCTCTTCTTAATCAGAATTAAAATGCTCGATCATCTTGTTGGCATTGCACCGGCCAGCCCTTGACGAATATCACATTAATATCACATTAAATAATTTGTGAGTGGCCCTTTAGGGTGTGGCCGTGTGGCAAGGTGGTTTTGAAGAGGGCCTTAGTATTGTGACTAAGGCAAATTAAGGTGGTGAGTTCGATTTGCAACAACTACACTATTTCTCCTTTGACCTATGAGTTAGTGGTAAGGGCATACTCCTAACCGTTGTGGGATTAATCTTGCCTTTTTCAGGAGGAGCTGAGGCGGTTCGAACACCCATTATAATAATACATATATATATAATTTGTGAGTGGAAGAATAGGTCTAACATGAAAGATAAAAGTCAGTAAAGTTAGCCAAGGAGACTGCCTATAAATAAACCACACCAAGGGTTATTCATGGAGAACCCTTAGAGAGGACACAGGCAAGTCATCCTTGGCTACCAAACAAGACTTTTGCCTCCATGTAAGACCACTCTTCCTCAGATGGAAACACGGCTGATTAATATTTGTGATGCCATTGCTCTACACTGAGACATCTATTTATAGCAATGTCGTTACTATAAATATTATTTTTTTAATTCGATTGTCCAATCAACTTGCTCGTATATTTTTTTTATTTTAATTAGACCATGCTCTTTGTGACTAAAATAATTTCCTCTTTTGCAAAGGGAACATATTCTTTTGCATTCGCTTTGCTTTGTAATCATTTCCAAATAAGGCTAATAATGAGAAGAAGATTTGGATTGAGAGAAATTTACAAGGCATCTAAAAGTACTCTGTATAATTTTCTCCCTCTACCAATATCCAACCAATATCCAAGCCCTATTCCAAATGAACGACACCTTGTATTGTGCCATATCTTTTATATTATTGTCCTGATAGCTTAATCAACCTATAATTCTCAGTTAAAAATTTGCACATCCACACTTAATTTTGTTGCTTGTTCATATGTTTTTTGGTCTAATTGAGCACTCCGTATCCCAAGCCCAAAGGGGCCCAACTAATTTGGACTCGAGCCAAGTACTTAGGGCTTGTTAGGACCCATCTGGGCACATGACTGCGTGGGTACGTGGATCTCCGTTAGTACTAATATTGTCCCCAACTTAATCACCTCAACAATAGGTGTAGGGTTTTACTTCAAAATGCCTCAGTATTATAAGATAACACATTCACTCTTATAAACTTTTTCAAAAAGTTATAGATAACCAATGTGGGACTAAACTTTTCGGTTCACACATCCCAACATCCCAACAGGGCTGGCTCTATCAATATTGAGGCTTAGGGCGAAACTAAAAAATGAGGCCTTATATTTTATAAAAATATATATTTAAATCTTATTTTGAAAATATTAAATTTGGTTTGAGGGAATCCTAATCTAAAAGAAAGAAAATATAAATTTTAAAAAATAAAGATAGGCAATTTGTTGATTTATTAGATTTCACTAATCATTTACATTGATGTATTTGAAACAAAATCAAATTAAAAATTAAGAATATACCTTCTATCACAATAACAAAATGTACAACTCAATCATGTACATAACGATTTATACTATCATTTGTTGAGATATAGAAAAATATACAAGTATCAAGCTTAAAAGATAAAGAATGAAGGTAGATAGCTCATTGGTTTGGTATGGGTTTACTTAGGCATGATATCGAGAGTTCGAATTTCATAATGAGCAAGTTGAATGATTTCTTTCTTATAAAAAAAGGGTTGTTACAGAGAGTTAAGATTTGAGGGTGAGAAGATTTTGGGTAGTGGACTGGTAGGTGGAGAGAGGGATTCGCTTGCATTAGAGAGTGTGATGGGGAGAGTAAAAAACTTTGAGATTTGTTTGTTGGGCAATGTTACAATGACAGATATAAAGTCACGCGTACGCTACACTAGGTCACACTTACTTGATGATCGTGGATGCAATTCGCTATATCTAAGAACAAATTTTAAGATGTATCACACGACTTCCTATGTTTCAAGAGAGGGGGTTATCGTTAGTGAGTAGATACGTTAATATGTTATTGAGTCGTGTGCCTAATTTTGAGAGAAAATAAAGCACCTCCTCTCTTTTATGGCTATATTATTAGATGAATTTAAATATGTGAAAATACGTAAATACCCCTATGCATTAACTAAAATGGAGCCTTCCTGGAGTTCGGGGACTGAGGCGGTTGTCCACTAGGCCAGCTGCGGGGTAGGATCATTGCATAGCAACAAAGTTCTCCTTTAAAGATTTAATTTAAATAGTCTTTACATGGTGCTCGAACTCAAGACTAGTTGTACTGATTAATCCTATTTATGTTCATATCACCATAAATAAAACCACTCTTACACTCAATAATTTTGATTTTAACCAAAAATATTTGTAGGGGTGTAAAATTAAGTTTATTATATATTATTATTATAGAGGTAACCTAGCTAGTTTGTTTCAATGCTCTGAGAACAATCTAAGAGAAATTGACATTTTCTATTGTAAGAAAATTTTCTCATGCTTATTTAATTATGCACTTTTTTCTTGATAAAAAAGGAATTAACTTTTCTTTGCCCCATAGAGGACTCGAACCCCCACCCTCATGCAACAATACCTCATAAACCACCTACTTGGTTGGTGATTATACAATAAAATTGAACACAATAAAAGAGTTTGATCAACATAGCATACTTTATTAACTAATTTGAAATTCAGGAGATGTTGCTCATTTGGTTATGCAACAGCGGCAACAACGACCAATCTCAAATGAGTTGGTTTAAACATGCTAAAGTCTTTTGACTCGCATTTTCAATTTTATGAGCATGATTTGTATGGTTTCCTAAATATCAAATCGAAGGATAAAAGTTTCAAAAGTCCTAATATGCTTGCAAAGCACAATGTACGTGCTCATGTGCCTAATCCTTTAAAAAAAATCGTCTAAAATCAATGTAAAGTAAGAATCAATTAAAGGAAGAATCATACCACAAAAAATCATGAATTTCTCATTCCATTTAGATAATGCCACATACCACATATATATATATATATACTCATTAAAGTCAAGCCCTTTTTTACTTTTTTGTGATGCTAACTTATATTACTTTTAAATTTCAAATTCCAATAGTGATTGAAAGGTATAGAAATTCAAGTCAAGGATCGATATATGAAAGTAGGCTAATATACCAATCTTCATCTTTACTTGCAAAAAAGCATCTAGAACGGGCAAGGAGATGTACAGATATAGTATGTCTTGTTATCCATGCATAACTAGTACTACCTTCTCTTTTTTTTCCAAAACTAGTACGACCTTTTTGGTTTAAAAAGAATATCGATATCATACTAATCACTTAAATATCTAATATTCTGAAAAAAATAAAAAACTTAAAAATCCATTCTTTTAGTTTTTCTCAAGGATTTTTTAGTCAAAAGTTCTCAAGCCATATAATGCCTTAGGGCTTTTTTTATTTTTATTTTTATTTTTTTTATATATTCCATCAATTAAATAAATCCTATTTGTTTTTGTTTATTTATTTATTACTGGTACTAAAGCTTTATTTCTCTTTTACCAAAAAAAAAGGTTTTATTTTCTCTCGAAACATCTAAAGTACAACAACAATGACAACGAAAGCCTCGATCCCAAAATAGTAGGGATCGGTTAGATAGGCATATTCTCTCATTGTGTTTGATTCTGTGACAACCCCAGTTCCCTATAAAATTGAGTCCTGCCCGACCTAGACCTATGTAACATCCCTAAATTTTTAACCTGACTTTTGTGACACGTGTCAGGATCGTGACCCGGCTACGCGATACTGGACTGTATTTCGAACCTTGGGAGTCGACACCGAGGTAATTTTATGATTCTTTGATGTGTGTAATAGTATTATAGTTTAAATGCGTGTCACGAGCCATTTGGGCGATTTTTTTTAATGAGTGAGTTTCCGTCTAGGTAAATGGGGGAGAAAAATACAATAAACAACATAATTAAAAGAATTATTGAATAAATTATTTATTTGTACGAGACAAGGCGAGGGTATGCGTGTGACAGATAAATACGGACTGAGGAGGCAAGACGGGTCGAGGAAAAGTTGTTGGAAAACGCGAGTGTTGGTTAAATACACAACAAATAGACAAATGTGTAAAATTGTTAAAGTGACACAGCTGAAATTTGAAGAGCCAGGAGATGATCCTCGAGATAAGTGCGTGTGTTGAGATGAAAGGCCAAAAATAAGACAACACAAACCTACTTTTACTATTCATGTACTATTCATCATCATTATTTACACATATTAATATATATATATATACAAACAAACACACTTAACTCCCATTCTCACCCTCACTACCGTTCTCACAACCTCTCACCACCGTCACCCTCCTCCTCCCCGGATTCGCTGACCACGGCCTTGGACCTCGCCGGACGTCTCGCCGGAGCAAGGTACGTTCTCTCCTCTCTCTCTCGGGTTCATTCGATCTCTCTCACTCTCGGTTTAGTCTCTCCCCTCTCGGCTCTCTTGTGACGCGCTACCACTGGCCCTGGCCGGACCAGTGGTGGCCAGGGTTCACTCCTCACCGGAGATCCCTCTCTCTCCATCCCTCTATTTTTCCTCCCTCTCCCTCTCTCGATCGATCAATGAAAAAAAAAAAAAATGGAAACAGAGGCGCGTGCGCCTCTGTTTTGAAGAGATGAAGGGCGGTTCGGCCTGAGCCAAGCGGTTCGGCCCTGAACCGGTCCGGTTCGGCCGAACCGCCCAAAAAAAAAAAAAAAGAAAAAGAAAAAGAGAGAAAATAAAGAAAAATGGAAAAGAAAATCCAGAAAATAGGGAAAATTATGAAAAATTCAGAAAAATCCAGAAAATATGAGAAATTAGAAAAAAATGGTTCTGGCGAGTTTTGGGATTTTCTCGGAAATGTTGGCGAGATGTAATCGGGGTTTTAGCCTCGAAAAACATAAAAAAATGATATAATATGTCAAATCGAAGCTAATTTAATGACTTGACCTATTAATACGAGTTTCCAACCTTGTCGGGTAACGGAAAACTCGGGGTACGCGTTAGGAGTCGCGGGAGTGTCATACGCGGATTACGATAGATCGGGTAAGTACATTTGCCTTAAAAAGCACTTGTACGTTAGTAAGCCGATTTAGAAAATATCATGTGATTCATTTTCACTTCTTCGTGTTTGTTACTATCGAATTATTGGCTTTCCATTCCTTATTCCTTGTATGTGTGTTCTTGGCATAAGTGTGTGTCTCGAAGGTACATGCGGCTGCACTAGAAGGGATAAAACGCGGCACTCGAGCGCACGAGTGTTTGACCACCCCTAGTGATTGTGTGATACCATGTCTTGGATTGTTGTGGATATTGTTGTGGATTGTTGTGGTATTGTTGTGGAATTTAGACCACTTATTGCCTCTCTTGACTCGTAGAACACGCATGTTTCGATTGCTTTCATTTTCGATCTGTCTATCATGCATTCTTGTATATTTAAATTCCTATCTTTCGGTACCGCATGATATTTAGATCTTGCCTTGGTTGTATTTCATGAATTCTTGTTATATTCTTCGGCTTTACTTTCGATTTCTCTCGTTACTCACCGTCTAGTTTGTGACGGTGGGTGCAGATAGGACGGAGAGCGATAGGGGCAAGGGACCTTGCCTAGGAGACTTTTTGTGAGCAGTTGGACTTGAGGTACCGAGATGTAGGCTCATGTTTATTTCTTTTTGTATGAAGTTTATATATATATATATGATTGTTTTGGAACCGGGGAATATGTTTTGAGGTGGATTCCATCAATCCATTTTGTTGACTTAGGATTGAACATGTTGGGTTTTCCACATTTATATAGATTCCTAATTTCCCTTGATTGAGTTATTTCCCAATATTTGATTAGAATATGATTTTTGCTTCCATTTGTGTTATAATTGCAATAACTCTTTCATAAAACGTGAAATTTTGATGTTTTGAGGCCGACTAGGCTCGTCAGTTCGCCGAGAACGGACTCGGGACTCGCGCACGGGTCTAGGCGGGCGTACCCAAATGCATTGGGAATTTGGGGCCGTCACATTGGTATCGAGCACAAGGTTATATAGACCGACTCTTGATGTTAATTCATAAAACACAAGCCATTAAAACCGGCGGAAGTTAGGAACGGTCAAGCGAGAAGTGGAAACCCTAGGATCCCGTAGAAACTTAGTTGGGGAAGTAATGGGTTGAGTCGAATTATTTTAATACATATTATGATTATTATGTGTATTATTATAATATACGGTAGCTATAGGCGATCCGAGAAGTTCGTTCTCTTGATTTAGACGACGATGGCGGATCGAGCCGGTCGGGGGGTGACGATAGCGGCACATCGGCACACGATATGCCGGTGCGGACGATGTGCATGCCTTGACTCGAGAGAGTTGCGACGCAGATTTGCGGCTACGGGAAATGTTACGATTTGTTGAGGACACTCGTACCGGCCTACCGCTACACCATCGACTCGACTACACCATTGCCACATACTACTACCCAGAGGGAGAGACCCCGATTCTTTGCGGCATCCACGGCTCCGATTCCGTTAGAGCGTACTGAGGGAGCTGTTGTTGCACACGACACGCGAGCATCGAGCGGAGACACATCCTTTATCGACGAGAGATAGCTCGAGCGACAGAGACACCAGCTACGCCGGCAGCTATTGCGAGAGGTTACTCCGATTACGACTCCATCGAAGAGTCGGGAGCCATCGCCGAGGCGAAGCGATGGAGGAATTTAAGAGACATGATCCTATGAAGTTCTATGGCGGCACGAGATGTTAGAGAGACGAGAGTTGTTTCGAAGAATCATGAGAAGATTCATTCGATCATCGCCACGGAGGACCACATGCGAGCGACTATCTCTTCGTCGATGTTACATGGAGAGGCGAGATGATTGGTGGACGACGATCATTACTACCGAGAGGTGTTCCGAGAGGCGGATCGACTTCAAGACCCGGTTTAATCGAAATACTTTCCACCGATCGTACTTCGAGCAAAGAGGAATGAGTTCATGGCGTTGAGCGGCGGGCGCTAATGAGTCGGTTATGGATTACATGGGTAGATTCATTCGATTATTGCCTTATCTTTGGAGGATCGGCGACACCGAGATCGACCGAGTGTATTATTTCAGCGAGGGTTTATTACCTACGATCGGTGGTTACGTAGTCACTACTACGCGGCGGAGACTTTACAGATTGCATACGAGCGGAGTTTAGGCTCGAGAGGGTTACCTACTTACTCATCCCGAGGAGACCGGATCGGTCGGACCGAGTCCCGATTGGAGGAGCACCATCGGGTCAAGAAGAGGAAGAAGAATAGGTGGAATTTCGGGACCGTAGGACTCGAGTGTAGGGTCCGTTGCACGATCGACTACTCGTCCGATACATATTGCTCCGCCGAGTACCCGTTTTGCCGTCATCCACCACGGCCTAGTCGACCGGGACGGCGATCACGAGACGGACTATTGAGAGTAGAGGTATCGACCGAGGAGACAGCGAGAGGAGGACACGGAGGGTGCTGGTCGGACTCGGCACACGAGTTCCGCACGGGGACGAGGCCGAGCCGGACTCGGGGATCGCAGGATACCCGCACTTGTTTCAGTGCGGAAAGGTCGGTCACATACGAGAGGAGTGCCCTCAACCACCAAGAGTACCGCCACAAAGCATCATCGCATCGGAGAGAACGTGTTCGAGCGGCGTTGAGCCGACCGGGGGCATCCGAAACCTTGTCGAGGTATGATTTCTATTTGCGGTACTTTCATGCATACCATGTTCGATTCGGCCCTTGTTTCATTCATTTTTGGTCGAATGGTAGATAAGCTAGGTTTGAAACACTGTTAGGCTTAGTAAACCCCTCATCCTTAGCACCGCCGCTTGGAGATAAGATTTACCCGAATTTGTTGTGCCTCGATATTCGGTAGAGATAGGGGTTACGAGTTACCGATAGATATGAGAGTGCTCGAGTTTTGGAGTTTGATGCTTTGCTCGGCATGGATTGGTTAGGAGCGTTTCATGCTCACATTGGTTGTTATGAGAAGAGGATCACGATTCCATTAGTGGATGGTTCGGAGATCGGCATTCGGGTACAAAGCATCGCTACTTCCAATCACCGAGAGCGGGGAAGCCAATAGTGGCGAGATTAAGGTTGTTGCGAGCGTCATGAGCCGGGGCGAAACAAGAGATTCGTATTACTGAAGTACGGTCGTGTGCGACTTCGCGAGATGTGTTTCCGGAGGACTTAGGGATTACCACCGCCGAGGAGATCGACTTCATCATTGACCTTGTACCGGGGACTAAGCCGATCTCGATACCACCCGTCTGGGATGGCACCTCGAGAGCTTGAGGAGTTGAGGAGTCGGCTAGACGAGTTGTTAGAGCTTGGTTTCATCGATCCGAGTATGTCGCCATGGGGAGCACCAAGATCTTGTTTGTGAAGAAGAAGGATGGTAGTTTGAGGCTATGCATAGATTATCGCCAACCGAACCGAATCACGAGTGAAGAACAAATACCCGTTGCGCGCATTGATGACTTGTTTGATCGGTTGACTGGAGCGCAGTGGTTCTCGAAAATAGATCTAAGGTCGAGGCTATCACCGGCTCGGGATTAGGGCGGAAGATCGAGAAAAGACGGCGTTCAAGACGAGATACGGTCACTTTCAATTTGATCATGCCATTCGGCTTGACTAATGCGCCAAAGAATGTTCATGGATCTCATGCATCGCGTGATGAGGGAATACCTTGATCGGTTCGTGATTGTGTTCATAGACGATATCCTCATCTATTCCGGGACTCGTGAGGAGCATGAAAGACATCTACGAGCGATCTTGCAGACTTTGAGAGATCATCGATTGTTTGCCAAGTTCGCGAAGTGTGAGTTTTGGTTGTCGGAAGTCCGATTCCTTGGGCATGTTGTTGGAACTACCGGTGTTCTTGTTGATCCGAGAGAAGGTTAGAGCGATGATTGAGTGGCCTACGCCGACTACGGATTACGCAAATTCGCAGATTTTCGGGATTGGCGGGATACTATCGCCGATTTGTGCAAGACTTCTCCAAGATCGCCGCACCGATGACGAAATTGACTCAGAAGAATGCGAAGTTTGATTGGAATGAGGAGTGTGAACATGCATTCAACACTTTGAAGAAGAAATTGACTACCGCGCCTGTGTTAGCGTTGCCCGAGACTGGGAAAGACTTAGTTGTGTACACTGACGCATCGAAGGTTGGCTTGGGTTGTGTATTGATGCAGGAGGGCCGAGTTATCGCTTATGCATCTCGACAGCTGAAGGTTCACGAGAGGAACTACCCGACACACGACTTAGAGTTGGCCGCGATAGTGTTTGCATTGAAGATATGGAGGCACCACTTGTATGGCGTACGTTTCGAGTTGTTCACAGACCACAAGAGCTTGAAGTACTTATTCACTCAGAGAGAATTAAACCTGAGACAGAGACGTTGGCTAGAGTTCTTGAAGGACTATGATTTCTCGTTAGAGTATCATCCGGGGAAAGCTAACGTGGTTGTTCGATGCTTTGAGCCGTAGAGGATCGATGCGAGAGGTGGTCGTATGTCGATGACCCACGAGTATGGTCTTCTTGAGGCCGAGTTGATGAGTTCGACGGACGTGCGGTGACTACCGGGACACGGATTTGTGGTCGGATGAGGTTGCGAGACCGTTTCCTTTGCAGATCGTTCTCGAGGGACGAGAGGCGATGAGTCGTACCAAGCAATTCGGTGAGATGGCGACGATTCGAACATCCAGATTGGAGTCGGTCGACGGACTCTTGCTTGAGGTATCGTGGGCGTATGTGGATTCCATTGGCGGCGACTTACGCACCGAGATACTTCGGGAGGCTCACCGTTCTCGATTTTTCGTGCATCCGGGTCGGACAAGATGTATCTTGATATGCGACGTCTCTTTTGGTGGCGGGGATGAAATCCGATGTGTCGAATTCATTAGAGCGTGTGAGATATGCCGGCGTGTGAAGGCCGAGCATCGACGGCTGGAGGATTGCTGCGGCCCTACCTATTCCTCAATGGAAGTGGGAGCACATTGCTATGGATTTCGTCGGTGGCTTGCCCCGATCTCTCGTGGTCATGATAGCATCCGGGTAATTGTGGATCGATTGACGAAATCTGCTCATTTCATACCAAGTATCCACTACACATCGAGTTGATGACCGAGCATTCTTTACGAGCGTGAGATTGTCGGACTACACGGAGTTCGTTGTCGATCGTGTCGATCGAGGCGCGAGTTACTTCGTTATTGTGGCGAGCATGCGAGCTCGATTCGGCACCGACTAGAGTTGAGTACGGCGTTTCATCCACGAGACAGACGGACGGTCAGAGAGGTTGATACAAGTGTTGGAAGACATGCTCAGGATATGTGTTTTGGAATACGGCGGGTCATGGGAAGAGTACCTTCATTTGTGCGAGTTTGCTTACAACAACGGTTATCGAGCGAGTATCGGTATGGCACCGTTTGAGGCGCTCTATGGCGAGCCTTGTAGATCACCTTCTTCTTCTTGGGTGAGCCGAGAGGATGTTGTGACGATTGGTCCCGAGACTCGTTGTTGATCACACTGAGAAGGTACGGCAGATTCGTCAGAGGCTTAAGAGTGCTCAAGAGCGACAAAAGAAATACTATGATCAGTATCACGATGAGCTTCAGTACGACGTGGGAGACTATGTATACCTGAAAGTCTCGCCTCTGAAGGGTCACAAACGATTCGGAATCAAAGGAAGCTTGCTCCTAGATTTATCGGTCCCTTCAAAGTTGTGAAGAGGGTCGGTAAGGTTGCTTACCAGTTAGAGTTACCGCCAGCGCTCGTCGGTATTCATCCAGTATTTCACATTTCAATGCTTCGACTAGACAAGTCAGGCGGAGGACGGCGACCTGATGGACCTAAGTCGGATCGAGTTGCAAGACGATGCCACGTACGAGGAGCGCCAATTCAAATTGTTGACCGTAAAGTCAAAATGCGAGGAACAAGGAAATCCCTTCCGTTCTCGTGAAATGGCAATTCCACGGGGACGAAGAGTTAACTTGGGAGCTAGAGTCATACATGCAAGTGCACTTCCCCTATCTATTTGATTAGGTAAGTTTGAAGTTTAATTTACTTATTAGTAAATTTCGAGGACGAAAATTCTAATAAAGGGGGAGATGTAACATCCCTAAATTTTTAACGACTTTTGTGACACGTGTCGGGATCGTGACCGCTACGCGATCTTGGATGTATTTCGAACCTTGGGAGTCGACAGAGGTAATTTTATGATTCTTTGATGTGTGTAATAGTATTATAGTTTAAATGCGTGTCACGAGCCATTTGGGCAATTTTTTTTAATGAGTGAGTTTCCGTCTAGGTAAATGGGGAGAAAAATACAATAAACAACATAATTAAAAGAATTATTGAATAAATTATTTATTTGTACGAGACAAGGCGAGGGTATGCGTGTGACAGATAAATACGGACTGAGGAGGCAAGACGGGTCGAGGAAAAGTTGTTGGAAAACGCGAGTGTTGGTTAAATACACAACAAATAGACAAATGTGTAAAATTGTTAAAGTGACACAGCTGAAATTTGAAGAGCCAGGAGATGATCCTCGAGATAAGTGCGTGTGTTGAGATGAAAGGCCAAAAATAAGACAACACAAACCTACTTTTACTATTCATGTACTATTCATCATCATTATTTACACATATTAATATATATATATATACAAACAAACACACTTAACTCCCATTCTCACCCTCACTACCGTTCTCACAACCTCTCACCACCGTCACCCTCCTCCTCCCCGGATTCGCTGACCACGGCCTTGGACCTCGCCGGACGTCTCGCCGGAGCAAGGTACGTTTCTCTCTCTCTCTCTCGGGTTCATTCGATCTCTCTCACTCTCGGTTTAGTCTCTCCCTCTCGGCTCTCTTGTGACGCGCTACCACCGGCCCCCTGGCGGACCGGTGGTGGCCGGGGTTCACTCCTCACCGGAGATCCTCTCTCTCCATCCCTCTATTTTTCCTCCCTCTCCCTCTCTCGATCGATCAATGAAAAAAAAAAAAAAAATGGAAACAGAGGCGCGTGCGCCTCTGTTTCGTGAAGAGAAGATGAAGGCGGTTCGGCCTGACCTGAACCGGGAGCGATTCGGCCTGAACCGGTCCGGTTCGGCTGAACCGGCCGGTTCGGCCCTGAACCGGTCGGTTTCGCCGAACCGCCCATAAAAAAAAAAAAAAAAAAAAAAAAAAAAAAAAAAAAGAAAAAAAAAGAGAGAAAATAAAGAAAAATGGAAAAGAAAATCCAGAAAATAGGGAAAATTATGAAAAATTCAGAAAAATCCAGAAAATATGAGAAATTAGAAAAAAATGGTTCACAAGCGAGTTTTGGGATTTTCTCGGAAATGTTGGCGAGATGTAATCGGGGTTTTAGCCTCGAAAAACATAAAAAAATGATATAATATGTCAAATCGAAGCTAATTTAATGACTTGACCTATTAATACGAGTTTCCAACCTTGTCGGGTAACGGAAAACTCGGGGTACGCGTTAGGAGTCGCGGGAGTGTCATACGCGGATTACGATAGATCGGGTAAGTACATTTGCCTTAAAAAGCACTTGTACGTTAGTAAGCCGATTTAGAAAATATCATGTGATTCATTTTCACTTCTTCGTGTTTGTTACTATCGAATTATTGGCTTTCCATTCCTTATTCCTTGTATGTGTGTTCTTGGCATAAGTGTGTGTCTCGAAGGTACATGCGGCTGCACTAGAAGGGATAAAACGCGGCACTCGAGCGCACGAGTGTTTGACCACCCCTAGTGATTGTGTGATACCATGTCTTGGATTGTTGTGGATATTGTTGTGGATTGTTGTGGTATTGTTGTGGAATTTAGACCACTTATTGCCTCTCTTGACTCGTAGAACACGCATGTTTCGATTGCTTTCATTTTCGATCTGTCTATCATGCATTCTTGTATATTTAAATTCCTATCTTTCAAGTACCGCATGATATTTAGATCGCCTTGGTTGTATTTCATGAATTCTTGTTATATTCTTCGGCTTTACTTTCGATTTCTCTCGTTACTACTCACCGTCTAGTTTGTGACGGTGGGTATAGATAGGACGGAGAGCGATAGGGCAAGGGACCTTGCCTAGGAGACTTTTTGTGAGCAGTTGGACTTGAGGTACCGAGATGTAGGCTCATGTTTATTTCTTTTTGTATGAAGTTTATATATATATATATGATTGTTTTGGAACCGGGGAATATGTTTTGAGGTGGATTCCATCAATCCATTTTGTTGACTTAGGATTGAACATGTTGGGTTTTCCACATTTATATAGATTCCTAATTTCCCTTTGATTGAGTTATTTCCCAATATTTGATTAGAATATGATTTTTGCTTCCATTTGTGTTATAATTGCAATAACTCTTTCATAAAACGTGAAATTTTGATGTTTTGAGGCTGACTAGGCTCGTCAGGTTCGCTGAGAACGGACTCGGGACCTGCACGGGTCTAGGCCGGGCGTACCCAAATGCATTGGGAATTTGGGGCCGTCACAACCTACGTGGACCACTGGGCACTTAGTCGCGAAGTCTACGCATTCTAGTCAGCCTCAAATCCTCATATATATCATTATCCTATCATTTAAATGTGTGAGTTATAGGATTATAAAGTTATCAGGAAATTTGCAGCAAAAATCACTATAATCAACTATAACTTTGTAAATGGAAAATCAGGAAAATATATAACCTATCACGTAAAAACCCTGAGAAATGGATAAAACATGTATATCTGGTAATCAAAGCTAAACAATACGATAGTACATGATATCCCTAGTCTCTCAATTCCAACACATGTCCTGGTGTTTTACAAAAAAAAAATACAGTACAATAATCACAATCAAAAGAAGCATGACCTACAGTGAGAAAAGAAAAGAAACACTCCGAGAGTCCTAAAAGGATATCACCAAGCATCAACTCCTTTCCCTTGTTCGTCTCTGTTCTATCTGCACCACCGTCACAAACTAAACGGTGAGTGCGTGAAAAATTGAGAGTATTGTCAGAAGAAACTAAACAGTAATTCAAGATTTACCAAATAAACAGTCTAAATATCATGCAGTATTGAAAGACAAGAAACATAACAAATTGCATGATAAACAGACTGGCAAGAATAGTAACGGAATTTGAGTGTCTATTGAGTCAAAGGAGGCCCATAAGTGGTCAATTTCCATATCATTCCACAACCGTATCACATCCACATCCACAATATATCCACAACAATCCAGTACTCAGGGTGTAACCCACTATTAGGGGGTGGACAACACTTCTGCAGAAGTGTTCATGTTTGCCCAGCTAATATGGACCTAGGGTACCTTCACGACACACTTACGCTAAGACACTCAACCAAGAAAATATAGAATGAAATTCCAACAAATAGCTTAAATCAAATAGAGATTTCAATATTGGAAAATGAATTAATGTGCATTTTCTTATTGGCTTACAATCGTACGAAAATGTACCTCAATATAATCGCTAAAACCCGATCCTTGAGCAACCTCTAACACGCTCTAATCAAATTCTCAAAGTCTGGCAATCATTTAACCCAATTTTGTTTTAATTATTTCATTAGTATAATTGGATTGATTTCTGGGGTATTGGGTCGTATTCAGACCCATTTGAATACCCAAGAGATCCTCGAATTTTTTTGAAATTTTTATTAATTTTCCACTGTGAACAGTGTCACGTCGCGGTGGTGCCATGGGGTTAAACCCCTACGGTGTTGATTATAGCGTGCACAGTGCTCAATCTCTCTGTCTCAGACATCGCGAGTGGTGTCGTGGGCATTTATGCCTATGACATCTCTCACGGCGTGAGTTCCTACACTTACTTCATGGGTATTCTGATACCTCGGTTTGCGTTGCCACGTTTTGAGCCTATCCCAAACTCTTAGGGACGTCCAAAACAACAACAAACACACCTCACTTTACGTCGAAACCCCAACAAATACCCCGATTTAAAAATCACTTAAAAATTCACCAAAAATCTTCAAAAATATCAAACTACTTTAAATACCCAAACTCATTCACAAATCATCACTTGATTATCTTTTTTATCCCAAAAACACCACCCAAAAATCTCATCCGAAATCGTCATGACGAAAACTCACAAAATTAGTACCAACTCGTAGGTAAACACGTAAGGAGTCGAGATCCTTCCTTTTTACACGCGTTTGGTCGATCCTCAACTTTGTTGCAAGCTCTAGAAATTCGAAACACTTGTTCATTCATTCGTTCGATTGAAATGAGAGAAAAAATGTGATAAGAAAGAGAGAAAAGGTGATGGGGCGGATATTTATACCCATCATCATCTACACCCACGCACGAATCTCGAGACGTATCTTGTGTCTCACACTTGTTCCATTCAATAACTCTAACTCACTTGCTTGACTCCATTAGGTGACTTAACCTTCATAACTTATCGTTTCTCACTCACACGTCGCATTCTCGGACCCATTTCACTCACAACTCGCACGTCATGCGTTTCCAAACACAACATTGCTCTCGCATTTTAATTAATTATTTTATTATTTTCTGATAATTCACTAATTATCATTTTTTCGGTGTTTGAATACCCGTATTATGCTATAAATTATCGTTTTTCCTAGGCGAATCTCCCACACAAATCCGTGGCGATAAATAAAATAAAATCACACACTAAGACATACAGAGTTCACCTTCGGGTATAAATAATAATACAAATATTACAGAAAAATAAAATATACCTTAGTGTCGACTCCCGAGGCATGAGTAATATGACAAGTCACGACTATCAAGTCACGGTCCTGAAAAATGACACGTGTCACCAATTAAATTTGAGGGTCATTACAAATTCTGTACTCGAAACATCTAAATTAGATTTACAAAAAAATTAATGTATATCTATTTTAAATACAAAGCCATTTCAATTTTCCTCAAGGCCTCGTCCAAGTTGTGGGGGAAGCTGAGGTTTATTAGGGACGACACGTTTTTCCCCTATTACACTAGTAAGGTTTTTTTTCGACTTTGATTATAGGAAACACATTATTTCTCACCTATGTAAACAACACCTATGTAAAGTCTCGTACCTATCAAAAAAAATATACAAAGCCATTTTAATTTTATATTTGGTGTTAGAAATGTATAGACCGAGAGTTAGTACCACATCGAGTAAGGGTAAATCTCCCCTTGATTATTATCAAAGTCTTTTGATGTAAAATCTCACACTTAAAAGTTGAAAGTGATGCTATATAGGGATAGTATCAGTATTGACAAAGATCTACAGATTCGTGGAGAAGTACCATAAGCAGGCTACTTGTAGATAACATGTTGCGAGTAAGCCTAACAACATGGTATTAGAGCCAATGGTTTGGCAGGAAAAGATATCTTGGAATATGGATTTTGATCCAAGGTGGAGGGATGGAGATGTGCAGACCGAAAGGTTTAGTCCCACATCAGTTAAATATGATTTCATTAAGAATCACATAAGCGTATATCTACTCCCCAATTTATTAGTATCGAGCCATTTTGGATTAAAACCCCACACATGAGTTGAAGGTGATTAAGTGAAACATCGACATTAGCACATCGAGATCGGCTTTTTGGAATAAAACTCTACTCCTACAATAATATGGATACATTGAATCTATTGCCGATTGGAAATTCTCTACCCAGTCTAGTCCTCCACACATTTACACACAAAATCCTATGCTTAAACTTAATACACCGCACACTTAGTTTATGCATTTTGATCTTCTTATTTGGATATTATATATCAGGAATTTCACAATCTCCACAAATTAATTTGATTTCACTACTGCAGATCATATCAGTCATAAAAGAAAATGTAAATACGTTTACTTGCAATGTAGCTAACAAGTTAATTAAGAAAAGACTTAATTGGTTAAAATATTCAAACCTTTTACAATTTTTGTTATTATATCTTAATCTTTTTGAATAAGTTATTATATCATAACCTTTCTACATTGATAAATTTGTATCCTAACTCACTTTTTAACTCTAAATTTGATGGGGAGACACTTAAATAATGACTTCAAAAAGCTATTTCATCACCTCTAATCACTAAAATAATTACTAAATTCATTAATTAAGTTCATTACTTATGAGCCATCTCATCAAAATTGTAGTTCAAAAGTAAATTTGGATACAAATTTATCAATCTAGAAATGTTAGGATATAATAACAAATATAAAAATGTTAAGATATAATAACAAAAGTTAAAGGTGAGGATATTTTAACCAATTTGGCCTTAAGAAAAAAATTGAGTCCAAGAGTTGGGTTACTCAACCTCTTTGAACAATGAAATAGATGAATAATAAATTCCACCAAACCACGATTAATGCACAAAATCAACACACCACAAAAGAACGCAAGATTTAACGTGGAAAACCCTCCAAATCAGAGGTAAAAATCACGGGTCAAACTCCAAACAACCCACTATATGAATAAAGAGTACAAGATATCACAATTGATTGAGATTCACTAACAATGGAGTAATACAACTTTTCCAAGAACTTATATGATCACACTAAGAACGAAGAACTCTACCCCAATTGTATCAAACCATTGCACTTTTTTTCTTGAACACCATGAAATCACTAAAGCCTTCTCCGCGAGTCTTTGGATTCAAGATCTTGTTGTTCTTCAATGTCTAGAGAGAAAAACTAGAGAGATTGCACTGTGTGCACAACTTGGCGCACACACCTAATCGAACTACAAGTTGAATATTATTTTTTTTGGCCTCCAAGTTGCACTCCTTTTGCAGACTTTCAAAACACCAATTCGGTGTTTTTGTAACGGCCTCAATTTTACAATCCAAAATTGGGTACCGTTCAACCTAGACTTACATAGACCACCGAGCCAACCTCACAGAGTCGACGCAAGCCTAGTCAACCGTCCTTACCATTTACCATTAATTAAGCCATTTTAAATATAATTAAGTGAGTTATTTCAGTTAGTAAGTTATTAGGTCATAGCAGATGCATAAAAATCTCAACTAACCCAAAACAACTCTAGGACACTAGTTAGAACAACCTAGAGTGTGGAAACCCCACATACGTATACCTCTAAAAGTATAACAAGTCAGAGGAGAATCAATTACGGTATACATGTTCCAAAATCTCTCACAAACCCATATCCCATTATATTAATATATATATACACAAAGAACCTACATTGTAGGCAAGAGGAGGTCATCTAGCAACCCTCAACTTCAATTGCCAAACCCCGGTCTTTTTCCCTTGTCGACCATGTAGTGTGACGTGGCTGCACCCACCGTCATAAAAAGGACGGTGAGTACAAAAGATAATAGTAAAAACCAAGTGAAGTCTCAATATGATTTCAAAAGGCAAATAAACAGCTAAACTAGTATAATATATAGATATCACAAAGATAATAAAAGCGTGCATGATAAGTAAATCACTGAGAAATCAATGATAAATGTGTGTCAAGGAAAACAAAGGAAAGACGCAAGTAGTCCCGACCAAAAGTTCGTTGAGTCGAGGAAACACCTACAAGACTCGGAGTTTAGAACGTGGTACACTCACACCAACCAAAAGTCCACGCGAATGTAGAATTCTCCAACAATCTAGTGAAGAACTCCCGCCCCGTATAGAACACAAACAAAATCGTGCATCCCGAGTTCGTGGCTTTGACATATTATCTCAGAAAACCTATAACAACTCAAATTCTCCACGACCTAACCTATGAGTATTTTGAAAATTTCATGATAAAAATATGTTGGGTGTTTGATGTGGAAATACAATTCTAAACTTGTCAAATTAAATATGAGTGAGAGATTAAGTAAAGTCTTATTTTAAATAATAAAGCCCAATTGAGCTTAGGACCCAAAAGGGCATTTTAGACAAGTTGTAAATAATCATAACCCTAGTTCCTAACCCTAATGCTATTTAAGCAAATTAAAAAAAAACCCTAGCCGCAATCTTGTTAACCCACGTGGGGAGGAGGAGAGCAAGATGAGAGTTCAAGCTCAAGAGAGGCACAGCCTCACTTCCCTCCTTGATTTCTTTACTATTTGTTGAAGATTTGGAGACCAAAGGGTCAATGGCGTCGACAGCGGCAAGCATGCAAGGAAAATAGAAAAGAAAATAAGAAATGAAAGATTTGATCTATGTTAGAATGAGATTTTGGAAAGGATTTTGAGTCAAAGACTCCATTGAAGGTATGGTGAGACTCTAATACTCCCTAGATTTATTGTCTTGGTATTGGTATTGGCAATGAAAGTTGATGATTTGAAAAGTTTATTCAGTTTTTTCTTAGATCTAGTCTTGAAATAGGTTATACAAATTTTTAAGCTTTATGATAACGAGTATTATGGATGAATCAATCTTGTTTTCCACAGTTTGACGGTACATGAAAAGGTTTTCCCATGATTTTAGCAAATTGAACACGGTTGAAGTTTATTGATATGGATTTGGCATTTAAGGTTGAGTTAAGATTTAAAAAGGGACTTTGAATCTTTTCTTTGACAAATAAACTTATTTGATAAATTTGTGGACTTTGACTAAATATTGTCATTTGAGAATTTAAAGTCTAAATTGACTCTTGTATGGTGATTTGGATCTTTTTAAATTAATCGAACGTCTCCGATTTATGTTGGAAAAACCAAGTTTTAGCAGATTTTTCTTGTTTTGTGTCACCAAATTATTATTTTCCTTAAATCAACGATTTCGGATCTAATAGTCGACTTTAGAGTCGTGAATGACTTTAAGTGAAGTTAGCTATAAAATAAGATGGATTCCTAAGGACTAGACAATACGTGTTAAACTTGTATGGCTGTAGATACAAAAAGTAATTATTCTTTCAAATTGTCTAGATTCACGAGACGGTTCACATCGAGCCCAAACGCGAGAGGATCAAGATTAGGATTCGCAGCGAGTATATGTAAGTGGGGAGCACCGCTCATCTATCAAATGTGGCTTGCTACTAGTATATTTAGAATCACGATTTTAATTTAAAAGGACTTGGGATGGGGTTGTTGCCTACCTTGTTTGAATTCATGTAAGGCCTCGTGGGGAGCTATAGACATGGTGGAACCAAGTCACCTTACATGTTTAAGGGCCTCTTTGGGAACCGTAGCTAATGGTGGAACTAAGTCACCCAATGCAAGGGCTTCTTGGGGAGTTGTGGATGCACGATGGAACCAAGTCACCCGGGCCTCTTGAGGAGCCGTGGACACACGGTGGAATCAAGTCACCCACGCATATTCATTATATTTTTGATTATTGGTCAACAAGGGGAGGCAATGGAAAATTAAACCATGGACTTGTATTTATATTTATTACTTCATATGTATCTCTCTTGTAACCCCTTTGCATTGCTAAACTTGATTATTTATATTTTACAACTCTTGAATTATTTATCAGTATTCGAAATACTTTACGGAACATGAAATGCTTACTCTTTATGGAATTGCTACCCTGCTACAAATTGTCAACACTTGTCATGATTTCAAATGCATACTAGATTTATTTTGCTTTATAGATATTACTTGCATATTTGATATTTGAGTGTAGTTCTTCTCTTATTGGGCTCTGTTAGTTCTTTTAGCTCACCCCACTTATAATACAGGTCCATCAACGAGTGCGCTAGAATTGAGACAAGGCAGAAACGAGCTTGAAGTCTTCACTTGATGTGAGCCTTGGGTTGATATATATCATGTATATTCCATTTTGAAACTATTAAACTTGGGTTGTAATTAAAATAAGTCTTTGGGTAGTTTGAACCTACTTACCTTTAGTTGATCCACTTGGGAGTTTTAATAGTTTAACTCAATACGAACCCATTTATAGTTTCATAAATATTCTTGTGAACTTAAATTTATTGGCTTAAAGATATCTATTTATATTTATTCCGCAATTATTATCTTTTGTTTAGCCAATGTATATTCCACAGGTTTGTTTGAGAGTCGCGCCAGACTTTTATTTGGGCCTAGTTCAGGTATCGGGCGACCCAACCCTAGGTTGGGGGAGGGTCGTCTCAAAACCTATCCTAGCAAAGGATCATGTTGACTCACTTGCCCTTGGACTACCCAATCAGAATAGAATTCCAAAACGGGGTATAACAATAACAATATCAAATGCAAGTTCAACAAGGATAGCAACCAAGTAAATGCACCAATGAAATTATATAAATACTCCAGTTGGTTTTACTCACTATCATCATGCAAACTCCGTGCTTGCTGCTCTCACACGTCACCAAACTGATCTCGTATACTCGCCACCGGTCCACTAAGTACCTGGTATTAGTTCGAATCGAATTTGGTCGTGTTAGAGTTTTATTTCCATTTAATTGTAATTTTTAGTTAATTTTCCTCATTTTTCAAATATTACCCATTTTCACTATTTTTGGCCAATTTCCCAGGCGTTGGGTTGTATTCGGACCCATTTGGATACCCGAGAGAAATCCCGAAGTTTCTAAAAAATTTTAAAAATATGTTCAGGTGAATAGTGTCACGTCGTGGGTCAAAAACCTGGCGCTGTAGGCGTTTAAGCCCCACGGTGTCACTTATAAAATGTGAATACTGTGGTTTTTTCCAACCCAGGCCCATGTCATCGTGTTCCGAACCTATCCTAACCTCTTAGGGACTCGCCCATCCAAAACTACTATCAAAACATAAAACTCGACCAATCATCGATTCAAAAAATCGAACGCAAAACCCACAAAATACCCGCCAAAACGACGATAACTGAACGAGAAGTCGAGATCTCACCTCTATTAGCGTCGTGACACTATCTGTAACGACCTGTTATTTATGAACACCGTTAATTAATTATTTCAGATTAAGACGCTAGTGCGGACGACACGTGGACGTCGGATAAGCTAGACATGATATTGACCTAAGGTATTGAATGTGTTATGTTGTATTGTAACGACCCTAAAATTCTAACTCGTGTCACATGATATTTTAGGGTCGTATTGTGGGCCCAACTAGCCGTGGTGTACTTGTTTCGGTCATCAGGAGTCGACGCCGATGTATGTTATGTTTGTTTTGTGATTTGTATTATTTATTTATTACTGAACATTAAATTCAATATCTCAAATATGTGAGGACGTGATGAGTGTGCGTTGGTACCGTTGAATGAGTTCTGTACGAAAGAACGCGCTAAATGGGTATTTGAGAGACCGTGGGACAAAAAATGGAATAAAAACATTGACATTTACAAATGAAAATAATTAATGGAATTAAATAATAAATTATAGGCACTGAGTGATATGCGGGGTAGTGGGCGACATGCGTAAGTCGAATGGTAGTATGCACGCCCGAGTGAACTCGTTGGTGCACACAACGAAATTGTAGGCGCAAAAATACAATTATTTATATGGAATATATATAAATATGTGTGTGTGTATATATATAAAGAAAATGTGAAATGACCATGAGGGGTATTGAGTTGGTGAGGAAGTGGATATGAATGGAGGGGCAAAATGGTCATTTGACCCAAAATTTGATAAAAAATATCACCACCGACACCCCCATTCACACATTTCGACCAAGAGAGAAAGAGGAAGAGGGAGAAAAGAAATTGAAGAGAGAGATCGATCAATTGAGGTGTGAGGATGTTGGAATCGTTGAAGTGAGATTGAGGTGTGGGTTTTCGAAATTGAAGGGAGGTTAAGTATCGTGTTGGTGAGTTTCATTTTCTCTCCTCTTTTGTTTATTATTTTCGAAATTTTTGGGTTGATGATGAAGATGTTGTTGTTGTTGTTTGTTGAAAAAAAAATTGAAGTAGAGACGAACTGGAATTCCAGTTCATCATTCCAGTTCGTCTCTGTTTAAATGATGAAGAAGACCCTGGTAGGCCGGGTCATGGTGACCCGGGCCCGACTCGGGTGGGTCGGCCCTGGTCTGACCCAGTTGCGGTGGAGTGGGTCGAACCTGACCCAGGGACCCACTCATTATTAAAATAATAATTTATTTATTTATTTATAATAAATAAATTAATTAAATATGTTTTATTTTTATTTTTTTGAAATAAATATTGGAAAAAATAGGAAAAAATTCAGAAAAAATAGGAAAAATTCTGAAAAATTATATTTCCACCAAATAAATATAAATTTAGAAATTTTTATGAAAAATGAAGAATTTGAAATTTTTGACGAAACTTTTATTGGGGTTTTCGCCTCGTAAAGCGTGAAATTGGCAAAAATAGTCAGAAAAATAATGAATTTTTTTTAAAAATTGCATGAAAATTATGAGGTTTCACTCGGGTATATTAATGAGTCTGAATGCAACCCAATACCCGATTAAGCGACCCAATTGCACAAACATGTAATAAGTTAAAAAAATTATAGAAAATGGGTCAAACTTGAAAAAATTGAGGAATACTTGAGATAATTAGGGATAATTAATAAAAATTGGTCGAAATAATTGTCAGGTGACGAGCGGAGTGTTGGTAACTAATTGGAAAACATGTGGAGCTACGCGAGGGCGTTTTTAGCGGGATTTGAGGTGAGTAAAGTCAACAATAGAATTAACATGATTATTTTTCTATTTATTGATTGATTATTCTTGAAATGTGAGTCCTTTGTATTTCATTCTAGTTTAGGTGACCTAGGGTTTAACTAGTTCGACTGTGATGAGAAGTCTCAACGAGTTTAGCAGCCAACATAGACTGTGGTTTCTCGTTGGAGCCAGTCGAAATGATTTAGCATCTGGCTTGTGACTGTGGCTTTCTTTCGATAGTGTGTTAGGAATTTAGCAGTCGGCTTTGTCTGTGGCTTTTCCTAACAGAGTGTGCGTTCAGTGGAGGCAACCTTTGGGCGCACTAGTTCGTACGGGGTGGATTGAGCAGGGGAGGCCGTTTTGGGCCTACTGTGCGATCGCAAGCTGATGAGGTCTTGTGACCCGCAGTTTGATTGGGACTATCTATTCGCCTATCCGTTTGTTTCCCGGTCACTTGATTATCGTTGTTTGAACTTGTTGAATCTATTTATCATGCGATTTGCTATCTATTTCAGTTTCTTGTTATACACTGCATGATTCATAGACTTGTGATTATTGAAAATTCAGTAGTTTATGTTGAGATATCTATTGTTGTTGTTTACTGTTATTTTTTGTACTCACCGTCCTTTTTATGACGGTGGGTGTAGATCCACAGACGAGTAGGGGCAAGACGCCGATGGTTGGCGATATTTTCTGAGGCACACTCAGAGCCATTAGCTTTGCTTTAACTTTGTAGGTATTTTGTCCTTTTGTTGTATATTTTGGCTATGTATTCATATGTTTTGATATTTTAAGGCTTTGGGAAGTTGAATCTGACTGTTGATACATGCATGTGTTCATTTTGGGTTTTCAGTTGATCTATTATATACATATGATGTTGTTTGGACAGGATTTTCCACATCTAGGTTGACTGAGTTGTAAACTGTTTTAAGTTGGTGTTAAAAATAATTTCGCTGTACACTTAACTATAATTGAGGATAAAAGATTAGATAGAGTTAAGGTGAATCAAAAAGAGTGATCCAGGGTGAGTGAGTGAATAATGTATTGAGTATGGATAAGTTAAGGATGACTAGACTTGCGTTGACTCGTCAGAGACGGGCTCGGGGGTCCACGTAAGTTTAGGCCGGGCGGCGCCTAATTTGTGGTTGCTGGGGCCATCACATGTATTTCATTTCTGTTATGTATTATTATTTTGTAGTTGTTATACCATTCATCACTGGTGTGCATTCTATATTATCTTGTCGGACGAGATTGAATGTCGGGCTCGGTAGAACGCGCCAACGCAAGGGCTCGGTAGTTGCTAGGCCGGGCGTTGGGGTTAGATGAAATTAAATGATGACAATATGAAAATGGTTGTGGATTTAATTAATGGGATTTAAATATAACCTTAGGCTAAGCTAAGTAAACCAATTAGGTACACTAAGTGTGGGACTGCCTCGGAGTGCGTGTCGGACGCGGGGCACGGGTTGCCGGGTAGTCGAGAGTTAGCATTATATAGAATTTATTTGATGGCTTAAATAGGTTATATAAGTTGAATCAAATTAATATATACAAATCCTATAGTTGTAACCAAACAAATCAGCACACCTAGGATTGACCTCGAGACACACAACGAAGAGATACATGGCAATCTGTGTCATGATAAGGTGTCTAAGATTAAGTGACACCAGCTGATCAGGGATCGTTTGATCAGCCTCGAGATGCGTGTGCACGTTAGATTAGAAGACTAACTATAAATAACACCCGATTAGTGGGAGCATGCAAAACTACAATTTTTTTTTCTCACATTATGAGGATATGGAGGAAAACTAGAGATTGATGAGAGAATTTGTGTGAGGGAGAGTTCAAGTAGGCATCCAACCACGAATTCTAGGTAATCTACTCATCCCAATACTTGAATTTCCATGAAAATATGGGTTTTGATGAGTTGAAGAAATTTCGAATTTACTAAAGAATTTACAACTATTTTCAAAAGATTTGGTGATTATGAGGTTTGTGTTAATGAATTTTATTGATTTGGATCGGATTTGTGGAAAATTTGAGCAATTTAGATAAGGTTTGGGTTTTTGGACATGCATATTTGATCTTCAGATTTTGGGTTAAATTACGTTTAAATCGGTGTGTTAGTGATGTATTTAGTGCGATTGAGGCGTTATTGTATCAACAATTATGTTGGGTATTGGGAAACCCCCCAAAAACCCATAATTCGTTGATAGAATTATGGGCTAGGGTGTACCCTGCGTCTGGGTGATGAACACCAGCGCGCTGAGCATGTTGGAGAAGACGAGTCTCCTTCTTGGGCAAAGAATCGCCCAGCGCGCTGGCCATTCTGCCTAGTGCGTTGGGGACCTAACTCCTAGGAACATCAACCAGATCACCTAGCATGCTGGCCACCATGCCTAGCGCGCTGGGGATCAGAACCACTAAAATATCTAATTGTAAAATTAAGCCTAATTGACAACAAACCCACTTGATTAGCCATTAAAAACCAGAAATCGATCTCAAGAGTCACGAGACAATAATTAGAGTCGGAGACTAATCGTGGGTAGGACCGGGGGTGTTTTCAGGGTTATTGAGTGCAATTTGAGATACGTAAAACCTAACTGAACACCATTACTGCATTTACTTATTGTTATTCATTTGAGCTGTTAATCTTTGATAATCTGTGAATCGATTCTTATTGGGACGATTGAGTTATTCCCGTCTATATATCCGAGGGTTGTTGTGGTCACTTGCTAAGTGTGTAGCGCATGTTCTCGGCCACGGTAGATGATATCCATAGTACAATACCGGTTCACGTGTTCGATGTACCCCACTAGGGCTAATGCCGCTAAGACATAGTAGTAGGGTCGATGGCGTAGGCCACGACCAGGGCTCCTGGTCCTAAGTACACAACTTAGTCAGCTGTGTTTACACCCATTTGTAATTCTAAGTGTTTATACTAATGCGATGAGCTTTGAGCAGTTGACTGCATAATTTCTTTCTTTTCGCATGTTTATTTAACACTATTTATTGGCTCTGTTATTTATTTTTTTAAATCATGATGCACGGTGGTTTTCCTTGGGATTTTACTTACTGGGTTCGTTATCTAGTTTTTGTGATAGCTGAACGTAGATCCTAGTACCAGCAGGGGTAAGGGGATTCTTGGTGATTACATCTGACTTACCTGAGCCAAGGCCTGCTAGTACGTTTGTTGGTAGTTATTACTTTTGATATTTTGTATTATCTTTTGAGGTTGAGGAGACTATTTCACACCTGTACTTGTATATATTACTATTATAGTTTGATCGCCTATATGCATAGTACTGTCGGGATTTCCACTATAGGTTGAACAAGTTAACTTAATATGCTCTTTTGTTATATCAAGACTTTCGCTTTTATTTATTAACAATGTTGATCATCTATTTGCAACAAATTATTAAATCTGGAACTACAAGTAAACTGCAAAGTATATTGACACAAAATTCGAGGTTGTCAGATAAATTTTTAGCATAGTGACGTAGCAGGTGCTTTTGGTGCACGAAAGGGGAAGTAGCTGGCCACGGAGCGACCTCGGAAATTGGGGCCGCCATACGATCCCTCATAGTCGATATGCGTCGAAACCGGTCAAACCCTCTCTGCCTCAGCCACGTTTTCTCGTGAGGAAGAATTTAAAAGAGAGAAAAATGAGAGAAATGAGGGTTGACTCACCTATTTATAGGTTGATCAACATCTTGGGGTGTTTTCGTATTTTGAGAAATATTTTAGCCTCCAAACACACTAGCTTCAGCCACTCTTGTGACACATATGAAGACTCTCCCCTTGTCCTTATCTCTTTTGCACAAATAATTGACCTTTCCTTAGGTATTTCTGTGCCCGGCATGTACCACAACTTGTACCGTCGTATGCGAATAGAATTCCTAACGACTTGAACATATTCCTGAATTAATTTATTATTGTATTTTATTTTTCGATCGTTCACGAAATTGTTTCTCAGACTCGAGTACCCGTATTTCGTCCTCTTAATACCCGTTCTTCACGTTTCCCCTAGGCGAACCTACTCAAAATTCGAAGTCATCGTCCTGTCACATAGACACAAATATAAATAGGTACTACACATCGTCACACAAACATATTATATTTTTTTAGGTCGTTACAGTTTCTAATTCTGTCCCCAACTCCACTTTCTAAAACTAAGGCCTCGTTTGTTTGCACAAATAGGATTAGTGCTACATTGATTCTATGTCTGGTTTTGCATTGAGTCATGGATGATTAATGAAATTTCGATTTCTCTTCAAAAAATAAAAATTCAAATATAAGGCCTCATTTGTTTCATTTTACTAACTTCCAGGGAAGTTAACCACTAAGAAAGTTTAACTTTTCGCGTTTGGTTCAACTTTGGATATCTAGGAAGTGTCATATTTTAAAAATAATAAAATAATGTAATTGACATAAATGTTATTTACCAGTTCCACGCATGAGAGAGAAGTAAAGAAAGAGAACATTAAATTAGGATAAAAATGTTCATTCCCCTCAGGAAGATAACTCACTCACCCCCCTAAGTGAGTTATCTTCCCCTAAATAGGAAAAAGTTGGGGGCTCAAACTTTCAAGGAAGTTTGTAAAAATATCTAACCAAACAAGGTGAGTTGAAACGTCCCTTAAAATTATCTTACTTACTTCAACTTCCTCCGAACCAAACGAGGCCTAAAATAGAAAGCATATAATGGGTTGGACCTTGGTTTATTAGGCCCACACAAACCAACACCAAGTTTGGAAAAAGAATTCCCCTAATGTACGTAAATTCCATTGAACACAATCAATTATAACTCTGTTTCGTAGAACTAGCTGATAATCTAGTTGATAGTTGATAATCTCGCTGTTAGTAGTTGATAGCTAATAATTTAGCTGATCAATGAAACTCGTTTGGAAAAGCTAGCTGATTAAGTATCTTACATAGGTCAAATGACATAAAAGGATGTAAACTATTGATTGAATATACAACATACACAAATGTATTAATATTTAATTTATTTAAACAAATGTATAATCGACTGTTGTTTAAAAATTATAAATTAATATTTGAAGTAAAAGTTTTCAAAAAAGATATTTGAAGCATAAATATTTAATTAAATGAATGGCATCATTTACATTCGTCCCTTTTTGACATCATTGATTATTTTTATGTAATTTGTAAATAAAATAAAATTTTATATACAGTACAACAAAGATCTAGTGACAAGCGTCAAGCGGTGCTCCCATTTTTTCCACACGTGAATAGGTTCGACAAATAGGGGTAAAGCAGGTAGAAAAAACTCAAATGAAGATTGAAAGTTTAATATTGTTTATTTGTAAAATAAGTTGTTAACCAAACACAACTTATTTGGTCAAGTAGCTTATAAGCTAGCTTATCATCTAGCTGATAAGCTACTTTGTGTTTGCCAAACAGAGCCTACATCTATTAAACTATATTACATGTGTAAACTACGGGAGCATTTGCGCTGAGAGGAGGAAACACATTGTCGTTAACAATTGAATCCATTATTTTCCATTATTTTCCATTATTTTCATATCTTTAATACTGCGAAAAGAAGATCATACCTTAAGTTGTTCAAGAAAAGTGACATTAAGTTTCTCGACCTTTTGCCTTAAAAGACTAGTCAGTTCTATTTCTCGACAGCTATTTGGCATTAGTTGTATTGGGATTTTGCGATGCACACACCGATTATATGCCATTGCTCTTGTAAAAGAAGAAAATAAAGTCTAACATAAGAGATAAGAGCCAGTCAAGTTAGCCAAGGAGACTGCCTATATAGGCCTTTTTGAGGGTAGAAACCACAAATGAGAGACCCTTAATTTTGGAGGATAGGCAAGTCATCCTTGGCTACCAAACAAGACTCCTATCTTCATGTAAGACTTCTCTTCCTCTGAACCTTGAAGAAATTGTGATGCATTGGCCTATCTTGAAATCTCTATTTATAGAGATGGATAGCTCGCTAGTCCCATTGATAAACTTTTGGCAGTGGATTACATCACCTTATCGTAAAAATCTTCATTTTGAGCATATATTCTTGTCAGGTACCATATCCAAGCATGGCAACCATGCTTCACTGGCTCCTATTCTGCCAAATTGTACTCAACAACAAAGATAAAATTCAAGTCTAGAATACTCTACAAGTCAAAGTGACCTTTACTTCCACGAAGGGCTCTTTTGGTAAGAGTGTCATATAATATTATACAACAAGAAAGAACAATGGAAGCCTCAATTTTATGTAGTAGATGTTATGATTTACTAGTTTTTCAAATCTTTTGAAGTTGGGCATCTAAATTATCTTTATATAAGTCTGTCCCTATATATACTTTTTAGTTCATTAAATTCTAGCACGCTTCTAAGAAATCTAAATTGTCTTTGGATGTACTCAAATCGCCACAACAATTGTTATCTTATGTTTTTAAATAATCGATGCAGGATAGATTGAAGCTAACTTGAGATACATTAATAAGGGATTCAAAGGACTTGGAAATCACATCAATTGCACTAAATCGGACGCAACAAAGAGTTTGGTCCATGTAGTCGAACCCAATTTGGGAATGTGACTTTGTTGTTATTGTTGTTGCTAGTTTTATTGTTGTTGTTGTTGTTATTGTTGTTGTAGTCGAACCCAATTTGGGAATGTGACTTTGGGAATGTGACTTTGTTGTTATTGGGAATGTGACTTTGTTGGTCAAGCAGCTAAGCATCTTTATATATATAAGAAATCAAGTAATCAACAAAGCTTGACTCCAATATGAGTCGAGCCCATGACCATACCTCTAGTGACATGCTTTGGTGCTGCTACACATCTATTTAAGTATCCTGATCTTGATTAATGCTCATTATATGTACATTCCTTTGTTGTTGGACAATCACTCCTATTAAGTATAACAAGCTTAATTGTGACTAAAAATTTACCTTTACTTCTTTACCTTTTTTTTGAATCAAGGAAGAACATGCAAAGGAATACAATCATAGATTATAAACATCCTTGCCGACTTCATACGGCTCCTTGTTCAATACTTTCAAACTTGTTGATCCTTGTCCCTTTTGATGATCTCCACGTCACATTACTATAGCTCAAGGAGCAACTATTTCTAAATTAGAGTACACAATGAATTTTTTTTCAAGGCAGAGCACAATGAATTCATCACATCAACAAGGACTCTTAAAAGTTAAATCTTCAGCAAATATGAAAGGCATTCTAAGCTTCACATTGAATCGCCAAATCTCATTCCAATAGCATTTTCCTAGTTTTCCGTCAAATCAATTTGACATGTAAGAATATCAGCTCTTACGCTTAGACAAGGATATGTTAAGCTTGCTTAATTCAAATGTTTGTTATAATACCCAAAAAAAAATAAAATGTTCGTCATTCTCATAATGATTCGAAAAAACCTCTGGTTTAGGAACATTAAGTTCCAAATACTCAACCCAACCTCTATCACTCGATTTCCAATTTCTCATAGTGCTCCATCTATACTTATTTTTCCATATTGTGATAAGAATATTGAATTAACAAAACAACTTATGACATTACTCTAATTAGCTGAGGCCGACAACATGGATGAAATGCTCCCACTCAACTTGATTTAATGTAGTTGATGACGTGCTTCAACATTCAAATTAAAGGCAAAGTGGTAAAAACCAAGAGGCAATATTTTGTTAAACTCATAGAGCAAGAAGCTCCTAAAGCACAAACTAAATACAACCTATCTATCCAATATGAATAAAGGCTCCTCTTCTTCTTTTGGTGCTTAAAAGGCCAAGTCCACCAGTTGAGTCGGCTCTAATAGGATAATCCCACAAGGCCATACAGCCCATCATGTAGGGCAGCGGAGGACAACCTTAACATGCCCATCATACCATGAATGGCATCTTTTACAGGCCTTCTTATTCCAAGAAGGACATGCAGAGATAACTTAGGGGCCAAAAGTAAATGCCCTTTTGGCACCCTTTTTGATTTTGGATGCCTTTCCAGTTCAGCAAGTCTCAAGAATGTTCGCGCATATTGATTAAAACAAAATTCAAATGCACCAAAAAAAAATAAAAATCAAATGGTCCAAAGAGTAATGCATTAAAACTAAAGATACCAAGAGTAGGAAAAAAAATGAAAATTTAAAACAATGAACTTGCTCAGATGAATAACATCGATTATTTTACTATGGATTGAACTAAAACTCTATGAACCTAAATTGTAGAGCATAAACAAGAGAGAATAATAAGAGGACAGTGTTAACAATAGTTGATTTGGTGAAGTCTTGTAAGGTAAACGTTTTTCTTTGTGAAACTCTAGCATTTGAATCTAAGTTGTTAGATGTTAAAAATAAACTCCGGTTTGCGGGTTGTTTTGTAGTTGATCGCGTTGGTAGGGGAGGCTGTCTAGCAGTATTATGGAGAAATATTGGAATGTGTTATGTTCGTAGTTTCTCTAACAACCACATCGATTTGATTATTAACAAAATTAATGAGCTCGAGTGGCGGCTTACTTGTTATTATGGTTTCCCTTATAGTAGTAGACGTCGTGGTGCCTAGCAATTTCTGAGAGCGTTGGCAAGACAATCTAGTCTCCCATGGTGTATTATGGGGGACTTCAATGACATTTTTTCACAAAATGAGAAGAGGGGTGGGGTACTACAACTTGAATGGCGTATCAATGGTTTTTGAAAAGCTGTGGCGGATTGTCATCTTAATGATATTCATTATATTGGTTACATATATACGTGGGAGAAGGGAAGAGATACGGATGAGTTCATTGAGGAACGGTTGGATAGAGCAATGGTGAACGAACTATGGTTTCATTGTTTCCCTGATGCATTGGTCAAGAATTTGGTGGCTCCTACTTCATATCACTGTCCAATTTTACTGCAATGTGTAGTACAAGGTTCGGTCTCTCGTTCATATAGTTTTCGCTTTAAGAATGTGTGATTACGGGAAAACAAGTTGGGGTCAATGGTGAAAGAGGCTTGGGAGTCTAATACTCATGGTGATTTGATTCAAAGATTGGGAGAGTGTGCAGATTCTCTAAACAAGTGGGGGAGGAAACATACTAGCAAATTCACTTACCATATTGTTGAGTGTAAAAAGAGAATTCATTCCATATTACAAAATGATGGGGTGGGTTCTAGTGCTTCTTTACAATCTACAAAAGGGGAGTTGAGTGAAGTTTTGGCCAAAGAAGAGATTTACTGGCGTCAACGATCGAAGAAGTTATGTTTAAAAGGCGGGGATGCGAACACGAGGTTTTTTCATGCATCAGCCAAGAAAAGAAGAAAGACCAACGAAATCAAATTTCTGCTCAATGAGGAAGAGGTGCGTGTCGATGATGTGGCGGGCCTACAAAATGAAGTTGTTAGCTACTTCGAGAAATTATTTGATTTTGCTAAAGTGAATCCAGATCCTGCGGTTAACTTAGTGGAGAGTAAAGTGTGTGATGAGATGAATGTGGACTTAACTGCACCCTATACTATTGAAGAATTTCGATCAGCATTGTTTCAGATGAATCCCGACAAATCTATGGGGCCAGAAGGGTTTAACCCGGGATTCTATAAAAGATTTTGGGAATTGGTGAGGCCAGATGTGTTTCGAAGTTGTCTCTTGGATGAGAAATCTTCAATTCCCTCCTGGTGTGAATGACACGAATATTGTGTTAATACCAAAAGGTGAAAATCCTAAGTGTATGAAAGACTTTAGGCCAATTTCGTTTTGTAATGCAGTCTACAAGCTGATGGCCAAAGTTGTTGCGAATAGACCGAAGAAATGGCTGACGGATATTATATCAGAACATCAATCGGCTTTTGTACCGGGTAGAGCTATTGTTGATAACATTCTAGCAGCCTTCAAGACTTTGCACACAATGAAGTGTAGCAATCGGAAGAAATATGGTAATGTGGCCTTGAAGATTGACATTAGCAAAACGTATGATCGAGTCGACTGGAGTTTTTTAAAAGCTATGTTAATCAAGCTGGGTTTCGATAGTGGTTGGGTGGAGTTGATTATGCTATTTGTGTCGTCGGTTAGGTTCTTTGTTTACTTGAACATAGAGTATGTTGGGCCAATTCTTCCAAAAAGTGGGTTGAGGCAAGGGTGTCCTTTATCTCCGTACTTGCTCATCCTCTGTTCTGAGTGGTTCTCAGCTTTGCTAAAGAAGGCAGATAGTTAGAAATGTATCTAAGGAAGCATAGTGGCTTGTGGGGCTCCGTCAGTATCACATTTGTTCTTTGCGGATGATAGTTTTTTGTTCTTCCATGCAACACCAGAAAAGGCTTTTCACATGAAGCTAGTCCTCGATGAGTATGAAATGGCTTCGGGCTAAGAAATTAATTTTTTCAAGTCAGCTATGATGTTTTCATCTAATGTGCAGGATGACTTGGCATTGGAGATTAGGAATCGGGTGGGGGTGTTTGCGGACATCAATAAGGGGACTTATTTGGGTTTTCCATTGTTGGTGGGGAGGCGGAAGTGTGAGATTTTTGCACTCCTGAAAGATAGGATGTGGAGATGGTTGACATCTTGGAGCTTCAAATTTTTCTCTAAAGGATGTGCTTCTCAAATCAATTGCTCAAGCCATGCCAACTTATTGTACGAGTACGTTCATGGTTCCTTTGAAGATATGTGATGCATTACAGAAGACGATGAATTTGTTTTGGTGGGTATGAAGGAGAATGGGAAGAGGGGTTTGAACTGGATTTCGTGGAATCTTCTGTGCCCACAAAAGGAAATGGGTGGTTTAGGGTCCAAAAATCTACACAGTTTCAATATGACGATGCTCGCGAAGCAGGGATGGAGGCAAATTAATAATCTAAATTCTTTAGCCTCAAGAGTTTTCAAAGCTCGATATTATCCGATGGGGACCTTTTTAAACGCCAAGTTAGACAATAATCCGAGTTTTACTTGGAAAGGTATATTAGCTGCGAAAGTGATGCTTCAGAACGGGTGTAGATGAAAGTGGGAGATGGTAACTCTATTAATATGTGGAAGGATCTTTGGTTAAAAAATGGGGAGAATATGCTACTGTCGATGGAATTATTGAGGGAATGGATGATGTCACAATTGATGAATTAATGATACCTATGAGAAGGGAATGGAATATGGAGATGTTGAATAATAGGGATTGCTCAGATATTGCAAAGGTTTCATTGAATGGGGGGGGAGGGGGTTGGCATTTCACCAAAAATGGGGAGTACCAAGTGAAACCAGGGTATTGGGTGGATGAGTTACTCAATGGGGAGGATATTTATATGGACTGTGAGGGAGAGTGAAATAGAGTTTGGGATATGAAGGTTCCTTTGAAGGTTAAGCACTTAGTGTGGCGCCTATTAAAGGATTGTCTTCCTGTGAGACGTAGGTTGAGGGAAAAGGGCATGGATACTGGGGGTTGTTGTGAGATTTGCAAGGGCCAGGGGGAGTCAGCAGTTCATCTGTTTACTGAATGTGTGGGGTACAAGGGGGTTTAGGGTAAGGATGTGCGACTGCCGAACTTCACATCACATGAGGAGTTCAGGAACTGGCTCTTTGGGTGGGGAGGGATAACAAGGGAAGGCTTGTTAGAGAAGGTGTGTATGAAATTCTGGGCAATTCGAAAGTTTAGAAATAACACTGAATGGGGAAGGCATTCAAAACCCATTCACATGATAGTGCTAGAAAGCTTGGCGTGGTTGGCAGAGTGGAAAGACTCTCGGAAAAGGGTGCAAGGAAATCAATGCCTGGGACTTGAGGGGGTTTCGAGCTCAGAGAGGTGGTGTAAACCGCCAGAGGGTTAGTGCAAGTGCAATGTTGATGTTGTGCTATGTAGTGCCAAAGGATTAGTAGGAGTGGGTGCTATCCTGCAAGATGAGCAAGGAGTGTTAACAAGGGGAATGATGAAATTTCAGGCTGGTAGATAACCTTCTCATGAAGCAAAGACCATGTTGAGGGAGGCTATGTATTGGGTGGAAGCACAAGACAGATGCAATGTTATATTTGAAACCAATTCAATGATGGTGGTTCAAGAATTGCAATCTTCATCCCATAATAAGGCAGAGTTAGGAGACTTGCTTGACGGCTGTTTAACAATACTTAAACATCAAGATTCGTGGAAAGTTCAATTTGCTAAGAGAAATGCAAACAAGGTTGCACATAGTTTAGCTAAGGTAGCGAAATTGTATGTTACTCCCTTTGATTGGTTTAAAGTACCACCAAATATAGGGGTGCTCATATCCTCAGATGTAATCATTGATATTGAATAATGAAATCTATACTATTGTTTTTCTCAAAAAAATTAACTAAGAGGCTACCCTGCGCACGACACTCATGAACCAACCATAGAAGACATGGTCGATGATTTGAACCATCCCTTCTTAATCAGACTCGAACCATGAGCACAAATAAACTCGAAAATCCTAACGAAGTCACCATAAGGCTCGAACTTAAAGTACACATCTCAGAGTTAATTTTAGGTTTGGAACACTACGATCTAAAAGTTTAAATCTCCATTATAGCAAATTCATAAAATTCAAAGCTATATATTACAAAAAATGAATAAAAGAACATAACTGCATTAAAAGTTAAAGAATGTTTATCCTGCAAACTCTTAGTTTATGTGTAGATAGATCTTTCAACTGGATGTTATCTCAAGATCAAGCATTCAGCAATCTTGCAAATCGGACTTCATTATTGAACGATAACAGTACATGCAATTGCATTCACTGTAATACTTATCAGGTAAAAAAAAAAAAGTTTCAAGTTCAAGCTTTGGACAATGCATTCTCTTAAAATGAATTCTATCCAAGTCCCCACCATGTAAAACTGCACCTATAGATAATATTGCAGGCACAAACACCGAGAGCATTCGCATGAGGAGGGTATCATGTTTATAAAATGTATGCACTAATTACTTGTTCTGTAACAGAAGAAAAGAAAGTCTAACATAAGAGATAAGAGCCAGTCAAATTAGCCAAGGAGACTGCCTATAAGCCATTTGAGGATACAAATCACAAATGAAAGACCCTTTGAAGGATACGGGCAAGTCATCCTTGGCTATTAAACAAGACTCTTACCTTCATGTAAGACCTCTCTTCCTCTCAACCTTGAAGAAACTTTGATGCTTTGCCCTATCTTGGGGTCTCTATTTATAGATTGGATAACTACTCCCATGTCCCAATGATAATTTTTGGCAGTGAACATCTATCAAAAGCCTTCCTCTTGAGCATATATTCTTGTGAGATGCCAGTTCCATTCATGTGGCCATATGTCAAATGGTTCCCAATATGTCTAAGTGGACTCAACCATAAAGATGAAGTTCATATCTAGAATCTTTATTAGTCAACCAATGTGTCCTTTACTTCTTTGAAAAGACTTATGGTGAGAAAATCATTGCTGAGAAGCAATCCATGCAAAGGACGGAATTGGGATAATAGATTATATCGTAAGTAATTATACTCTAGCAACTTCAAGTAAAGCATCATAAGTTTTAGGTAGTTACCGTAACTTTACAGTCAATCCAGAGTCCTGCAAATCATGCAAATCATGAAAACGTAACAAGTCATGCAAATCAGAAGATTGGACTTTGATGACATCCTAATTCATATAAAGCCAAGTTGATAGTGAAATGTTTTATTGGGTGAATATGAATATGATCCTCTATTTCTTTGAATAAGGAATTCAACTTTTTGAGACCAATCAGTGACACCCCAAATCAGTTTTCCATGGATAGGAAACCATGTTTTACATGGAGATAAAACAGTTTTATTATCTGGTAAGTGGTAGCCAAGGATGACTTGTTTGTGGCATTGCCATGTGTTAGATTATCATTTTCCTTTCTATTATGCATGGAGTCCTTACAAAGATGTTTGACATTCTCCTTGTGCCACCTTAGTAACTATGAACTTCAATGCTAAACCTACTTCTCTTTTTTCATCAGTGTGGACATTCAAAGCATTTAGCAGTAAAAGCATTTCCTTGCAGTTACTAATGACAGGAAACCAGGTTTTTACATGAAGATAACAATTCTTTGGTAGCCAAGGATGACTAGCCTGATGCTTCCCAAGGATTTCTATTCATACATGGAATTACACGACCATTCAGCAATGCCCACACACTAACTTAATCAGCTCCTAGCTTTCATGCAAAACCTGCTCTACATTGTTCACTGGGATGAATAACCAAAGCATTTTATTAATAACGCATCGCCTTGCAAAGGTAAATCATCATACACCAAATAATAATATGTAAAATTCTACAAAAAAGTTGTAAGCAATCACTGTCGAGCAACCTTTGTCTGCGTTTCTTTTCCCAGAAAAGTGAATCTAGGGCCTAGAAGCCCACACAGCAAGAGTTAAATAGACATTCTAGTAGGAGCAGTAAGACTAATTGTGACTTTGCTTGAGATGGCCATTTTTTTCCAAAAGATTTATCAAAAAGAAAACTTCCAAAAGAAATATCATTGATTGTTTGATAGAAAAAGAAACAATCCATACAATGACTGGGCAATAAACCAAAGATCAACAATCACTTACATGGAAAAAGGTTCTTTTCCTCAAAACCCAAAGTAGGTTCTACAGAGAAGCTCTTGTAGTCTTATTTGACAATAGAAAATCAGATTTCTCTCCAGCTCTAAAGATGAGCAATACCTGTTTCACCAATCATTGCTTTGACCTACAGCAGCACTTCATTCTTCAGACTGCCTTGTTCCCAATACAGAAATATCCTCGTACCTTTTCTGTATTAAAGTAAAAATAGTTCAGTGCAAAAAACTATTTGAAGTATACGAACAACTCATGCAACAACCAGGTATCTTTTTGATCTAAGGCAGATCAGAAATATAAGAAGACCTGGAGTTAATTTACGCAGAAAATGCATTTACGGTCTTCATGTAAAGGTGCAATGATGCAAATTGCAATCAAGAACTCAAGCAATAAAAACTCCAGGTTTTGAGAATAGAAATACATATAATGTATTCCTCAGCAATTAAGAATGGATTTAGAGGTAACTTGAGAATTCAAAGTGTTTGATCCATGCAGCCGACCCCAACTAAGGCCTCTTATGCACTGCTTTAACCTAACTAATGGAGGTTAATTTTATAATTGCATCATCTCATTTATCCACCCTAAACACTAAAAAATATTGAATTAAAATACCTAAAACCTTCAGGCCTTAGTATCACTTAACTGTAAATGTTAACTTCCTTTCCTTGTGTTCTACTTACAAAACTTTATTTAAAATAATTAATTTTAACCTGCACTAATCTTGAAGACTAAAAATCTCATGCTTCTTCTGGGACTATAAATCTAACCCCCATATCAAATTCATCATAAAAAGATAAATTGCCTCACAATGAAATATCATCTCTATTAATGATCTTTATTGTTTATTTGTTAATTGAAGCAGCACCCAAATATTTTCAACCAGATTATTCTTTCCTAAACAAGGATGTTTGACCATTCGATTTACCTAGGCTTCTTCCACTTATCTCCACATTCCATTGGGACTTCCGAGAGTACAAAGCACCAAAAGGCAATTATACAAGGAAATACAACAGTTTATAAAGAATTAAAATAGCAATGGGCAACCAATGTTAAACACGTCACTTTTCAAGGAATGTGCGAATAGATTTGTTCAATAAATAAAGACCAAGAATGTCCAAGACACATTACCCCCACGTTGTTATATTCCCAGAGCTTGTGAACTCCATAGTCCACCATCTGCAATTAAAAAAGAAAATTTGTTTTCAGTACATCAAACATGAAAACTTCTAAAATCAAATTAATGCCAACCATTACATTCATTAAGGTTATTAGTCAGCACCATTACATTACTCACGGTCTGTTAGAAATGATAAAATAAGACAATAATCAAATGACCAAAGAAACTTTACATAACAATGCGCATCCAACACGAGATTAAAAACTACTAACTAATACAAAAAGGACACGTTAAGTTCATTCATAACTAGTTCATCATTTTAATGCACACACCCTTTTTCAGAACCCAACATCAGTAAAATAAATTGAAAACTTTTTTATTGGAGATTCGCTCTTGTAATTAATTAATTTAATTGGAAGGAATGGGTGAATGCACTTCTAGACATTATAGTGACTCGGGATGGGATGATACATTATACAGTACAAATATTTGTTATAGATGCAAAAAGGTCTATAACTTTATATAAAAAAATCACAAGAAGAAAAGAGTCCCCAGCAATACCAAAATGCGAAGCTCAAGTTCGACAAAAGGAAGACATTCAAAGTAATTTAACAATCTAAGGGTGAAGCATGAGACCCCCTAAATATAGCAAAAATCTCAAACAAGTTTTGCATCCAGGCTTGAATCCTCCAAAAGAATCAAAACTCTCTCGTTTTCTTCCCAACTTAATCATTACAATGCCTCTGGGGCTACTTGCGAATTTTTTTTTTAATTTGCGCCTTTGCCGAGGTAAATCTATGTGGCCAATAACAATTCAAGGTTTTGGTTTACTTACTTAACTAGAGATCCTCAATATTAGAGCCATCAAAGGTTGAGGAATTTCAAAGAAACCTTCAAAAAGATTGTTAGGTATTAAGAATGTGACCTTGCACAATTAGTCATTACTCTTGGTCTCGTAATTAACAATCCTTGAGTCATTTTAGTTCCTAATTCCAAAAGTGTCCATCTACTTCACCATTGACCAACGACGTGTTTGCACTTCAGTGAGAGATAGTTGGAGTCAAGAGGGAAACACTTCAGAACATCCCCAACGTACTACAGCCCATAAGTCTGGTCAGTACTTAGTGTGATCCGTCTATTTTGACTTAGGGTATATAATAAAAGAGAGTAATCAAAGCTTGGGTTGCGTAATGTCCTTGTTTGGTTTAGCTTCTACTTTTAGCTTATGCTTTGATGACGTAGATAAGAGCTAATGAAAAGCAAAAAACATGTAGGGAGATGCTTTTGAGAATCACACTTATTGTGGTGGTTTTGGTTACCACATCAACCAATCGCAAAAAGAATAAAATGCAACCAAACAGTACAAAAGCTACTTATTGAGTGACACGTCAACGATAAGCAAGAGCATAAGCTGAACCAAACAAGGCCAATACCTCAAATAACTGATACAATGTCTATTATCTAACCTTTCTCCTTAAAATTATACCTTCAATTCGGTATAAGATCCGATGGACCGATGGTTGTGATCTTGTGTTTTTCTTTGCAACAAGTGGACTTTTAGTCTATTATAAAGACAAAGTTTGTTCCTCAAATTATAAATTATAAGACGGACCACAAATGACCCCACTAGAAAACTCGACTCAATAGAAACTGAAAAAATTCGATGCGGTAGGGGTAGACTGAAGCTAACGTGGGACGCCTTAATTATGATAGATTTAAATGATTTTGAAAGCAAACCATCAATTGCACTAAATCGAGCGCAATGGAAGAGCTTGATCCATGTAGATAACCCCAACTAATTTGCAATTGAAGCCATGTTGTTGTTGTTGTTAATGCATCTCACTCCATTAGGTTCTAAAGTTTGCGAATATCGCGAAGTTTAAGGAGAAACGCAAAAATGTAAGTCACCAAAACAATAGCCATGATTGACACAATGATCACCAATGACTAACACATCCATAGTCTCTAATCAAAATGTCGCCGGAACATCAATCACAGACGCACAAAGCTATATGCATCGATCTCATGACGCGACAGGCACACGAGAAATTTGATCCACAAACTCTACTCGAAATCCGCAAATGCCAAGCACTAAATGTGTCTATTCCTCATTTTCTACCTCCAAAATCATTAACAAACCCTAACCAACGCGAACCTCTACCAAGAAATCAACAATTCATATCAAAACCAATGCAAGATCATCAATTTAGTCCTCGCTGGACCTAATTCCACAATCAAGCGAAGGATCGCGAAGAGAACTTCTCAAACCAACCACAGATCAAACAACGACAGCGATGGATTAACAGATTAACAAAGCGATGAACGAACAATCGAAAGAGATTGAAAACCCTAACCCGTTCACCAAAGAAAGCGCCAGCGATGACGAAGGTCACGTATACGGAGTTTCGGCGCATGAGGAGATTGTAGAGACCTTCGAGTGCTGCCATGGCTGCTTTTGCTTCCCCTCTCTCTCTCTCTCTCTCTCTCGATCTTCGTTTTCGTTGATTAGTTCTTTCTTTCTCTGGTCTTCTTCTTCTTCTTCTTCTTCTTCGTTATATGCGTCGTTCGATTCAGGTGTCTTGGGATTTTGGTTTTGGCCGTTGGATGAGCCTGGAAAACCCGCGCATCCCATCTCTGTCATTTTGCAAAAAAAAAAAAAATTGCTTTTTTGGCGCCCGGGTATGTTTTCAGGCACCTAATGCTTTTAAATTAAAAAAAGGTTTCATAACAAAATTTTAAAAATGCCCTCCCAAATTGTGCACTCCGGCATATGATCAAGACGCTCGACACACACCCCATTCCGTTCATATTCCCGTACACCGCACTCACAAACTTTCAATTTTTCTATCAAGTGAAGTCGATCTATCACCAGCCAAACATCGTATTCGTCAATCAAATAACGCGCACCAACCTTTTTGTATTGTAGGGTTTGTTAGATTTGACGAGTTTAAAGTATATTTAGGTTCTTATGCTGAAGAAATCGAGCGGGAGGCGAACGTCACACGCAATAAGATTAGTTTTCATGACTTTTGTGCTTTTTTTGCCATTTTCGAAAGCGAACAATGGATGCGACTTTGTCGATAGTACAAGACCAAAACATGTTGTAATGTCTAGGTTAAAGGTAGCTGAGACTTTAGAATAAGTCTCAGTATAGGGTGACCAAACTCATGCAAGAATCCCTTTGGTACATGTATTGGACAAATTGGGGTCGAGACTTGACAAATGTTGTCGGACATAAGGTACTGATACGACATGTTGATTCTCAAACCTGCAGTACCAAGACTTTGGAATAAGTCTCAGTATAGGGTGACAAAACTCATATTTATGTGTTGGGAAATGTGCCCTAGGTCAATCCATTAACAGTCTTTGTGAATATATTTTAGTTAATAAAATAGAGGATTTCATTTGCTGTTTATTATAATTGATTTGCATGTTTACATTATAATAAGATCCATGGGTATTTATAGAAATATCCTAAATGTCCCTAGTCGATTATTATACTGGGAACTATAATGAATTAAGACTAGTGTGAGTCTTGATTGATGATCATACGATGATCATACGTATAGGAATACGAATCAAGATCATGAGTACTTGTTAGGGAACAAAGTATCTTGGACCGACCGCTATGAGAACATCACATGGATTAAGTCATAGTTGTTTCTCATGATAGGTATATTTTTCAGTCCTCGACTTGAGATTACCAGAGACTTCAACATTAGGAATACAGTGATTTGACGCAATCAAACGTTGTCTTTAACCGGACGATTATAAAGGTTGTGATTGGTTACTATGTAAATAATGTGGTGAAGTTGTGTAATCGAGATAGAATTTGTCCCTCTCATATAAAGAGAGATATCCAGTGGATCCCTCGATGTGTTAGACTGTTAAAAGGCTTAGTCTAAGTGAATTGATATTGATCAATGTCACTTAGATGTTTTCAGTCTACCTAGAAATCGAGACTAGTACGATTGAACATGTTGGATGACAATTCCATGCCTTATGTTTGATCAAAAGGATATCGTGTGACAAAAGGATGTTATATATACTATTGATTAGGTTATATTGATTTGATAATCGTACAACTTGGGTAGTCATAATGTCTTGCTAGAGGCCGCTTATGACTTGTATACCAAAATGTGTTTTGGTACAACGCCAACGTTGTATGAGCCTATTGGGTCGCACACTAAGAATGGTTTTGCGAGATTTTAAGATGGTTCAGAAAAATGAATTTTATATGATAAAATTCATGACAGAAACGTCCTTGTAGTGTATTACACTTATACTTCTTTAAGTAGGGGTATATGTGTAATTTACTTAACCTCTATATACAAGGGTTGTATAAATAGACGCTTTGAGTTAGAATACAAGCACGAAAGAATTATTAAAAGGCCGAAACTCTATTTTTCGTTTTAGAAACAACTTAGAGTTTTTTGTATTCTCTGGATCGTTTTGGAGAGAAACAAAAGTTTGAAATTCTCTCGAAGCTAGCACTTTGAATCTCGGTCGCCATTCGTGTGTGGACAAATGATGATAGAGGCGTTCGTTGTTAGCGGCGCCTTAGAGATCGATTAACCTTCGAAAGGTACATTGCGGCGAGGTATGATTAAGTTTTCATAGTCTAAACGTGTTTTAATGGAATCGATTCGGATCTGTTGGGGTTTTTTCTCAAAATTGTTTTTAAATCTCCGCTGCGTTTGAACCCCAAAATCCAACAGTGGTATCAGAGCCTTCGAGTTTGATTCCATTAAACTCATTGCATGTTTTCTTATGATATATGATTGAAAGTATGTTCATAGTTGATGTATATGTGATATACATAAGTTTTCTATGAGATTCATTATCATGTTTTGTGTATATGATACATATATTCATGATTTAATTGAAATTAGTTTCGTACATGCTAGTAACCATGTTAGGTTAATTTGAATAATTTTAATGAATTGAGTTTCGTGTTCTATGATCCATGACACCATTAGGTTCGATTGGGATAGTAGTTCATGATTCAATTACATGTTTGTGGTTATTTGGATGAAGATCGAAATTGCAAATATTTAATTTTCGAAATAATTTATTTATAAATAATTAATTTTCGAAATTATTTATTTATCTTGTTATATCTATTTTGTTATGAAGTCTCTATTTGATAAAGATAGATAACAAATTAGAATTGGAGATAAATATCAAGAATCTTGTTATTGGTGATATACTAGGATTCAAATATCTTAAATCCAAAATAAATAATTAATTTTCGAAATAATTTATTTATAAATAATTAATTTTTGAAATTATTTATTTATCTTGTTATATCTATTTTGTTATGAAGTCTCTATTTGATAAAGATAGATAACAAATTAGAATTGGAGATAAATATCAAGAATCTTGTTATTAGTGATATACTAGGATTCAAATATCTTAAATTCAAAATAAATAATTAATTTTCGAAATTATTTATTTATCTTGTTTTATCTATTTTGTTATGAAGTCTCTATTTGATAAAGATAGATAACAAATTAGAATATGAGATAAATATCAAGAATCTTGTTATTAGTGATATACTAGGATTCAAATATCTTAAATCCAAAATAAATAATTAATTTTCGAAATTATTTATTTATCTTGTTTTATCTATTTTGTTATGAAGTCTATATTTGATAAAGATAGATAACAAATTAGAATATGAGATAAATATCAAGAATCTTGTTATTAGTGATATACTAGGATTCAAATATCTTAAATCCAAAATAAATAATTAATTTTCGAAATTATTTATTTATCTTGTTTTATCTATTTTGTTATGAAGTCTCTATTTGATAAAGATAGATAACAAATTAGAATATGAGATAAATATCAAGAATCTTGTTATTAGTGATATACTAGGATTCAAATATCTTAAATCAAAAAAATAAATAATTAATTTTCGAAATTATTTATTTATGTTGTTATATCTATTTTGTTATGAAGTCTTTATTTGATAAAGATAGATAACAAATTAGAATAGGAGATAAATATCAAGAATCTTGTTATTGGTGATATGCTAGGATTCTAATATCTAAAGTCCTAATTGGATTAGGATAAGATGATTAGTTAGATGTGGGCCTGGGTTAATTAAAAATGTTTTAATTGACTTAATTTTGGATAAATTAAGGGGTAAATTTAGTATAGTAAAATCAGCGAAAAAAAAAATATGATTTTCTATAGCAAATTTCAATTTTCGGAATTGAGATTTGTCTTCTAAAAAAAAAAAAAAAAAAAAAAAAAAAAAAAAAAAAAGGGCACTTGCCCCTGTTTCCCCCGCCCCGACCGCCGGTGGGATCATTGTCTAACTAATCCTAGCGCACGAAAATTCTTCTATTAGTGAATAGTATAAAAATTTCCTAAATTGTTTAGTGGTTCTACAAATCAATAAAATATATGATATTTCATTGTTTAATTAAAATCACTAAAACTGAATAAAATCCCTCTATTAAATCTTAAGTCTTGTGCCATCCAATTTTAAACACTTGTCAAGGCCTCGATCGCACTAATATAGTTTCAGCCATAGTTGGGTGTATTGTGTTATCTTGGTGAGATAAGTTAGGTAAGAGTTACCTAAATGTTTAAATTGGTTCGACTTAATAAAGCTATCAAAATAGTTTTGGGCTTTAGGCATATGATGAGATAAAAACATGCTAATACATAAGATGTCCCATATCTCATAAAAAGATCTAAAAATTACATAAGATGTAATTGGTAAGCGTTACCTACCTAAATAATCTAGTTCTGTGTTTCATGCCATAGCTGTCATAGAATTAGGTGAAATATGGATTTTAGTCCCCTAAATAAACAGTATGTTTTACGAGGGTTGTTAATTTAGTGGGAGTTTGTTCCTCTATACTAAGATAAACTCTGCAAAATCTTTATTGTAGATCAATGGCCTCTTCAAGTAACAATAATCCCCTGTCACTGCGATTTATCCTTGAGAAGGATAAGCTATTTGGGACTAACTTTCTTGACTGGTTCAGAAACTTGAGAATCGTTCTCAAGCATGAACGCAAGTTGTATGTCCTAGATGCTCCGATCCCTGAGGACCCACCAGTCAATGCTACGAAAGCTGTGAAGGATGCGCATAATAAGCATGTCAACGATTCTACTGATGTTGCATGCATTATATTGGCAACTATGGTTCCTGAACTTCAGAAGGACATGGAACTAATGGAAGCCTACAACATGGCATGTATATTTGAAGGAAATGTTCCAACAAGAAGCTAGGCAAGAAAGGTTCGAGACATCAAGAACCTGCATTCTTGTAAGATGACTGAGGGTGCGTCAGTTAGTCCTCATGTTCTGAAGATGAAGGGCTATGTTGACCAACTTGATAGACTTAGATTTCCCATAAGCCAAGAGTTGGCTACAGATTTGATCCTAAATTCATTAGGAAAGTTACTCACAATTTGTGATGAATTACAATATGAATAATATGGAGAAATCAATTTCGAGAGTTGCATTTGATGCTCAAAACTACCGCACAAAATATCAAGAAACCCTCTAGTAATATGTGATGGTCCAAAAGAAAAAGGGAATGAAGAAAAAGGCAAAGGCAAGGCTAAAGTTGCCAAGGTTCGCTGCGCAATTGTCGCAAAGCTTGTGGAACAAGTCAAGCCCCCACTGTTCTCGCTTTAAAACACCCAAAAGAAAAGGAATGGAGTTTCTAAAAGCAGAAATCGAACCTTATTAGATATGGTTCGATCTATGATGAGTCATGCGGATCTTCCATTATCCTTTTGGGGTTATGCATTACAAACTGCAGCTTTCACTCTAAATCGAGTTCCTTCTAAAGTGGTTGATAAAACACCATATGAGATATGGTACGAGAAGAGACCTAGTTTGTCCTTTCTTAAGATTTGGGGCTGTGAGGCTTACGTAAAGCGACAAGTCTCAGAAAAACTAGCACCTAAATCTGATAAGTGTTTATTTATGGGGTATCCTAAGGAAACAAAAGGATATTACTTTTATAATCTCGCTGAGAACAAAGTGTTTGTTGTTCGGTATGGTGCCTTTATGGAAAAACAGTTTATTTCAAAAGACACTAGTGGGAAAGAAATAAATCTTGAAGAAGTTCAAGAATCACAAATAAACACTGAACCACTACTGGATGTTCAACAACGTTCTGAACCAGTTGAACCTCCACAAGTGACACAGGGCCCACGTAAATCTAGTAGGGTAAGACATGAGCCAGAGAGATTCGAATTTCTCATTACTGATAGTCGTGATGTGTTGCTTATGGATCAAAATGAGCCCACCACTTATCAGGAGGCTATGTCTAGACCAGACTCAGATAAATGGCTAAGTGCCATGAACTCCGAGATGCAATCCATATATAATAACCAAGTTTGGAACTTGGTTAATTTACATGAAGGTGGTAAGACCATTGGATGTAAATGGGTTTTCAAGAAGAAAATTGACATGGATGGTAAAGTACGTACTTTCAAAGCAAGACTTGTAGCAAAAGGTTTCAGGCAGACTCAAGGTGTTGATTATGATGAAACTTTTTCGCCAGTAGCCATGCTTAAATCTATAAGAATTTTAATTGCCATTTCTGCATATTATGACTATGAGATATGGCAAATGGATGTAAAAACAACATTTCTTAATGGAAAGCTGCTTGAGGACGTGTATATGATACAACCTGAAGGTTTTGCACATCCTGAGAATTCTAGGAAGGTATGCAAGCTTCAAAGATCCATTTATGGATTAAAGCAAGCTTCTCGGAGTTGGAATCTTCGTTTTGATGAAGCAATCAAGGATTTTGGTTTTATTAAGAACGAAGATGAGCCTTGTGTATACAAGAAGGTCGGTGGGAGTGTAGTTGTTTTTTAAGTATGTATGTTGATGATATATTACTCATTGGAAATGACATCCCAACATTGCAGAGTGTCAAGTCATGGTTAGGGAAGTGTTTCTCAATGAAAGACTTAGAAGATGCGCCTATATCCTAGGGATAAGGATCTATAGGGATAGATCTAAGAGGCTAATCGGTCTAAGTCGAGTGCTTACATAGACAAGGTACTTGAATAGGTTCGTTTGCAAGACTCTAAAAGAGGATTGTTGCCAATGTCTCATGGCATAAGTCTCAAGAAGAATCAATGTCCTAAGACAAATGATGAGCGAGATCGTATGAATAAGATTCCATATGCATCTCGCTATTGGATATATCATGTACGCCATGCTATGCACTCGCTTTGATGTATCATATGCTTTGAGCACTACAAGCGAGATATCGATCGATCCAGGTGAGAGTCACTTTGGATAGCAAGTAAAGAACATCCTTAAGTACTTAAGAAGGACTAAGGAAGTGTTCTTGGTCTATGGAGGTTTTGAAAATGATCTAGTTGTAAATGGTTACACAGATGCAAGTTTTCAAGCGATATAGATGATTTTAGATCGCGATCTGGATATGTGTTTACTTTGAATGGGGGTGCGTAAAAGTGGAAAAGTTCGAAAAGAGGCGTGGCGGATTCTACAATGAAGTCGAGTATATTGCGGCGTCCGATGCAAAAAAGAGGTTTGGATCAAAAAGTTCATTTCGAACTAGGTGTGGTTCCAAGTATTGCTAACCCTGTTTGTTTGTATTGTGACAATAACGGGGCAATAGCACGAGCCAAGGAACCTAGATCACACCACAGATCCAAACATATACTCAGGCGTTTTCATCTCATCAGAGAAATTATTGAAAGGGGAGACGTAAAGATTTGCGAGTACTACCGAAGACAACGTTGCGGATCCATTGACAAAGGCTTTTCCACAAACGAAACATGATGGTCATGTTAGATCATTAGGCATTAGATGCATGAATGATTGGCCCTAGAGCAAGTGGGAGATGTTGGGAAATGTGCCCTAGGTCAATCCATTAACAGTCTTTGTGAATATATTTTAGTTAATAAAATAGAGGATTTCATTTTCTTGTTTATTATAATTGATTTGCATGTTTACATTATAATAAGATCCATGGGTATTTATAGAAATATCCTAAATGTCCCTAGTCGATTATTATCTTCGGGAACTATAATGAATTAAGACTAGTGTGAGTCTTGATTGATGATCATACGATGATCATACGTATAGGAATACGAATCAAGATCATGAGTACTTGTTAGGGAACAAAGTTGGACCGACCCGCTATGAGAACATCACATGGATTAAGTCATAGTTGTTTCTCATGATAGGTATATTTTTCAGTCCTCGACTTGAGATTACCAGAGACTTCAACATTAGGAAATACGTGATTTGACGCAATCAAACGTTGTCTTTAACTTAGGACGATTATAAAGGTTGTGATTGGTTACTATGTGAATAATGTGGTGAAGTTGTGTAATCGAGATAGAATTTGTCCCTCTCATATAAAGAGAGATATCCAGTGGATCCCTCGATGTGTTAGACTGTTAAAAGGCTTAGTCTAAGTGAATTGATATTGATCAATGTCACTTAGATGTTTTCGATCTACCTAGAAATCGAGACTAGTACGATTGAACATGTTGGATGACAATTCCATGCCTTATGTTTGATCAAAAGGATATCGTGTGACAAAAGGATGTTATATATACTATTGATTAGGTTATATTGATTTGATAATCGTACAACTTGGGTAGTCATAATGTCTTGCTAGAGGTCGCTTATGACTTGTATACCAAAATGTGTTTTGGTACACCGCCAACGTTGTATGAGCCTATTGGTCGCACACTAAGAATGGTTTTGCGAGATTTTAAGATGGTTGAGAAAAATGAATTTTATATGATAAAATTCATGATGTAAACGTCCTTGTAGTGTATTACACTTATACTTCTTTAAGTAGGGGTATATGTGTAATTTACTTAACCGTCTATATACAAGGGTTGTATAAATAGACGCTTTGAGTTAGAATACAAGCACGAAAGAATTATTAAAAGGCCGAAACTCTATTTTTCGTTTTAGAAACAACTTAGAGTTTTTTGTATTCTCTGGATCGTTTTGGAGAGAAACAAAAGTTTGAAATTCTCTCGAAGCTAGCACTTTGAATCTCGGTCGCCATTCGTGTGTGGACAGCTGATAGAGGGCGTTCGTTGTTGGCAGCGCCTTAGAGATCGATTAACCTTCAGAAAGGTACATTGCGACTGAGGTATGATTAAGTTTTCATAGTCTAAACGTGTTTTAATGGAATCAGATTCGGATCCTGTTGGGGTTTTTTCTCAAAATTGTTTTTAAATCTCCGCTGCGTTTGAACCCCAAAATCCAACATTATGTGCTTTCATGGGGGGGTAGTCGTGTTTTAAACAAAAGCGCATTTTAAGAAACTCTCGTGGTGCCCTGATCATATATCGGGGTGCATATAGTGCGACTAAAAAAGAAAAGGTAAACTGAGAGACTCGAGGTGGTCTCAGTGGTAATGGATTCAGTTCAGTAACGAAGGCCTTAGTTTTGAGTTATGTGACTAGAGTAAATTAGATTGAGAAAAGCACACCTCAATTAAGATTTGATAGTGCCCGAGCATAGATTAATAGTTAATATATTAACTTTATGAACGACTGGCGGTGTGATTAGCATGTTGACAATTAAAATTAGGGCTTTTGATCGACGAGGGTAATATGACAGCTAAGATTTTTCATAACTTTATTTGTTTAGGTTTTGTATCACTTGTGTTTTCTACCAAACATTGTCTTAGACTCTGAGTGGAGCAATTGAGACCTACTATAGTTATGCATTATGCATAAGTTTGTGAATTTGAAATCATTTCAATGCATTTATTATGGTTGGAGCACATCTCTAACGAAATAATCATAAATGATACCCTAACAATCCGTTAAAAACAAACTCGAGATGGTTAGATTTTACATCGCGATGTAGTATCTTAACTCGACATTGCAACCGATTTAATATCAGTCTACCAAAACATTTAAATGTTCATTAATGATCACATATAATTAAGACTGTTTCTTCAAAGCCAAAAGTTCGAGAAAAATGCATGTTCAACTGTTTATTACTCGTTACTTTCCTCACGTGGACAATTATTTATGAAAAATGCTAACATTGTGATTATTTCATTTAACAAAAAAAAAAGTGATTATTTCATAACTTTTTGCTATCTACTTACCTATATAGACGTCATATCACTAACAAAAAATCTGTTTAGACTTTTAAAGTCTGAACTCATAGAGAAATTTTTTAAATTTTTACCAATATCAAAGAAGAATTATAAATTGTTATTTTAATATTATTTATTAATTCAGGATCACTTTAAAATAATCATTACAATCTTAAAAGGAGAATTATTTGTTGATGAATTGTTTCTGACGTGGAATAATCATTACAATCTTCAACACGGTATTCAACACCGTACGTCCACTAACCAGTAAAGAGCAAGGTCGAGAATGACGTACACCATGCCACACGCCTATATAGTAATGCCTAGCACTGTAGCACAACAGGACGACTAGGTGACTTTTTTGGTACGAGACGCTTGATTACGCATCGAGATACGTACAATCACATTTCAAAGTGGCTGTAAACAACCCAACAACTACGTACCAAATGTACGTATAAAATTACGTCACCCCAGCATTTTCCCACACAATAAATAAGAATTGCACGCACCGGACGAACAGAACCGAACAGCAGTTCTCATCCTCGCAGATCAAACACTCAATAGCTCAATCGATCGTCAAGAAAACGCGAAACCCTAGCTCGGATTCCGAAATTCGATCGATTCCGAGACCGGTACAGAGAGCGATCAGCGATGGGAGAAGCTCTGGAGGGGAATCTGGAGTTGAAGGAGATTCAGAGGCTCGAGGGCCACTCCGACAGGGTCTGGAGCATCGCGTGGAATCCGGTCGCCGGAGCGTCGGGGGTTCCGGCGATGCTGGCCTCATGCAGCGGCGACAAGACCGTGAGGGTTTGGCGGGAGAGCGGGAGGGATTGGGACTGCGTGGTTTGTTTGATCTTCCAAGCTTTTGATTTCCAGACAAAACCCTAATTTGTTGTTGTGGATTTGATGTTTAGACTAAGTGTTTGATTGGGTTGATTGTGATAGTGTTTGCGATGAAAAAGTTTTGATTTTGGTTGTCTTTGTTTGGATTTTGTGTTGATTTGTTTGATCGTCCAAGCTTTTGATTTTGGTTGTGTTGATTTGTTATGGATTTGATGATTAAGCTAAATGTTTGATTGGATTGACTGTTTGTGATTACAAGTTTTGATTTTGTGTTGAAAATTGAAATGTGGTGTTACTTCTCTCAGGCCGTACTGGATGAACAGCACACTAGAACTGTTAGGTCTTGTGCTTGGTCGCCATGCGGGAAGTTGCTTGCTACCGCGAGTTTTGATGCGACGGCGGCTATCTGGGAACATGCTGGGGGTGATTTCGATTGTGTTTCTACTCTGGAGGTATCATCACTGGCACAACTAGCTTAATAGAAAATCTACATTTTAGATTTTGATGAAGCTCATACTGATCATTTAGATAGAATGTAGAATGTGGAGTAGAAACTTTATAGAATTTAGCTATTGTTTTTCGAGTTCATTCAGTTGAGGGAAGTCTTGGATTGAAAATTCATGACAAATTCTATTGAACTTATTGTGTTGATAAACGAAATTCAAGACTGTCCGGATGCCATGATTATGAAATTGAAATTGCAATGAAGAAACATTACGTGTAATTGTAGATCACCATAATTCTTTTTATTATTGAATGAGGAAGGACTTTACATGTGTTGCAAATAGCAATGACAAATATTGTTGGCTTAAATTTAAGTTAAAGATCTTTTGAGGAAAGATATAGCGAAATTTAAATGTTGGATTCAAACGTAAAGATAAATTGAGAAAATGATAGAGAAGCCCTGCTTAATTAGTTTGACTCATAGTACTTTATTGTTTTCACGTTGGCTAATTATCATGCCAAAACTATTGCACGTTGAGTACCCAGATGAAGCTTTTAATTCCATGTATACTTTTAAGTGCTAGACTGTGTGAAAAGCTGCTTTCATTTTTTCCCCTTCTAGCTTCCTTTAACGCATGTGCTTCACTGCTTTTTAACTTCAAATATGTTAGACTGTTAAATATAGACCCCATGTCATTTAGCATCGACTTGTCACTGATTATCGATTACTCATGAATGGTGACTAAAACATTACTTGGTTTATGGTGATTGTAATTTTTAAGCAGCGTATAAATCGTGAAAGAGGGTTCTATTCTTGTGCAGGGCCATGAAAATGAGGTCAAAAGTATTTCATGGAATGCATCAGGGTCACTGCTTGCCACTTGCAGTCGTGATAAATCAGTTTGGATCTGGGAAGTGCTGCCTGGAAATGAATTTGAGTGTGTCTCAGTGCTGCAAGGACATACACAGGATGTAAAGATGGTTCAATGGCATCCATATTTGGACATTCTGTTTTCTTGTAGCTATGATAACACTGTTAAGGTACATGATGTGATATGACTTTCTTGATGCTCCTTTTCTCTTCCGATTTAAACCCTGTATGAAAAGTGAAGTTCTGTCCTTTTTTTATACGGAGCACAAAAAGTCTTCATGAAAGAACTAGTAATTGTGTGATAAAATTGTCTTTACATGATGACAGGTTTGGGTTGAGGATATTGATAGCGACGATTGGCATTGTGTTCAGACTTTAGGTGAAAGTAACAAGTACTACAACTTTACAACTCTCTTGTTTTTTTTGTGGTTCACCATGAAGTAAATTATCTTTACTATTTTTTTTTCCATAATTTAGTTTATTGGTGATATTCAACAACAACAACATAGCCTCAGTCCCAAATTAATTGGGGTTGGTTACATGGATCAAACTCTTCCATTGTGTTGAATTTAGTACAATTGATGGTGAGCTTTCCAAACCATTCAAATCCCTTTTAATTAATGCTTCCCAAGTTAACTTCGGTCTACCCTTACCTTGTCAAATTTCTTCAGTTTTTATTGAGTCAAGTTTTCTAGTGGGAGCATTTGTAGGCCGTCTTTGCAGGTGACCATACCACCACAACCGCCGTTCTCTAATCTTTGTGTCAATTGGTGTTATTCCTACTTGTCTTTGAATTTTTGTATTTCTTATTCTGTGTTTACGAGTTTTTCCATACATCCACCTAAGCATCCTCATTTCTGCTACATTTATTTTATGTAGTTGTTGCTTTACCGCTCAACATTCACTTCCATAGAGCATAGCTGGCTTAATTGTGGTCCTATAAAATTTTTCTTTTAACTTAGTAGACATATTTCTATCACAGATCACACCTGTTGCATTCCTTCATTTCTTTCATCCATCTTAAATTCTATTTGTGACATCATTTTCAATATTGTCATCATTTTGTATGATTGCGTAGATGTCCAAAGCTGACTCTTTTATCTGCCCACTATGATTATGACTTTATTTCCAATCACGTTTTCGGAACTTGCATTGTGCAAGATAATATATTTGAATATGAGTTTAAGTAATGATCAGAGCAAACCTCGAGGAGGAATTTGTACTATACCCAAAAGTGTATTATTGGTTAAAAATATGCCTCGTCAATATTTATAAAGATAGAAGGCCATTATTGAGTAGCGCAAAACATACTATAGGGTCCAAAGTGCATATTTTTGAGAATAGATGGATCTAAGTGCAGAACAAACCTCAAGGGTACTTTGTAATTTACCCCTCACTAGGCCATCGATTTAGGTCGAAGGGATGGTGAGGTCCATTTGATTGGGGTAAACCATTGGGAGATAAAGGGTTGCGTTAAACAATCGAATCAGTCTACACTGCTTTGTGTAATTTGGCTTTGAAAGCTTCTTCTAATTGTCAGCTGTTAGGCAATTGCTAGTCTACTAGTCTCATGCACCATGTTTCAAAGTAATCCATAAGCGTTGCAAGTTATGTCTTGACTCTTATGCCAGTGTAGTATGTTCATTGCAACAATGGTAATTTACTTTTTACACTTTGAGCTATATATTTATATTCAGATGTTTGTTTTTGTAGCGGGCACTCATCTACAGTCTGGGCATTATCTTTCAATTCCGCTGGAGATGAAATGGTCACCTGTAGGTATGCTGCATATGCAAAATGGTCATGTAACAGCTGTGATACTTTTATCTCCTTGATCTGGGTGGAGTTAATGGTCTTTCACATACTGCATGATTTGATACTTTTGTTGTTTTCAACTATCTTCTTGGCAAGATCACCAATTTGAAGAAGTTTATTGATAGTTGCAATTTGTCGTGCAGTGATGATCTTACATCGAAGATATGGAGATCAGAAAGCCAAAAGCAGCAAGTCGGAGATGGCTATGCACCTTGGTAAGTCGCGTCCAATGCATGTAGTTTACCATCTCTCATCATACTTGTGACGGCCCCAAATTTCACAATCCTAGAATCGGGCGCCGCTCTGCCTGGACCCGCGCGAACCCCGAGCCAATCCCGCCGAGTCGCGCGGTGCCAGTGAGCCTATCCTTACCATTCAATCATTTATTATTCATTTAAAAGTGAAGTCAATTAATTAGCGAGTTATCAAAGTATAAAGCGGAATCAATAAATCTCAACTAATCAATTAACCTCGAAAGCTCCAAGTTAAGACAAAAACCTAGGGTGTGGGAACCCCTATATCATATATACCATGTAAAGCAAGGAGAGTATCATCCAAGTCATAATATCCAAAAATCTCTCAACCCATAACTCCATGTACAAAAACAATATAAGTAGCTAATACAACAAAAAAAAGTCACCTATTTCAGCAGAGGAGGGCCGCTCAAAGTATATCGTTTAATTGCACGGCTTTTCCTTTGCTGGACTGCGGATCTGCACTCGGTCAAACACAAGAATGACGAGTCCAGGTAAGTAACGCCAAACAAGAACAACAATAAAATACAACATTTCGAATTAAACAAATGAACAATCAATTTATGCAGATAGAAAGAAAAGGACAGGAAGCACATGAATATATAAAGTCTGTGAACAAATAAATAAGCAGTAGAAATTGATTGTCTCGGAATACAAAAGGAAAGACACAAGTGGTCCCGACAAATCAAAGTCGTTATGCTAAGGATAAAATCTCCTCAAAGGCTAGGAGTCGAGGACAGAATCTCGTCTAAGACCCCTACGCGAGTGTAGAGTCCCCCAACAATCTAGTGGAGAACTTTCACCCCGTACATGTCATTACAACCAATCACGTATCTCCAGCCATAAACTCTGGTATAATACACCGCGAGCCCAGAATTTTGCAAGGATCACGCTTGACACACTTGCTTTAGGACAACTCAAAAGGAATGGAATGACAAGATAGCATCGAAACAATATCAATAAATAATTCAAAGCTCAAGAAATAACTGTAGTGTTCCTCACTGGTTTACTTACCTCGATCTAAGCTAATTCGCGCTAACACGGACTCCGACACGCCCTTACGGTCCCCGTGTGTACAATAATCATGATAATGTAATTTATATCAATTTCCTATGATTTTTCCAAATTTCTAACGATTTTTGCTAATTTCACGCTTTTCAAGGCACAAATGAAATACAATATAATACAAACACCATACAAAACTAACATACCTCGGCGTCGACGTTCGAGAATTGATGACCGTACCACGGCGTAAGCCCACGTATCACCTGTATTGACATGTGTCACGGGTTAAATTTTTAGGGTCATTACAGTTTTCCTAACTAAGTGAAATTTCGTCCTCGAAATTTAAACGAAATTAAAGGTAAGACTTATCGAACTCAGAAGATGTAGGGGAAACACTCGCGCATATATGACTCCAGCTCTCACGTCAGCTCCTCGTCCCCGTGGTGCTACCACTTAACGAGGACTGATGGGATCTCCTTGTTCCTCAGGGTCTTGACCTTGCGGTCTAAGATCTGGATAGGCTGCTCGTCGTATGTGACATCTTCCCTTAGGTTTATCTGGTTCAAATCTACTGTCGATCGTTTGCCCTCCCTGGACTTATCCAATCGTAGCATCGATATGTGAAAGACAGAATGAATCTCTGACAACAGAGGTGGTAACTCTAGCTCGTACGCGACCTTGCCTACCCGCTTCACCACTCTGAAAGGACCAATGAACCTCGGCGCAAGTTTCTCTTTGATCCCAAACCTCTTGTATTCTAACTCCATGTGATACAAGTCATAATACTTCTTCTGCCTCTCCTACGCACCCTTCAGTCTCAAACGGATCTAGCGTATCTTCTCTGTGTGATCTACCACAATCTCCGGCCCAATCGCTGCCACATCCCAGAGCTCCACCCAACAAGATGGAGATCTACACGGCCTCCCGTACAATGCCTCAAATGGTGCCATGCTGATACTGGTTTGATAACTGTTATTATATGCAAATTCACACTGATGAAGGTATTCCTCCAAGATCCACCGTACTCCAACACACACATTCTCAACATATCCTCAAGAATCTGGATCAAACGCTTTAACTGTCCATCAGTCTGTGGGTGATAGGCGGTACTATGATTCAACCTCGTGCCAAACTGTGTCTGCATGCTCTGGCAGATCTGCGATGTAAACTACGGCCCCCTGTCAGACACGATCGATAACAGAATGCCATGAAGTCGAACTATCTCTCACTCGTACAACTCTGCCAACCTATCTACTCGATGTGTGGTTGAGATTGGTATGAAGTGCATGGACTTAGTCAATCTGTCCACAATCACCCAGACGCTATCATGTCCTTGCCGAGATCGAGGTAGCCCACTGACGAAGTCCATTACAATGTGCTCCCACTTCCACTGAGGAATGAGAAGTGGTTGTAATAACCCCCCGGGTCTGCGATGCTCAGCCTTAACACGCTGACAAATATCACACCATCGAATAAAATTAGCAACGTCGGTCTTCACACTTGGCCACCAGAAGAGACGACGTATTTTTGCGTACATCTTAGTCCTGCCCGGATGAACCATAAATTGTGAGCGGTGTGCCTCATGAAGTATCTCATCGCGTAGCTCAACCGCTGATGGAATCCACAGTCGTCCTCTAAATCTCAAGCATGAGTTTGTCGACTGACTCCAATTTGGAAGATTTGAACTCTGCGCCAGCTCTAAGAACTTCTGATACTGCTCGTTTGTCTGCCGACCCTCGAGTACACTCTGTATCGACACTGTCTAAGTCCTCATCTGCCCGCAAATCATTACTCTAGTATTGGTCGGAACGTCATCGGTACAAATCCTCTCAACTGCCTCGAGCAAACTGTAATCATGCGTCATGTGGCAGGTAACAACCTCGGAGTCTGACCCTCTGCGGCTCAATGCGTCTGCAACTACATTAGCCTTCCCCTGGTGGTACTCTAATGAGAAGTCATAGTCCTTAAGGAACTCAAGCCATCGCCTCTGTCGCATATTCAATTCTTTTTTGCGTGAAGAGGTACTTCAAACTCTTGTGGTCAGTAAATAGGGCGAATCTCTCCCCGTAGAGATAGTGGCGCCAAATCTTCAATGTAAAAACCACTGCCGCCAACTCCAAGTCGTGAGTAGGGTAATTCTTCTCATGAATCTTCAGCTGTCGGGACGCGTAGGCAATCACTCTACCCTCCTGCATCAGAACACAGCCCAAACCGATCTTAGAAGCATTGGTGTTCACCTCAAAACCCTTCCTTAACTCGGGCAAAACCAAAACTGGTGCGGTAGTCAGTCGTTCTTTCAATATCCTGAACGCCTGCTCACAGTCATCGTTCCACTGAAATTTGACATCCTTCTTCGTCAACTGCGTCATCAGTGTCGTGATCCTCAAGAAGTCCTGTACAAAACGCCGATAATAACCTGCCAAACCCAGAAAACTGCAGATATCTGACGCTGATCTCGGTATAGGCCAATCGCTAACTGCCCTGACCTTAGCGGGGTCCACTGACACTCCGCTGGTCCCAACAATGTGACCTAGGAATCCTACCTCTGTCAGCCAAAACTCACACTTACTAAACTTAGCGAACAATCGATGCTCTCTCAGTGTCCGCAAAACCAACCTAAGGTGCTCCTCGCGAGTCTTGGAATATATCAAAATGTCATCGATGAACACAATGACGAATCTGTCCAAGTACTGTCTCAACACTCGATGCATCAAATCCATGAACATCGTTGGGGTGTTAGTCAGCCCAAACGACATGACTATAAACTGGTAGTGCCCATATCGAGTGCGAAATGCAGTCTTCTCCATGTCCTCTGCTCTTATCCTCAGTTGATGGTACCCGGATCTCAGATCAATCTTCGAGAAACACTGCGAACCTGTCAACTGGTCGAACAAATCGTCGATGCAAGGAAGTGGATACTTGTTCTTCACCGTCGCCTTGTTCAACTGTCTGTAGTCGATGCATAATCTCAAGTTGCCGTCTTTCCTTTTCACAAACAATACCGGCGCTCCCCAAGACGACATACTCGGCCGAATAAAGCTTAACTTCAACAACTCGTCGAGTTGTCCTCTCAGCTCCTCTAGCTCTCTCGCAGCCATGCGATATGGAGGAATAGAAATAGGTTTGGTCTCTGGGACCAAGTCAACGATGAAATCGATCTCCCTAAGTGGTGGTAAGCCTGGTAACTCCGTTGGGAAAACATCAGGGAACTCATATACTACTGGCACATCCTCCAACCTAGTCTCTACACTGCCCGTCGTACTCAACATGCCAGCGAATGTCTCTACATCTACGCTAGTGGCGACTCTACCCCTGGTGATCGATAAATTTGTCGAAGTCCCCTGGAATCTAAACTCCAGATGCCGAAGAATCTGAAACGTGATCCTCTTATCGTAGCAATGAATCTGTGCATGATAAACACCCAACCAATCCATGCTCAGTAGTGCATCGAACTCTAGGAACTCCAACACTCTTAGGTCTGCAGGTAAGGTGTGTCCCTCTATCTCTACCGAAAAGTCTACACACTAAATTCGGGTAAATTTTGTCCCCAGCAGCCGTGTTAAGGATTAAGGTCTCTCTCTAATTGAATAGGTCTCAATCCTAACTCGTCAAATGAAAGAAACTGTAGAACCGGAATCGAACATGGTATGCATAAATCGACTTCAAATGTAAACCGTACCCTCAATTAGGTTCCGTGAGGTAGTCGTGTCTGGTGCGGCAATGGCATGAACCTGCTCCCGGCCCTGTGGCTGTCCTCGACCCAATCGTAGACAAGCGCTGACAAAGTAATCCAACTGTCCGCATTCGAAGCATGCTCCCCTCTGAGACCCTGAACTAGATGGACCATGCTGTCCTCGTCTCGGTGCTTGACCCTAATCGTGTCGGTGTCCCTGTCAGTATATTTGCTTCTGACTGCTGCCTCTACTCTCAGTCCTCTGGTGCTGTTGTCTATGCTGGCCCGATTGAGACTGTGGTGGCTGAACACTAGCCTAACTCCGTGCCGGAGCGGATGATACAACTGTTGTCGTGGGTGGAGATGCTAATGATGCTACACTCTGAGCTCGGTCTCTCTGTAACCACTGCCTGAATCTCTTCCTCCTTCTACCATCCCCCGTAGGCCTCCCCGACTGGGAAGGTGCCGATGAAGTAGCCTGTGCCCCGGTGCGTGTACTGCCAAATCCATCACTGGCCATGGCTCTCTCATACGCCGCCTGTAGTGTACTGCAAAATACGAATATGCTGTCAGTATCATCCTACTAACCATCGAGATGGATTTTCTAAGATTGCAGAAAGTTTTCAAAATGCTGAAAAACTTTGTGATTCAATTAACAAAGTGGCCGTTGGTTTAGGATTTGAAAAAAAAAAAAAAAAAATCTTTCTCAAGTTCAGCCTTAAATTAATATAATGTGAATTTTTTTTTTCTTTCACACATTGATTAGAATGAATTTAAAGGATTTGGAAAATACACCATCAATTGCACTAAATTAAGCACAGAGGAAGAGTTTGATCCATGTAACCGACCCCAACTAATTTGGGATTGAAGCTTTGTTGCCAAGTGCAAATCCCTTGTTCTTTGAACAGCAAACTGTTTACAAGTCTTTTGACAGAGCAGTTTTTATTTCATCTTGAAGTTGAACCAACATACAAACAACCAGTGACACTATAAATTGTACTGTACTGATTCAAAATCTTCAAACTTTATTTGGGTGGGCTTACCATATGTGGAAACCCTGAGGTTATAAGTAAATTATCTTTGCAAAACTCTAAAAACTGATGATTATATGGTTCAATTCTGCGTATATAACAGATATTGAGTTTCTCATAATTTGTGGATTCTATTGTTGAGACTTTTCCCGTATGAAGCTTGATGCGTGCTTATCCATTTTAATCTTGTGTGTGAAGGAGCATTGGATTTGATTCTTGCTTATTTGATTAAACTATTGCTCAACAGTTTTTTCTAGTAGTGCTGCGGTTTCACTTTTCTGCCTGAATCTCACAGGAAACACCTCTGTACTCTTACTGGTTATCATGATCGGACAATTTTCTCAGTTCATTGGTCAAGGTAGCTATGTGTATTACTTAATTCAGTTGTCCGAAAGTGCTGTTTTTACTTCTCAGTTCTTTATTGATAAATCTTTTGACTTCCATTATTGCTTTGCTAGCTGATTTGTTGTACTTATCTGGCATATATTCTAAACTTTCAGATACTAGTTCGCCAATAAAAGTTCTAATTTTTGACTTATCACTGAGCCAGAAAATAATTTTAAAAATAAAATGTTACGCAATAGAACCGTAAAATTATTTGCTGATAAAGGTTGTTGCAATTTCTATTAGTCTTTAATGGCATAATTACTCAAACACTGTTATGAAAGGAGTTTTACCATTTTAAGTTAGCCTGCTTGGCTCTTTTTGAAGTTTAGTTTTAACTGTTAAAAAAAAACTAGCAGTGAACAGTACTTCGAACAGCCTAATATAATCTATCATAGAAGATCCAATCCTGCCTCTGTTAATGCTTGTCTTCGAGAGCTTGGATAGAGCTTCAGATGTTTTAATTTTGTGATTAGCCTCAAAGTCCCGCTACACTAACTACTGAACTATTATAATATGATTGTTGCAATGGTAATTGATAAACTGTAACAGACAGGCAAAACAAATAATAAGTTCTAAGTTGATTGAAGTTCAATTTAACCAAATCCTCCCATCCATTTAAGTAAAAACTGTATGAATTACTTCTGTGTTGTTTCACGCTTACCTGGCTTGGAACTTGTTTAGCTTGGCTTGTTTATTCCCATGGCTTATGGTGCTTCTTGACACCAAATATTTATTTCCTTGTCTTTCTTTTTGGTTTATAAAAGGATTGTGTAGCAGGGTTGTTCTCTTTTTTTTCTTGTCCTTGGCGCCCACATTAAATATGGCCCTAAATATAATAGTCCCACGGTATACCAAATTTTAGATTTATTATTTCCTTGCGTTTTTAAAATCTGATTTCTGTATTCTATGTCTACTTCAATATATGTTAGACTATTGTTTGAACTCATAGCACTATAGTTGGTTACTGCACATCAAAACCTTTTAGCTAAAACTACGTATTCAGACCTATATTGCTCGTCACTGTGACAGGGATGGCATAATTGCAAGTGGAGCCGCTGATGATGCTATCCGTCTTTTTGTGGAGAATAAGGATGGCCAGGTATCTCCTTATTCATTACCGGTGATCCCACTGGCTTGTCAACAGCTGTGTTTTACTGTTCCGAAACAATGATTTCCCTTTCTCTGCTGCATGCTTTTTTGTTTTTCACGAGATGGCTATTGATCTTTAGTACTTGTCATTTCACTCTTATTTTTAAGACTGCCTTCTTTTTACTGAGTATCTTACCCAAGAATTTTCTTATGTTTGGACAACAATAATTAAAACAATATTTTAATGATCAGCCGCCTGTTGGTAATCAAATGATTCTGTTCTGCCGTGTTTGATATAATAATAGGTGACATCAGTGTTCATTGCGTCATTGCTACTGATAAGGCTGTGCACAGGTAGGTTTGGTTAGGTGCTAGGGCACACCTCAATAAGCCTCACTCTTGGATGCAGCTCCATGTTGCCCATTTCCCAACTATATGCAGTTGGATTCAGTTTGATCACTTTATAAATTTAAAAAATCAGACCTGTAGGCTCTGCAATGAAACCTGACCCAACCCATTTTATTGTTGTCATTGCTTGCATTGTTTTTTCTAAGAAGACTTGCATTGGGTTTTGTTATTGTATCAAACAAATGAACTTCAAACAATAGAAGATCAACGAGTGGAAAGTATGTTATTTGCAAATTGGACTTCTTGCTCAGTGTTGAAGAAAAGCGTCAGGTGGCAGACCTGCTCTTGCCAACCAACAAAGTGCTTTCATATTTTAACTTGCATTTGCTGGCGTGACTCTGATACAGGTTGATGGACCATCCTCACCATCCTACAAATTGCTGCTAAAGAAGGAAAAAGCTCATGACATGGATGTAAACTCTGTGCAATGGAGCTCCAAAGTAAGTTTGAATTTGGAAATTAGCACCAATGAAGTTCTTGCTTACTGCTTGTGCTACCAAGTTTGTATATCCAAAAGGCAAAACGTATTTTTTGGTCCTTCAACTTTGAGTCTTTTATGCTTTTGGTCCCTGAACTTTCAATAGTGTACATTTAGTCCCTGAACTTTCATTGTTGTACATTTGGTCCCTGAACTTTTGAGTTTTATGCTTTTGGTCCTTGAACTTTGAGATTTTTATGTTTTTGGGGGAAATTAAAAAAAATTTCGACTTTTTTTGGTCGATGCGAGTCGTCCGATTCAGTAATATAAACCATTTTACTCTTCTTGACTAATCACACAACACTTTTGTTGCCCACATTGACATAATTTAACACTTTAAATGGTGGAAGGACTAAATGTAGATCTTTGTGAAAGTTCAAGGACCAAATGTATAGTAATAAAAGTTCAGGGACCTAGAGCACAAAAAACACAAAGTTCAGGGACCAAATGATAGGTTTTGCCTATCCAAAATTCAAAAGGGGCCTATTCTAGAAGTTTTGCTGATTAAATCAATTGTATTGTTATGGTGAATTATAAAAATCATAATGCTAAACGTATGACGATAGATTGATTACAACAACAGCAACATTGATGATGATGATTTGACAATTGAAAAAGTGGGTTTGCTGTGTCTTGATTTGGGCATTTTGATTGACAGGAAACCCGTCTACTGGCGTCTGCAAGTGACGATGGGGCCATAAAGATCTGGAAGTTGGAGTCCATATCCTGAAAGAAACTATTTTTTTCTATGGTTGGTTTGCATTACCTTGCATCAGCAAATATATGTACCTCTCTAATCAGCAGCTCTGAGGAATCAATCAAATCTAGTAAATTCAAGCTTTGCAGAATAAATTCTCTTTTATATTAGTGAAGGGAAAAAAAGAAGGAAAATGATCGGGTGACCCGTTTTGGACACTCGAAATGGGCACCGATTTATTGGTGTCTCTTGATTTGTGCATCGATGTTTGTGTGCACACAGATTAATGTGTATTTAAGGGGCACCAACAAGTGAGTGTCTAAAGTGGGTCACCCTAGCACTATCCCAAAAAGAACAGGTGGTCCAGCCCAAAGTTACGAATTGGGGCAGGTATATTGTAAGGTCTCGAGTTTGAGTCTCGTGAACGAAAAAAATTGGGTTGGGAGGGCCACCTCCATATGGAGCCCAACAGTACCCGAGCGTAGATTAGTCGGTGCGGTTGGCGCCAGACACCACCTGGGAAACGAAAAAAAAAAAAAAAAAGAGAAAGGCTTCATTTCTTTATAGCACAACCCTGCAGTTATTTTTGTTTTTTATTTTTATTTTTTGAGAAACAACCCCTCAGTTTCAGAACTTTTGTAATATACAGTTTCTTATTCTGGGTTTTGTACTTTGTCAGGAACCAGGCCTACTGCAGTTGGCGACAATGCAGTGAACACAGAAAGTCAGTATGCATCTACACATCATGTAATTTGTGAGGCATAGATGATACATGTACTATTGTAACTTGCATATTTTGAAGAACTAATCAGTTTTGAAGAACATTGGCAGTCCAATAAAATCTTCTCTTTCCCTTTCAAAGAAAAAAGATCCCGCCAAGTGGGCAGGCTCATATTGGCTAACATAAATGCGTTTGTAGTGACATGCAGCTACCAGCCCAGAACAATTAAGAACAGATATTCAGATACGAAGGCTGAATTGTATGTGTTTTATATGCAGATTTTCTTTATTAATCTTTGATATTTCAGTAAGATGGGTTTATATTCATAAGTTCATTTATTAGAATTCTAGTAGAATTATCATTCTAATTTTGTGCCGCAATGAACTCCATTTTTTATCAAATTTTGTTGAGCACCATCCATTTTGCAATCTTGATTCCTCTGTACTAGCTTATCTTATGATGCCTATTATTATTATCCCTTACGCCCTTGTGATCTTCCATGTTGAATTACCTTACTTGTTTGATGACTTCAGGTACTCTGGCTCTTGTGCAGAATCAGGAAACCTGATTGGCCATAACTAACTCAAGGATTCTATTGACATTTCTTGATCAAATAGATTCCTGGTGAGATGGATACTGAGCAAAAATTCATTATTGCAATGATGCTGCTATGATTGGTAAGTCGAACTCGTGCAGACCTTATGTTATTGCTATGTCGAAAATTGTTGCGACCTGACTGATATAATAGAAGAAATGTATTAGTAACTGACACAACAACAAAGCCTTAATCCCAAATTGGTTGGGTTTGGCTACATAGACCAAACTCTTTCACTATGCTCGATTTAATGTACTTGATGGCATGCATTCAAAATCCTCAAAATCCTTTTTAATCACTGGAGACACATGCAGAAGTCAATGAATTCAGAGTTTTGATTTCTAAGATTCAATCCATGATAGAAGCTTGGCCTAAAAGAATCCGGTATAGGGATATCCAAATGTGAGAACAGAAAGATTTTGCCTATCCTTCAATAAATATAGAGATAATAACAAGGTTACTTACATCCATTCATTCCCCTCTTATCAACAAACAATGACACCGACACATTCCATGCTCTAACACAACACAGAAAGAGATAGAAAATGAGAAACAAAAAAGATGGAAGAGCAAAAAAAATTTAAAAATTAACACCTATTCTCTATTCTTACTCCACTAGAACTAGATCTCATTCCTTCTTCAACCAATGCTGCTCGCGCAGACATGATTCCTGCAGGTACAAGACTTGCGTCGAAAGCAGAACAATCAATCCAATCCTTCAGAAGCTCTTCTTGGCCCCATATATCTGGTATCCAAACTCTCCCAGCCACTTCAATTCTGTGTCTCCTTAGCTTCTCCCTCCCCAAAACCTCTGCCACCATTGCAGTGCCTTGGAATGATTTTTCACTACTGCTACTACTGTTCTTCTGTTCTATTGAATCCCCTTTAATAACCCTTTTAATCACAGATGGGCTCTCCACTTCAATCCCACCTTTGCCTTGACCCTCCTGTCTCTTCATTGCTTCAATCCCTATAGTAGCAGCACTTCCTGTTTTTATTATTCTTCTTGTTGTTGCTGTTGTTGTTTGATGGGCAGAGAGGCTTTATGTAGTGTATTGTTGATCTTTCTTGTGTTGAAATGTATTGTGTGAGATTAGATGGAGTTGGGTATATGTGGGGGGCCTGGACTGCACGTCACAAGTGATGGCATGAATGGTGGGTGAAACAAGTACGTGTATTGTTTGGGAGTGGATTCCAATTTGTGTGGTTTTGTAATCTCACATGAGAGCAAAGAGGGTTGAATTGAATTGGTGAATTGGGTGGGGATTGATTCTTTTGAAGGCCCGCCCTTTTGGAGGATTGTGAGGTTGTTGTTGATTTTGTTTTTTGAGGGGGAAGACGTGCGTCTAGTGTTGATTTTTTGGGGCCATAGAGATGATGAGATGGTCTGCTGAGGTGGGTGGTGTGTACTCACTTGTTTAGCACAAAACAACAACACATGTTTTTTATTTAATTTTTAACTTTTGAGAGAATTTTTGGTAGAGATATTTTGTTGATGTGCATGCTCTGCTCTCCACTTTCTTGAGGTCCACATTCTCTCACACTGTCAGCGAACTGCCCATTGTTTTAGTCCATTGTTTTGGGGGTGTCGTTATCTCTTTTTAGAAATTGGTTTGGCACGGTAATCTATTTTATTAAGCGAGATTTGGATTTCGAGTCTTGTGGATTGAGTAAATTAGGTTGGAAAGGTCACTTTGTATGGAGCTGATAGTGTTTGAATGTTGGATTAGTTGATGTTGGATGTCACGTGAAAAAAAGGTTGCTAGCGAGAATCTCGAGGCAAATTAAGGGGTATGAGGTAATGATGCTAAATTGAAAAATCTAGTCTCTCATTAGACAGCAGAAGCAAACAAGTAGGACCCCAGTGTGTGTATTTTTGTACATGCATGCATGATTAGTGTTTGTTTGGACTTGAGCTTGGCTTGACGTGTATTTTCGAAGAGGTCGTAACATGTCTAGATTCAGAGTTTTCCAGATTCTTTTCTTTGTGCCAGTTCTACTTTGGGCAATGGACGTCGGCTTTGAAAAGTTTAAAAATGAAAGAACGAAAAAAAAATCTAAGTAGACTGTACATTATAAGAAGCAACTCCAATGGGTACTCTATTTTAGAGTAAAACTCTAAAATAGAGTAGAACTACTCCAATCATACTCTATTTCTCCTCTATTATAGAGTTGGATGAATAGTGAAACTCCAAATTTGGAGTTCCACTATTCACTCAACTCTATAATAGAGTTCCTTTATTTTTTATTTTTCATTTTATTTTTTTTCTTTTAAAAAATTATCAATAATTATTTCTTTTTCAAAAAAATATGAATATATTTTTTTCATAATTTTTTAATAATTAAATAATTTATTAAAATTAATACAAATAAATAACAAAAAAAATAAAAGTAAGAAATAAAGTTTTTGGAGAAGAAATAGAGTTTGATGTGACAGAACTGTAAAATAGAGGGAGAAATAGAGTATCGTGGTTGGAGATGGTCTAATTATTTTTTTTCGCATGGAATATAACTCTATCGCCATACATTTAGGTTAGGAAAATACTACTGTATCCTAGATGGCGTCCCTTATTGAGACGTACCCGTATGCATCTTTATATGTACTGCAGGGACACTAACAATCGCGTGATTCTCATTGAAGTAAAAACAAAAAAAAAAAAATAATTGCGTGTCATTCTTGGTTGCAGTTGCTAGAGTACTGCAGCAGGGTCCTTTAGATAAAAATAGAGAGATTCTAATAACGTGTACAGTTCACTTGCAAACTCGCAATTCTTAAAAACGAACGAACACGACCTATATGAGCCAGACGGATTAATATTTCTTAAAGATTTTTTGCAAATAGCTCGATTAAAAACTACATGGCTCAAAATCAATTTCTTGCTCAAGCGATTTAGCGTGCTACCCAAGCTAACAAGGTGTTGTTACTTGACTTAAGCATCTATGTATATATCTATAAAAGTCGGAGGAGAGAAAGTTAAGAAGCTACCTCCTCTCACTATTCTAATTTTCTATTTTTTTCACTTTTCTTATATTATGCTATTTATTTATTTCTATTATCGGTTGTTCCAAAAGATATAATTGTATTCTATCATACGATATGCCAACCCATCATAATATAATTATATTCTATCATACGATATGTCATCCCATCAGATTCATTGAATTAAGTATTATGTGTGCATCTATTAATAATTAATAATGGTTATTTTATCAATGGATGAATTAATAGAATGGGTACGTTCAACTCGAAATTATGGGCATATACATGGAATGGAGTGCAGTTCTATCATACGACACGCCAACCCATCAGATTCACTGAATTAAGTATTATATATCCTACCAAAAAAAAAAACTATTATATGTGCATCTATTAATACGTTCAACTCAAAACCACAAGCAGATACATAGAATAGAGTGTAGTGCAAGTTGTATTTTCCTATAAATTTTACCTTACATCCATTCTTACAATCCACTTGATTTTTTTTCCTTTCCCCTTTAAAGAATAATAAGAAAAAAAAAAAAAACATAGTACAATTTCACTATTTAAAAATTAACATATTTTTAAGGTGTAAAATAATTTAATAAACTTTCTACTGTATAGTTTCAATAACATCTGCACAGAGCGCAGGGAAACAATTAGTTTAGATAAATAAAGACACCTTTCAATTTAAAATATGTAGCTCAAATGCGTATAAAAAGAAGTGCCAAAACATCTTTGATTAGGATAGGTGGAGGTTGTAAGTTAACTCGGTTGAACTCAAAAAATAAAAAAATGAAAAAACTAAAAAGTACAAAAAATAGTTACTCTAATTATTTCATATGAAACTACTTGTAAAAAAAAATTATTTCATATGAAACTCTTTCATTAAGATATATCTTAAAAAGTTAAAAGAGATTTATTTAACTATGAAACCAAAAGGAAGTGATGGCTTGCCCTAAGTAAGACACACTCATCATATACCCTTGATACATCTTAGGATGTTTGCACGCCACGAGAATTAGGGTGTGTGCCCTTTCTAACTAAAAAATAAAAAAAACCAATGAACAAAGCTTGGTAACTACTCATAAACGAGTTGCTAATCCCATTAGTACCCAAACAGCTATTGACCTCTAATTCCAATCCTAAACCAGTCTTCACCTCAAAACACTCTCACATGCCCAAAGACTCCACCTCCTTAGGCCAACTCCTCCAATTCTGTGCACAAGCCAGACAACTCTCTATAGGCAAACAACTACACTCTCACCTCATCATTACCAATCACCACCAACAATGCATCTTCACAACCAATCACCTCATAAACATGTACTCAAAATGTGGCGACTTGCACTCCGCCCACTACTTGTTCGAACAAATGCCCCACCGAAACATAGTCTCCTGGACTTCACTGGTTTCCGGGCTCGCCCAAAACGGGCACTTCTCAGAATCTCTGAAACTCTTCTCTATGATGAGAAAATCGGGATTGAAGCCTACCCAGTTTGCATTTTCAAGTGCAATTCAAGCGGCCACGTCGATTGGGTCGATTAGTTGTGGGAAGCGATTGCATTCGCTTAGTTTGAAATTGGGTTTGAATATTGAGATGTATGTGGGGAGTAATTTAGCTGATATGTATTCAAAATGTGGGTGCTTGGATGAGGCTTGCCGGGTTTTCGCCGAAATGCCTTGTAAAGATGAGGTTTCGTGGACTGCGATGATTGATGGGTGCGCGAAAAATGGGAACTTTGAGGAGGCTTTGGTGGGGTTTAAGAAGATGGTTTGTGAGGGAATTGGTGTTGATCAGTTTGTGTTTTGTAGTACATTGGGTGCTTGTGCTGCATTGAGAGCATTGGCATTTGGGAGGGGCCTTCATTCATGTGTTGTGAAGCTGGGTTTTGGTTTAGTGAGTTTTGTGGGGAATGCACTCACAGATATGTATTCAAAAGTTGGAGACATGGAGAGTGCTTCGCGGGTTTTCGGGGTTGGTTCCGAGTGCCAGAGTGTGGTTTCTTGTACTTCTTTGATTGATGGGTATGCCGAGATGGGCCGAATTGAGGAGGCCTTTGTGGTATTTATTGAGTTGAGGAGGCAAGATATTGAACCAAATGAGTATACTTTTTGTAGTTTGATCAAGGCTTGTGCAAACCAAGCAGCACTTGATCAAGGTGTTCAGGTTCATGCTCATGCGATGAAAAGCAATTTTGAGAAGGACCCATTTGTTTATGCAATCCTCGTTGATATGTATGGTAAATGTGGCTTGCTCGATTCCTCTATTCAGGTGTTTGATGAAATCGGTGATCCTACTGAGATAGCGTGGAATTCGTTACTTGGCGTGTATGCTCATCATGGATTAGGAAAAGAAGCCGTGAAAACGTTTGAAGAGATGGTGGGTAGGGGAATTAATCCAAATGAAATCACATTTGTTAGTCTTTTGGTTGCTTGCAGCCACAATGGATTGGTAGAGGAGGGACTGAATTACTTTAATTCCATGAAGAAAAGTTATGGCATAGTGCCCAAGCCAGAACATTTCTCTTGTGTAATTGACTTGCTTGGCCGAGCCGGACGGCTCAAAGAAGCCGAGGAGTTCATTAACAGTATGCCGTTCGAACCAAATGCAATGGGATGGTGTTCTTTCCTCAGTTCATGTAGGACTTGTGGAGATAAGGAGAGGGGTGAACTTGCTGCAGAGAAGCTAATGAGACTAGAACCTGAGAACAGTGGTACCCATGTCTTGCTTTCGAAGATTTACGCCTTGGTTAGGCAATGGGACGACGTGAGGATCTTAAGAAAAGTGATGAAGGATGGTAAGGTGAAGAAATCACCCGGTTATAGCTGGGTTGATGTTGCTAACAAGACCCATGTTTTTGGTGCTGAGAACTGGTCTCATCCACAGCAGAAAGAAATCTATGAGAAGCTTGAGAGTCTCATGGATCAGATAAAACAAATTGGGTATGTTCCGAAAACGAATTCAGTTTTATGCAATATCAATGACAGTTTGAAGGAGAGACACCTGAATCATCATAGTGAGAGGATTGCCGTAGCATTTGCGTTGATAAGTATGCCTGCGGCAAAGCCTATTATAGTAAAGAAGAACTTGAGAGTGTGTGTTGATTGCCATTCTGCCATTAAGTTCATTTCTAAGGTTGTTCAGAGAAAGATATCTGTCAGGGACAATAGTAGATTTCACCATTTCATGGATGGTTCATGTTCTTGTGGCGATTATTGGTAAGGGCTTCACTAAGTTGGCTGAAATCGTAGCTTATTTATTATTTTTTTTTGTATGTAATTATGTCTAATGCATTCGTTGCAACTTCAATACAATAAATCTCACTGAAAATGATCGTAGTTCCTTAATGTTGAACAATTGAAATTTTTTTGGGTGTTTTATACCTTACGCATTGGAAAAATCATGTCGACAGACCACCTCTTATATACTCTTCAAGAGATTGGTCTAGATTAATTGAGGCAGTCGGCTTATAGGGATTTGACGAGCTTCCTGTGCACTAATAAACTCAATTGGAGAATACTGAAGGACACACAATCCAAAATCAACCTAATTTTCTTTATGACAACATAGCATAAAAAGGTTCTCTTTGAGGGAAGAATACACTCACTAAGTTAACAAACTACTTTCAAATCCAAGAACAATATGTCCAATATGTAGTTCTACTCCCTGAGAAGGGATGTCAAACTAGTTGGAAAAGCTTTAAACAAAAATATTATACATTGCAAAATTGGATAAATCAGGCCCTAGGGTAGCGTGAGCGCCCTTTCTTCTTCAGAACTCGGGGATTTCAACTGATCCCCCTTCAGCAAAGGATGATGGGCGCCGGTTGATTCCAAGATTAGCATCTCCATAGGCCAGTTGATTTCCCTGAAATTTCACCAGATTTATGAAGTTACGACTTTGAAATAAAGTGCCATATAACTGGGGGATCTGAGGAACAGGAAGCAGTACCTGAAGGGGCCTTCCTTCAGTTTCCTCTTGGCGTTTGAATCCGGTAGCAATGAGAGTAATGCTGACCTGAAAGAGCAACGTGACAATTATCCTTGCGTCTCTCAGATACATATATGCAAGGATACTTCTAGGCCTAAAGAACTTGTTATTGTTGCAAAAGTTGTTGGACAGGAACATTAAGAGGTGTACAGACGGAAGTACAGTCGAAGATGAATAAAAAAAGTTATAGGCCTAATGAACTTACCTGTCCACTAATTGATGGGTCTATCACTGCTCCAAATATTAAGTTTGCACTTGGATCGACCAGATCATAGATTACCTCCGCCGCAGCATTTACCTGGAGGAAATCCAACGTGGAAGTTTGTTACATATGGTTAAACAGAATCTACAAAACCAAGTCTACAAGCCAGAATCATAGATGAATAAGCGAAGTTTTGCGGATACTAAAGTCTAGTAAGCCAATACAGGATCTAGGTATTCTTGCACGTCGTTACAGAAGAAATCAAACAACATAACAAATTTTAGCTCGGAGAAAGTACATAAGAACATTTCTGTAGTACATGGGGAAACTAAAATAAGTTGAAGAACACCTTTTTAATTAAGCAAAAAATCTCAGTAAGCGCCGCAAAACACAGATCAAGTACAGAAAGTATATTACACGAAAATCTGGTGGATTAATTAATGCTTTCACGACCAACATTGAACAAAATGGCCTTCGCATCAGACCTTACAGGTTTTCTGAGCCATTTGTTACAAAAAAAAAACAACAAAGCACGTTTAACCTTTTTTGTTTGGTTGATGTAACATTACCTTAACTGCTATGAGCAAACATGTAAAACAAGCAAAATAAGCAGTTTCAATGTTTTAAGCACTCTATAATAATGTTTGTACTAATTGAACAGCTATATCGCTGCAGAAAGCATACAAGATTCAATTGGATATATTTCTTTAAGAGGATAATTAGCTTAATTGTCTAACCGGATCAAAATAGATAGTCAGGAGAAAATCAGGCAAGTCTTGGATTAATCAGAATTTGCCCATGAAAACAATAAATTTCTAGCATGATTTGTGAGGTTCCTAACTATGGTTTAAAACACCAACATGGATGGAATTATGAGAAGATTAGCTTGATTTTATGTGAAATAACAACTCTGCGTTGCTAGCGCGCCCCAGCCTTCGATGTGTCCATTAAAAGTGACTCCCATAGTATGCCTGGATAAGATTATACACAGCAAAGAGACATACAGAAAACAACAGATGAAAGAGTATGATGCTGACAACAGGAGCTAAAAACTTACCTCAAACAAAGTCAAATCACTTCCGCCGGTGATATTCCACACAATTCCAGTGGCTCTTTCAATACCAATATCAAGCAAAGGTGACTGAATTGCATTTAGTGCAGCATCTCGTGCTCTAGTTTTGCCTGTGAAAAAAAAAAAGCCCTTTCTATGAGTTTGCTGAACCATTTTATAAGCTAGAGCCAGTTATCCCATTCTATTTAATGAAAAATAACCCATCTCTTAATATACAAACATTTAAACACTCCTTTATCATCCTTTCCTGAGATGATAATCGCTAATTGGTCTTCTCCTTAATAAAGTCAAGTGAGAAGAAATTAAGTTTCCTCGGCTAACTGATCAAGCAAGCATCACATAGAAAATTATTTGAGTCAATGAACCTGAATAACCTGAAGATATTACATCCCAAATTTGTGGGTGATGTGGATTGAAAACTGTGGCCATTTCCTTACCAGAAAAAAAGGAGTGTTATCAGCTAGGCTTAAAAGAAAGCAAGGGAAAAAAAAAAAAAAAAAAAATCTACAATAGTTTGTTGCTCAACCACGTCCCGCCTCAACTTGCATCAATAACAGGACCAACTTCAAGGCCTTTTGGCCATACAAAGACCAAAACTTGAGATGTGGCCTGCATGCACTGAAATTTAATTCCTGAAAGACTACTGCATATAATGAATAGACCTAAGAAGCCGAAATCAAAAACTAGAAATCAACAAAAGATCGTTCTCATTCGATATAAAAGCATATGCAATCAGCATTTACGAGCATCCTCGCTGATAGACGCCAGTTGCAATCTTTAGCAATATGGGTGTCGAGCACATTAGATATGTAAGAACTTTGGTGTTCGGTAACTTCGGTCAATCTAACCTACAACATTTTGCACCCTGGTTCACCATTTTAGTAGCAGCCAGCAGGCAAGCCTTGAGCAGTTCATCCACAAGCAACAAGCCAGTGAGTTATCACCCTTTCTCCTTCTAGATTATCTGTACTTTCCTCACCCATTCTACAGTTGTTTACTTGACCTTTGGTGCTTTATGTGCTCAAGTTGCTAAGAGGGAAAAAAAAATTCGAAGTTTCTTGAGACAAAAGCTTCATGAAGTTACCTGTTGCAATTCCTATTCCCATAAGAGAAGAACCAGCATCTGCCATGATAGCTCGCACATCAGCAAAATCAACATTAACCAAACCAGGAACCTGGAAATAATCAACTGCTTATTAGGATATTAGAAAACATTATCGTTGCTGCAAATTAAACGACAGTAAAATTACAGAAGAGAGATATATTATCCAAAACATGAACATGGAAATATCAAAACATGTATTGCAGTGCCAACAAACCAAAATTGGAGGCATGAGTGGATGTGCGCTCCCCTCTAATCTTTCAATAATTAAAAATTATCTTCATGTTGTCCAGAACAGTGAAAGATAATAGATCATGCATTTGCTCAGATCAATTTTCTAATAGGGATAATTGAGGTTTCACTCGGTACTAAACTGACCTACCCCCAAAGTCCAACTCATACGGAATATAGTGTCGGGCCGCGCACGCAACCGTGGGTATATAAATGGGATTGGAGCCCATCTTGCACAAAACCAATTGGCTTGGCTATGATTCAATCTACACCACTGATATACCACACCAACTCTTATTATATTTCTGATGTGGGATTATATATACCCCAACATTCCCCCTCAAGTGCAACTAGGCCTGGACTAGTTGACACTTGCCAAACACAGACCTACTTTTAGAGGTCCGGACAAACATGCCTAGGCCTACTCCCATAGGTTTCTAGGTCCACAAACGGGTCTAGACTCCACCGCTAGCCCAACCAGATCATCAAATACAAGCCCAGGATCGTTCCTCTCTGCACACGTGGGTATATAAATGGGGTTGGAGCCCATCTTGCACAAAACCAATTGGCTTGTGCTAGGATCCAATCTACACCACTTATATACCACACCAATCTATTTATATTTCTAATGTGGGATTATATACTCCAACATACGGAATATGCGTAAGCCATATAACTAATTATCAAAAGTGAAAGAAAGGACATCAACTAAAAAATATATGCAGAAGGACAATCCCTACTAAGTTATAATAGTTCTGGCAAATTACCGCATTACATCCTTGATTTTTTTCATGCAAAATATTACTGCCAGTTCTTGTGAACTATTATTGTCACCCCATAAGATAACACATTTGGATTGAGAGCAACAATACTCAACAAGTGTTATGAAACCAAAGCACCACAAATATATTATAGCAAAAATTAAGTTGTCATACCGTAATTATATCAGAGATACCACGAACACCTTGTCGAAGTATGTCATCGGCTAAGTTAAATGCCTCCGTTACAGGAGTAGACTGGGAAACCGCAGTCAATAACTTGTCATTCGGAATGACAATCAGTGTGTCAACATTTTCCCTCAAACCAGCAATTCCTTCTTGCGCTTGAACTGCCCGTCTACGGCCCTCAAAAGAAAAAGGGGTTGTGACAATGCCAACAGTCAAAATACCCATTGCCTTTGCAATCCCAGCAATCACCGGTGCGCCCCCAGTTCCAGTTCCACCACCCATCCCAGCCTGAAACAAGCCAATACATGAGTGTTTGTGTATGTGTGTGTTTGCAGAGACACATTTCTCATTCACCAGAACTAGAAAAATCCTAAATGAGCATGTAAGAAGTTTCACTTGCTTTACATCGGACAGCAATACACAGTTTCGCTAATCCTGATCCTCATTCCTCATTCTATAAAAGATCTGTGTTTTTTATTTTATTTTGTTTGATAATAGTAGAATTAGTTCCAAAATTTTTCTTATCTTTAATATTGAAAATCCCACACTTAACTTGAGCATTGGTGGCCAAATCGGACCAGGATGTGAAACTTTACTAATTACTAGTTAATCAAGTAGTAAGTTATTAGAGAACAAAAACCTTAGTCTACCTTTTCTGAGAACTCCATTGGATTGTAGATACTAATGGAATTCAAATACTAGATTGTAAACCCTAGACCATGTCATTTTTGTTGATGAATTTTAACGAGACAAATTTTTGTATCCATAATAAAAGCAAGTTAGTGTGCACATAAATAGCTCTTACCGTCACAAAAACCATGTCAGAACCATAAAGAGCCTCTTCTATGGATTCTTTGCTTTCCTTGGCAGCATTCATGCCAATATCTGGGTTACCGCCTGCACCAAGACCCCTAGTTAACTCCTGACCGATTTGCAATCGGTTCTCTGGAAACACTGGCGACATCTTCATGGCTTGAATATCAGTATTAACTATCCAGAACTCTACACCCTTCATGGAACTCTCAATCATTCTATTCACTGCATTGGAACCACCGCCTCCAACACCAATAACTTTTATCTTGGCTTCATTATAATTGTTTGGATTCTGCACATCTCTCAAGCTCTCAGTAACACTGCTACTTGAGCTCTCCTTTCTTGGACCAGCGACATCATGGTTTGCTTCACCTCCTCTCAGCAGCGAGACTTCCGGGTGCAGATTAAAGAAAGGATCCTTACTATGGTATGGGCTAGCATTATGAGAATTAGCCATACACCTGATTCGGAGCGAACTAGACACGTTCCTTCGATTGCTCCAAAGACCATGACCCAAATAGCAGTTCTTCTCTTCAAACATCTTAAGAGGGGTAACATTCCTCGTCCGATTTTTTGCCAACATTCTGCCTCCAAGAGTGGTGGCAGATAGTACCACAGCATTTGAAGCATCAGGTGGTGTAAAACAAGGGCTATGAATGCTCATCTTGAATTAACAAACAACAACAGAAATTTTCAACAAATGCGACAATCTTCAAACCACTTGAAAACCTATATGCCCAAAACTCATCCCATCACATAACTTTCTTTCCTGATCTGTTAATCAAAGAAGAACAAACAATTCAAAGACACCCATCAATTATTTGTTGAATCTGCAAATACCCAATTGTCTATTCACCTCCAATTACAAAACCCTCTAACAGAAATCACAGCAAAACCCATCAAGGAACCTCAACACAAACTATCCATAAAAGAAAAACCACACAAAATGCAATAAACACAAAAACCCATATCCATACCTCCCATATACATAAAACCCTCTACAGAATTAACCACAGCGAGTTGTTGTTCCTTAACTAGTGACTTGAGTCTGAGTCCTGGCAATGGAAACACCAACGTTGGGAGCTTCCCCCACCTATACAGTGCGCGACTCGGGGTGAACCCAGCGTACTCGGATAGTCTGGATACCGGGTGTTTTACACCAAAAAAAAAAAAAAAAAGCCCTCAACAGATTTCATAGTAAACCCATCAAGGAACCTCAACACAAACCACCCATATAAGAAAAACCACACAAAATGCAATGAACGCAAAAACATATATGTCTATACCTCCCATAAACACGAAACCCTCAACAGAATTCATAGTAAACCCATCAAGGAGTCACAACACAAACTACCCATATAAGAAACCACACAAAACCCATATGCCTATAACTCGTATACGCAAAACCCTCAACAGAATTCAATCATTTATAGTCGACCAACACATCAAGCAAGCCCCACATGAAATACCCCTATGAGAGAAACCCCATAAAATGCAATTAACACAACAACTCAGTCAAATCAATCCGTCTAAAAAAAAAACCCACAAAGCAAGTTGTTCAATTAGGCAAGAATTAACTATGAAATGAAAGATAGAACACTAAACAGTACCTGAAATGCGTCGTTGAAGCAATTATAAGCAAAACCCAGAAACAAATGGGTGTCTATTGAGGAAGTGATGCCCGCAAAAGTGCAGAACAAAATGGGGGGTGTGAATTGCACCTCCACAGTTGTTGGAACCACCAATTGAAGCAGGAATGCTGTGATGATGATGAATCAAGTACTGTGAAATCTAGCTTTGTATAGTGTGTGTGTGTGTATAATGTATAGGTTCCTTTCCTTATCGAGAGGTTCGGGTGCGTGACTGGCTCCGCCCTTGCTAGGACCCAAATCGAGCTATTTGTGAAATCGACATTACCTGTCTACACAGAAACAACACTTAACGATGGGACAAACAGTTGTCTGAAAATGTTAGAATGACGCGCTAGTGTCACTGGGTGGGCTGACTACCGTTGGACGCATCTCGAGATAAGCAAGCCACGTCTGGAGGTATATCGTTGTATTTTGTATTTGTGTGGTTTTAGTCTTTCGTTCACATATCTTAGCAACATTGATACAACTTTGAAATATTTAAAGCTAAAATTTGATAATCAACAATATGAGTTATGTAGTAACATTACTCGGCCTATGACTTTAGAGAATCATCTCGAATATTCAAAAATATTAAATGCAATGACTATAATAATTATCAAAGTATTTAAAACAGTCTTCAATCATAAGTGTATTGAGAAATGGCCCTCTCGATGTGTGACCTACCATCCTGTGAAGTATTAATCAATTTGGAATACATAACATGCATTCAATACTTGTCAACGTTAAGCATGAAGTAAGTGATTGCTATTTTTTGTCAATTTGAAACCAAAAAGAGAAGATTAAATATGATAGTGAAAGATTGAGAAATGTGGGAGGCTTTGAACCTTTATTCTTTAAAGGCAGACAACAAGAGATACAATATTAGATAGAGTTAAGAACCATAAAAAATATATATTTTAGATAGTTGTGATAGCACCCCGCTACTTAATCATACTTTTCTTGAGTTTGATACTGATGTGGTAACTAATATAGACATAATGTTAGTATTATAATATGATATATTTTAGGAGGCATGTTAGGAATATGTAGTTTTGATGTGTTAAAGTTTTCGGTAATTTAGTATAAAAGGTGTAAGCACAACCTCACTTGTAGCTTTTATCATATAAATTAAAAAATTGAATCTTATAGCTTTGAATTGAGTGTTTATGCGTTCTTCAATCTTGTTGGTTTGTTATTTATTCCTTCTCATTTAATCCTCTCTACATCATATACTATAGTGTTTTAGGATTGCCATCGACAGCAAATGCACCAACCTCATTAAAGAAGATACACTTTAGAAAATTAGAAAGCTCAAAACTTGTAACTCTGTGGGAGTGCAATTCCCTCTAGAGGAAGTTGACTTTGTTTCACTTTGAAGAAGTATGCCAAAATTGTTAATAAAATGCTATTAATTTTTGAGTTCGAATCCCTAACAAAAAAAATGTTAATGTAACCAACCAAGAGCAAACAAACGATACGTACAAAATGAGATGCACTTGCTAGTCTCCCTTTTTTTTTTTTTTTTCTTTTGTATAGAGTTATTTTCATATAAACAATTAATGTATATCCAAGGGACACCAATTAGTGCAAGTGGTTTGTGTTCCTATGCAGTCACCATAGCACTATATGTATCTAGAAATGTTATTATTTATTCATCGAGATACGCTCAAAATCATGTCATGGCAAACACATACTCGCATACTCCTATTTTCCGCCAATCACGAAACGACAAATACTCCGTCCCACGATTACTGCACATTACGCTCCATGGCGCACGATAGCAAACCCACAGAACTCGCACGTGCGAGTAATCGGGCGATCTCGCGCTGCACACGCACGATCGCTACATGATTTCATAGAATCCCCATTCTGCCCTTCGCCCTCCAAACCAAAAATCTCAACTCTCCAACTCCTCACTTCCGCTCGCCTTCGATTCCGATCGAATTCTTCATCGATCGATCGTTCGTTCGTTAGTTGATCCGGTCGAATTCGCTCCGATTCCAGGCCTTCTCAGCCCAATCTCACTTCGCTCATTCGATCGACCACTCGATCTTCTTAGAGATCTCGGATTGGCGTCCCGTTTGTGGCGCGAATCGCAGGTGTTGGAGATTCGTTGGTTTGTATGCGATCGGAGACCGATTTCGTGGCGTCGATGTCAATCTGCTTAGGCGGAGTGGCTTTTGGTTTCGATTCGGATAGGTATGGCTTCGATTGCGATTGCTTTTTCTGGCGTTTTGGTGTTTTAGGTTTTCGTTGTTAATCTGTTGATCTTTGGTGATTCAATTCGTTGTTTTTGAATCTGAGATGAGATCTAGGATTGAGGATTTGTGATGAACTGTGAATTTAATGCGACACGGTTGAGTTTGTTGGACGCCGGCGGCATTCGCGGCTCGCGATACCTATGCAATATTTACAGATTGAAAATCAGCATGAAATGAAGGGCTTGAGTTATCGATAATTTGATACAGTCGTGCCAAAATGCTGGCGCCAAATCTTTTGGCTATAGATGGTTATTGTATACTTTGCACACTTGTAATAGAGGGGGAATGAATAGAGTAGAGATAGTTGTCCAATTTCAATGAGCGCGGTTTTGGTAGAACAAGGGATATTGAGTTTGTTATAGTTTTGTTCTGGGATTGGAGCAGGGGCGAATCCAGAAAATCTTATTTCGACCATGAAGTCGTTCGACCATTCATCACCTATCTTATTTCACAATTTTGTCTTGATAATGTTCATTGCCGAGAAAACTCTTTCAACCATTGTAGTTGCCACTGGTAAGATCAATGCGAACTCCATTAGATGGTAAACCAATAGGAAAACCAAATGCTTTTGAGTCTGAACCATCTTCACGGCAAGACTTGCAAGATTATTACAACTTAAAAAAATACATAACTTTTTCTCACATCATGAATGTATAGTTAAAGTTGGTGTTCCAAGATTATAGTCATGTGTGGAGAAATTATTAGCATAAATCTTGGACTGTCGAAGAAGCATATTATGATCAAATCTAGAAAATATTTTTTTTGGATCAAGACAACCAATGCATCTCAATAACTCTGTAGAAGCTTCACTGAATCGATTATTCATCTCAACAACAAGTAAATCGACTACAACAATAAGAATCTCGACATGATAATGGTGATGATAAGTTACACATTGTCCTTCACGCCTTAAACGACCTCGAGCCGTTATCTTATATTCCATATTTGACAATGGAATAGACATTTTAACACAAAATGCATTAACCTCCTCGAACAATGAACCCATCCATATTTCTTAAGTTTTGCAAATTAAAGGTCTTTTACATAGCAATCAACAATTATTTGCATTGACAATGTTTTGACCTTTCTGTTGCAAGACATATGTCAAGTCATTTGTCAATGTTTGATACTTCTCCTTCTCCTAAGCTTTTCCACAATTTTTTTAGTGCTCCAAACAATTAAAAAAAAGGGTTTGAGAGGCCATTTTGTCTTTAAATTTTCGCATGGGCATTTTTATAATTATAAGTGTTAGTTTTACCCATGGTCGAGTTTTTTGCCCATAAATTTTAACCACAACTCGTAATGAAGATCCGTAAAATTAAGGTGAAAGTAGACTTCAAGACCTTTCCAACAAGTATTTATATAATCAATTTAGAGTTGTACTTTTTTTATGTATAACTTCTGCAAGTTGTTACTTAAGTGTGTGTATATATATAATTTATTTTTTAGATTGCACTATATAATATATAATTGGCATGATAAAATATATACTCAAGACACTCCAAATACATCATATTAGCAACTTCACATACTATATTTATTGTCTATCAAAAAGGTGTGTCAACCGTAGCCGTAGGGGGGGCAAGGATGGGAGGTGGAGGCAGCATAAAAATATATGGGTACCGTAAGGGGGTCCGTGGCGGGGGGGGGGCGCGCGGGGGCTCGCCCACCCTGCCCCTCTTCTAGATTCGCCACTGGATTGGAGAATGCATAATATAAGAAAGGTAATAAAACAAAGAGAAATGAATGGGGAATTCTTTCTTTCGATCCCCCTGGACCTCCCTAATTGATTCCACCGACATTGGAATTACTAGTTAATGATTGATTGAGTTAGAGCCTTTGCTTTTATTGATCAAATGGTTTTAATTTTTTACCTATCATTATTCATTAAGTTCTGCATCTCCCTGGCATTCTTACAGCTTTTCTGTCTTTGAGCTTTGATCTTGTTGTTGTGGCAGACTCACAGTCAAGTACTTTATTACATAGCAGCTATCCACCAATTATGGTCGAGTTTAGGCACGGTTAGAGTTTATTTACTTTTAGAATGAACTGAGTGTATTATGTTATTTGAAAAGGTGGGCTTAAATTACATATGAAGCCGAAGCTGCTCTCTGATGGTGGACCATTAGTTATCCTAAAGCACTCTTCATAAAATACAATGCTTATATTGAATCAGCCTGACTTCTCATCCACTCTTCTCTTGTGTACCTATTTCTAATTTTACTGCTTGCTTCTGCCTGTCCCTAGTACTTTTGACTATTTCCTGTATTTGCTGGTTTGTAGATTTCTTACTAGCGAATATTCCGGGGTTAGTTTTGTTCCATAGAGTTCACATGGCGTCAAGAATGCACATATCCTGATGTTCCTTTAACGTCTTGTTACTGTGAGTCTGATTGTCATGTTGGAGGACCCCATAGTGGATGTTGGTCCTTTTGTTTTGCCTCCATAAATGGTTGAGACCTTTCCCAAATGTCAGTTATGAAGATGCTAGTGTGGTTATTAGCACTATCATGGACACTTCTTTTGGAGAAATTTGATGGTTATTCCATTTAAAACCTTGGATGTTCATTCTGCTTTGATGCAAAATGTATATATTGAACGAACGCATTTCCACTCACTAAGTTTGAACTTTGAATTATGAGCACTTCACAAAGTTACGGAATCTGTTACAACTGTTATTTTATTTCACTACTCTAAAGTGCACAAAATTTGAACAATAGTTAAATCTTTTATTAATATCATTTGGCAACACATAGATGTAATTTTTTTATTTGTTTTGGTGGAATATAACCCATGTTTACTTCTTAGGGGGTTATTTTTGATCTGATCAGTGATTGGTGATTGGAATGATCAGCTTTTAGTTTATTTGAAAACTCTAGAAGGTTAATCTAGCACTGATCCATAAATTTGCCTAACTGTTAGCAGGGACCAAGCACGGAGTCATGCCTTTTTAGGGTCAGAAGCTATCTATGTCTTGGGACAAGTTGTCAATGTGGTTCCTTGAGCTGGAGAAGCAATTCCATGATGGATTTTTTCATCTTTCTGTGATATACTATTCACAGTAAATTCTTTTTAAGTTCCACACAATTGATTATTTCTTTATATATATATATATATATATATATCGGGGATGGAGTACCTTCCTGTTGAAGTGATTGGCAATATACTATCTCGGCTTGGAGCTGCCCGAGATGTGGTGATTGCCTCTGCCACATGCAAGAAATGGCGAGAAGCCTGCACAAATCATCTTCATGCTCTTACTTTCAATTCATATGACTGGCCTGTTTACCATGATCTCACAACTCATCGGTTGGAGATTCTGATTACTCAAACAATATTTCAAACCACGGGTCTTCAGAGTCTTTCAATTTTTATGGATGATGTTGATGAGTTCTCAGCAGCCCCTGTGATTGCCTGGCTCATGTATACCAGGGAAACCTTACGCCAACTGTCGTATAATGTTCGAACTACTCCAAATGTTAATATTCTTGAAAAATGTGGTAGACAGAAGCTTGAGAAGCTATTCTTGGCTCACAATTCCATCACAGGTATTGAACCCAGTTACCAGAAATTCCCTTGCTTGACATCCATTTCTCTGAGTTCTGTCAGTATTTCTGCATTGGATTTGAGCCTTCTCCTTACAGCCTGCCCAAAGATTGAGTCCTTGGTACTTGTCAATCCAGATATTGCCATATCAGATGCGCAAGCACCGATGGAGCTGAGTAGCCTCAGTCTTAAGAGCATTTTCATTGAATCAATCAGTTTGGATAAATTTATTTTGGAGGCAGACAACATTGAAAATTTACACTTGAAGGATTGTACCCTTGAACTCTTTGAACTTGCAGGTAAAGGAACTTTGAAGAACCTTGAGATTGATGATGTTAGTGTCATTCACTTTGATATTGGCGAGATTAATGAGAATCTTGAAGTTATTGATATTAGCAACTTCACTATCACTTGGTCTAAGTTTCGCCAGATGATATCTAGATCATCCAGATTGAGGAAGCTTCAGTTGTGGTGTGTGGTTTTCGAAGATGATGAGATTCTAGATTTGGAAACAATTGCTACTTGCTTTCCTCAGTTGAACCAGCTTTCCTTGAGTTTTGATTTAAAAGATAATTTGGTTCACTATGGTATGCAAGGGTCGTCTCAATTGGAAAACTTGGCAATTTTGGAGCTTGGATGGATCACAATTTGTGATGTTTTTTCATATTGGCTTGGTGGGTTACTTGAGAGATGTCCTAATTTGAAGAAGCTAGTAATACATGGTTCAGTATCGCAATCTAAATCAGATGAAGAATGTCGTATATTGGCAAATTTTACCTCCTACATTGTGAGACTTATGAGGAAGTATATGCATGTAGAGGTGCAGTTCGAGTATGATTGAGAAATACAATTTTCAATTTTTGGTCCATTACAAGATACATAAACTGGTAAAACATATAGTTGTTTAGCATTCTTTGCCTTATATCTCTATTTTGATTTGATGCATCTTTCTCTGGAATTAGTTAAATCACCATTGTAAAATCAGAATTTTTTTGTGGAAATGTATTTTACTTGTGACTTCTAATGTTACCCTAGGCATCCTAGTTTTGTCCATTTACTTCAGTTTTTAATGTACATATTATGGAATATATATTTTAAAATTTTATAATTATTTTTCACTACTGAATTGATGATGAAAAACATGAAAAAAAAAGTTGAAGAAGACATAAAGAGAAGTTATTCGAATGCCATCCTACTGAATTGGTGAGTATTTCTGTGTCTATATTTAAAGACGCCGATCAAGCTTGTGTTAACCGCTTCTTCGAGTTTTTAATCTGTGTAATTGACATATTATAAATTTGTAGGTATCACAAACTTTCCTTTTGGATATATTAGGCTAATAAATATAGATGAGACTGAGAGATTGCTATCATACCGGGTGATTCAAATTTATTCTGTAGTTAAGGCTATGTTGAGATGAAGAAATACCATTACGGTACTAGTTTACCCCTTTAAATAGAGTACTTTTGCCATGGAATGACAGTCCAATGTCATTTGTTGTGTCTCAAATTACACCTAACAAATCCAGTATTATGAGTTCTTATGTTTATGGTGTTTTTTTTGTTTTCTCTCTTATGTTCCTTGTGATAGGCTGCTGTACATCTAGCCTGTTCGTGCTGCCCTATTTGGAGTCTCTTTATTTCTACAGGTTTGTCATCTCTGTCGCACATGCCTATATTCTCTTCATTGCTTACTATTTACCATACTTTATTTCTACAGGTTTGTCATCTCCGTCGCCTTATTTGGATTCTCTTTATTTCTACAGGTTCTCTTTACATTAATCTATTGTACAGTTGTATTTACTACTTACCATGCTTTATCATATTACGTTGAATGGACCACTTTCTTATTGGATCATTAATGCATAAAGTTACATTTGTACTTTTCCTCTCATAAACTAGTTGGCTACATATTATTATTGGGTATTTTCTAGGAATACTTTTCTTGAAGACGAATTGATAGATAACATCTATCCAATCATATTTGAAGCAATCCTTGTGGTGTTCTTTGCGGGTCTACACTATTAACATTGCTAACCTGAGGTATCTTCGATTCTCATTAGGAGAAGTCTTTTGTTCTTTAAGATCAAGTGCCTTTTAATGCATGCAAGGATACGTGATAGTTCTATTTGTAGACTTAAAATTCTTGAGCTTTAAATGTTATAGTTTCCTAGACTCCAACAAAGATAGGAAGGAAGACTTCTTTTCCTTGATTATTGTGGTGTTCATGGAGAGTGGGGGATCAGGGCTAATCTTCGAGGCCAAGACCACAACCTGCAGCCATTGGGCAAAAAATTTTGGTTGTCTTTTTCTTCACATTTTCTTCTTCTTCGGTGCTTCATGGGTAGGAAGACACTGAATGAATTTAACGTGCTTATATAGGGATGCATTGACTTTGGCTTGCAGAAAGATTATTGAGCTAGTAGAAGTGTATGATATCAAAGGGTATTTATGCAAGAATGCCAAGAACAAAATTTTGCTTATTTGAAGTAGTTCTGAGGTTATTTGTTTTTTTTAAGTTTTTGGTTACAACTTAGGTTATTTGTTTCGTTATATATTCTGTTTCCTAATCAAGTGGAATGCTTTAATGATTTCATTTAAATTCTAGTATTAGATTTAGATTTTCCTCTGGCAGTTCTAGTGTTCATATATTTAAGCAATTGGTTTGGGTTTGGAAAGTCGTAGTGAGATATTTGAAGAGTTTTTCTGTGCTTTCAAGTTCTAATCAGTCTAAATCTACTACAGCACTGTTTCTACCACTAGAGATCCTATGTATTTTGCATTGTTGATTTTCCTTGAGTACTCTCTGGTTGGTCTGACTTGCATCAAATTTTTGTGCTTTTTGTGCATTGTTTCTTCAGGTATTACAATAACGTCTATTGTTCATAAAGTTGTAAACAACATCTCAGTATCTCCATGGAGTTTTGACATTTGAAAATGTTTTCTGATAGACATACCAAGCGTGTGACTTAGCTACTTACTATCGGAACCCAAGTTAACATAACTGAAACTTTCTTATTTTGGAAGTTCATGTTAGTATAAGTTAAAAAGAATAATTTATTTTATAGGAGGTTATCCACTTATTATGTGTTCTTTCTGAACTTGTTCTCATTCATTAAGTTTCTTCTTATTGCTCTGGCACATTTGTTCACATTGGAACTCTCTCTAGTATAGCAAGCAATGATACTTTCATTTCTTTCCGGAATAGCAGTTCATCTGTTTTGCAACTTTATCAACTGTGTTAAATTGAGGCGAGTGAAAGAGTTTTATCCATGTAGTCAACCCGTACTAATTTGGGACTGTGGCTCTGTTGTTGCTCATGGTGGACTTGCACCAACCAGAAACTGAATGCAAAAAAGTATTTGGTTTTAAGTAGCTTAAATTTCAATTGTTTACATGCTCCTATTTTTTCTGTGTAGCTTACATGCTCCTCTATTAGTGTTAATATGTTCACCCATTAATCAAGAACAGGTGCTATTGTAGATTCCATGAAGGGCTTGGTTATTTGGTGGTTGTGAATCTGTGATCATATAAATCAACTTAATCTCATTTTTCATTTCTACTTTATGCAGTGCGGTAAAACAGCCAATTTAAGATGAATTACTTGAAGGAATGAAATATGCAGTGAAATTGATGCAAATTAGAATTTGTGTTAGATTAGGAATTTTTTATTTATTAGATAAGATGGTTTTGTTTTGTTGGATTACAAGTTATGTGTCCTTTTATGTCAAAGTTAGAGTCTAAATAGGAATTAGTGGTAGTAAGAGTTTTAATAGAATTACAGTTATTGTGTCTTTTGGTATTTTATTAGAATTAGGAGTTTTATTATTTTACAAGCCTATATATAGGCTACATATGTAATAGTTTAAGGAGATTTTTATTAATTTTTTAAAGAATTGAATTTCTTTTCTTGAGAATTTGGTATTAATTCTCTCTAGCCCTAAATTGTATTGTTTGTAGTATCGAACATTCGATTTAGAAGATCTCTGCTGCGTCAGAAATTCAGCAAGTCAGTATTAGGTTTTTGCTTAATGTCTTCTATTCCAGGGTAAGGCATCGGAGTAATTGGATAGGCAAAGTTAGCGGTGGCTCAGTATGTGCCTTCCCCAAGTTTGCTTGCTCGCTGATTCATTCAAGTCAATGGAGGTTTGTGCTGCAAGAACCCAAGCACTTTTTGTGCCCGTTTATACCTCCTTTCTATATATGTATCTATCTTTCAGTTGCTGATATTTCAAGCTAATCTGCGACTTTTCTGTTTGAAGTAGGCTTACTTGGTGTCATCCATCTGATTTTTTTTTTTTGCCATATTCTCTAGTTTGTAAATCAAACACCAAACCATACTAGCATCTGTATTGCATCATTGATACTGATGGATTTATTGCAAATTTGCCAGACACTTGTATTGATACAAAACATCAACGTTGTGGTTGACTTCTATTGATTCTATACATTATGCCTTTTTTCATATTTATTTATCTTTCGGTGGTTGTCTGCTTCAATTCAAGATATGGTTTTTTAAATGCCGGCATCAGTAAGTTTAATTAGTTGTAAACTCTTTCGCATGGGGGTAGATTAAGTCTGCTTGTGTGAGAAACTTATATTATACTACATTGCATCATAGATGGTAGGTTAAGTTCAATACTTTCACATTTTTTGTGTAGTATTTCTTTTCCACGATAATGCGAATTTTTTTTTGACAGGATGGAAATAATAATTAATTGGTTCTATTTTCAGACGATAAGGATCAACAACAGCAGTGTAATCCATGGCATGTATGATTCGCAGTATTGGGCTCTGGATGGTCTGATCCTTTCATGCTCACAGCCTACATAGCAAAGACTTTTCTATATATCGTTCTCAAAACAAACATTTTTCTATCCATCTGAACTTATGTATTCCTTCCATTTGGTTGGAAAATATTTTCCAACACTGTTCAGAACATGCCACTAAAACTGCACAGTTTTTAGCTCTGCGGATTCAGAAGAATTGCTTTCGATGAACATTTCTTCCTGCTGTAGAGATCAAGTTTGTTAGTGTTTGCGACCATTATATTTTATGCATGTGCCTGGCCAAAAGTAGGCAATTGGTTGTACTCTAGCAAATCAGGCGCAGCGCAAAATGCTCCGAATAGCCAGGATTCCAATATCTTGATTATCTTAGTTGATCAAAATGGCAACAAAATTCTGCAAGTTTACAATAGTCTTCTAATCAGTAACAGCATCTATCATCATAGACTGAAGTCAGGGTACTTGTTATATTTGAAATTCGAATGTGCAAAGTTTTATTCTCTTTGTCAGACAGGGTCCCAGATCAGACCCCAGTGGGGAGGTTAAAGTCCATATAATAAGACCTTAGCCGACAATCAAAATTTTATTGTCTACCTAAGACAAACCAGCTAACATGCATGAACCAGAGCTTGGAAGTTTGTTTATTTTAAGGGTCAACGGCTGTGTATAGCATCTGTATTGAAGGGTATGCACCTACTTTCTTGCATGATTTTGCTTGGAAATCCAATCAAGTAGCAGTGGGGATTAATCAAACAAGGTGCTCCTACAACACATGTCGTCATTAGTGCATTTTTATGACATAAGTCCCCTTCATGTTAGAAATTAGAATACAATTATAGGCTTTGCTTTGCTTGGTCATATTTTCTGTGTTTTGACTTTGGGGAGGTTTTAAAAATGTTTAATTGCCCCAATTTGGAAGCTCCACCTTTTCTCCCCAGCATGAAAGGAAAGCTTTTGCTATTGTAGAAGTTGATATTTTAAAACAATTAAGTTAAATGATGAAAAGGAAACACTGATTTATTGTTTTGGAATGGGCTCATGTGTAATCACTTGTGAAACATTTGCTATCAAGCACTCTTTGATTAGGTACATCACTTATAGTAGATAGATTTGGTATTTTGATTTCCTTTATGGATAATGTTTTTTCAAGTACTCGGGTCATTTATTTTAATTGCACTAAAGCAAGCGCAATGAAAGAGTTTGATCCATGTAGTTGACTCCAACTAATTTTGGAATTGAGGCTATGTTGTTGTTGCAGGTGATATGACTGAATCAAAGAACTATTATCGAATTGTAGCAATCATATTAGAAGTGGTTACATTAGAGCCCAACC